>OY294070.1:76586847-77786847 GCA_958510875.1 Endomychus coccineus
GAAATGTATTTTAACTGGGAGGCGCGCTGGTAAGACGTCTAGTTGATGTACTTTTCCGTCGAGATGTATCAAAAAGTAATTTTACATAGCACCAGATTTATGTGCTAATTATGTGCTCGACTTATATCCATAAGGAGAATTTCGTACTTGCAATTAACATTTTCGAAATGTATTTTAACTGGGAGGCGCGCTGGTAAGACGTCTAGTTGATGTACTTTTCCGTCGAGATGTAACAAAAAGTAATTTTACATAGCACCAGATTTATGTGCTAATTATGTGCTCGACTTATATCCATAAGGAGAATTTCGTACTTGCAATTAACATTTTCGAAATGTATTTTAACTGGGAGGCGCGCTGGTAAGACGTCTAGTTGATGTACTTTTCCGTCGAGATGTAACAAAAAGTAATTTTACATAGCACCAGATTTATGTGCTAATTATGTGCTCGACTTATATCCATAAGGAGAATTTCGTACTTGCAATTAACATTTTCGAAATGTATTTTAACTGGGAGGCGCGCTGGTAAGACGTCTAGTTGATGTACTTTTCCGTCGAGATGTAACAAAAAGTAATTTTACATAGCACCAGATTATGTGCTAATTATGTGCTCGACTTATATCCATAAGGAGAATTTCGTACTTGCAATTAACATTTTCGAAATGTATTTTAACTGGAGGCGCGCTGGTAAGACGTCTAGTTGATGTACTTTTCCGTCGAGATGTAACAAAAAGTAATTTTACATAGCACCAGATTTATGTGCTAATTATGTGCTCGACTTATATCCATAAGGAGAATTTCGTACTTGCAATTAACATTTTCGAAATGTATTTTAACTGGGAGGCGCGCTGGTAAGACGTCTAGTTGATGTACTTTTCCGTCGAGATGTATCAAAAAGTAATTTTACATAGCACCAGATTTATGTGCTAATTATGTGCTCGACTTATATCCATAAGGAGAATTTCGTACTTGCAATTAACATTTTCGAAATGTATTTTAACTGGGAGGCGCGCTGGTAAGACGTCTAGTTGATGTACTTTTCCGTCGAGATGTAACAAAAAGTAATTTTACATAGCACCAGATTTATGTGCTAATTATGTGCTCGACTTATATCCATAAGGAGAATTTCGTACTTGCAATTAACATTTTCGAAATGTATTTTAACTGGGAGGCGCGCTGGTAAGACGTCTAGTTGATGTACTTTTCCGTCGAGATGTATCAAAAAGTAATTTTACATAGCACCAGATTTATGTGCTAATTATGTGCTCGACTTATATCCATAAGGAGAATTTCGTACTTGCAATTAACATTTTCGAAATGTATTTTAACTGGGAGGCGCGCTGGTAAGACGTCTAGTTGATGTACTTTTCCGTCGAGATGTAACAAAAAGTAATTTTACATAGCACCAGATTTATGTGCTAATTATGTGCTCGACTTATATCCATAAGGAGAATTTCGTACTTGCAATTAACATTTTCGAAATGTATTTTAACTGGGAGGCGCGCTGGTAAGACGTCTAGTTGATGTACTTTTCCGTCGAGATGTAACAAAAAGTAATTTTACATAGCACCAGATTTATGTGCTAATTATGTGCTCGACTTATATCCATAAGGAGAATTTCGTACTTGCAATTAACATTTTCGAAATGTATTTTAACTGGGAGGCGCGCTGGTAAGACGTCTAGTTGATGTACTTTTCCGTCGAGATGTATCAAAAAGTAATTTTACATAGCACCAGATTTATGTGCTAATTATGTGCTCGACTTATATCCATAAGGAGAATTTCGTACTTGCAATTAACATTTTCGAAATGTATTTTAACTGGGAGGCGCGCTGGTAAGACGTCTAGTTGATGTACTTTTCCGTCGAGATGTAACAAAAAGTAATTTTACATAGCACCAGATTTATGTGCTAATTATGTGCTCGACTTATATCCATAAGGAGAATTTCGTACTTGCAATTAACATTTTCGAAATGTATTTTAACTGGGAGGCGCGCTGGTAAGACGTCTAGTTGATGTACTTTTCCGTCGAGATGTATCAAAAAGTAATTTTACATAGCACCAGATTTATGTGCTAATTATGTGCTCGACTTATATCCATAAGGAGAATTTCGTACTTGCAATTAACATTTTCGAAATGTATTTTAACTGGGAGGCGCGCTGGTAAGACGTCTAGTTGATGTACTTTTCCGTCGAGATGTAACAAAAAGTAATTTTACATAGCACCAGATTTATGTGCTAATTATGTGCTCGACTTATATCCATAAGGAGAATTTCGTACTTGCAATTAACATTTTCGAAATGTATTTTAACTGGGAGGCGCGCTGGTAAGACGTCTAGTTGATGTACTTTTCCGTCGAGATGTAACAAAAAGTAATTTTACATAGCACCAGATTTATGTGCTAATTATGTGCTCGACTTATATCCATAAGGAGAATTTCGTACTTGCAATTAACATTTTCGAAATGTATTTTAACTGGGAGGCGCGCTGGTAAGACGTCTAGTTGATGTACTTTTCCGTCGAGATGTATCAAAAAGTAATTTTACATAGCACCAGATTTATGTGCTAATTATGTGCTCGACTTATATCCATAAGGAGAATTTCGTACTTGCAATTAACATTTTCGAAATGTATTTTAACTGGGAGGCGCGCTGGTAAGACGTCTAGTTGATGTACTTTTCCGTCGAGATGTAACAAAAAGTAATTTTACATAGCACCAGATTTATGTGCTAATTATGTGCTCGACTTATATCCATAAGGAGAATTTCGTACTTGCAATTAACATTTTCGAAATGTATTTTAACTGGAGGCGCGCTGGTAAGACGTCTAGTTGATGTACTTTTCCGTCGAGATGTAACAAAAAGTAATTTTACATAGCACCAGATTTATGTGCTAATTATGTGCTCGACTTATATCCATAAGGAGAATTTCGTACTTGCAATTAACATTTTCGAAATGTATTTTAACTGGGAGGCGCGCTGGTAAGACGTCTAGTTGATGTACTTTTCCGTCGAGATGTATCAAAAAGTAATTTTACATAGCACCAGATTTATGTGCTAATTATGTGCTCGACTTATATCCATAAGGAGAATTTCGTACTTGCAATTAACATTTTCGAAATGTATTTTAACTGGGAGGCGCGCTGGTAAGACGTCTAGTTGATGTACTTTTCCGTCGAGATGTAACAAAAAGTAATTTTACATAGCACCAGATTTATGTGCTAATTATGTGCTCGACTTATATCCATAAGGAGAATTTCGTACTTGCAATTAACATTTTCGAAATGTATTTTAACTGGGAGGCGCGCTGGTAAGACGTCTAGTTGATGTACTTTTCCGTCGAGATGTAACAAAAAGTAATTTTACATAGCACCAGATTTATGTGCTAATTATGTGCTCGACTTATATCCATAAGGAGAATTTCGTACTTGCAATTAACATTTTCGAAATGTATTTTAACTGGGAGGCGCGCTGGTAAGACGTCTAGTTGATGTACTTTTCCGTCGAGATGTATCAAAAAGTAATTTTACATAGCACCAGATTTATGTGCTAATTATGTGCTCGACTTATATCCATAAGGAGAATTTCGTACTTGCAATTAACATTTTCGAAATGTATTTTAACTGGGAGGCGCGCTGGTAAGACGTCTAGTTGATGTACTTTTCCGTCGAGATGTATCAAAAAGTAATTTTACATAGCACCAGATTTATGTGCTAATTATGTGCTCGACTTATATCCATAAGGAGAATTTCGTACTTGCAATTAACATTTTCGAAATGTATTTTAACTGGGAGGCGCGCTGGTAAGACGTCTAGTTGATGTACTTTTCCGTCGAGATGTATCAAAAAGTAATTTTACATAGCACCAGATTTATGTGCTAATTATGTGCTCGACTTATATCCATAAGGAGAATTTCGTACTTGCAATTAACATTTTCGAAATGTATTTTAACTGGGAGGCGCGCTGGTAAGACGTCTAGTTGATGTACTTTTCCGTCGAGATGTATCAAAAAGTAATTTTACATAGCACCAGATTTATGTGCTAATTATGTGCTCGACTTATATCCATAAGGAGAATTTCGTACTTGCAATTAACATTTTCGAAATGTATTTTAACTGGGAGGCGCGCTGGTAAGACGTCTAGTTGATGTACTTTTCCGTCGAGATGTAACAAAAAGTAATTTTACATAGCACCAGATTTATGTGCTAATTATGTGCTCGACTTATATCCATAAGGAGAATTTCGTACTTGCAATTAACATTTTCGAAATGTATTTTAACTGGGAGGCGCGCTGGTAAGACGTCTAGTTGATGTACTTTTCCGTCGAGATGTATCAAAAAGTAATTTTACATAGCACCAGATTTATGTGCTAATTATGTGCTCGACTTATATCCATAAGGAGAATTTCGTACTTGCAATTAACATTTTCGAAATGTATTTTAACTGGGAGGCGCGCTGGTAAGACGTCTAGTTGATGTACTTTTCCGTCGAGATGTATCAAAAAGTAATTTTACATAGCACCAGATTTATGTGCTAATTATGTGCTCGACTTATATCCATAAGGAGAATTTCGTACTTGCAATTAACATTTTCGAAATGTATTTTAACTGGGAGGCGCGCTGGTAAGACGTCTAGTTGATGTACTTTTCCGTCGAGATGTATCAAAAAGTAATTTTACATAGCACCAGATTTATGTGCTAATTATGTGCTCGACTTATATCCATAAGGAGAATTTCGTACTTGCAATTAACATTTTCGAAATGTATTTTAACTGGGAGGCGCGCTGGTAAGACGTCTAGTTGATGTACTTTTCCGTCGAGATGTATCAAAAAGTAATTTTACATAGCACCAGATTTATGTGCTAATTATGTGCTCGACTTATATCCATAAGGAGAATTTCGTACTTGCAATTAACATTTTCGAAATGTATTTTAACTGGGAGGCGCGCTGGTAAGACGTCTAGTTGATGTACTTTTCCGTCGAGATGTAACAAAAAGTAATTTTACATAGCACCAGATTTATGTGCTAATTATGTGCTCGACTTATATCCATAAGGAGAATTTCGTACTTGCAATTAACATTTTCGAAATGTATTTTAACTGGGAGGCGCGCTGGTAAGACGTCTAGTTGATGTACTTTTCCGTCGAGATGTATCAAAAAGTAATTTTACATAGCACCAGATTTATGTGCTAATTATGTGCTCGACTTATATCCATAAGGAGAATTTCGTACTTGCAATTAACATTTTCGAAATGTATTTTAACTGGGAGGCGCGCTGGTAAGACGTCTAGTTGATGTACTTTTCCGTCGAGATGTAACAAAAAGTAATTTTACATAGCACCAGATTTATGTGCTAATTATGTGCTCGACTTATATCCATAAGGAGAATTTCGTACTTGCAATTAACATTTTCGAAATGTATTTTAACTGGGAGGCGCGCTGGTAAGACGTCTAGTTGATGTACTTTTCCGTCGAGATGTAACAAAAAGTAATTTTACATAGCACCAGATTTATGTGCTAATTATGTGCTCGACTTATATCCATAAGGAGAATTTCGTACTTGCAATTAACATTTTCGAAATGTATTTTAACTGGGAGGCGCGCTGGTAAGACGTCTAGTTGATGTACTTTTCCGTCGAGATGTAACAAAAAGTAATTTTACATAGCACCAGATTTATGTGCTAATTATGTGCTCGACTTATATCCATAAGGAGAATTTCGTACTTGCAATTAACATTTTCGAAATGTATTTTAACTGGGAGGCGCGCTGGTAAGACGTCTAGTTGATGTACTTTTCCGTCGAGATGTAACAAAAAGTAATTTTACATAGCACCAGATTTATGTGCTAATTATGCTCGACTTATATCCATAAGGAGAATTTCGTACTTGCAATTAACATTTTCGAAATGTATTTTAACTGGGAGGCGCGCTGGTAAGACGTCTAGTTGATGTACTTTTCCGTCGAGATGTAACAAAAGTAATTTTACATAGCACCAGATTTATGTGCTAATTATGTGCTCGACTTATATCCATAAGGAGAATTTCGTACTTGCAATTAACATTTTCGAAATGTATTTTAACTGGGAGGCGCGCTGGTAAGACGTCTAGTTGATGTACTTTTCCGTCGAGATGTAACAAAAAGTAATTTTACATAGCACCAGATTTATGTGCTAATTATGTGCTCGACTTATATCCATAAGGAGAATTTCGTACTTGCAATTAACATTTTCGAAATGTATTTTAACTGGAGGCGCGCTGGTAAGACGTCTAGTTGATGTACTTTTCCGTCGAGATGTAACAAAAAGTAATTTTACATAGCACCAGATTTATGTGCTAATTATGTGCTCGACTTATATCCATAAGGAGAATTTCGTACTTGCAATTAACATTTTCGAAATGTATTTTAACTGGGAGGCGCGCTGGTAAGACGTCTAGTTGATGTACTTTTCCGTCGAGATGTAACAAAAAGTAATTTTACATAGCACCAGATTTATGTGCTAATTATGTGCTCGACTTATATCCATAAGGAGAATTTCGTACTTGCAATTAACATTTTCGAAATGTATTTTAACTGGGAGGCGCGCTGGTAAGACGTCTAGTTGATGTACTTTTCCGTCGAGATGTAACAAAAAGTAATTTTACATAGCACCAGATTTATGTGCTAATTATGTGCTCGACTTATATCCATAAGGAGAATTTCGTACTTGCAATTAACATTTTCGAAATGTATTTTAACTGGGAGGCGCGCTGGTAAGACGTCTAGTTGATGTACTTTTCCGTCGAGATGTATCAAAAAGTAATTTTACATAGCACCAGATTTATGTGCTAATTATGTGCTCGACTTATATCCATAAGGAGAATTTCGTACTTGCAATTAACATTTCGAAATGTATTTTAACTGGGAGGCGCGCTGGTAAGACGTCTAGTTGATGTACTTTTCCGTCGAGATGTAACAAAAAGTAATTTTACATAGCACCAGATTTATGTGCTAATTATGTGCTCGACTTATATCCATAAGGAGAATTTCGTACTTGCAATTAACATTTTCGAAATGTATTTTAACTGGGAGGCGCGCTGGTAAGACGTCTAGTTGATGTACTTTTCCGTCGAGATGTATCAAAAAGTAATTTTACATAGCACCAGATTTATGTGCTAATTATGTGCTCGACTTATATCCATAAGGAGAATTTCGTACTTGCAATTAACATTTTCGAAATGTATTTTAACTGGGAGGCGCGCTGGTAAGACGTCTAGTTGATGTACTTTTCCGTCGAGATGTAACAAAAAGTAATTTTACATAGCACCAGATTTATGTGCTAATTATGTGCTCGACTTATATCCATAAGGAGAATTTCGTACTTGCAATTAACATTTTCGAAATGTATTTTAACTGGGAGGCGCGCTGGTAAGACGTCTAGTTGATGTACTTTTCCGTCGAGATGTATCAAAAAGTAATTTTACATAGCACCAGATTTATGTGCTAATTATGTGCTCGACTTATATCCATAAGGAGAATTTCGTACTTGCAATTAACATTTTCGAAATGTATTTTAACTGGGAGGCGCGCTGGTAAGACGTCTAGTTGATGTACTTTTCCGTCGAGATGTAACAAAAAGTAATTTTACATAGCACCAGATTTATGTGCTAATTATGTGCTCGACTTATATCCATAAGGAGAATTTCGTACTTGCAATTAACATTTTCGAAATGTATTTTAACTGGGAGGCGCGCTGGTAAGACGTCTAGTTGATGTACTTTTCCGTCGAGATGTAACAAAAAGTAATTTTACATAGCACCAGATTTATGTGCTAATTATGTGCTCGACTTATATCCATAAGGAGAATTTCGTACTTGCAATTAACATTTTCGAAATGTATTTTAACTGGGAGGCGCGCTGTAAGACGTCTAGTTGATGTACTTTTCCGTCGAGATGTATCAAAAAGTAATTTTACATAGCACCAGATTTATGTGCTAATTATGTGCTCGACTTATATCCATAAGGAGAATTTCGTACTTGCAATTAACATTTTCGAAATGTATTTTAACTGGAGGCGCGCTGGTAAGACGTCTAGTTGATGTACTTTTCCGTCGAGATGTAACAAAAAGTAATTTTACATAGCACCAGATTTATGTGCTAATTATGTGCTCGACTTATATCCATAAGGAGAATTTCGTACTTGCAATTAACATTTTCGAAATGTATTTTAACTGGGAGGCGCGCTGGTAAGACGTCTAGTTGATGTACTTTTCCGTCGAGATGTATCAAAAAGTAATTTTACATAGCACCAGATTTATGTGCTAATTATGTGCTCGACTTATATCCATAAGGAGAATTTCGTACTTGCAATTAACATTTTCGAAATGTATTTTAACTGGGAGGCGCGCTGGTAAGACGTCTAGTTGATGTACTTTTCCGTCGAGATGTAACAAAAAGTAATTTTACATAGCACCAGATTTATGTGCTAATTATGTGCTCGACTTATATCCATAAGGAGAATTTCGTACTTGCAATTAACATTTTCGAAATGTATTTTACTGGAGGCGCGCTGGTAAGACGTCTAGTTGATGTACTTTTCCGTCGAGATGTATCAAAAAGTAATTTTACATAGCACCAGATTTATGTGCTAATTATGTGCTCGACTTATATCCATAAGGAGAATTTCGTACTTGCAATTAACATTTTCGAAATGTATTTTAACTGGGAGGCGCGCTGGTAAGACGTCTAGTTGATGTACTTTTCCGTCGAGATGTAACAAAAAGTAATTTTACATAGCACCAGATTTATGTGCTAATTATGTGCTCGACTTATATCCATAAGGAGAATTTCGTACTTGCAATTAACATTTTCGAAATGTATTTTAACTGGGAGGCGCGCTGGTAAGACGTCTAGTTGATGTACTTTTCCGTCGAGATGTATCAAAAAGTAATTTTACATAGCACCAGATTTATGTGCTAATTATGTGCTCGACTTATATCCATAAGGAGAATTTCGTACTTGCAATTAACATTTTCGAAATGTATTTTAACTGGGAGGCGCGCTGGTAAGACGTCTAGTTGATGTACTTTTCCGTCGAGATGTAACAAAAAGTAATTTTACATAGCACCAGATTTATGTGCTAATTATGTGCTCGACTTATATCCATAAGGAGAATTTCGTACTTGCAATTAACATTTTCGAAATGTATTTTAACTGGGAGGCGCGCTGGTAAGACGTCTAGTTGATGTACTTTTCCGTCGAGATGTATCAAAAAGTAATTTTACATAGCACCAGATTCATGTGCTCGACTTATATCCATAAGGAGAATTTCGTACTTGCAATTAACATTTTCGAAATCTATTTTAACTGGGAGGCGCGCTGGTAAGACGTCTAGTTGATGTACTTTTCCGTCGAGATGTATCAAAAAGTAATTTTACATAGCACCAGATTTATGTGCTAATTATGTGCTCGACTTATATCCATAAGGAGAATTTCGTACTTGCAATTAACATTTTCGAAATGTATTTTATCTGGGAGGCGCGCTGGTAAGACGTCTGGTTGATGTACTTTTCCGTCGAGATGTATTAAAAAGTAATTTTACATAGCACCAGATTTATGTGCTAATTATGTGCTCGACTTATATCCATAAGGAGAATTTCGTACTTGCAATTAACATTTTCGAAATGTATTTTAACTGGGAGGCGCGCTGGTAAGACGTCTAGTTGATGTACTTTTCCGTCGAGATGTATCAAAAAGTAATTTTACATAGCACCAGATTTATGTGCTAATTATGTGCTCGACTTATATCCATAAGGAGAATTTCGTACTTGCAATTAACATTTTCGAAATGTATTTTTACTGGGAGGCGCGCTGGTAAGACGTCTAGTTGATGTACTTTTCCGTCGAGATGTATCAAAAAGTAATTTTACATAGCACCAGATTTATGTGCTCGACTTATATCCATAAGGAGAATTTCGTACTTGCAATTAACATTTTCGAAATCTATTTTAACTGGGAGGCGCGCTGGTAAGACGTCTAGTTGATGTACTTTTCCGTCGAGATGTAACAAAAAGTAATTTTACATAGCACCAGATTTATGTGCTAATTATGTGCTCGACTTATATCCATAAGGAGAATTTCGTACTTGCAATTAACATTTTCGAAATGTATTTTAACTGGGAGGCGCGCTGGTAAGACGTCTAGTTGATGTACTTTTCCGTCGAGATGTATCAAAAAGTAATTTTACATAGCACCAGATTTATGTGCTCGACTTATATCCATAAGGAGAATTTCGTACTTGCAATTAACATTTTCGAAATCTATTTTAACTGGGAGGCGCGCTGGTAAGACGTCTAGTTGATGTACTTTTCCCTCGAGATGTATAAAAAAATACTTTGATGAGCATTTAATGACATGTTTCTTTTTTTGTTTAAAAAACCAAAGATATGTTTATTAAGTTTAAAAGAAGTGCGTCCGCAATGAAACACTGCGAAAATCAATTTCTAAAAGGTCCAGGACACTTTTGATTATGCTCTCCATAGAGCACATAAATAGCACAAAATTATACGCATATTGTTAATTATTTTGTTTATGTTTTTAGTTAAGGGGGCGCCAAAAAGGCGTCTACCCACCGCCCCCACTCTTCAAACCCGTGTTTTTTGATATATTTTTGTAGCACAAAATGTTCAAGTTTGGGACCAAATTAGCACATAAAAAGTACAAAATATTCAATTATTTCTTTTTTAATTTGAAGAAAGTGGGGGCGCCTACTATATAGACCTTTCTGGAACAATAGTTCTGGATACTAAATTTTAGGGAAATGTATTGAATTTTTTATGTCAATACTAAAATGTATTCTGGAGATATCTGGTTCATTATACAAAACAAATGTTGTTTCAATCTAATGACGCTTGTTACAATTCAGATCCTCGGATATTTCATATTTCTACCAATGCAAATATATATAGTATTTAGTGAGTGAGTGAGTGGAATAGAATTTGAACATATCAGAGTTCTCATTTTTTGATACTTAATGATTTTAATAGTCGTTATTTTTTATTTAACAATTGTACTGATTGCTGCTGTTGTTTACACTTCTTGTAAGGCTCAGTATGATGGTAGTTGGTTGAACAAATAGTACTTGACGATTTCAAGTTATTTATTCACACCTTTATACAGTTATGTACAAACCACACTAAAACAACTCTGTTATTTCTGAAAGCTAGTTTCCCTAAATTTGTATTTCTTTAGGTTAACGTTGTGATTATAATACTGATGAATGGTTAATGTTATTTATTTATTTATTTATTTAATCTTACACTGATCGACAAGTATAAACCCAATTAAAGATCAGGACAATGCATAAGAAAATTTACATATTAACAATTATTATCTAAATTAAATGTAAATAACCTAAATTATACTCTAGTCCGAGAGGAGACGAAATCAAAAAGAAAAAGAAAGAAATACCCAAAAATATTTAACACAGCAATGTACAAAGAGAAAAGGAAGAAAGAAAGAGCTGAAAAGTATGAATATTGTTTCATCGCAGTAGGCGAGCAATCTGTTTTAGGATAGAATTTTTATTTAGTATGAGTGTCATTGGTGTTATAGGCATGGCACATGCAAAATAGTGGAGATAATTTAAGTAAGTTAGTACGATGAGTTTGAAGGTAGAAAGTATTTACAGACCGTGAGTTCAGCCGAGGAACTATGAAATTGACTCTTTCCAGTAGCAATTTGAACAAACTGGGCTGGAGTACATAATTATTCCTGCGAGAAAGGGATGACACATTGAATCTATCTAACAGGAAAGAATTAGGAATGCCCCTGATAGGATAAAAACCGTCTATCCTGAAGGACAGGTACTTTAAAAAGCGGCGCTGAATAGATTTTAGGGCATCTCTATGAACAGCATAACCAGGGAACCAAATCACAAAAGCATACTCAAGCGGCGATCGCACAAATGTTACGAACAACAATTTGAGCGTGTCTATGTCTGAAAAATCACGACAGCTTCGCACAATAAACCCAAGTAGTCTGTTAGCAGCCTCCATCACAGACTCCAGATGAGAAATGAAGGATAGTTTGGGATCGAAAATTACGCCGAGGTCTTTATAGGTTGCTGGTCTCTTAAGGATAATACCGTCTACGTTGTAATCAAATATAGTCAAGTTGTTTGTCTTATTTGTGTAAGACATAACGCAGCACTTGTTAAAATTAAGAGACGCTTCTTCACTGGACACCATACAACCGTCTTATCAAGACTTCTCTGAAGTAGATAACAATCAAATGTGGATTTGATGACAAAGAACATTTTAAAATCATCGGCATATAAAAGGCTGAGTACACTTAGACCTATTGAAATATCATTGACAAAGATGTTGAAAAATAGTGGTCCAAAAAATGATCCTTGGGGAACTCCTGAAGAATCAAGATATCCCACCGATCTCTGCCCATTTACCACAACAAATTGCCGCCTATCACTATGAAATGGGGCGATGAAAGATAAGAGCTCCACAGAGAAACCAATAGCATCAAGTTTACCTAGCAGAAGTCTGTGGTCAAGCCTGTCGAAGGCCTTGGATAGATCGGTATATATGACATCGACTTGGAAGCCGGAATCCATATTTTCAGCGATGTATTGTGTGACACATGCCAGGTTGGTGGATGTGGAACGACCCCTTACAAAACCGTGTTGTATATTAAGAAGGCGTGAGTGGACTTTGAAATATACTCTATCGTAGATAAGAATCTCCAAGGCCTTAAGGAAATTTGAAAAGATGCTTATAGGTCTATAATTATGCACATCTGTTCTGTCACCACTTTTGAAGATCGGACAGACTGTCGTCTGCTTCCATACTAGTGGGAAAGTACAGAACGTAAGACACCGATTGAATAGGTGAGTGAGGGGTACTGAAAAAATGGATGCGCAGTCTCTGAGTAGAAACGCCGGAATCATATAGGGACCTGAAGTAGATTCATTTTTGATCTTTTTGAGGGCGAATTCAACTTCCTCTTGGGGGAAACAAAGAATGGATATATCATGTTCATTACTTGGAGACTCCGAATCTAAATTCGCTAAGATGGGTTGAGTCATAACTTTGACTGAAGAGATGAGCAAATGTGTTGGAAAATTTCCTGCGGGGTAGTCAACTTCACATGGCCATAGTCCATTTCAGCGGGAAAACCGCGTGTGCCTTTCTTTGAATTAATAAAATTCCAAAGCTTCGTAGGATCCTGCTTCAAATTGTTTTCAATCGAGACAATGTACTCATTATAGGCAGAATTCGTTGCCCTTTTGAGTTCACGCCAAGCATGGAAAACTGATGGTGAGCTGACAAATCTTTGAATCTCCTATATCTCTTCCAGGCCGAGGTTTTATTTTTAATCGACCGTATTATGTGGTTGTTATACCACGGAGGGTAAGTATTTTTTTTGACGCAGCCAAACCTAGGAACGAATTTAACGAGGGATGAATATAATAAATCATAAAAGAGAGAACAAGCATCCTCGGGATCATCGCATCCAACCACCAGCCTCCAGTCAACCTCCCTCAGACTTTCGTATAATAATGAAAAATTGGCTTTACGGGAATTGTACGCGTTGACAGATTTAAACGGCAACTTACTACCTCCTACTTTTTACACCAGATAGAAAATCGACCAAAACAGATAGCGCCGGATGATGATTATCCTCCGGAACAAGAGGCTCCAAGGATCGCTCCACACTGCTGTTATTGGTTTGGATGCTTCCAAAGTAATAATGTTGCTAGTTTAATGATATCGTTGTAATTATGTTCCTTTTCTCCAATAGTTTACTTCAGGCAAATTTTAGACTAAGTAGGGTTTGTAAAGGAGGGTAGTAGCTTCTATTATTGGCTACATATCCGTTGACCAGAAATTCCCAGGCACCACAAACAATTCTTAGAAGTACCGATAATAAACAGAACCATGTCAACTCACCGATTGGTCCAAGCAATAGACAGAAGTGAGTGCAGAAATTAATACATGAAAAAAAATATTAGGGTATAGGTGAGTTTCTGTCTCATGCAACTCTATCCGAAATGGCGAACATAATCTAAAAATGGGCAAAGTTGCAAAAAAGCGATTTTTCTTAAATAAGTAAAAGACTATAGCTCGGTTCGAAAAAGTTGAATGAGAAAGTTCCATACTTGTTATTTGCCGTACCTATAGCCCAGGGCAAGCTTAAAAAGTGTTTTTTTTACTAAAAATATTGATTATTTTTCGAGATATATCGATTTTTCGAGAAAAAGGCGCACTCAAAAATTGCCTAAATCTTCTCAGCGTATGATCATAGAGAGGCTTTGCCAAAAAACCGCACATGCTTTGCTGACTTTTACCTCAAGGTGTCGATGCCAGTTTAGCTTGCTGTCAAGCACGATACCTAGGTACTTGACCTCATATGCCAACCTGAGCTGGGTACCTTTAAGCTTTGGTAGGACCATCTGGTCCAGCTTTCGTTTCTTTGTGAACAGAACTAGCTCTGTCTTTGTGGGGTTCACTGACAGAGAGCATTCTATGCACCAGTCTTCAATTATCTTGAGAACGCTCTGCATTAGTTCACAGAGTACTCCAAGATAAAGTCCTGTAAGCAGGACTATTGCTAAGTGTTTGAGTTGCTAATTTAATTTTCATTTTCTCCTTGGAAAAGCTGGATGTGCGCTTTGGTAAGTTTGGTGCCAGACCTTCAAACCTTCACTTTATTGGAAGAACAATTAATTTGTTTCAAGACTGAAGTGCCATTATCAAACAGATACAAAATTATGAAGTAAACAATGAAACAAAAAGTATAAATAAGTACTATAAGTACAATAGGTTTAATAAAATTACAATTGAGAGTAAGGGATGCTCGGAAATTCCGCTAAAGTATGTTTAGAAAGACAAAGGAATAGATCACTTTGTATAGGTCTAACTGAAATAACTTTATTATTATAGGAGTTTTTGACAACTTTATGAATCTCTATTGATTCCAATGTATTTAATTTGAGACGTTTGGTTTGATTATGTAAAATGCTTATCTAAATTAGGAAAGATTTGACCTGTTTGTAAAAAATGGTTAGCAAAGGTTGAGTCTGTTTTCGAAAAGTACTACCTATATAAGAGTTTTCACTGTCCGGGCAAATTAGGATGTAAACTTTAGGTTTACTATATTTTTTAGCATTATATATCAATAGTGAGGTGTTCTTTCGATTCTTAAAGTGTGCCAGAAATGATTTGGATCAGCATAGATGGCTACCATCACTAAATTAGATTCTTTCATATTTTTCCTATTTAAATTATTACAATTATATATTGAAATTGAAGATTTCTGATGGCGGCGTATGTTCGGAAATCCAAGCGGCAAGGTCGTTGTGGATTAGTTTGTTGAACTTTTTACGGCATATTTTGTGACATACCTTGCTACTTTTGGCGATAATTACTTTCTACGGCTTCAATACTCCTTCAAGTCTACTAGATCTGAATCCGATTGACTTTTATGCTGGTTTCTCGGGCGCCAGATTTTTGTCAAGGTTTACACCTCGTTAAGGGCTTCTGCTAGGGCCCTTACCACAAAGCGTATCACTGTGCTATCTACGGATAGCCTTGTCCCAGGGTAGTCTCAGTGAAGTAAGTAACCGGGGGTCAATAAGGCAGACTGAGTAGTATTAAAATTGCAGGCTTCAATTGCAATTAATACTTGGTAACCTCTTAACTACTTAATTGCTGTTGCAGAAAGTCTTTTTAGATAAACACGGAACTTCTCATTAATTTATTTATTAGTCCGGTCAATTTAGACATTCGAAGGTGCATGAAATCCCAACAAGCTGAAAATCAGTGAAATTGTTCAAAACATAATTATAAATAATATTTAAGAGTTCCCCATCATCCCGAGTATGGAATAAAATTTATTCAAGGTCAAAGGTCAAGAAAATGAGTGATATAACGATTCAAAAAGTTATAAAAGTTGTTATCGTCATAATATGCACACGTTTCCACGCCACCTATGAGGTAGCGTTTTTTTTAACGTGGTTTCCCCAGTAGGTCTACTCCACGGGTCAGTTGTGATCCTGTTTAATGTGAAACTATTGCAAAATAACGGAAATTTTCAAAGATTGGAAAAGATAAAAGCGATGTAAATTTAAAAAAAGTGGTGAAGTTCATTCGCCTGATTCGTAAGTTTCAAATTCTTCTTGTTCTTCTTCTTGATCTTCTTGATCTTTTTCTTCTTCTTCTCCTGCTCCTTCTTCATCTTCATTTTGGATGCAAGTAAATTGCGTCAATAGCGATGTATCGCATGACACTTCGTCGGAATCAAACGAATCCTCCATTATTTGTGATTCAACATTAGAGCACGACCGGCCTTGACAATTTGTGCTTGCCAGAGAACAAAACTGCCCGACTTTTTTGCAACCACATTTAGCACTGCATCCCATTTTGCAGTTGCAAAAAATTGTGTTCAGCAGTTTTTCCGGCGCAGGTGGGAGTAAAGTTTGAACTGGCTCTAATATATTGTTGACCAACTTCCAACCCCAGTCTGTATAGGGTCTAGCTGATAACCAAGCCACACTTGAACTTGGTAATATACCCGAAAAAGATGTTGATGAGCAGCAACTGAGGTTGGAGGAAGACAATCTAATTGAACTTGTTTTTTATTTTTAGTATTTTTAACGAAACATGCATAACGATGCTTATCTAAACAGGTAGTTTTTTTAGGAGCTCCATACATAGAAAGAAGAAAGCGGATGCCGTTGGTGATAACTTCTTGTTGAGTTGAATTACTCTTTTTAAAAATTTCAGCACATTGAACTAAATCTTGTTTTTCAAACATTTTGAAAACTGCTGTTTTACCCCTCCTGTAAAATGCAGACGTCGTATCACAGCCAGTTATTGCCTGTAAAAATAGTACATGATTTTGACATAATATAATATATAATAGATATAATATATATATATTATAATATATAATATATATATTATAATATATAATATATAACAACTCTAGAGATGTATATACGTGGCGTACTCATACATATTATGACGATAACAACTTTATAACTTTTTGAATCGTTATATCTCAGAAACGGTGGCTCGAAGGAAAAAAATATTGTTACATTTTTATAGATAATTTTATGATCTACAATTTTTGTCCAAGGTACTTTTATGATAAAATTTACCGTTTTGATGAAAATCGCGAAAAACTCTTTTTTGACCTTTGACCTTGAATAAAATTTTTTCCATACACGGGAATGATGGGGAACTTTTGAATATTATTTATAATTATGTTTTGAACAATTTTACTGATTTTCAGCTTGTTGGGATTTTATGTACCTTCACTCTCATTTTTTGGTCTACATTGACCGGACTATATAGCTTGAACATACATTGATATTTCACTTTCTCTCTATGATAATAATTTATCCCGACCCGAGGGAAGCACAAGGAAGCTCAGAAACAATAATTTTTAAGCAAGCGGTCCAATCTGGTTATTTCCTCATTATAGCCTTGCAAACAAATAGTCATGTGACTATTATTAAAACGGCTATTCATGCACTAATTATTTGCAAAATTAATTATCGTGTATGGTGTACTCGAGCAGAGCAAGTGAAAGTAAGTCTTGAGTTGTAATGGAATCTCCGCAATACTCTCACTACGCCACTATTCAGTAATTTTTAGGGTACTTTTAACAATGGTGAATACTGAGATTCATTTATTCTGCACTTCTTTCAGGTTAGTACGCGTAATTTCTCGGGAACGGTCTCACGGGTAATTGTACGACAGTGCCAGGCACTTATAAACTACCTACACATAAATTTGGCAATTATAACTCTTACTACCGGGTAGTCACAGCGTGTTAGAATTGTAATCACCTCATCAGTAACACCACTGTACTTCCGGGTAGACACAGTGTGTACAGTGGAAATTACGACTCTCAAACATACATCTTCCTTCAGAGCCTACTTCCGGGTAGTCACAGCGTGTAGACCCTGGCGGTGGACTATCTACGACGCACCCTTATTTTCTGGTAGACACAGTGTATATTGGTGTGCCGTGATTCCTTTTCACTGTTACTATTCACACCCTCTGACCCAATACAATTACTTTACAAATTCAATTTTTACGTTAATCAGAACACAATTAATTTTATCGGGACGTTATGGAAATCTGTACAGGATAAGCTAATCAGGTACAATACAATAATTACAAATACTAATTAAACAATATTTGATATTACAAGGGCGCACCGCGGGCAAAACAATGGAACTCAATGTACTAACTCAAATAGCAAAATCACCATTTACCTAATGCTTCAAAGGTGATTGGTGGAGCACTTAATTTTTGATCTCGGTTGTCTAAATTGCTACCTCGCACTTCAATTGCTTGCTCACTATTCAAAATCTAATTATGACTGCTCTGGCTGTCTTTTCGCACTGTCTCACTGACAATAATTAAAATTCAACGCTTGCGAGGCTTTCTTTTATACCTACCAATCGAGGTTCTGGTCAAGTCACCTACACCAGCTCCAGCCGAGCCCTTTTTTGCTCATTTCGCGCTCATGATGGTTCACCAGCTCCTCGATTTTGTGTCGTTTTTATGGTTACATCTGTTCCGATATCTTTTGTCGACACGAAATATGTACGTTTCTGGATGAAATCAAAATATACGCGACTTATGAATGGAACCGTATGCAAATCTGACACTTAAACTACATGGATGTCAATGCCCGGTACAATCTATCTTCTTATACAACAATATAATTATTCGGAATGATCAATTTGAAATACTAATATAAACGAAATATACGTGTTTCCCATTAAATAATTATTCAAGATTTTAGAGCTTCATTACAAGTTCCTATTAATTTTTTTTATATTTTTGGTAATACGATTGATTTTCATTGCCCTTGAACTCATTTATTATAAAAGTGCAATGTACGGGTGAGGGTATGAGGCTTGCCCACGGTCGTACATACAGGTCTGGGAACTTGCGGCTGTTTCCTATGTGAGAAGTGGGTACGCTAAGCGTCAACTGTCGCGTAGTACCAAAAAGGGTGACGAGGTAATCTCTGAAAACTGTTTACTTGACTTGTAAACACAAGGAATACCTGCGTTTTTAGAAACAAATTACGAAACCGTGCATTGTGCCGAAATGCAAAACGGGGTACAAAAGTGTAAAGCAAGAAACTTCTGTTTTTGAAGTGCCGAAAGATGCGGAAATGGGAAAAAAGTGGATGCTTGCGATTCCGGAAAGAAATCGTTTTAACGAGGTCTTTTATGTGTGCGTCATGTATAACGAAAGAGGGGAAGTTATTTTTAAGGTGAGCAATACATTTTGACAAGAGTAACAGTTCTATTCATCTCTCAAATCAGAATACTTAGTAACACTGCTTGCGATTCCGGAAAGAAATCGTTTTACCACTTCGATCCAAGCGCTAGCTAGTGGCTGAGCGAGGGACTACGAGTTTGGCGACGCGTAAGAGACCCATGTCAAACATACGAATTCCCAGACCTATATGTATAACCGTGGACTTGCCTAATAGCTTCTCGTCACTTTTAATGATGTCAGTCTAATTGATCTTAAAACCATAGAAATAGGGACCTATTTTAAAGCTTTAACGTAAGAAGTCTGAAGTCAACTTCTTGTTAAAACGGAGATAAAATTAATAGGATCACTATATTGGGAGGTTAAACCATAAAATAAAGTAGCATAGACAAGGATTTAAATGTCTCTGACCTAGTAAATTTATGGTTGAGTTTTATCATATTCTGTGTTAACCACTCACTGTTTTATGTTTATGAGTATAACTTCAAGGTTAAATTCATAGACTTCTTTTAGTTCTTTCGTACGAAATTAAATCATAATTTCTAATTTCTAGTACTTAAACAGACTTAAATCAGAAATCAACGTTCTCGTTCTCATTCATTGAATTTAATAGTATTAATTAGTTGTTTACAGAAATGGAATTCAAGTGGTGGTGTGTTATGTTACCTGTTATTCTCTTCATAGCTTTTGAAGAAGGTAAGTAACGAATAAAATAACAATGCAGTTAATTATCGTAAATACTTATTAACCCCGCCCAATGTTTACAAATTTGTGCAATAATGCACCTAACAAGTAAGATCAACAGGAAACTAGTGGAACAGAAAAAGTGAAATTTTGTCAAATCTTGGAGAAAAAAATAAAGATACAGCTAACCTAATTCTGCTTCATATTAATAACAGTATCGCTATCAGCATCACCCACTGGAAATTAAATTGTTACTTGATAGTGAAAGATGATACTGATTTCAATTTTGGTATACCTGGTTGTTAAATCCATGATGAGAACTATTTCAAATCCATAGTGAGGGTTATTTCGAGCAACAGTTTGTATTCTAAACATTTACCCTATTTTGTAGATTTTGAATGCAATATTTTGGATAAAAAGGACATGAATAAATATTTCATAAGTTACATCTGGAAATATCAGATTAACTGATGACTTAACATACTACCTATATGAACACAATTTGTTCATCTACTGCAGCAAAACTTATTTTTTTGCTCGTTGGTAAGGCCAATGTTGGAATATGCTTCAATAGTATGGTTCCCGTTGTACAAACCTCATGATACTGCAATAGTTTGCGTGGCCCCTCTCAGTCGTTCTGAATTGGCCAGATCGATGGATATTTAAACCCTCAAGGATTTGTGCAGATCCTTTAATTTCCAAAAATTACTATGGAAATATCAATTCTCTAAATTTACTTAGTATAATTGTTCAACTGCTCACCACATACTAGTCATTATAATGTTTTTGCAATTCCAAATCAGATTTATGATTATCCTCAAAATTTGCTATTAATAGGGATATTATAGTGTAGTATTTTTATTAGTGTTACAGTACATTAACATATGTCAATATTAGAAACAATAATAATTAAGCGTAATAGACATACAGAATAAGATAAGTGGTAATTACAATAATGAAACAGAAGCATACAAAGCATTACATCATATCTAAATGGGACAACAAACAATTTACATGATGAAAATTAATATCATTTCATACCAATAAAAAGCATTTTCTAATTTACAAATTGAAATTTAAAAAATAAAATAGGTATTGTGATTTAATATTTTCTGGGAGTTTACTGTAAAACTTAAACATAAATGGTTTTTTTCTATTTGAGCTCTAGTAAATCTATACAACTTCAGCAGCAGCTCGAGTATCATGAGTAAGATTTTTGCAATATTTGAAGTAATAAACAATAAGCAATCCAATATGCATGAGTAGAGTGATTATGCCCAAACCAATGAAAGCTTTTCTACAGTTAGGTTCATGATTTAATCCCTCAAGAGTTCATACAGCTCTTCTTTGTAGGCCAAACATTCTGTTCCTATTGGTAGAACCCCATATTATAAGGCTTAGTTCAAGTGGGAGTGAATATGAGCAAAGTATATGTGTTTCAACACATTCAGTGACACTGACTTGGCAAGATTATGAAGCAAAAATATGTTGGAAGATAATTACTTTGTCATTTACAACATAAAGTAGGATCTATGTTTATACCCACAAATCTGTATTTTGTTCAGTAATGTTGGTTTGTCCCTTTCGAAGTAAAGATCATTTGTTGAGTTTCAGAAGTATTTAGGAATAGTTCATTTACCTGAAACCTAGCAATGCACTTGATTGAGCCTCATCATTCAGCTCTTCAACCTCAGAGAGTATCTTCCGCTGTAATTAGCTGTATCATCTATCTGCAAATAAAATTATCTTGCTGTAAATATGAGAAATTCAGTTAAATCATTAATAAAGATCAGAAAAAGAAGCAGGCCCAACACAAGCCCTTGAGGTACCCCATTATTCATAATTTCTGTTTCTGACTTTAAATTGTTATGGAGTGTTTGGTTACTAAGAAAATATCTAAGAAGACTGACACTATCGAAATGAAAATTTGTATTTCTTAAGTTTATTCAGCAGAATGGAATGATAAACACAGTCGAATACCTTGGTCAGGTCCATGAAAATACTCCACAACGTTTCTTTATGCTTAATCCCATCATCAATTGCATCTATAAGTGATATAAATGCATCTTTAGTTGACACGTTCTTACGGAATCCAAACAGATTACTGAAAAGTGAGACGTATAAAAAAAAGTTTGAATCTTGAGAATGTTTTCAAAAATTATGGTGATTAAGGGCAACAGTGAAATTGAAATAGTTACTTGGGTCATTTTTATCGCCTTTTCCAAAGACTGGTATGACTGCAACTTGTTTTAAACGATCAGGAAATAAAATGTTCATTTATACAGAAATTTATAATATTAGTTAGGGGTATTAAAATAATATTTGTTCCAAATTCAATAATGCTCCCAGTCAGGCCATATATATCCTTACTAGCACAATTCTTCAATGACAGAATCATGTATCTAGTTTAATTGTAAGAAACTTCTCTAAATTCAAAGGCTGGTTAATGATGTTTTGATAAGACTACATGATTTAAATTCAATGGGAGATAAATCGAACTTTTCAGTTTCAGAAGAATTGCTTGAATTTGCAATCATTAGAGACCATAACGTTTTTATTTTGTTAGATTTCTTAATATACTTATCGTTATATTATATATAAATTCTTCTAAAATATGTCACATTAACACTTATGTCTATCATCTTTTCGTCTTTACGTAAGTTTCGGCCTAACAACCATTATCAGAAGATGCTTAAGAACTAATACACGTCAATTATTAATTAATTATTATCAATTGTACTAAGCACTAGGCGTGTTTGGTTTATTTTGAGTGAATTTGAATTTCCATACGTTGTTGAATGAGGTTTATAATGTGAATATTGAAGCATAGATTAGATATTATATGTAGTATTGAAGGCTAGGAGATTGATTGATCAATGATCACTGACCCATAGATAACTCTACTACCGTAGAATGAAATGCTCCGTGTTAGGTACCGAAACCGCGACAAGAGCGCCGCGTGAGGATTGGAAGCTTACTAAATGATGGTTTGGAGGGAAATTCGAATTTACACAGCACATAAATGCAAATTTTGTTTTCTTACAATTCAAGTAGGAAATAAAAGTCGATAGTTTTTACCAATAGTTTCTATTCAACAACAGAGTTAGAACAGAAATATATAAAATATACATATAAATACAATTAAACATCAAAAACAATAGAAATGACTATATATAATATAATAATATAATTAAATATTGAGACTAATGGCAATGGGTTAAAACAAAAATACATAAAATATACATATAAATACGATTAAATATCGAGACCAATTACATTGGGTTAAATAAAAAATACATAAAATATACATATCAATACAATTAAATATCGAGACTAATTACAATGGGTTAAAACAAAAATCGAACAATGTTTTGAATTAAACATTTAACGGTTTCAGCCTTTGCTGCTCCTTAAATAAATTGATACATAATTGGTTGTTTCCATTTTCCCTCAATACCTTGCAGCATGAAAACCTGAAAGAGTGTCAATGAGAGAAATTCAATTATTTTCATTCACCTATAGTTTACCTGTACATGATTAGCTGTAATATATAATATTGTAGAAACAGCGTGTATGATAGCAAGCAAAAAGTCGTTATGGAAACTAAATCCACAAACGAATTAAACATGGCTACTATTGAAAAACAATGATAATCGCATGCGCATTATAATTTATATTAATCTCGGACGCTTGACGCGCCCTCCCGTGTTTTGGAAGCGTAAATACTTTCGCCGGCCATGACAGTGTTGGTCCCTTCCATAAGATATTTCATTCTACGGTAGTAGAGTTATCTATGCACTGACCTCACATTGATTCGTTCAATGTGCACAGGTGTCCATTTGTCGGATTGTTTCTGTGGAAGTGACTGTTCGTTTACTGCACATTATTCAGCAATCACTAACAAGTTACAATTACACATAGAACTAGGGTGTGACATTCTACATAAGAAATCGATTTTTAATTAATCGATTATTTTTTTAGCATGAAAAATCGATTAATAAATAATCGATTTTTTTATAAATAATCGATTTTATTATATTAATCGATTTTTTCCTAATTTTTAAATTAATTTCAAAATAAACACAATGAATAGTTTATTTTTCATGGTTTTATTAATTAAAAATAAACAACAAAAATAAACACAAATTAAAGTTTTAGAATAATCAACATTGAAATTAAAATGTTTTTCTTTCTTTCAACATAAATTAAGAAAATTAAACTATTCAAATAAAAAAAAACTAGAAATCCGTAGGCAATGAGTTGAGGAATAACAGCTTAGGTAATTGTTTGGATAATATTCGGCTCCTGGTCTTTGTTAATAGGGCGCCAGCTTTCGAGAACAATCTCTCTGCTGGAGCCGAAGAAGCTGGTACCAAAAGATGCTTACACGCCAACTGTGTCAATTGGGGATAAGCTCCCTCATATCTTCTCCAGGATTCTAAAGCGTCTTCTTTTAATTCTATTAGAGGCGCAGCTATGTACAAGCTTAATTCGGATGTCTGGCTGTAACTTTGACTGGTTCTCCTCATAGTCTCCACGAACAGCTTGTTGTGGGTTTCCCAAATGTCATCATTATCGACATTATCAGCGGCCGAAGTTATTGACGGTGCACAAAGCTCAGGTTCGCGGTTTTCTTCAGTGGATCGTCTAATGTAGTTTATAGTTCTTGCCAAAGATGCTCAGTCATCAAGGTGTAATTTTTTAAAACGAGGATCTAAAAATGTTGCAGTAGTAAATAAATGAACTTTTTGTATGTGCTCAAATCTTTTCTTAAATTCATTTAATATTGAACTTTTTAATTGGATGGCCAAATCATGTGATGGATCTGTTTTTTCCAAATACTGTTTCAAGCACTTTATCATGGGAATAGCTTTGCTTGCGCTGACATATTTTTCACTACACATTTCCTCGGTTACTTATGCCACCCACTGTCCCACTCATAGCTAAAAACCTTTCAAGCATGTGCAATTAAGAATTCCACCGTGTTGAAACATCGCCTATCAGGTGTTTAATTTTTCCTTCCGGTACATTTTCAGCCTTTTGAGAATTCCTCAATTGGTCTGCACCAACTCCGCTCTGATGGAACCATTGTACAATTTTGCGAACTTTATCAATGAATATTTTTATTTCTATCACCGTGACTGAATTTTGCACAACAAGGTTTAATTTATGTGCTATGCAACGAATATGCTTTGCGCTTCCAAATGCTAATTCAATGGCTTTTACAATATTTGCACCATTGTCGGTAGTGACGGCCACAATTTTTACTTCTGGTATTTCCCATTTTTCGCAAATATTTTTTATGGTGGTTGATAGGTATTCGGCGGTATGACTCTCTGAAAGCGGCTCACAAGCTATATTGAAAGAAACAATCTAAAAATTTTTGATAAAATGAATAGTTACTCCCAGATAGCTCTTCATTTGTAAATCTTTCCATTCGTCAATCGTTAAACATATATTGGTAACGGATTGTAACTTGTTGATTATAATAGCTTTTTTCTCTTCGTATTTTCCATCAATCATGTCGGTTATCGTTTTGCGACATGGGATTTTATATAATGGTGCAAGTAATTTAATCAATTTTCCAAACCCTTCTCCTTCGACCACGCTGAAAGGAAGATTATCGCGGTATATCAATTCTGCTATAGCGTCTGTAATCTGTTTGTTTCTTGAACCCCCTGATCCAAATTCTAATATTTTTGATGCTTCTATGCCCATTTTTTGTCGTTTAGGAGATGAAGACCCTACATGATCTTCAATTTGAGATGCGGAAGTGGTCGGCATCATAATCATAGAGTCTTCAGAATATGTAGATATCGATGGCTTAGCAGACAAAGCTGCAATTGATGCTTCCTGCGAATTGTTTCCCGACTTGGCTGCATGATCCTACAACAAAATTAAAATTGGTTAAAAATATCCTTTAGCAAATGGCCACTAAACTAAAAAAATATTACATATCATAAATGGCCAATTAAAATAAAAATTAATTTTGACTCGATTAACCACTGTTTGGATCGTAAATTGATTTATTATCTGAATCGGTAAGTATATCTTCCGATTTGTAAACACCCAACCCTAAACTACAACTGTCAAAATGACACTTTGACTTGTCATTATTCATATGATTTATCATTTGGTTGGTTCATAGAACGAAAATCAACGAAAATGACAGGTCAGTATATATTATACAAGTATATTGCTACATTGACACAGAACTGGACTCTAAAAACTAGAAGCGCAAACTATTAAAGTACTTAATGTGTACAACGCGTTTCAACCCGTATCTCTACACGTCTACACCCGCCGAAGTGAATGGGTTAATGGAAACAATATTTCCGAGTATTTCAATTGTTTGCAATTCCAAAATAAATCACTAACTGACGGACTAACGAAACATTTATCTTTATAGTCCGTGTATATAATAATATAGCAATAGTATTCTTATTATAATTATTCATTAACAAAAATTGAAAGGTCAGTATGTGTATAGAAATTGGCCACTTTCTTAGAATAGAAATAGAAATTTTAACTAAATCCAAATAGTAGGTACTTACCTCTTTATTTTCAATACTACTTATGATACCAGAGTGTTTTCTTTCTATGTGTTGTTTTAAATTGGTTGTATTACTACACGTTTTTTAAATTTTAGGGCAATATTTACATTTAGCATTGCCAGATTTATTGTCAACATGAAAATATTGACGCCAACTACTTGTCGCCCTTTTGGTTGTTGACATTGTTAAAAACAAGACTTTTAAAAACACTAAACACTTTTTGTCACGAAAAACTTTCGAAATTGTCGTTTGAAAAATGAAGTTTCAATAACGAATAATGAATGACATATCAGCCGAATGTCGGTAAAATAAACTGTTTCATAAGCACAGAAGGGCTGCCATCGTAGACGCTCAGATGGCGTTAATGTAATATTATCGCCATGGAGATAATATTCTTTAAAGGTGCGATTTCATGATGACGCTCGACGCTAAACAATGCTTAGCTTTTACGCTTGACGCTATATTTTTTCCAGATAACGTTGTAGTTAAAAACGTACCACGTGACCGTGTTTAACGCTAGACGCCAGCGTCGAGCGTCACCATGAAATTGCACCTTATAGTTCGCGCTCCGGGTTATAAAAGACCAGACTTAATGTCGGGGAGTGGCAGATGAAAAATCGATTATGATTGATTTTTGATTATAAAAAAAATCGATTATTAATCGATTATATGTAATATTAAAATCGCTTTTAATCGATTATTTTCATAATCGATTATTTTTTCACATCCCTACATAGAACAATTTTAATGATGATTCGTGACCCAGGTATGAATTATATATAAATTCTCGGAAAATAAGTAACTAACAAATATGCTTATTATTCGTGTCTTTACGCACGTTTCGGTCCCACGACCATCACCCAAAAATAAAATAAAATTAGCTTTTTTGGTCGTTGTCATGAGTGACGATGTGCGTTTTTGAACTATTATTGTATGATTCAGCTTTGTTCGGTCTTTCTCTAATAGGGTGGGTGAACATTTTAAGAGTTATAGGAATAACAAACTTGACTCCCATTATGCCAAATATTTGTTAGACTATAAATTTGATCAAAATTTTGAAATCTTACATGTAAATAAAGCTAGACATGTAGATAACTTCGAATACACAAAAATTAATAAATTTAAGAATAGTAATCTTTTACTCAATAATCAGGTAGATTTTTCATACTCTCCTCTAACACTTACCACATAAACAACCTGTCGCAAACTAATTATTAGATTTTAAGCCTGTATTCTTATAATCTGTAAATTAGCTGAAAACAATATGAATTTCCAATCATTAAGTCAGCCTCGCTTGATTAAAACGTTACAACGTGCTTGATCCCACGATGCGGCCTCAGTGACCATGGTTTATTTTGAATGAACTTAAATTTCCATAGATTGTTGAATAGTGATGAGCAAAGCAATACCAAGACTTGTATGGTCTTGATCTTGTTCTTGCACATATAGTCTTGCTCTTGGTTTGCAAACTAATGTGTTTCTTGGTCTTGATCTTGCACATGTTGTCTTGCTCTTGGTTTGCAAACTAATGTGTTTCTTGGTCTAGGTCTAGATCTTAATCTTGCATGTTAAGTCTTGGTATTGGTCTTGGTCTTGCATCAAGAATCCTGCAAGTCTTGCTTTTTCACAACGATCGAACAGCCCTAGTGTAGCCGCACCCAGAAGTACTCTGGTGTAACTGCGACATCACTTGGCGCACTCTGCTATAAGTTGGCAAAGATTTCATCTCTTATACCGCAATTGGGACAGGATGCATTTCGTGTACAGTGGCTGGTGAGGACGCCAGTAAGGTCAGCTACGAAATGTCTACTTTTCGACAGAAGTTTAGAGATAGTTCCTTGTCTAATTATTTATAATAAAATAATTAAAAGTTCATACACTTCGACTAAATGAAAACAAATAATAAAACTATTAAACGGCAAACGACGTCGTAAAAAAATAAGACAAATATATGTCCAAAATTGCCTTTTGTTTCCGAGATATGGGGTGACAAAATTTTATTATTCCTCGTGTTTTTTTTTTAAATTATGTCCTAGAATTTAAAAAGGATCAGATTGAAATTTGGTACGCTTATTAAAAGTTAGAAAGCCACCAGAGCAATTTAGCCAATATTTACGTCTACAGTCTACAGTTTCATACATTTGTGGTGATTGTAAGATCGTGTACCCTCAAACTTTTTTGTGCGCCGTCCCTGCTCTCCAATATCCGAAAATTTGGATATTATGCTCAATTTTGAAACTTTTTGTTTTGTGAGTTTTTTCAAGAAATTCACCGATTCCGAGATAAATGCTAAAAACCATTTGAGTGTATGCACATTTTACCTAAGGTAATCTAAAATTTTACAATAAATAAAACACAAGCACTAATTTATGTAAATTCGCATCCATTCACATGTTTCTCGCATTCATCTCAAAAAAGATGCCCTTCAAACAAAGAAACTTGTTTCACAAAAATGTTTCAAAAGACGGATCCTCTTAAGATAGGAGCATGTTGCTCTTTAGTTAGACATCAACATATCAAGGACTTTTCCTAGGTCTGTATACTGATACTATTGAGGTTTTGTAATATTGAACAAATTTCACGAGTCGTTCAAATTCTGATAAAAAATTAAAAAAAAAAACAAGAATGTAATTGGCAAAAGACGGAAACGGCATGTTTCAGAAAATGTAGGTAAACAAAACACCATATTACTATTTAAGAGTAAGTGAAAACTAGAAGTATATTTGTACTCTCAAATTTTTAAAACTTGGATTACCAAGAGTTTAAATAACGCGCTGATTCTTGCATAACCGGTTGCGATGCTTTTTAATTATTAAAGACGCTTTCAGCTGGAACTGAAGTTCCAACCACGGTCGTACATACAGGTCTGGAAACTCGGGGCTGTTTCCTATGTGAGAAGTGAGTCCGCTAAGCGTCGACTGTCGCGTAGTACCAAAAGACGTCACGTAGAGTATTCTCTGATAACTGTCAGTTGACTTGTAAACACAAGGAATACCTGCGTTTTTAGAAACAAATTACGAAATCGTGCATTGTGCCGAAATGTAAAACGGGGTACAAAAGTGTAAAGCAAGAAACTTCTGTTTTTAAAGTGCCGAAAGATGCGAAAATGCGAAAAAAGTGGATGCTTGCGATTCCGGATAGAAATCGTTTTAACGAGGTCTTTTGTGTGCGTCATGCATAACGAAAAAGGGGAAGTTATTTTTAAGGTGAGTAATACATTTTGACAAGAGTAACAGTTCTATTCTGTATGTACGTCCGTGGTTCCAACACATGTTATGTGACTCACAATATATAAAACAAAAACTCCTGCCAGTGCGGACATTACAAAAAAGAAATAACTTGCGCCGCCAAAACTAAGCGAGCGATATGCGGCAACTGCAACTGCAAGCCGTTTTCGGCAGCGTCCCCAGATACATAATTTTCTATTTTATAATTCTCTACGGTAATACAGAAATATACATATTATTAGAAAGAATCCATTGTTTTTATCTTAGTGCAGAAGTCTCGGTCTTTCAGATTATTATAAATAAGAAATATTCACCTTTATCTACTAAAAATACTCTTGAAGCTCTGATGACCTTTCGGCTACCAAGTAGCCATCATCAGATATTCAGCCGAAAGGTCCTCAGTACTTCAAGAGTATTTTTAGTGAATAGGGGTGATTGTTACTTATTTATAGTGTTACAGTTCATGCACAGTGTTATCTCTTTTGTAGTTTATTACTTTCAGGATATGTTCTTGGTATTGGTCTTGTTATTGCTCTCAAAATACGGTCTTGGTCTCGGTCTTGCTATTCATGCAAGACCAAGACCAGTCTCGCTCATCACTATTGTTGAATGATGTTTATAATGTGAACACGAAAGGCTAAGAGTTTGATTGATCAATGATTACTCATCTCTAAAGGGCGGAATATATGCAAAGTGCATATATTTGCATATTTTGCATATTTTTACAAATGTCATAAAAAATTGCATATTTCGGCAAAAATAAAATTTGTGTGCATATTTTTATGTTTTTCGTTTTATCAAAAGATTAAGTGCGACCCTTGTGGATAATTGAAATAATTTAAAAGGTGGGTAGGTTTTATTATTATATGGTTTATGGACCCATTTTTTTATTATTTGGTTTATTGCCGGCATTTATTGGATGTTTAGGAATTTCCAAGTAATCAGCTTGCCTAATTCACCGAACAGAAACAAGACAAGAAGGTTCACTTGAAGCTGGTGGTGCCAAGTCGTGTTCGGTGGTAGTAAGTATTGTCACCGAACAGAAACTTCTGTTCGGTGCGCGAATGTATTCATAACAAAACTTTCTTTTTTCGGGGTCTAGTTGGAATGCGGCGGCTTGCTTTTATAGTTCGGACTTCAAAGTACCGACGCCAAGTGAACCTTCTTGTCGTGTTTCTTTTCGGTGCCTAATTGGAGAGCAAATGTGGTCTCTTCTTTTGTATTTATATTGTATAGTTTAGTTTGTCGATAGATTCCTGTGTAAAAAGAGTGATTACGAAAATATTTATTTCAAACGCCTAAAATGCCGAAAGCCGCTTCGTGGGGATAAAGTGTTTTGCAAAGTTTGTGCCAAAATCATTGTTTGTGAAAAGAAGTTCGAAATAGATCAACACTTGAAAACAGCTATGCATAAAGCTAAGTTGCAGAAAAATAAATCTGTGCCTTTTCAGCAGTGTGTGCAAACCGCATTTCAAAATGTCAAACCACAGAGTGAAAAGGAGGTGTTTCATCAAGACTTATGCAAAGCTTTAGTCGCAGCAAATATACCTTTGAAGAAACTGCAAAATTCGCAATTTCGAGATTTTTTGCAAAAATATTGTAATCAAAACATCCCTGACGAATCCACACTTAGAAAGAAGTATGTGCAAACAGTATACGAAACCGTATTGGAAGAAATTAAAGTTTCACTGGGCGATGAACATTTTTATATTATTGTTGATGAAAGCACAGACTCATATGGTCGTTATATCGCACATCTTATTATTGGAGGGCTTCAAGAAGATGAGCCAGGGAAGCCATATTTAATATCTTGTAAACAGTTAGATAAAACAAATAATGTGACCGTAACTCGATTTATTCAGCAGTCTCTATCAAATTTTGTTTACCAAATCCAGTTCCAGTAGAGAAGTTTTTAGTATTTTTGTCTGACGCAGCGCCGTATATGGTTGAAGTAGGCAAAAACTTAAAAATATTTTATCCCAATATCGTACATGTCACTTGCCTTTTACACGGGATAAAGAGAGTTGCAGAAACTATTAGAACAGCAGATCCCTTGGTGAACAAATTAATTTCAAATGTAAAGAAAGTGTTTTTGAAAGCACCTCTAAGAGTGCAGATCTATAGAGAGAAATTGCCAGGAGTTAGTTTACCTCCAGAGTCCGTAATTACTCGACGGGGAACATGGATTAAGGCCGCGATATTCTACGCAGACCATTTTGAAGCCATTAAAGACATAGTTTTAGATTTAGAAGACAATTCACAGTGTGTAGTGCAAAGTCAAGCAGTATTCAAAAATGTAAATTTACCTAAGGAACTTGTTTTTATTAAGGTTAATTTTAGTTTTATACCAGATACAATAACTTCGTTAGGAAGTAGGAATATGAGTTTAAGAGAATCAATTAATATTGTTGAAACTTTTTCCGACAAATGCAAAAAAGTTCCCGGTGATGTAGGAAATCAAGTAAGAAGTAAACTCGAAGTTATTGGGGGAAAGAATGAAGGCTTCAAGTATTTAATGGAAGTCAAAAATATTTTTGATACTAAACCATCCAACGAAATAATACCTTGGCCTTATAACTTACTACCCAAATTAGAATATTGCCAGATCACATCGGTAGATGTTGAAAGATCTATTTCTTTGTACTAACATATTTTTACAGACAGAAGGCAAACACTTTTATTGGAAAATTTTGAAAAATATATCGTTATAAATGCATTTTATACTATTTCAGGTTAAAAATTTCACCTATTATATTTTTCTTTTAATTTAACTTAAAATAAATAATTTTTGTAAGAGTCGGCGTTTCTTTATTTCCATTTTTCCATGTTATATTCAAGGCATATAATTGCATATTTTTACAAATAAATGCATATTGTTGCATATTTCAAAGAAAAACTATGCATATATATGCGCATATTTTAACTGAATTGACGTGCATATATTCCGCCCTTTACTCATCTCACATTGATTCGTGCAATGAGCACATGTGTCTATTTGTAGTTTTGTTTCTGTGGAAGCGATCTCCGTTCATTTACTGCACATTATTCGGGAGTCACCACAAACAAGTTACAATTACACACACAATAACTATCAATTACATGACATGATGTGATGAACTTTTCTTTTCCTTATTTCCAATACTTCTTAATGTTCAATAGACACTTGATCCTTTCCCCTTTTCACTATTATTGTTCTGCCTTCTTCCTCTCGCACTATAACGCACGCTATCTGAACGTTAAGGTTCGGTGTAGTTTGATCATGGTATCCGAGTAAACAGACTTCATCGCATTAATTTCAATTGTTCTGCCTTCTTCATCTCGCACTATAACGCACGCTATCTGAATATTAAGGTTCGGTATAGTTTGATCATGGTATCCGAGTAAACAGCCTTCATCGCATTAATTTCAATTAAAAATGTCGTAACAATAAAACACGAATAATTGAAATTGTAACACATTTAAGAATTTACTTATAATTCATACCTGGGTCAAGAATCATTATTAATTTATCGTTATATTATTTTAGCTTGCTATAGCATGTGCATATTTTTTGTGATACCCATCAGGCATTTTTCAAGTTTTACTGCAGGAGAATTATGACACATTTCAATTGTAAGGTTTTCACGCATTGATTTGAGTTAATCATAGAACAAAGTAATTTTGCATTTTTTAGATTATAGGAATTTTTCCAGAGATGAGTCTATTTATATATGGTCTCGAAATATTTTTGATAAATATGTCAAATTTATTCATCTGCTTTCAACTTAGTAGAATTAATGTACTAACTCGAGTCAGACGCTTCTACCTTTCAGTAAAATTCAAGGTATTGTGTTTTGAAGCCATTAAAGACATAGTTTTAGATTTAGAAGACAATTCACAGTGTGTAGTGCAAAGTCAAGCAGTATTCAAAAATGTAAATTTACCTAAGGAACTTGTTTTTATTAAGGTTAATTTTAGTTTTATACCAGATACAATAACTTCGTTAGGAAGTAGGAATATGAGTTTAAGAGAATCAATTAATATTGTTGAAACTTTTTCCGACAAATTCAAAAAAGTTCCCGGTGATGTAGGAAATCAAGTAAGAAGTAAACTCGAAGTTATTGGGGGAAAGAATGAAGGCTTCAAGTATTTAATGGAAGTCAAAAATATTTTTGATACTAAACCATCCAACGAAATAATACCTTGGCCTTATAACTTACTACCCAAATTAGAATATTGCCAGATCACATCGGTAGATGTTGAAAGATCTATTTCTTTGTACTAACATATTTTTACAGACAGAAGGCAAACACTTTTATTGGAAAATTTTGAAAAATATATCGTTATAAATGCATTTTATACTATTTCAGGTTAAAAATTTCACCTATTATATTTTTCTTTTAATTTAACTTAAAATAAATAATTTTTGTAAGAGTCGGCGTTTCTTTATTTCCATTTTTCCATGTTATATTCAAGGCATATAATTGCATATTTTTACAAATAAATGCATATTGTTGCATATTTCAAAGAAAAACTATGCATATATATGCGCATATTTTAACTGAATTGACGTGCATATATTCCGCCCTTTACTCATCTCACATTGATTCGTGCAATGAGCACATGTGTCTATTTGTAGTTTTGTTTCTGTGGAAGCGATCTCCGTTCATTTACTGCACATTATTCGGGAGTCACCACAAACAAGTTACAATTACACACACAATAACTATCAATTACATGACATGATGTGATGAACTTTTCTTTTCCTTATTTCCAATACTTCTTAATGTTCAATAGACACTTGATCCTTTCCCCTTTTCACTATTATTGTTCTGCCTTCTTCCTCTCGCACTATAACGCACGCTATCTGAACGTTAAGGTTCGGTGTAGTTTGATCATGGTATCCGAGTAAACAGACTTCATCGCATTAATTTCAATTGTTCTGCCTTCTTCATCTCGCACTATAACGCACGCTAACGCACGCTATCTGAATATTAAGGTTCGGTATAGTTTGATCATGGTATCCGAGTAAACAGCCTTCATCGCATTAATTTCAATTAAAAATGTCGTAACAATAAAACACGAATAATTGAAATTGTAACACATTTAAGAATTTACTTATAATTCATACCTGGGTCAAGAATCATTATTAATTTATCGTTATATTATTTTAGCTTGCTATAGCATGTGCATATTTTTTGTGATACCCATCGGGCATTTTTCAAGTTTTACTGCAGGAGAATTATGACACATTTCAATTGTAAGGTTTTCACGCATTGATTTGAGTTAATCATAGAACAAAGTAATTTTGCATTTTTTAGATTATAGGAATTTTTCCAGAGATGAGTCTATTTATATATGGTCTCGAAATATTTTTGATAAATATGTCAAATTTATTCATCTGCTTTCAACTTAGTAGAATTAATGTACTAACTCGAGTCAGACGCTTCTACCTTTCAGTAAAATTCAAGGTATTGTGTTCAGTAATTGGCCAGAACATTATCTCATTGTTTATATATGAGCCATCAGACAGAACTGTACTGAACAGCTGCACCAGGTGACCAGAAAGACTTGTATCGACATGCAAGAAAAGATTAAAATTACCTATTTGGAATTTAAAATAATAGTATGATAATCATCTAAGAATACGTTAACAATTTCACAATTAAGGATATTCAAAAAAAATTTGAGTAGCCTCCGACTGTATAAGATATTCTACAAAAACAGCGAATTTATACCTTATTATATATAAATTCTAGGGAAATATTTCACACTAACTCATATGCTTATTATTCTTGTCTTACGTACGTTTCGGTCTCACGACCATCATCAGAAGACGTATCAATATCTAAAAACGGAATTTCTTAACACTAATTGTATCATCACAAAGCGTGCTTATCGCACTAATTTCAGTTTAAAATGCTTAAGTCGCCGAAACGAACAGAAACACGAGTAATCTAAATTGTAACACATTAATGTTTAAGTATATGAATATGTATCAAGAATTCAGTGCTTAGCAATTTTCTTATAATATACGAAGTCAACGCTCAGTATCCACTTTCGAACCAGATGTTTAAGATCTATGAGGTAATAGAAAAAGGTTGTCAGACCGACCTTATTAGAAATATTACTATTTGAGCATTCTACCTTTGCAAGGGCTTTAATCCATTAAATTAGTGTAAATCTGACTTAATAATTGAATATCTGTTCTATGATTTACAGACTTGGAGTGACGTCTTATGTGAGTTATCTCTAGAATAGATCTTTCATAATAATTGGTTTCCTTAGTTAAATATTAAAATTTTTGTAATCGAATTGATAGTTATAATCAGAACAGTGTGTAGCATGCATGGGCGGTGGAATTTATGGTGGAACTTATGGCTAAACATTTTTTTTTGTAAATATTGTTTAGAGATTCCTGTATAAGTCCCATTGCAACCTAAACAATTTAATTTGTTACTGTGTGGGTTTGCTTATCATTAGGTATTGAAGGTTTTAAATTTGAAAAATATTTCCCAACACAGTTAGTAGGTTTATTCGCAACATTTGTATCATACTTTTTAAAACACTTCTTAATTGCAGATATAAAAGTAATAACTTCGTGGTTATAAAGAGCCTTACAGATCGCGCTGTTGAATTGTCCCACCCAGAGGATCGTCCCAAAAATTTAAAAATTGTTCGTAATGAATGTATTTGTTACATATTATGAAGGTAAATTAACACATTCCTAGAAGGTGACGTAGATATCCGGTATCCGGGTACCACCAGGTATTGCAGTAAAGTTTTTGCATGTCGTAATCATCATTAGGGACCTTTATATCCTCTCTCGAACAGTTGATAAGCTTTAAAAAATAATTTTTAATGAAATTCATCCATATCCAGGGCGTCAGGACCCCCGGAGAAGGTCCAAGGAGACCTCAGGGAATTGTTTTGATAGCTTATTCGTATTTAGCGATCCCAAAACACCCCGAGAAACCAATTCGAGTCCGTTTTTGTATTCACCTCAAAAAGTGCACTCAGAAAAATGCATTTTTTGACTGTAGAAATGCAATAAATTTTTTCGCAAAAAAACAAACCCGGCTCAAAATTTCTAAATTACTTTCTGCATCAAATGCAGAAAACCGCATCTCAATCCATCCAACTGCGCCGGTTTTGGAAGGTTTGGCCTTTTTTGTGTTTTATTTCCTTCACTATAACTTAACTGTGTTGGTAAATATGTTTCAAATCTAAAACCTTTAATACCTAAATATTAAACAAACCCACACAGTATACGAATGAAATTGTTTAGATTGCAGTGTTCTCTAAACAATATTTACAAAAAAGAATGTATGACCATAAGTATTAAGTATTGTACAAGAAACAAAAACTTCACCGCTCATGCTACACACTGTTTTGATTATAAGCATCATTTCGATTACAAAAATGTTAATATTTTAAGAAAGGGAACCAATTATTATAAAAGATCTGTTTTGGAGATGATTCACGTAAAACGTGACTCCAAGTCTGTAAGTCATAGAGCAGACGTTCAATTATTGAGTCAGATTTATACTAATTTAATTTATTGAAACCCGTTTTTATAATGTTAAAAGTATATTTTAGGTAGAATGCTCAAATGGTAATATTTCTAATAAGGTCTGACAAACTTTTTATATTACCTCATAAATGTTGAACATCTGGTTCGAAAGTGGATACTCGAGCGTTATATTTTTTGGTTTCAGTCGTATACAGACTTTGTTTGACATGAGTTCGTATATTATAAGAAAATTGCAGTAGATTCTTAATACATATTCATATACTTAAAACATTAATGATACCGTGATACCGAAACGTATGTACAGACTAGAATAATAAGCGTGTGTTAGTGTGACCTATTTCCAGAGAATTTATAATATAACTTATTAGTTATATTATTACGCAGGTATGCCTGGGTCAAGAATCATTATTAACTAATTTATACCCATACAAGCATAATGTTTTCGCCTCAGATGGCGAGAGCCAAGCTTCTTTAAACAGATTTACAAATACTGTATATTTCTCTTTTTAGTAATTCATTGTCAACAATACACAAAGAGATATATAGAACTCTTTGGGAATACACGAAATTCAGGGGTTCACAGTTAGAATGTGGTTTCAAATATTCTATCTTCTGGTTTCGTATCAGGATGTAAGCAGGCTTATCTGGATATAGGCTGAATTCGGTATATACTTTTCAGAGCTACTGATTTGTGAAAAATTGATGGTTTATTTTGGGCAATTTAGTTTTTTTACGTTCCGTTACTGAGTTTTCAGTAATTGATGACACCGGTCTTTTGTTATCATTGATTTCAATGTTTTAATTTCAATCAAGGTAAAAAAATATTCATTATTATTTAAATGAGATAGTTTTATGTTACTTGAAACAGTTGCTACTTCTGGCTGGGTAGTTGTTTTTACATTGTAATTCAAGAGAACATCTTTGAATAATGATTTCTTATTGCTTTTTGCGTTAATATTATATTTTCGACTATCATGTTAGTGAGAGTTTTTATTATGGTTGCCAGCGTATTCGAATGTAACATGGTGGTATTCATTACCTCTAATTTATCATTGAGTAGGCTAATCTTGTCTCTCAATGAATTAATGATGATTTCTTTTTTATCAGTAATAGAATTAAGCAATTTGATTTCAAGCTTGTTACTTAAAGTTTCTTCATTGTTATATTTAGAAAACTCGCTACCTTCCTTAGAATACCTGGCTTCATTTCGTACACAACAAGTAACAGTTATATTACTTAAAGTTTAGTTTCTCAATGCGCTTAACAAAATCCAAGTGAAATACAGGACCGCACTTTTCACATTAGGAATTAGGATGATGAATACTGGCAATACATATAATAATAGTTATATTAGTGGTATTTCAATTTCTAACTTCAAAAAGCAAATCAAGAGATTAAATTTATAAACTTGAAAAACTATGTTATTTTCTTTTTTTTTTATATACTCTTACATACACAACTATGGATTTAATCAATTCCTTGTAATTTAATGTAATGTGACCTGGTGCTTGACCAGCTTTTGTTTTTTTTCGAAATTTTTCTGTTCTAGCACTTTGCGTAAAACTCGGTGTAAAGATACCAAATAGTGAAGAATTCTATGTTTATTTGATGTTTGCTTTCAGCTGGGGCTATAAAGTGTTGGGACTGCAGATCAGATGCGGATCCAAAATGTTCAGACCCGTTTGATAATACCACATTTGCAATAACAGACTGTAAACAAAGAAGACTTGAATTTTTGCCTGAAGCTAAATCTACAATGTGTAGGAAAATACGCCAAAAAGGTTTGTACAGGATAATCTTATAATTCCGCTATCAATTCATTTGTTGTTTTATAATTATACATAATATATTGTTCTCATAGCATAGAATATTATTGGTATCGTGTCGAAAGGACATATTAAGAATTTCAATAATATTTTGATGTTCAATTCCATATTGTACATTATCATGTTATGAAATGATGCAAAAGTAATCCCCTAGAATTACGAAAATGATTTTAACTTTTTTTATAGTCATAATTAATGGTAAGGTGCTATTGTATATTGCAATAATTTCAGTCGTCACCCCTTTAGTTGGTCATATGTATATTCAAAAGAACTCTTCCAAATAATACGATTTCGGCAATCCTTCAAAATAGGCATTTGTGTCTGTGTCAGCGATGGTCCTCACCGTTGGAGCCAAATCTCAATCCGCCCAGCCATTTCTTCAAGTTTTGAAAGAGATAAGAAGCGCAGGGGGCGACTGCGGATGTGTGCGCCGGTGCGTGTCTTGTTGGAAGAGCACTTTTTGTCGTCGAATTGATCCAACAGCTCTGCATAATATAGCTCGTGATCGTTTTGCCCTTTGCAAGGTAATCGATGTGAACGATACCGTGTGCATCCAAAAAAACTGTTGCCATGACTTTGTTGGCCGATAAACCCACTTTGGCCTTTTTCGGCGTCGATTCGTCAGGACAAGTCCACTGATTCGACTGTTCTTTGGTCTCTGGTGTGTTGTGATGGATCCATGTTTCGTCCACGGTTACGAAATCGCGCAAAAAGTTCTTATCGCGCTTGAACATCGACAAACAGTCCTTTGTCACACGGTCACGCATGTCACGCAACGGAGTCAATGCGGCCCCCATCTGGAAGATAGCTTTCTCATATTTAAAAATTTATGCAATCGTACCCGTTTGGTTGAAATGCCCATAGCCTCAGCAATCTCTTGCACTTTAACTCTCCAATCGTCCAATTTCATACCATACCTTTTTTCGACGATTTCTGGTTGTAATCTCAAACTGGACGATCAGAATATTCGGCGTTCCTTGCGGTCATACTACCACAACGAAAATCAGTAAACCACTTGTGAATCGTTCCAATTGATGGTGATAAGTTCCCATAATGTTTAACAAGCGATTCTTTGGCTTGCGTAATGTTTTTTCCGCACAAGAAATAAACTTTAATCAAAATTCAGAAATTCTCTTTTTTCCATGTTTACAAAAATCTTCAAGAATGTTTGCTTTCGATGGGTGTCAAAATGAAACTGAATGCCATATCAGGCTGAAAATTTTAATGCGTTCTAGTTAAAGATTGTGTCAAAATAAAACTGAATGACATATCAGGTTGAAAATTTTAATGCGTTCTAGTTGAAGATGGTAGATCACAAATGTCATATGAGATTTTCGACTGTGGCGACTGTTTTATTTTTCAGGGACTTTTTACCTTGCCTCGTACATTCTCATTGAAACTTTTTGCGAAGTCCAAAATCTTCTAAGACGTTTCGTTTTCCTCAAATTATCATCAACTTATGTTTTTATTATGGCAATTGGATTATTGTAGTTTTGAATAGCCACTTCCATTACCTTTTTATGATGTATCACAAGTAGTCTCAAAAATCGGAAATATGAAAGAAAAAGTTTTGATAGCATATAAGGCTTTGATTTTTTCAATCTATCACTCATGTAAATGGTATTTTGATACCTTGTGAAACACTTGTCGTTAAAAATTGAGTTTACCAATGAATAAAAACAAACAAAAAACTGGCATATTTAAAACGACTGCTCAGGTCGCATCTAAGTATTACTGGCCGAAACTGCGGCAGGACGTTGGGAACTATGTTCGCAAATGTGCTATATGCTTAAGTAGGAAGTCTGAGCAGATAGCACCATGAATGTAGTCAAGAAACCATGGGATGTTAGCGCTGATCTTAATGGTGCTCTGCCGCGTTCGTCTGCGGAAATTTGTCTTGCTCTTCCCATTAAGAACTGCCACCGCCAACAAGGGAATAGGACCGTTGGTGGAGAACGTATTATTGCTGTTTGGTACACTGAAAATGATCATTGTGGAGAATGGTGTGTCCAGTTCATAAGTAACCTAAAGAACTGATGAAGTCGTATGGCATTCAAACATTCTACACAGCGTTCTACCATCCTCAGGCTAATCCAATTGAACACGGTAATCGGGTTGTTAAAACTGCTTGCGTCCTATGTGGAGGATAATCGAGAGGTCGTGGAACAAATATCTGGCTAAGGCTGCTTGCGCCATACGCTAAGCTCGTCATGAAGTAACGGACATGACCCCTAATTTCATCTTTGGCAGGGATATCAGTTTAATTAATCCTCCTAGTGATTGTCGCGAGAAATATGATCCGTTCGGAAACGGCTTAACGTAGCGTATCAGCGTAGTCGCAAGACCAACAACCGTAGACGCCGCGATGAAAGGTTTTCTGTCTGTTAGGTTTGGAGGCGGAACTTTGCGCTCTCAGGCGCCACAAAGAATTTTACGGCGAAACTGGCGCCAAAGAATGTAGATTCCCTAACTGTGGGTAGTGTATACTACACATGGACGTAGACGTCATGTGGTATCTGACATGCCAAAGATCTAAAAACTCATCCTCCAGATCAAGATGTGTCGATTGAGGCAATAGGATCTTGATGGTATGACTGAATCTCGTGTTGGTTCCGAATAGGTCAACGATGAAACCCGCCTGGGGTAGAAGTCCCCTAAGAGGAATTAATGGCTAATGAAGGGAGTGATTGATGTCAGTTTCGGGTGAGTTGTCAGTCGGTTCGGGAATTTTCTTGGTCCGTTTTGTCGGCTTGGATAGCCAGGGGGAATTGTATGTCACTATTAACTAACAAGCGTGAGTGGGGATTAGAATGAATTGACGAATGAAGAATTGATTGTTTTTTTTATTTTTTTTGTTGGTGATGATCCTGAGCCTTGGACGGGCAGGTGAACTTTTCAATGTCCCATGGTGTAACATAAATGTGTTACCGGTGACTTGAGCTGATAAGACCCATGTTGTTTTTTTTGCTTTACGTCAAAAAGAATTGTTTTTCTGTCAATCTTTTTTCTGTTATTTCAGCTAACTCAGCCTTGAAAATTGAATTATTTCGATTTGTATTCCATTTTCGAAATTTTGGGATAATTTCTTGCGGGTGAAGGGGGAGTTGATACATATAAAATTTCTGCTTACCGTTGTTGCGCAGGATACCTTTGTTATATTCATAGTTTTTGGATATCGAGTCGTGTCAAACCCAGTAGAGATTTGTTTCGTACACTTCTTTAGGGTATTCTATAAGAATATGACATCGCAGTAGCATCGCATTGGTTTCGTTATGGGATTAGTTATTTGATGGATTAATAGGGCATTATAGCCAAAATAAATTTATGCTAGTTAGCTTAGTTAAGCAGTTGAATTAATCTGGCATTATGAAATAAGTTTCCACTCCCATGGTTTGTATTGCACTACCTTGTCAGTCGTGATACTTTCTTGTATGTAATTGAATTAACGACGTAGTTGATTCATATTTTTTTGTATTCTGATTTTTGCCAAGAGGTTTGTTAGTTCGCTTGTCATATTCAACGGTGAACCGAATACTGATATCGAGCTTTCTAACAAGTCTATCTCTATGTTCTCATCTACACGAATCGTTGATTAATTGATAATCACAAATTGGACTGTCACTACTATGGATTTTGTCAGCGAGAAAGCAGGATTTTTTATGCTACCAGCCTCGACAAATTTTGCTGTTCGGCTCCTTCTGCATTCTAGACGGTAAGAGTTGAAATGTTGTAATTGCTCACGTTACGGCTCTGGTTCCTTGTTGCGAGACTGGAGACACAGTTCAATGTGAAAATAAGTGAGTTTAATGTGGAAAGCGCGATACTTTCAAATTCACATTTTAGTCCAGTCCCTCTGTAATTTTATTTCACGTTTTGGGTTAAAATTTTTCAGTTCCTTAATTTTGGTCAATCCCCAAGTTTTCGGGTGCGCTGATCACGAATATGGACAATGAAAATGTCTGGAACCTATGCTACTCGAGTTATTGGCCATTTTTTGGGTCCAAATTGCCCTACTTTGGTGTTTTTTCAATTTTTAGAAAACTCTGAGTTCCACTGGATCATTTTATGAAAGAAAAAAGCTGTAAGAGATCAAAAATAGTGAAATGACGCCAATTAGAAGTTGATAGAATGTAAGGGGCCTAATATAGGACCCAACAAGTGCGATTTTTGAGTAAAATCAAACGTTTGTTCAATTGTCAATTATAAGATGACTGTTTGTCGTATCAACTAATGCTTTACATGCATTGCTAGTATTTTGTGTGTACTTTAATATGAGTTTTTCATTTGTTTGATATTTGCAAAGGGGGCGCTGCAATCGCTCTTTTCGTAGAAAACTTGATTTTGCAATTGCGGGTCAAAAAATTAACTTTTTGACTCAAACAAAATTTAAACAAAAATATATGGGCCGATTTGAGAGCATTTTGAAAAAAGAAACCGCGAAAAATGAGAAAAATTTTTAAGTCAGAAAGTTCGGATCAGCAAAACTAATTCATAGTTAAATAGCTGAAACATTTACGCAAATTTTGATACCAAGCACGATCTTCTAGGTTGCGTCAACCCCGACAAAACTCATGCTAAGTCTTTTGGGTCCTTTGTTATAATTTTTGGTTCAGACTATAGATGCCTCTTGTGGCTATCTCAATATACCATTTTCCCCGCTTCAGCGTTTGACAGAGTGATTTCTTAAATTTTTCTGTCGTAAAATGCTCGAGTGGAACTCGGAGTTTTTCTAAAAATTGAAAAAACACCAAAGTCGGGGCAATTTGGACACAAAAAATGACCAATAACTCGAGTAGCATAGGACCCAGACAATTTTAATGTCCATATTCGTGATCAGCGCACTCGAAAACATGCAGATTGACCAAAATTAAGGAACGTAAAAGTTTCAACACTAAAAATTACAGAGGGACTGAACTATATGTTCCTATGTTGAAGAAATGATTGTAATAGACAGAAATTCCACCACAGGAAATGGGGCGCTTTTCTTGTTTTTTTTATAATCCGATTCCGATATCACGAGACCACGTAGCTAAGATTCTGTAAGAACTGCTATGAATGCACATATATCTTACATTTGTAATGTAGTACCTTCATTTAATTTCTACTTGACCGTTTCTCAATTTATCTACGAAAGAATTGAATTGTTTCATTCTAAACATCAAAAACAATTGAAAGGATTGGGTCACATATTTCAATTTTTTTTTATTTCTAGTTAATGGAGTTTGGAAATATATTAGAAGTTGTGCTTTCCTGGGAGAACCGGGAATTGAAGGAGATGAGAGGTTTTGTCTAATGCGCACTGGAACTTACAACATTTTCATGGAATACTGTACCTGCAACACTAAAGATGGATGTAACACGTCAAGCTTCACATTTGCGTCTCCTGTTTTAATCTGTTCTTCGATTTTATTTACCACATTTAGGATGATAACCCAAAGAGATTTCTAACTAGTAAATATCTGACCCATTCAATGTAGAGATACTTGCATATGAATGGCTAGCAATTAATTTTTACAAAATGTTCCGAAGTCTACTGTCAATGCTTTTCTGAAATGTCCTAAGCTCTATGATTCTCGAAAAAGTAATATTTAGGGGTAGAGTTACAATACAAGTCAAATACCTATGTATCCTGCAAAATATGCTAACAACATATGTGCTCAGGTGTGAAAGAGGGCTACAGTTAATTTGGTATAAATTAAGTTAAGGTTTCTCTAGGTCGAACAGTGGCAACACGTCTATCAGTTCCAGACAGCTGTTTCGACCATCTCCGCCAGAGGTGTAGAAGCCCCATTTGTAAATGTTAAGAGCATCAAGTGTTCCAAACGCCATCTACCAGAAGATAGACGTTTCACTAAAAGAATCATTCACAATACAATGTATTGATTCAACATTTGGTGCTTCAACAATTCCAAATGGGGTTTTATGCGACTAAATTCAGTTTGCATGATAAGTATAAAGAAAATACTGATTTCAGCGATTCCAGATTTTGATAATTGTGTAATTGACGTTTTTGCGAATTCCAAAAATAGAGGATTGGATTTTATACAAATAACCTCAAGCTTGGATATATTCAATATAGGGATTGTAGTGTTAGTTTACTTTGTATCCTAGAAGTTGAAGATCTCAGAGCGTGTATCTATAATATTTTGATATTTAAATATTGTTTTAAATAATTTCTATCAACCTCATCAAAGAAGGTGATATTTGGCTAACGAAACCTATTTCTTTGAGCAAATATTACTGCTCTGCAAACTTCCCATTTATAATTTTAGAGTCTTCGACCTTGAAAAATTCAAAATTTTTATATTTATGCGGACCCTCTTACCCATCTGACACCAGCCGCCACTGGAGTAAACAAAGATTTCTCGTTCAATAACTATATATTAACAATTATTACATCACATTCTGTCATCTCCAGAGTGAGTTACTAACTAGAGTTCCAATGATTGAGATGACGTTAAAGAGTATATATTGACAAATTAATTGATATATAATTGTTGATTAAATACTATGTTTCTGTTCTATTTAATATGTTTCAAAATTTTTACTGATTCTGATAAATCAAATTGGTATTCTTTCTATTTATTATTATTATTCTAATATTATTTATTTCTATTATTCATATGCAGAATATCTTGGTTATGGGTAAAATTATGGTTATGTTCTAACAAGTGCTTAGCGTAATTTGAATATTCTTTCTGCTGTGGATAAGTTTTTGTAACATTAGAACTTTGAGGTATATAGTTATCGAAGTGTACATTTGTGTTTTATTCACATTGAACTATTACACCACTTCGTTCAAGAGCATTAAGCGGAATCTGACCATATTTGGTATAAGCTATTTTGACATGAAAGGAAAATGTTAGGTTTTTTCCGAAATTCGTTTCATAAGAGTGTTTGAATTTGATCTCTTCAATGTTTGCATGAATGCAGTCTTTACGACTTCAATCTACCAGGAAGAGCTCAAAATGTCAAGAATGTACCGCATATGATATTCGTCTTTAAAATAATGAGGCATTCGACTTTTGATATAAATTTAAATTTCCATATTTTCTGGTTTTCCATCAATTGACCGCAGTCTTCGGAATATTCTGTATGAAGCGAGATCTGTAAGTGTAGTTAGTACTTTTTGATATACAAATTTTTATATATTTATACGTTTTTTATGTAGTTTTAAGTGGCAATTTGTTTTGGCAGGTTCTTATAAAAAAGCTATGTTTAAGTTATTACATTTATATCAAACTAGTTTAGTTCAAACAAAACTTGAAACTGTATTATATCAATTATGCATGTCCTTAATATTTTAAAAGTAATTTTAAACTTAATATTGTATAATATTTAAAAGTGATTTTTTTCCAACATACTTTAACCATCATGAATTTTATCCTCTAAAGGAATCTAACTTGCTCTATTTCCCAACGTGTGAACATTTAGTAATAGGTTAGCATCGATTTGTATTATACTGGTTTTAGGTCTATCCAATCTTATACATTTCGAAAGGGAAGGGACATTTGGAGTACTCACTTAAAACCCCTGGAAATTTGAACAATTATTCAAGATAGATATTCAATTGAAACCTTTTCGCTTATTAGTTTTGTGGTATTTTGGATTAGAATATTTACTGTCCAATTATACGGATTTAATTGAAACGGTATTGGATAACTGTTCAATATTTCAACGTAATACAATAGGGCGATAATCGTAATAGCCCATGTGTCGGGCATTACAACATATATAAACAGCACATACTATTATCATTCCAGCACTTGTCGATCCGTAAAGATAAAATCTTACACATGTAGCAGTGTTCTGGATGGAACCAATGGTGTTTTCATTTACATTCTTTGTTGCTTCTCATACTGATTTAGAAATACGTACACCCCAAACATTTTTACTGTTAATGTTTTTTCAAAAAATGCTCGACCAAATTTGTTGTTTTTATATCTCTTGTTATTCATTTATTATCAGTTGTGAAGTACTCGACCGTCCATAGTCAATATACACGTATATTGTCAGTATTTGTCCCCAAACGAAATATTTTATAGAAAATAAGTTAGAAACCACAAGTGCTTAATGTGAATATATATAAATCCGTCCATTTTGTTTGTTACCTTGAGATTATGTGCCTTTTTATTGAATAAAGATCTGTTGAGACAATGTGACTTATATGTTCTACCCATTTTTGTGTGTTCATAAGACTAGAGGGACTCCATTTATTATACAATATGTCTCACTAAGTTGGAACCATATGGAAAACTTTTTTATTATTAATTTTAGGAAATAAAGTTATTCTTCATAAAAAGTTCTGCTTGTTCTAAAATCTAAAATACAATAATCAGATATTACATTTTCTCAGTCGTATACTGGGTTTGTCAGAAAACATGAATTTTACTCAAGAGTAAAGTACCTTTATATTTGACAATATCAAAAATTGTTAAAGAAAAGTTGATCAGAACTAAGAACTACATTCAAATATGCAATTACATCCATTTACATTGAAAAAATTATTTTTATGCTATTGCATATAGCTTTTATCGCGGGCTTTGAGCGCGGCGACCGAATCAAGAAATTCCGTAACGAAAAATAATGTAAGACCTAAACACCTAACATGTGTCAAATTAATTAATTAATTTGAAGTTTCTAAAAGTGAGAAATTTCGCTATTTTATACGAATGTTATAACACTAGCGCTTTAGACTCCGGAATTTTCACGTGGCCTATCGAAATTAGAAGGTTCGAATTATCTAAAAACATAATTGCATGAACTCCAGACGTCCTATGTAATTAGCTACGAACGAAATCATTTTGACATATGCCTCTAGGAGCTCGCTATGCGTCAGTTAGAGTTTATACGTTAGACGCGCGTAGCAGAGACCTGATAGTACCTGTTTCTATTAAGCTATTGCATATAGCTTTTAACGCGGGCTTTGAGCGCGGCGACCGAATCAAGAAATTCCGTAACGAAAAATAACAGGAACTCGTTTATGTTGCGCTCTCTCGGGTGACTAATATTGAAAAATTGTATATCACGACAAGAAACGATAATTCTACATTCAAGTTTTATAATAATCGAAGGCAAGCTGCATCGACTGCATCTTTGTTGCAAGAATTCAAAAGACTGCCTTTAAATAGTGTTCAGACGACAGCTCAAAGGGTCTTAGAGTTCCTTAGTAATAGAAATGGCATTTCAATAATGACTTTCAATTGCCAAAGTCTAAATAGTCACAAATACGATTTACAAGATTCAGTTACGAGACAAACAAATGTGTTACTTCTTACCGAATCTTGCATGGCGCATGATAATCCGATTGAAATACCTAATTTCAAATGTATTGTTCAATTCAAACGAGATACTGTTCCAAAAGCTGGGGTAGCTATTTACCAAAATAATAATAATGTAACTAATATTATGACTCCGAATATTGAAATAAATATTGCACACGTTAGCGATGTTAATGTTAGGCGCTCATTTTTTGGAGATATTTGTGCGTGCTTATGCAAACTTAGAAATGGCCTACACATAGTCATGGTAGCAATTTACATTTCTCCGAATCCAAAATTGGACGAGGTAGAGCATTTTATTCATCGCACTTTACTGGAGTACACTGAAGAAGGGTCGAAAATACTTGGTACAAATGGTAATAAATTTCCATTTATCTTGGCTGGCGATTTCAACATCAATTTCGCTGATAAAAAATCAGAGCTGTTGACAACTTTTCTTTCGGAAAAATTGAATTTGAAAATGAATAATGATCCACAAGAATCCACAACAAAATATGGGGGCCACCATTGACGCGGTATTTTCCAGATATTTAGAGGATATCAAGTCTCAAACTTATGCCTCTTATTTCAGTTATTCAGTTACCATAAACCTATAGTTTCAATGATAACAAATTCCTGAATAACCGACATGTATTGTAAGATAATTAAAATATTTTAAACGATATTAACTTCTCATTCATTCAATAAAAGAAAAAAAATTTGTTTTCTTATCGGTCACCACGCTCAAAAAGTGTAACTTGAATTAATATCAAAGAAAAAACTTGAATTAATATCAAAGAAAGAAAAATACTGCATAAATTAAAAATAACTAAATAATTATAAGTGCATAAGTTGAGAAAAAATGCTATGCAATAGCTTCACCGCGGCAGTCCCCGAGTGCCACACGTTTTTCTTTTTTGCCTAAAATACGGGTGGGGTGGTTCAAATATAAACCGGAATTTTTGAATAAACGCCCGAAAAATTTAGTGTCGTTAAAAGTGGCCGCATGGATGTTAGACTGGTCTGTTACGAAGCGTAGAGAACAGCCTAGTCCGCGTAACCACGCTTTTTAGTGTAGTTATAGCCATGAGCGAGAATGATGTACCAGTGTCTGTTGCCCAACGCATCATTATTCGTTTTTTGGTCAAAGACAATATAAAATCCGCGGAAATTTATCGAGCAGTTCGGGGATGAGTGCCTCTCCAAGACTCAAGTGTATGAATGGTGTTCCGCTTTCTGAAAAGGCCGAGAAGTGGTGACAAACTTGCCACATGCGCGGCGCCCCAAAACAAGTGTTACCGATGAGAACGTCAGCGCTATAGAAAAAGTACTGTACGCGATATGGCTGAAAAATTGGGCATCAGCGTAGGTAGTATTGAGAAAATAATTCATGAACGGATCGGTTACCGCGAAATTTCAGCCAGATGGGTGCCAAGACCTCTGAATTTTGAGCAGAAATTCACACGCTGGGAAGTTTGCACGCGTCTCCTGCAGCGATATGAAGAGGAAGGAGAAAATTTATTGCGCCGAATATTCACCACAGACGAGACTTGGGTGCACCACTATACTCCGGAGTGTAAACGCGCGTTTATGGAGTGGAGGAAGAAAGGCGAAGTCGCGCTAGTTGAAGGGAAGGTTACACTGTCAGCAAGGAAGGTGTTGTGTACCGTGTTTTGGGACATGAGAGGAGTAATTGCGGTTGATTTTCTCACTGAACAACGAACTGTAAACGCGCAGTATCATAGTAACCTCCTAAAAAACACGGTGAAACCTGCCTACAGATCAAAACGACGCGATATTCCAATCCGTAGTGCGATATTGCTGCAAGACAACGCCAGACCGCATTCAGCTCGGCTTACGATGGAAACATTGAACTAATTGGGTTGGGAAACACTGGAACACCCTCCTTATAGTGCCGATTTGTCGCCATGCGACTAATATTTATTTGGTCCATTGAAAGAGGCACTTGGCGGAATGCGATTCAAAAGCAATGCGGAGGTAGAATCCTTCGTGCGCGAATGGTTACGTGACAAGCCGAGAGATTTTTGCGACAAAGGAATCCGAAAGCTTTCGGAGAGGTGGCAAAAGTGTGTAGAGTGTAACGGAGACTATCTAGAAAAACTGTAAGAAATTTCAGCTCTGTAACTTAATAATACATTTTTTTATAGCAAAATTCCGGTTTATATTTGAACCACCTCTATCAAAATGCAAATTAACTGTAGTTACATGTAATGTATGATGCACTGACATACAAATGACTCATGTACTGAACGAGAGGGTGGATATGTCGAGGCAATAGTGGAAAGAGTGAAAAACAAATCTCTATTTATTTCTAGTATTAGTTATGTTTCATAATCACAAGAGATGAATGCTCATTCAAAATAAAAAGATTTGTAAAAAGTAACAAAACCTAATTTTTCAATGTGAATGGATGTAATTCCATATTTGAACGCAGTTTTTAGTTCTGATCAACTTTTCTTTATAACAATTTTCGATATTGGCAAATATAAAGATTTACTTGAGTAAAATTCATATTTTTTGACAAACCGCGTATAGGTACGACTGAAGAAATTTAATATCTGATGATTGTATTTTAGATTTTAGAACATGCTGAACTTTTTATGACGAATAACTTTTTTTTCCTAAAATCAATAATAAAAAGTTTTCCATATTGTTCGAACTTAGTGAGACATATCGTATAATAATGATAATTACATTTATTTCAATTAAGAATACCTATTCACTTGCAATATCATACAATTTAATAGATGTAGAAAAGAAGCTCACATAAGTTTCTGCCTACATTACACTAATAGTGTACATATATGCCAGTATGCCACTAATACTATACAGGTTGGTCCAGTTTATATCATCAGGATTTCACCAGCCAATAGTTTATCGAAAAATAAGGGTAGTTTGTATGATAAACTATGGTCGAATGTTGTTTCCTTTTTGATGTACAGGGTGTTAAAGAAAATGAATTATTTTAAATAATTTGTTATAAATTAATAATGAAAAAAGGTAGCTTCCTGAAATTTTGCACATATCTTTTTCTTTGTATTCTTCATTGAATGGGTTGTAATTATTTCGTTTATAACACAGAGGCGTGGGAACGGGTTTCTTCAAAAATACATTATTCAAAAAAACGTACGCCACTGTTTTTTTTAGAACATCAACTGCGGAGAAGATTTGCCATTCAGCTTATGAACCTTTTTCGTATCTAACAATTTTTGATAACTCAACTCAAAAAAAAAAAGCTTTGAAAATGCATTATCACTAATTAAGTTTTTTTGTATTACAAAAATTCTGTTTTTTTTTAAAAGCGCGCTAATTTTTATTCTTATCATTAATTTCAGTTATTAAAAAAATAAATAATAAATAAACATAGTAGATAAACAAATCCAAACAACAACATGAATTTTACTTCTAAATCAACCCACACTGTAAAAGATCACAAGGTGGTTGTGATTAGCATTCGACAGTTTGCAATTTGCATTTTGGCTTAACTTGTTACTGTCAATTCATTAGTGATCTGTGTTATAAGAAAATAATTAAAATGTCTTTTCGTTTTTCTAATCAAGAATATGCTGACATGCATTAAGTTTACGGATTTTGCGATGGAAACTCGGCTGCTGCAGCTCGATAATATCGCTTGCGATTTCCAAATAGACGACAGCCACAACATAATGTATTTGCAAATGTGTACCGTCAATTTATTACTCAAGGATTGAAATTTACACCTAGAAATTCCAATCATCGTATCGCCAACGACGTAATAAGAAACAATCGCAGCTTGAATTTGACAGAGATCTTAGAACAAGTCAGAGAAGAGTTTCGAGAACTCTTAGAATTCCAAAAAAAAAATATTATTATTAAGAAGAGATCATAGACGACCTTTTCATCTACAACCAGTTAAGGGATTGCATCCAGGGGATGAAAATCGCAGAATGAGATTTTGTCAATGGCGTTTCGCTGATCAAAATGATGAGAATTTCATTAACAATATTTTATGAACAGACGAGTCATGTTTTACTCGAAGAGGAATAGTTAACTTCCACAATCAACATGTGTGGGCACATGAAAACACCCACGAGACCAGGCCACATAGTTTTCGAAACGAGTTTAGTATCAATGTTTGGATCAGGATTTACCATGGCAATCTCTTTGGCCCTTACATACGCCTTAATTCCCTAAACTTCTTAGAGTTTACAGAGACAGAGAGTCTCAATATGAGGAATGAAATTCCTCTTGTTATGCGAAGGCAAGCTTGGTTCCAACTCGATGGATGCCCAGCTCATATCGGCCGAAATGTTCGTCAGTGGCTTGATAGACATTTTATGGGACGATGGATTGGTCGCGGGACTCCCGTTGCTTGGCCTCCGCGATCAATAGATTCACTCCATTAGATTTTTATCTATGGGGTTATCTTAAAGATGCGACCCCAGTGCCTACCCGGGAGGAACTACTCCTTAGAATTCAGAATGCTGTCGATTGTGCATCCAGCAAAATATGATTCCCATTTAGAACAGTTCTTACATCACTAATTTAATTGTGAATCTTGTCTATATAGTTGATATTTGAAGTATGCCTAATATTTTTCTCCCTTTAAGCAAAATAAATTTATTTTGAACCCAGTGGATAAATTTTTGATTCACAAATTCAGTAATTGATCATATGATTCTTTTTAAAGTTTTTGTTTGTTTTGAGTTGAGTTATCAAAAAATTGTAAGAGACTAAAAAGGTTCTAAATTGAATGGCAAATCCTCTCTGCAGTTGATGTTCTAAAAAAACAGTGACGTACGTTTTATTGAATAATGTATTTTTGAGGAAACCCGTTCGCACGCCTCTGTGTTATAAATAAAATAATTACAACCACTATTCAATGAAGAATACAAAGAAAAAAATCTTTGCAAGTTTCAGGAGGCTACCTTGTTTCATTATTAATTTATAACAAACTATTCAAAATAATTCATTTTCTTTAACACCCTGTACATCAAAAAGGAAACGGAATTCGATCATAGTTTATAAAAACTACCTTTATTTTTCGATAAACTATTGGCTGGTGAAATTCTGATGATATAAACTGGACCATCCTGTATATTATATACAATATTTTTACTATGTTCCTTGGAATAATATAAAAACATTGTATTAGCCTTACCCATGCATGCGGGACTCTGCATGGGTGGATCATTATTCCCCTTGTCACTTGTGGGACCAACATGGATACCGAAGATAAAAACAACAGGGGGACTCTTCGCAGAACCCCACAGTCTCCGGTCAGAGTATAGAAACGCCAGAGAACCAGGTGTACCGAAAGGGGCCCAAATTCTCAGGTTGCGCCCCGCCGAAAGCTAAAGGTCCAACAGCAAGCCATAGGGGACCAGGCTTCCACTTCCGGAACGCAAAAGAGACACCGATCTGTTGGGAGCGCACCAACACCAAACCGCAGCCGAGGTGGAGACGCAACGGGGCCACTGTGAAAGCTGGAACCGCCCGCAAGTCCTTCAAGAAAGCGGTGGTCAGGATCAAAATGGCCATTTCCATGGCCACTGAAGATTCCGAAGCATCAATCTCGGAAGAGCAGGCGGGGCTAATGAAGAACCTTCTGCTTCAAGAGATTGACAAACTGCAAAAGGGGGAGACCGCCCCCAAGTTTGCAGAATGCCGATACCAGGGGGGAGCTCTGCTTCTCACCCACCAAGGATTGGCTAGCAGGTGTAGTGGCTGTGGCCAAACCCTGGGACGGGGTTGAGCTTACTCTTGTGGATGCGAGTCAAATCCCAAAACCACGACGTGCAATCGTCTTTATTCCGGACATTACAACCCCGGAGAAGACACTGCACAGACTGAGTGTCCAAAACCACCTGGACACATCAACCTGGAGGGTCACCAGCACTGGAGAGAAGCAACTAGATGGGAGGCTCCTCGTTCTTATAAACGAACGGTCATGGGAGAGATTGAAGGAGGTCGATTACAGACCAAACTACAACTTCGTCCGAGTGAGGTTTAAGCCTCTAGGTCCAAAGACCAAAAAAGAAGAGGGGGCAGAGGAAGGACTGATAACTAAAACTTCCCCTCTGGAAATTGAGGTTGAAGAAGGGGGACAAATGAAACCCCAGCAGCAATAAATGTGCAAAGCAACCTCTATCACTGAAGGGCGGCCTCGGCCGCCCTCGGTGCACATATGATGAAAGCGAATAATAGACGCTGCCCTAATTCAAGAACCATACGTGTAAGGAGCAAGAATCGGAGGATTAGGTAGCTTCAGGGGGGCGGATCATACAAAACAAAAACCACGAACTTGCATCCTAATAAAACATGCAGCTAAAGTTTTACCGTTATGGGAGCAGTGTAGTCGCGACCTAACAACGATTGGACTTAAATTAGAAATAGGAAAAATGCTGTTGGCATCAGCATACCTACCCTATGACCAGATGGGAGCACCGCCACCGCAAGACGTACAAACTCTTGTTGAATATCTCAGAATCTAGAAATCCCAAGCCTCATGTGATGTCAATGCACACCACACAGTGTGGGGGAGTAGAGACATTAACAAACGAGGTGAAGCATTGTTGGATTTCCTGATGGGTAACAACCTACAGGTGGTGAACCAAAGTAACAAATCGACATTTGTGACAAGTGTGAGAAGGGAGGTCATCGATATCACGGTATGTACTGGGCACATAGATTGCCTAGTGCATAATTGGCATTTGGCGGAGGAACCAAGTCTATCTGACCACATATACATACGATACACAATCGAATCGTCAGAGACACTGCCTCCAAAGTACAGAGACCCAAGGGCCACCAAGTGGGACTCCTATCGTGATAAACTATAAAAGGCCCTTGGGGACTGCCCACACTAAGGCGCCTACAGTGCCGGAGTTAAACATAATGGTAGCACCTGTTACTTCAGCCATAATAACAGCCTTTGGAATCTCATGCCCACTGAAAGCGAAAAGACAGGGGAGCTCTGCCTCGGGTAGAGTTCAGAGCTGTCCGCAATGAGGGGGACGGTGAGAAAACGGTTCAACAAAGCCAATCGGATCAGCACGTACTGGGATGAATATCGCTTGGCACTGACTGCATATAACACCGCTATAAAGAAAGCGCGTAGGACCTCGTGGAGAAAGTATTGCCAGGGCATGGAGGATATGCTCAGCTGTGATAGACTCCACAAGGTACTAGCAACCGGACCACGATAGAAGTCAGCTCCTGTGTGAAACCACAAGGAGGATATACCAAAACAGAAGAAGGAACACTGGAGCTGCTGCTTCTGACTCACTTCCTTGGATCACGTTGTGAAAACGACCGTAGTATGACAGAACAAGGAGACCCCGTAGCTCAAAAAAGAGCTCCAAAGCAGTAGGCTCTTGCTGCGAGTATCATTACAAATCAAATATCAAATGGGCAATAAATTCATTTCAACCATATAAGTTCCCAGGAACTGATGTGATACTGCCAGTTTTACTGCAGCAGGCCATCGATGAACTGGTCCCTATCCCTATTCTGTGTGAAATGTTGAGAGCCAGCCTGGCACTGAGCTAGATATCGGAAGAGTGGAGGGCGGCAAAGGTGGTATTTATACCAAAGTCATGGCGACAGCCAAAATCTTTCCGTCCGATCAGTCTAACATCATTTCTCCTGAAAACTATAGAAACTGATCAACCGGCATGTGAGGGATGGAACTCTTATGAGAAATCCCCTACATCGCAATCAGTATGCTTACCAAACCGGGAAATCCTGTGAAATGAGCTAATACATAGAACAGAAAAATCGCTGGACTGAAAAGAAATTGAACTAGCGAGCTTTCTGGACATAGAAGGAGCTTTTGATAATACCTCCTTCAAATCAATTGCCCGAGCAATGCGAGAGCGAGGAATGGGAGTTCTGCTGTGCAGATGGATCCACAATATGCTCCAATGCAGGACAGTCATAGGAACTGTCAATGAGGGTGAAAAGAAGGTGCGAGTCGCTGGAGGATGTCCGCAGGAAGTTGTACTGTCACCTCTGCTGTAAAGTCTGGTGGTGGAAGAACGTCTAATAATCCTTGAGAGCAAAGAATTCTGCGTAATCGGATATGCTGATGACATCGTCATTATAGTACAAGGGAATTTCGGGAGCACAATAGCATCTCTGATACAGCAAGCATTGAACACCGTGGAAAATTGGTGCAACAAGGAAGGGCTCAAAGTGAATCCTTCGAAAATAACCATTGTTCCCTTCACGATCGATGAGAAAATGATTGGAAACATACAAGACTTAGTTTTGTGTGGGGATAACATACAGATGACGGACGGGGTCAAGTACCTTAGTGTAAGTCTGGATAAAAAGCTGACCTTCGGGAAGAATCTGGAGAAATCCACTAATAATGCGACAGGGGCCTTGTGGACCTGTCGTCGAACAGTCGGAAGAACACCAGTATTTGGTTGGTTACTCAAGGTTCTTTAGTGCCGTCAAATGTTTGTTAATTGTATGGATCAAATTTCGCAACAAGTTTGATGATTCTTTTGTTAAGATTTCTATTTCAAATAATGATGAATTGTTTTGTGCTGAAAACTCTAGTGACTGTATAACTCGACTAGCGTCCCTTTCTAACAAGGCTTCCAAATAAGTATCACTTTTGCGTGCCATTAATGGAATTATTTTTGTGAATAGGCATTCAAATGTGTCTTTGAACTCCAACTTACTGTTATAACCGCCTTCGAATGTTGGTAAACTTATGTATTTTATGTGGTTCAAGACATTGTGATGTGCTTTTGCACTACCATCAGAACTACTTGAATGTCAATGTACGCTACCATGACTTAACTTAATTGGATTTAATTCTCCAAAAATGCTAAGTATCAAATTAGCTGCTGCTACATTTAATGAATAACAATGTACTGCTCCGTAGACTATCATCGTTATTACACAACTATTCAATTTTTATTCGTGCTCCCTCAAATTTTACTAATAGTTTTTTTTTAATTCGCATACATTGTTCACTGCAAATGAAATTGACATCATTGCAAGTATAATGATGAGCTGCATAAGATGGTGATCAAATCAAAAGTGCAGTACTTAATTTGATATGAGTAATTGAAAACTAGTGTAACTTCTTTTATAAAATCGCTGTGCATACCCAGATGTATTCTTTATGAAAATGAATTGTGTTATCTGCAGTAGTGGCGGCGACGGGAAATCTCTTCCAAGAATGTAATATTTATTGTCAGCAATGCAGTCTACTAAGCCCATCCGAAATTAAATGTCTGGTCTCTTTGAAGCGGAGATTAAAATTTATATGTACTAATTGTACTAATACCATAATCTATCCTGATATCACAGCATTGATTGGATCCAACAGGAAACTTAAGAAAGAAAACGATAATTTAAACAGTGAATTAAATAAGTTAATGGAAAATTCTCAAAACCAAGAAGTTTAAAAGAAACAGAAGAGCTGAAACAAATAAATACAAAGCTACAAAATAAAGTCACTTCTACTGAGACTACCATCGATGTTTAAAAAAATTAATTATCTGACACAACATCTGTTTCTAATCCTATAGATCTCTCGAAAGCTCTGAGAGATATGTACTCACAAATTAGTACTGACTTTCAAGTCAAGTTCAAGGAATTAATACAAGAGTTATCCGAAGATCTTGGGCTTATAATGCCTCATTTTACATTACAAGCACCGTCACCAAGATTCAGTGAAGTTTTAAACAATACCACAAAGGTTGACAATCGAAAAACCAAATCTGCAAAGTGCAATATGCGCAATAGCCCGAAATCTAAAATACCAAAAGCTCAAAATTGACACCAAAACCCTAGTAGAAAAACAAAAAATTATGAACAACGTAATAAATTTAGAGACTGATAACCGATCTAATAATTCCCAAAATCAAAGAAGCTCGGTACAATCATCAACATCACAAGATAATAATTATTATTATTATTGAAAATAAGTATGTAGTATATTTCATGATGGTTTTAGGTGGGTGGGTAGTAGATTGCCATATAATTTCTAACATTGCGGTAGGTGTGATTGTTTTTCCTTATAGTAAGTGTATTTTTCTTTCATCATTTGGGAATTTCTTAAGCTTCAAATAACATCAATCAATTTTGTTCAGTTCACTAAATTTGTCATGGAATTAAGTTATCTAACAAAAACTAATTCCAATCCATAATAATCTCATGTTGTTTCAGCTAATAATGTTTCAATTGATGCAATAAACTTTAGCCTTGAAGCACTGACAGATGGTAATAATGGATGTATTATAATTTCTTCTACAATGCATGATTTTTTCTCAATATGTAGTCTTATCTCATTCCTTATGAAATGACAGGCAATTATATCTATATTTTTGAAGTTGTTGTTCTGTTGGTACCGAACATCTAAACAGTTTAACTTGAATTGAGCTCAAGTATGAAACTTATCATTTCATTGTTGAAATTTCTTGATAACTATTTTAATCAGATTAATTACATTTGTGTTGGGTTTCAATCAATTTGCTTATATCGCCTAAAGATGTGATAGTATCAATGAATGGAGTCAAACAACTTTATTTTCATAAAATGTTATGCACATTAGATAACTGTCACTTGGTAATGAAAACAAATCATCTGACTGTTTTTTTTTTATAAATTGAACTCTTAAACGTATTTTGGCAACTGAGTTGTCCATCCTCAGTTAGACCAGAAAATTTTATGAAAATGAGTTGATTTTCATAATAACTTTTGAGGATATCCTCGAATAAGTCATTCTCATTGGTGACTTCTTGGGGAATATTAGGAAGGAAACTTTCCAGGTCCATCCAGAGGATGGCAAACTTAATGGTCTCGAAAAATATGTATTTATAGTGTTTTTTATTTCTTTGGTATTTTTGTAATTTTGAGTATCCTAACTCAGTTTCTATTGTTATATTTACCACTGTTCAACTTGTTTTACTATATGCTCATTTAGACAGTTCCATAAATATTAGTTATTATTTTTTATGCTTGTGTAGAATTCCATACACATATACCTACAAATATCATTTCTGCTATATAATTCATCATATTTTCTATCTATACTTTTACAGAAATTGTTTCAATGAGAAAACAAATACAAGAAGTCATCCTACATATTACAAACATCGGAGAAATCTTGGATATGAAGTTCAAAGGAGAAACTGAAATTAATAAACGTTTCAGAGATGTTTTTCCTCTGAAATATGAAGACGCGTTGATAGATTTAAGTTTTACTTTAGATTAGGGAGCCCCAACTTGTTGAAGACTTGGTATGTTATGTTTTCTCTTTTGATTTTCAATTGACCTGGCATATTCGGGGGGAGGGGGAGGGTAAATAGGAGTGATCTTATCATGGATTCATGTGAAATGACTGTTTAATCCTGTCAAAGACTTTGAAATTTACTTCAACTCTCTTTAGTGATTACTATAAATAAATAGGCTATGTTTTGGAGTAATTTTTCCATATGTTGGACAGGTGAAGATTCTGTCAGTGAACTCGCTCTGTTTACTGCATTGCTTTCTGATTACATTACATTTCACTTTTTCCTACAGAACATCAACTGGGGAGGTATTTTCAGTCACTCGTGGGGAGAAGAATTTCATAGACTTGCATTTTGCTTATGAATTAACTAAACACTTTTTCTATGAAAGAATAAACCCAAATATCTTCATCACGAATTGAAATCCAATTTTGATTTCAATATTTTTATAGAAACTGTATTTCAATGGAATTGGGGGTTCTGGTCCCAAAGACCACCATGGACGCATGTTCAAGTCGATTTTTTCAAATGAATTAGGCATGAAATGTTCGTGGAAGGGGCAAAGAGGAAACTTCAGATTGGAAAATGTCAATTTCATTGGAACCTTTATGTGTAAGTAAAGTTTTAGGTTCTGTTTGCTCATTGGTACATGATAATTTGTCATATTCTCAGTCACATTCATCTTATCTATTATCATAACCATTTCAGTGTTAATTTGTTCAATTACAAAATATTCAAGATATTCACAGAGGAATGTTGATTATTATTAGAATATGTAATTTTTTTTGAATTTCATTATCTATTCTTCACAATTTATATTTATTCAATCAGTATTGTAACAGAAAACAACTTAACAATATTTAATTGTATTGTTATTCTTTTGTATTGATGAATGCAGTTAACAGACCCGTTGACAGTTTTTGCATTTTTGTAGATGTACTGAAGCAGACCTGGGAAACAACAGATAAGGAATTCGAAATATTTTCTACCAACGAAAAAAGAGGGAGGATGGGAAAAAAAACAATAAATATGGTGATTGGTAAGTCGATGTGATTATTTGTAAATGTATTACTGTAGCTCATTTTCAATTGATTTGGTCATGATACCTGATATGAGCATAGTTTTACCACAAAACAAACCGATTTTTCAATGGCTCAACTTCGTCTTTTGATAAATATGTTTCAGGAGATGATTAGAACTATATTGGCCTATGCTATCCTACTTAAATACTGTTGTGTTCATTGATCTATGATTGGGGTTAGTTTTACATGTAGCCCTCTGTACAATTCAGCTATTCTAAATTAGTTGGTGAAATTGAGCCCAAAAGGTGGAATTACCACTTTTCACAAGTAAGATTATACCATACCATATTTAGTATTGGTTTTCTCCTGAAGATGCTGATATAGTTATCAAAACACGTGTTGAGGTGTTCAAGAATTTGTTTTGGTGTTTGTTGAAACTGTGCTTAGTGACAATTGTGCCAAAAGTTACAGTAGTCATCATTGAATCATGGTATTGGAGATATCCTGTAACCAAAACGCAATTGTTTTTTTATGTAAAAAGCTTAGATGCTCAGAGTTGTAAAATTTTCTTATTATTACAAATATTTTGATATAGTTTTTAGAACGGTCTAGTTTGAGTTGGTGTGTAAGCTGTTTTATTGGAATGGAAATAATAATAATATTGAAATATACACAATCGAATGGTCAAGGACCTGTTAATATTTGTAATGCTTTTAAAATTCATTGTTTTGGTAAATTTTGAATTATCATCATTAAATATTATGGTTGAATCAATTGCAAAAGAGCTCTAGTAACACCTCCCCGAAGGGAACAGGAAACCTGTATAACTAGATGAGGATTAGATTTGATTATAGTAATAGTAATTCGCTGAATTCATAATTGATTTGGCATGTGGGGGTACTAAATTTAATGATATGTACTTCCACTTCTGTATAATTAGATAGATCAGAATGAAAATTTAAAATATATTTTGTTTCTATTGAAATTGACAATGTGATAGTTTTGAGAACTAAATTTTATGATGCATGTACCTACTTTCATAACTAATATGCCATCTTCAGTAGATTTTTTAAACATGAACAAAAAACACAGTCTTTTGGAATATGAGGTTGATGTTACATTCTTATTTTTTTTTTTGATAATGAAAGTCTTGAGATGCGCAAACGCTAGGGAGGTAATTCTAATTGCGAAATTGATCCATCAAAGTTCCCATAGCTTTTTACTGAAACTCAAAAATAGTTTCAAGTTATTTGGGTTTATTTTTAATTTTTTTCATTGTTATTGTACAATTTCTATCAAATTTGGCACGCTCAGCACTGATGTTTTTTCTTTAAAATTTCTGTTCCAAAGGGCCTAAACTATTTTTAACCTTGAGATACCGATGTATAACTTTTGTTTCGTTTTTTCAAGTATGACAACAATGATGAAATTATTAAAAATGGTATAGGAACTTTGTAGGTACACTGAGTTTTTTTATCATAATATGAAGTGTTTCGAAATCCGATTCTCGTTTGATGAGCAATGAGACTGGAACATATAAGATTCAAGCTCTTAGTTTCAGAGATACACAAAAGGCATGGACATACAAAAAAGGAGTTTTTTCGTCCTAACTTTGAAACGGCTGAATATGATGTTTCATTAAATTTTTTATAGGAAAGTCATTTCGGATATATTAACCAGCATCGCCTTACAGGGGGTTATGGTAGCTTGTTTCAGTTTTCAGATTTCTTTTTTGAAAAAACAGCTGATGTTTCACCTTGCTAAAATCAAATCAATCGTCATCGAGATATTCAAACAAAATCTTGAGGAGTTTTTGGATCGATTGAGCAAAAAATCCCTACCTTAGTTGAATTGTTGATGAGTTATTGTGAAAAAACAATTGTTAATTTTCAACCCAAGACCCTTCAGGATATCCACAGGACAGTGAAATGTATTGTTAACTAATTTCTTATGATTTTATTTTGCCCCACGTTGGTGACAATTATTAACTAAATTCTTATGAGTTTATTTTGTTTTATTTGTTATTGATAATTATATTTTGATTCTACCGGCTAGCTTTTCATCTTTTTAATTTGATTATATTTGAACTTTGAATTAATGTTTATGAAGTTTTGAAGTTTATCTGAAGTTTATCTATAGAATAATCTTATATGGAATTAAACACAATGCTGTTTGATTTCACAATATTTAATTTCTATGACTCTTATTATCTCGGGTAATTCAATTTTATGCTTACAAAATCTATGACATAACCTTAAAATCACTTTTACAACTAATATTTGTTTATACTGTTATAATCAACAATCTTCCTTGTACTTTACAGATAATACGGATAATATGATGTAGAAATTATAAACAAACTTACGTTTAGATAATATCCAAAAGTGTGTTTAACAATGTTGGCAATTTTCAATTTACTTCTTTTATAATTTCGTTGATTCACTTTTTACACAATTCTATGCTATTTCACGATAATCACAGGTAACTAATTTTGGTTACTTTTTCTTGAGAATCAGGAACTGTTGATAATACTTTATTTTATTCTTTTAGATAAGACATAAAACTTTTCGATGCTTTATTGAAATTATATTGAAGAATGGCAATTGTTGGATACTTCTTATAAATTGGAGGTTATTACAACCTTTTACTTGATTTAGATACTTGGAACACTCGTTGACTTTTAATAAATTTTATTAACTTCGGTTATTTGGAACATATCGAAGTTTGGAACACTTGCGTTCACTGATGTTTATTTTTATAAACTTAGGTTAGAAAATTTTGGTGAGTTACCAGAGAAGAACAGTCTCTACTTGGATATTAATGCAAACTGAACTTGCCTTTACTTTCAGACCCTTTTATAGGCCTCCAAAACCGACGCCAAGCATTTTCAAATTTAACCAATGAGGTGTTTACTTTTCATATCAAGAATGCCAAGTTAATTGTTGTTAAACTGACACAAGTACTCATTGTTACCAGACTGACACTAGAAATTCGTCTCGACCAATCAGAATTTAGTATACTATAATTTTTGAATTATTGGAGATTTTCAACTTATTTTAATTGAAAGTGATTCCTTCTTTTTAAATTAATATTGCCTACATTTTTCCCCACACTTTGGTATAATATACCCTATGATTGGGTTATTATTAATATGATTATTCCCATATTTATGGTTTTCTTGACAGTTACTTATTCTTAAATCTAATACATACTATATTATATCAATAACATTCTTTTAACATTACATAGCTCAAATTTACTAATCCTAACTTATATCTATAACATTATTCAATGTTTTGTACTATCTCATGATAGTTTTGTAAACACTTTAATTATGATTTCTGCCTTCGTTACACAGTAAGTTTCTTCACTTTCACTGAAGTTCTTTTTTATCACTTCTTATTCTATTACATTGTTGTTTATTATGTTTTACATTGTTAATTTTAATATCCTAACTATTATTTAGCTTTTACTATTGTTTTTAATTCCATATAAATATCTTTTATTTGATCTTTTCTGATTTTCAAAGTTCGGTAAGTTATTATTTTTAAATTTTTATTGTTTATGAAATGAAATCATAACAAATTCCCCTAAATCAATTTTAACATATTAATCACATTAATATTTAAAATTTATTTATCTTTTGATTTTATTTTCATGAACTAAATTTATTAATAATTATACTTGTATATTTGATCAATATTAATTCCCCTTATCTTTCCATTTTCAGGATTCATTAATTCATAACTATTTTCAGCATTTTCGTTCATGACTACATATGGACCTTCAAAAGCAAAACATAATTTTCCACATATATTCTTTTTATTATTAGTTACTCTCATTGCTCTTACTATTACTAATTCACCTATTTCAAATTTAATTAACCTTCCTCTTTTTCTCATTTCCCTATTCATATACTTTCTTGCATTTCTTTCTAACCTATTACTGATATCTTTCAAAATTTCATTTCGTTCTACTGAATTTTCATCTAACCATTTTCTATCTGGTTCTTCGCCTTTCATTATTAATACAGGTGTTTTCTCTGTTGTAGTATTTGGACAATGATTTAAACATTTTTCTACTCTGGATATTGATTCATCCCATTGACGATGTTTACCCTCACAAGATATCCTCAGATATTTTATTACTTCCTGTATATATCGCTCTGATGGATTGGATTGAGGATGTCTGATGCTTGTTAATTGATGAAAAATTAAATTCCTTTTGCAAAAATACTTGAAACGTATGTTTTTGAAATATGTTGCGTTATCTGTAATTAACTTTCTTGGCCTACCAATTTCTTCAAAATAGTTTTCTAACTTATGCATTACTTCTCTACTTTTTGTCGTTTTGCAAGCATATAATTTCATATATTTAGAAAATAAATCTACTACAACCAAAATATGTCTATTTCCTTTTTCTGTTACTATTAACTCACTTAAAAAATCTATTGCTACTATTTCTAAACATTCCTTTACTATAATACTCTTTGCTAAATTGTGATTAATTATATTTTTAGGCTTTGCTCTTTGACATATGTCACATTACTTTGTGATTTCTTTTGCAATTTGGTAATCTCCTTTACCTATATAATTTTCTCTGAATATGAGCCACATTTTCCTTGCTCCTATGTGATTGAATTCACTATGTAAATGATTTAAAATTTTTAAAGTTAGGTCTTGATTTATTCTGTATAATTCTTTCCTGCCTAAATCTTGTAAATAAACTCCCTCTTTGATTTTACATTTCTTTTTATCCTTCTCTGATAAAGTACTTTGATTGTTTTTAATGCTCTCTAATGAAAATAAACCCCTTACTTCTAATAAAATATTTGCTCCTACTTTATATTTCCTTTTATCAATTTTTAAATTTCCCTCTTCTCTTGTTAAAGTATCAGCTATTATATTTAATTTTCCTGGAATACGTTTTATTTCAAAATCATATTCCTGCAATAACAAAATCCATCTTTGAATCCTACTGTTTACAAACTTGTTTTTAAACTTGTTGTTAATGCACTATGATCAGTTTCTACCCTTACTTTATTCCCTAACAAATAAAATCTTAATTTCTTTACACAAAAAACTATACTTGCTAATTCTAATTTAGTAACACTGTAATTTTTTTCATGAACTTTTGTCATTCTTGACACAAAACTTATGGGCACTTCTTCATTATTTTGTTTTTGTAATAAAACACCACTGAATCTTTGTTTAGAAGCATCTGTTCTTAATATGAAAGGTTTATCATATTGTGCATGATAAACTTTTAATGTTTGAATGAAAATATCTTTTAAATTTTGGAAAGCTTCGTGTCTTTCATTATCCCATTTCCATTTTACCCCTTTGTTGAGTAATTCTACTAATGGAATCTCCTTCTGACTTAAATCAGGAATGAGCCTTTTGAAATAATTTATTAGACCTAAGAATCCCCTTAAAGTTTTAAGATTGGTGGGTCTTTTGAAATTTTTAATTACATCTAATCTATCTTCATCCATTTCTAAACCTTCCCTCGTTAATTTATAACCCAAAAATTTAATTTCTGTTTTATAGAATTCACATTTCTCAATATTTATTTTTAAACCTGCTATATCTAATTCGTTCAAAACTAATTTTATGTGATCTTTATGTTCTTCTACTGTTCTAGAAAATATTAATATGTCATCGATATAATGAACTACAAAAATTTCAAATCTATTTAATATTTGATTCAAACTTCTAACTAACGCACTGCATGCACTTTGAATACCAAAAGGCGTAACTTTAAAACGATACACTCCTCCATCTATCATAAAACCAGTGTAATCTCTACAACTTTCATGTAAAGGAATCAACCAGAAACTATGTCTTAAATCAACTTTACTAAAAACTTGTGCCTTTTCTATTCTACCAAAAATTGACTATATTTTTAGGAGCTTCATATTGTGGTACTGACAATCTATTCAATGTTCGAGCATCTAAACATAACCTAATATCACCATTTGACTTTTTTGCTATAACAATAGGGTTTATATATTTTGTTTTACTTCTTTCTATTATGTCTTGTTCTAGCATTTCACCGATTTTTTTCCTAACATCTTCTATGTACTTGTATGGAATTGGATAGTTCTTGGATTTAAAATTTTCAATTTCTTTGACTTGGAATTTATGAATATAATTACTAGCTATACGAGTTTCATCAATTATTAAACCTTTATGTTGTGAAATTATTTCTGATATTATTCCCCTATACTTCTCGGATACTTTCTTCTGCGAGATTATTTCATTTAAATTTCTGCTTGAGTCTTTTCTTTCGACCGCATTTATTATATTGCAACCTTCATTTGGTCTGTCAATATTTTCCTTTCCCCTTTCCCTATCTTTATAATTTCATCTAACAACTTTATTTCCTTTTCCTCGTAATCTATAATAATTCCATGCTTTTCTAATTCATCAGTTCCCATAACAATATCCAATTTCATATTCGGCACTACAAATAATTGCATCTCTAGACTTGACTTCCCTATTATGACATGCTCAGTAATCATTTTTGATACTTCAGTAATTTTCTTTCCACTAATATTTACTAATTCTACTTTTGGTATTTTCAATTGATTTGTTAATTTTACTTCAGACAATAGTTCTTTCCTTATTAATGATAGTTCTGATCCAGTATCACACATAATTTCTACTTCTTTCCCTTTTAAAAAACCTTTTAATTTAATTAAACCTATACTTTCATTTTCTTCCCTTTGCTGTTCGTGGTCAATGTATTCCCTCTGATGTTCATATAATACATTAACGTGGTATTCGTGCTTTCTTAAAAATCCTGATTTTGTTGATTATTTTGACTTGAAGAGTCTTCCCTTTCCATATTACTTTCAATCCTACTACAGTTTCCTTCCCTTTGATTATTTTTATTTGTACTATTATTTCTATTATTATTATTATTTTGACTTCTATAATCCCTATATCTATTTCTATTTTGATTAGCATTATTTCCATTATATCTGTTTTCCCTATTATAATAATTTTGGTTTCTACTATCCCTATTTCTAAAATTGTTTTGATAATTATTATTACTTTGGAATCTTTCATTATAATTTTGATTTCCCCTATAATTGTTCCTGTTATCATTATATCCATTTTGTTGCCTAGTTCCTATGTTATTCTTATTATCAATTCGGTTTAAGTATGATGATAGTTGATTCATGTTTTTAATATTTGCAATGGCTATTGCCTCAGATATTTGACTTCGATACTGTCTTGAAATGTATAAAACTATCTCTTCCTCTCTCATTTTAGGTTCTAAATATTGCGCTTCATTATATAGGCTAAGTGCATAAGCACTCATGCTTTTTCTAGTCCCTTCTATATACTTCCTAAAATATAACCTTTCTCGACATTTCGACTGCTCATTTTCACCCCAAAATTTTCTTAAAAATTCATCTATAAACTCATCTAAACTATTTAATTCCCTTTCTTTGCAATTGAACCACAACAATGGTTCATCAACCAATTGTTCTCTTATTAATTTTTTCATTCTCTCTACATTCCTTTCATACTGTATTTCATTTTTTAAATCTTTAACAAAAATGCATGGATCTAATAATTTTATGTTTCCATTAAACTTTATTGTATTCTCATGACCTACATTTCTGTATTCTATATTCATTCTCTCTTCGGATCTATTCTCAATTCTTTCATCTTGTTCATTTATCATTTTTTCCTGATTTTCTTTCATACTTTGTACATTCACATTCACATTCTCTTCAATATTCTTCCCCATATCATTCATTCTATTTTCCATAATATCTATTTCTTTCTCTACATTATTAAACTTTCTATTTACAAAGCTATTATATTCTTCTAATTTATTATCTATACTTTCTTCAACATGTTGTCTTATTTCCTTTTTTTCAGTTTCAACTATTCTCATAATTTCCTCAGTTCTTTTATCAAATTTATCATTCACTCTCTTAATTTCATCTCTTATATCACTCATACCTTGTTCAATTTTAGCATTTGTTTCATTCTTACATTGTTCAATTTTTTTATTTGTTTCATTAGCTTTTAAATTTAAACTTTCAAGCAATCTCATTATTTGTGATTGACTATCTATTATTGGTGGTCTTTCTGCACTAATCATTTCACCCTCTTGATCAAATCCTATCAATTCTGGAGTACTCTGTCTATCTCCTTCCATTTTTACTTTCTTATTAATTAATCTAGTTCTTTAAATTATTTTGATACGCGGTTCTATTCCTTTTTTCAAATGGCCCCACTAATTTCTTATGATTTTATTTTGCCCCACGTTGGTGACAATTATTAACTAAATTCTTATGAGTTTATTTTGTTTTATTTGTTATTAATAATTATATTTTGATTCTACCGGCTAGCTTTTTATCTTTTTAATTTGATTATATTTGAACTTTGAATTAATGTTTATGAAGTTTTGAAGTTTATCTGAAGTTTATCTATAGAATAATTTTATATGGAATTAAACACAATGCTCTTTGATTTCACAATATTTAATTTCTATGACTCTTATTATCTCGGGTAATTCAATTTTATGTTTACAAAATCTATGACATAACCTTAAAATCACTTTTACAACTAATATTTGTTTATACTGTTATAATCAACAATCTTCCTTTTACTTTACAGATAATACGGATAATATGATGTAGAAATTATAAACAAACTTACGTTTAGATAATATCCAAAAGTGTGTTTAACAATGTTGGCAATTTTCAATTTACTTCTTTTATAATTTCGTTGATTCACTTTTTACACAATACTATATTTCACGATAATCACAGGTAACTAATTTTGGTTACTTTTTCTTGAGAATCAGGAACTGTTGATAATACTTTATTTTATTCTTTTAGATAAGACATAAAACTTTTCGATGCTTTATTGAAATTATATTGAAGAATGGCAATTGTTGGATACTTCTTATAAATTGGAGGTTATTACAACCTTTTACTTGATTTAGATACTTGTAACACTCGTTGACTTTTAATAAATTTTATTAACTTCGGTTATTTGGAACTTATCGAAGTTTGGAACACTTGCGTTCACTGATGTTTATTTTTATAAACTTAGGTTAGAAAATTTTGGTGAGTTGCCAGAGAAGAACAGTCTCTACTTGGATATTAATGCAAACTGAACTTGCCTTTACTTTCAGACCCTTTTATAGGCCTCCAAAACCGACGCCAAGCATTTTCAAATTTAACCAATGAGGTGTTTACTTTTCATATCAAGAATGCAAAGTTAATTGTTGTTAAACTGACACAAGTACTCATTGTTACCAGACTGACACTAGAAATTCGTCTCGACCAATCAGAATTTAGTATGCTATAATTTTTGAATTATTGGAGATTTTCAACTTATTTTAATTGATAGTGATTCCTTCTTTTTAAATTAATATTGCCTACATTTTTCCCCACACTTTGGTATAATATACTCTATGATTGGGTTATTATTAATATGATTATTCCCATATTTATGGTTTTCTTGACAGTTACTTATTCTTAAATCTAATACATACTATATTATATCAATAACATTCTTTTAACATTACATAACTCAAATTTACTAATCCTAACTTATATCTATAACATTATTCAATGTTTTGTACTATCTCATGATAGTTTTGTAAACACTTTAATTATGATTTCTGCCTTCGTTACACAGTAAGTTTCTTCACTTTCACTGAAGTTCTTTTTTATCACTTCTTATTCTATTACATTGTTGTTTATTATGTTTTACATTGTTAATTTTAATATCCTAACTATTATTTAGCTTTTACTATTGTTTTTAATTCCATATAAATATCTTTTATTTGATCTTTTCTGATTTTCAAAGTTCGGTAAGTTATTATTTTTAAATTTTTATTGTTTATGAAATGAAATCATAACAGTATATTTATATTAATATCCCGAAAAGTGACTTTTCATAATTTGCTTTACAAGTCTAATGAAGATGACAGATTTATGTTCAAATGTTCATTTTTCAATTTTTTTGTGATTTTTTTCAGATTCATCTATAGTTTGATACCTTTGGCCTTAATAAACTTCTTATACGTTCATTGCTTGTTTCAATATTCTTCCTGTTGCAGTTGTAATATTCTTAATACTGTTGGTGTCTCAGTTCAATACCTTAAGCCTTAAGTTATACAACTGTATAATATATACTTTAATTATGTGCTCAAGACAGTCCATGAATCTCAGGAAATGGCTAATTCTCTTACTTCATACTCTGTGTCTCTGAAAGAAATCATGCATATGAGGAAGTAGAAATTTTTCACCAATTCGAAGATGAAAAACTTTCTCATATTGAATCTGAGAAATATCATCATAGTAAAATCAGTAGCTCAGAACTATAAATATGAAATTTGAAATTTAAATTGAATGGCTTAGATTTTTCAAGGTAAGTACCTATAACTTGAAAAGCAAACTATTAACGTGCACCTGACTAAATTTGAGCATCGAGAATATATCTCTAGGAGTTTCTCTCGCGAACTCTCAGAGATATACTGCATCAACTTCCCAGCGATTTATACAAATGTAGCACAACGAACTCAGTGTGAGATGTATGTAAGAATATCTTCCACAACTCGCAATGCGAACTCTTGAAGACCACGCTAGAAGCACTGCCTGCTAATATCGCGAAGCTCCCTTGTGCGAGCTCTTACCGCTGTCAACTATAGCAGTTGATGTGAATTTCCCAAAGTACTCGCCACGGGACTATATATACGAATTTCGCACAGAACTCGCCAGAGGCAGAGGCGTAGGAACCAAATTTTTTTTGGGGGGGCAAAAATTCAGAGGAGGCCATCTTGTCTATCAGATCCTACAAAAGAAAATTTATGACGTCAACATGTAAATAATGAAAACCTGAGCGAGAATTATTAAAATGTCTGTTTTTTGCAGTAAAATATATCCTTCTATAGAAAAATTCATTCAAATAAACCTGTGATTTTATGTCCACTGTAAAGTATCTTTCAATTATCAATTAATTACCTAATAAATGCAGTATTTTTAATAAGAATTCAACGAGATTTATCAAAAATAATATACTTCTATCATATTTTAGTCACATTAAAAGAAAACATACATAGTAATTTCGTTTTAACATAGTAATTCGTCATAATTATGGCAATAATAATAAGCATACTACCGCACAAATAAAACCATGTAATCATACCATGTTTATGTTTAAAAGCGGTTGAATAGTTTCTGGAGGATTCGAAGAACGGCGCTGCCCGTTTGTTCGCGTAGTGAATAGGTTAGGACAAATTGTGTAAAATTGATGGGTGCAGTATCATGCTAAATAGTCTAATTAATTAACTTAAAATATAAATACCTTCTTACCTTCAGCCGGATTGATGTACGGTGTGGACATTAGAGTTCGTTACTTTGATACTTTGATTTTCGTACGACAAAACTCGATGGAATCACAACGACCAACTTAGTCAGCACTGATCACGGTAGATGTCGCTACGCGCTCGTTCACACGTCCACTAATGTCATTCGATTGTTACTAGATTAGGGATTTTGCGAATAATACACTCAAACGGTTCACTGAAGTCTTATACAAAGATCACTCAATTTTCTCATAGTGGGAGAATATTGTTGAGCAATTCAAAACCATTTTGGTAACAATATATAATATTTCACCTTAAAACAATTAGAATATTCATTTTGCGTGTAAATTAAAAAAAATTACAACTGAATCTTGGGGGGGCAAAATGCAGTCTTTGCCCCCCCAGTATAAAATGTGGGGGGGCAACTGACCCCTCTGCCCCCCCGGCTCCTACGCGCCTGGCCAGAGGCACTGCCTGCGATTACCACATTGCTCGCTTTTATGCGAGCTCGTAGGGATCTCGTAATTAGAATTTCTCAAAGTACGCGCCACAAGGCTATATATGCGAATTTCACAAAGAACTCGTCAAAGTGATTTGTTTGAGAATTTCCACGTGGGATATCGCTCAGACCTCGCTGAGAATATCCCGGCGGCGGATTTGGAGCAGATATAGAGCTCTAGATAACCTCTCAGAGAAGTCACAAAAGGCGTCACAATATCCTAAAAAGGATTCGCCAAGATATCTTTAGAACCTCTTTGTGTTGCCTGGGAAGGGATTCAAAGAAAATCCACATACTAGAAGAAACAAAATAAATACAGTGTTTGGGAGGAATGAAAACAAAACTGCCGTACAAAGTAGAAGATCCCTCTTCATATCTCGTTTATCGCCAAATACTACAACGGAAAATATTTCAAAATACTTATCACAAAATGGTATGACCTTGGATTGTATTCAAAACCTAGAAACCCAATCTAATAGCATTGCTGCCTTCAAAATAACGGCATAACTTCAAAATGAAGAGAAAATTACTAATCCCGACCTATGGCCACGATACACCATCATACGCCCTTTTCGGTAGAGATCAAATTTTCCAAAAACGGCCTATACCAAAACGGCCCAAGAGAAGTAGGTACACACATTAAAGAAAAATACCATACAACATTCTAGTTTGATTGTATTGCACCAAAATATCCAGTCACTAAAGTACAAAATTTTTGAAATTGAAATATACATTAAAAATTTCATACATCAACCAAATATATTATGTTTTACTGAACATTGGTGTTCAGAAGAAGAATTGCAAATATTAAAAATTGACTGCCAACTAGTCCCCCATTTTGTTCGTCGAAACATGGAACAAGGGGGATCTGCATTTTTGTTAGAAAGGGTATCGTTTTCCAAGAACTTCAGAACTTCAAGCAATGGAACCTGGAATGTGATTTCGAGAGTTCGGCTATTGTAAGTAGGTTTTTGAAATCAATTATAGTGTCAGTTTATAGCAAAAAATAAATTTTATGTGAAAGACTCATCGCATTTCAATGAATTCATAAAAAATCAATCCGTAAGCCATCAACTAATTTCCTTGGACGTTGTTTCTTTATTTACCAGTCGCTTTGGCATTGAATAGCATCAAAAAACGTTGGGCAGAGATTAAAAATCACACATCTCTAAATCAATCGGAATTTATAAATGCTGTAAAGTTTTGTTTAGAATGCATTTATTTCTAACCTTGTTATGGAATGCCTAAAGGAATCTGTTATAAGTTCATTAGATTTTGAGCCCGTATTCTTCAAAAGGTATGTAGATGATTGCCTTATGTGTGTTCCCAATGATAAAATTCAGTACGTGATTAATAAATTTAACAATTTCCACTGTAAACTTCAATTTACTTGTGAAATAGAAGTGAACAAAAACATAAATTTCTTAGATATGAACATTAGGCATGATCAAGATGGAGAAATATAAATTTCGTGGTTTACTAAAGAAGTTTGATCTCAACGTTATCTTCACTTCAATTCCGTTGCACCAGCTTGTTATAAGAAAAGTGTCATAAACAGCCTTACAGACCGCGCGGTTAAGCTGTCCCACCCAGAGGACCGTCCCAAAAATTTAAAAATTGTTCGTAATACGCTGGAATTGAATGGCTACCCAAAAACATTGTTCAATCCTATCATTAAAGAGAGAATAAACAAAATCTATAAAGGATCGCCATATAAAAATAACATAAAAGGTAATGTAGACAATTATATAACTTTACCATGCATTCAGGAGACCTTAGAGAAAATTGAGAAATGTTTAAAAAAGTATGATATAAATGTTGCGCATAAGTCTGCTAACTGTGTTGGGAAATATTTCTCAAATCTAAAACCTGTAATACCTGAAGATAAACAAACTCACACAGTATACAAATTAAATTGTTTAGATTGTGATGGGACTAATACTGGAATCTCTAAACAATATTTACAAAAAAAATGTATGGCCATAAGTATAGCACAAGAAATGAACTTTGAAAATTCCGCCGCCCTTGCTAAACATTGCTTTGATTATAACCATCTATTCGATTACAAGAATGTTAATATTTTAACTAAGGAAACCAATTATTATAAAAGACCTATTCTGGAGATGATTCACATAAAACGTGACTACAAATCTGTGAATCATAGGAGTAATGTGCAGACCCTAAGTAATATTTATCCAAACTTAATTAATTAATATTCTTGTAAATTCCTACATGCCTCCTATAATGTTAAAATTATATTAAGGTAGAATGACAAAAGTATATTCAAGAGGCCAGACCTTCTTCTTTTATTACCTAATATATCGTGACATTTGGTTCGAAAGTAAATACTTGAACTGTCTCGTTTGTTAGTCGCTCGTGGACTGTTATGAAATGTGTTCGTATTTTTTGACAGTTCTACTAAAGAGTGGATTCTTGATATACTACCTACTATAACATTGCTGTGTTATAATTTCGATTTGTTGTATGTTTCTGTTCGTTTCGGCGACGTTGGCATTTTAAACGAAATTGGTGCTATAAGGACGCTTTCTGATAAGATATAAATAGTTCTGAGTAATCAGGTTATTGAAGTAATAAGTCTTCTGATAATGGTCGTGAAACCGAAACGTACGTAAAGACGAAAATATAAAGCATATGTGTTGATGTGACCTAGTTCCCGAGAATTTATGTATAATTCATACGTGGGTCAAGAATCTTTATTATAATAAACATAGCATCTTATCTGGATGTCAAAATGGGGACAGGAAAAATAAATTTACAATCGTTGCTGCTTATCAACTTCTAGACAATGTAATAAGATCCTTAAATAAAAAGAATAGTACACTGATTATGTGCTCAGACTCATCGAAAGCATACGATAGTGTAAGTCATGACATATTGCTGACAAAAATGGATCGTTATGGCATTAGGGGCGATTCTCTAAATAGGGGCGATTCTCTAAAGCTTATTGGATCATATTTGATGTGCAGACAGCAAATGGTAGTAGAAAACATAACAACGGAGCTGTACAAAGTTCTTCTAATTAGTTCATAAAACGTGGTGTACCACAGGGACCCATATTAGGACCAGTGATATTTCTACTATACATAAATGACCTACCAGCAGAAGTACAACGAAGATTCAATTCGTAGATGACACTTTTTCTGTGATTTTCAGTGAGCTATTGTCACAAAATCTGAGACTTACAATATCTGATTGTCTAGAGAAAGTCTTAACATGGTGCAGGAATAATAATTTAGTCCTGCATATTGAAAAAACGCAACTGCTACATTTCAATTTTCAGACAAATAATGACAAAATACATTCGTACGATATCTCTGCATGGTGACGGTCGTGTGTTGTTTAATCATATCGTTTATCAATTCTTTTGATATACAGATTGGTAAGTTCGTTCCATATATTTATTTCTATATAATTTCTGGTATTCCTAATATAAAACTAGTATAGGATGGATAGTGGACAATGAGGGGGAAGCGGGATTATTTCCCTGTACAGTAAGTAAGAATATTTCTAATATCGACATATTACACGATGAAGGTATGTCAGATAATATATTATCTGATAAAGTAGATAAAAACCACTGTTCTTCAAATGAAATAGAATCCGATTATACGTTGACTCCAGATATCAACAATACATCAAACACTCAATCAATGAATTATTATAAAGAACTAATTATTAATAAGTATAATACCGATTTTATTCAATTATATGAAGGTCCATTTTATGCTTACATTGAGCATGAGAATAAAAATGTCGGAAAACTCCACCCGATGTCTATAGGACATCTTATACATGAATTAGGCTTAAAACATAATGTTAAAGAAGTCAGTGCGGTAGGAAAAAATAGGATAAAGGTACAGATGAACTCAATAAAAGACATTAATAAATTAACAGTGAATCCCATTTCAAAAGCAGAAGGCTTCATTGTATCTGTTCCCAAACATTTAACCGAAAAAAAAGGCGTTATTAGATTTGTTGACACGGCTTTCTCCGAGGATTATTTAAAACAAAATATCGAAAGTAAATGTCCAATCAAACACTGTAAACGTGTTTTGCGCAAAGTAACTGTTGACAATACCGCAACTTTAGTTCCGAGGCAAACAGTAATTCTAACATTTTTCGGCAATAAGTTACCAACACACATTTTTATCAATAGTGTCAGATGTCCTGTTGAGCCATTCATACCTAATGTACTCCAATGTTTCAAATGTCTGCGTTTTGGTCACGTAGCAATGCAATGTAATAGTAAAGAGACTAGATGTAAAACTTGCGGTGATTTACACGAAGGAGAGTGTGATAAAATTAGTCCTCTATGTTGCCATTGTCAGTCAACCACTCACAATGCAATTTCTAGAGATTGTCCTAGATATGCTACACAAAAAAATTGAAGAAGCAATGGTTTTAAATAATTTGTCATTTAAGGACGCAGAAAAAATAATTAATAACCCTTCATATGCTAAAATGGTTACCACAAACAAGTTTCAAGTATTAGAAGATTCTAATGATGACTATAATTATGATTCTCAATTTCCTTCACTTAATTTAAGAAACACCCAAAAAAAACTTAAACCCACACAACCTTCAACATCTCAATATAGTGAGCACAAACATGATCAGAGTAGGAAAAGGAAATTGCTATCTCCTCCACCTACTCCTAGTCCACGTAGACAATTTAACGTCAGTAACTTACCTTTAGCACCAATATTACAAAATCCCAAATATACAGATACAATCACATGAGAATAATATTTAAAATAGTCGATAATTTAACATCTTTTATAAAAGTACTTGTGAGTAGTATACAAAATCAGGAAAATTTAGAACAAACACATCAACGAAACTACTATTAAGCATAGCTTATTATCTATATTAACAGAAAGTCTATTTAGTAATTTAGACAATAAAAGTAATTGACTGGCTGAATACTTTTGAATACAAACTAATTTCATACATAAATAATGGACAGCAAGGATTCATTATCAATTTTACAGTGAAATGCACGTTCTATACAATCGAATAAATACAGTTTGCTCAATTGCCTGAGCGAAAAACGGGTCGATATTGTTTTAGTGTCTGAAACTTGGTTAAAACCAAATAAAAATTTTAATATTAATGGATATAATATTGTGAGGCTAGATAGATTTGATGGTAAAGCTGGGGTTGCTGCCATAATAGCTAATCATTTATTGTATTCAGTAAAAACGTTTGACGATTTGGATTATGGTGGCATAACGATTGTGGGTGTTACTCTTGGAACAAGAATGTCTCTAGACATCTTATCCATTTATCGTACGCAAGACAATGACACCAACTCTACAACTTGGAATAACTTATTTTCACAATGTAAAAATCTTTTTATCATTGGTGGTGATTTTAACGCCCACCGACTTTCATGGGGCAGTTATAAGAATGATAGCCAAGGTGATGCAATTATGAACGCGATAGAAAATAAAGATTTGGTGATATTAAATGATGGTAGTCCATCCACAGCTAATAATAAATCTGTCATTGATCTAACTATTTATACACCGAATTTAGTACAAAATATCAATTGGGAAGTATTGCCAGATAGTCTTGGATCAAATCACTATCCAATACTAATAAACTTTTACCATGGAGAAACAAAAACAGTTTATCCCTCTTGTCAATGGAATTTCAATGAAACTGACTGGCATATGTACAAATCAAAATTAGATATCTACTTCAAAAATGTTACTATTGATAATGATGAAGCTAACGCAGATGAGTTATATCAAATTTTTATGAATGGTATAAATGAAGTAGGTGAAGAAGTTTTCAAGAAAAATGTTCCTTTCATTTCAAAACGCAAACACTTACCAGCGTGGTGGGATCACGAATGTACATCAGCAATTCAAAATCGTAAAAATGCGTTGAATAGGTATAAACTACAACCGTCTACAGATAACTACATAGAGTGCCAGAAAATTTTTGCCACAACCAAAAAATTTCTCAAATCCAAAGCACGTGCAAGTTGGAAATGTTATTGTAGTGACATTGAATAAAAGCACACCTACGAGTTCAATCTGGAAACAGGTGAAGAAAATGAATTCAGACGCTATGGACATTCTAACAAGTCTTACACCAGATACTGCAGAGCTGCCTATTTTTGCTAGCGTACCTAATGATAGTTTTCCAAATAATCATAATTTTTTGCAACCATTTTCCTTGGCAGAATTGATATCCGTATTAAAAAGTAATACCAACATATCACCTAGCTACGACCATGTAGTATATCCTATGATCAAGAACTTACCTGAAATAGGTGAATATTTTCTTCTTGAAATATTCAATAAAATATTTCTTTTTGGCAATGATGTGCAAGAGCTCAAAACTTTGGAGAAGACCTCCAGAAAATGCGTTGAAAACATCTTTGTTTGGGATTTACAAGTATCATGCGATACATTTTTTCGATATCTGTGCTAACAACAATGCGATGTTGACGAAAACGAATGAGGAGAGATATGAGATTATCCTGGATTGTTGGCCCCACGATCTGGAGGCTGTTAAGGGGAACACCATTGTTAGAAGGGGCTGAGTCGTCAAAAACGACTCTCAGCTTGGTAGTAGAACTATGCTCATTAAATACCCCATGATTAGGTAAATAATAACAATGATTAGAAGATTGGTTGGGAATAATCTTAGTCATATGTCCTAAGTTTTCATATTCCTTCATGAAATTTATGTACATATTTCGTAGATTAGGGTTCGCCTGGAGTTTTCTTTCTAGGGAGTGGAATCGTTTGAGTGCTGAGATCTTCGAATCACCAAGAGTGGATGGGGGATCAGTCTTAAAAAGTATGCTGACCACGAACCTGCCCTTCTCATCACGAGTGGTGGTATCAACAAAGTATTTTTCACAATATGATTCATCATCAGTTAGTGGTTTAGAATCCTGGTAAGGTTCCTCGATTTCCCAAAATCATGAAAGTTGTGTTTGCAAGCTTGTATTAAAGCAGCAATTGAGTTTTGATTTTGGTTTAGATAAGGGACTTGGACCTGATATGATCCAACCCAAGACAGAGTTTTGCAATGTGGGAAGATCAGGTCCAAGCTTGATGTTTCCATTGCGAAATAGAGTATAGAAGATTTCTGCACCTACAAGGAGGTCGATTTCAGATGGTTTGAAGAATTCAGGGTCTGCTAATTTGATATCACTAGGTATCTGAAGAGACGTAGTATCAATGTGAGCCCCTCGAATCCTATCACATATGTTTGGTAGAACTAGGCAAGGCAGAGATTGACTATAGGGGTTATATCTGGAAGTAATGGTTACCTTGCAACGATGTTTAACTGTAGATACAGTTTGGTTAATTCCTGCTATGGCGAAACTTTCATTGGTAGTAGATATTTTGAGTTTCTCACACAATTCTTGTGATATAAAATTCGATTGACTGCCAGAGTCCAGTAAAACCCGACATGTATGTATGCAATTGTATGAGTCGTAAATATTGACCAGAGCTGTTGAAAGAAGCATGCTGCATGTATGCACAAAGTTGCATTTTGATGTAAGAGTACTTCAACGACCAGCGGAATTATCATTAATTGAATTATTATTTTCTGTTTGATCAGTTTGAGATCCGTTTATATTATCAATGTGTAATAGAGTATGATGCTTCCGATTTCATTTTTTACAAAACGTTGATTCACAGTCAGAAGTTTTATGATTGTTTCGCAAACAGTTTGTACATAATCTGAGAACTTTCACCCTTTTCAACCTTGCAGCTGAGTCCAGTTTTAGAAAATCACCACAGTTAGTCAGCCAATGATCTCCCTTGCAAAAAAGGCAAACGATTTTAAAGGTAGAAATAAAAGATTTATTATTCATTTTCGATTTGGATGTAGATGCTGAAAAGTTTCCTTTGGTAGATATTTGTTTGGTACTGCTGGGATTATTATGCGCTTTCCTCTCTAAGACATCAGCTCGATCATTGAGAAATTTCCGAAATTCCTCTAGTCTAGGGACGTCACCCGCAATTTTGTATGATTCCCACTCATCCTCAGTTTTCTTGTCTAGTTTTAAAGCCAAATGAAAAATAAGATAAGAATCCCAGTTTTCCGTAGATATCCCTAGCTGATTTAAGGACCTTAGATGCTCAAAAACCTCGTCAGACAGTTGTCTCAATGTTGACGAGGATTCTTGAGATATTGTTGGAATGCTATTTAGAGATTTTAAGTGATTATGAATTAACATTCGTTTCTTATTGAAACGTTTATATAGGATATCCCATGCAACCTCATAGTTATCAGCTGTTACATCGATTTTTGCAATGAGTCTTTTGACACTATCGTCAATATGAGTTTTCAAATAATAGAATTTTTCAGCATCTCCGACACCCTGATTATTATGCACAAGATCTACATATAGGTCCCGGAACTCTAACCACGATTGATAGCCACCCTTGAAAATGGGCAATTTTATCTTAGGAAGCCTAATATTCGGTACATTTTGAGAATTTCTCTGATGATAAGAATTTACTGAACAGCTAGTTCTGAATTTGAGCTATTTTCCGGATGTAAGATGGTTCCAAATTCATGTAAGATACCTCGTGCAATGGATGTTATACTATAAAAGGACTTTTCAAATGAATCATGCTCTGATAGTTGCTCATCAAAGTCTTCACAGTTCAAATCAATTTGGTCCTGAATATTTTCAAATTTATTGAGCAACTGTCCTCCGTTCTCTAAACGTGCTTCAATTTTGATCAAAAGCATTTTATCTGGTAATTGGTTTACTGATAAACCTTTTAACGCTGATTCAGCTATATTTATAGAGTTTTTGAAAAGAGTTAACTTTCTTTTTATCACAGCGCGTTGCTTCTTTAAATTTTGTTATTAATTTACCGTCCTCAAACAAGTTGAACGAATAAACAGGAAATGTATAGGTAAAATGGAAGAAGAATACGCTCACCAGGATATGCTGCCACAGACTTGTTTTCTGTATGGCATGAGCTCTGGTCTCACTCGAATCCGGCTCGAAGGACCAATGTTTTTAGAGTTTTAATTTAGTGGACTGTATCTATTATAATAAATACAGTCCACTAAATTAAAACTCTAAAAACAACCACCTCAAATTGCTAGAAACATAGTAAACTTGTACAGAAATAGACAGCTATATATAGAAACGAACGTCGGATCTAAATTAGGTCCCAGATATGTTTCAACTGGCTTACCACAGGGCTCAGTCCTCAGCCCTATTCTATTTAATATTTATACTAACGATTTGGCTACATTTGGTAGATTTATATTTGTTCAATACGCCGATGATATTGTTGCTTACTGCATTGAAAGGAGCTTGGAAAACTGTCACACGTCTTTTAATATCTGTATGAAAATTATTTTAGCCTGGGCTAACAAAAAACAATTTAACTTATCCGCTACTAAGACCTGTGTAACCATTTTCACGAGACACAGAATTCCAGCGTAAAACAGTCTTAAATTGGCCAATCAAGACATTCGATATTGCAAGGAAGTTAAATATCCCGGATTCATTTTGGACACAAAGATGTTATGGACTCCACATATTAAATGCTCAATTCCCAGATGTGTAAAGACACTCAATATCTTACGATTAGTCACAAAATTGTCTTGGGGAGCAGATATAAGTACAGCTCTATTATTATATCGGACCACTATACGTTCTATTATCGACTATGGCAATTTTTATTTAGTAACACCTGCTATAATAATTTTTGCGGACCCTACAACCAAATATTTCTACATATCCCTGTCATTCTACCTAGCTATTCTAAGATAGATAACTTGAACCATAAGATATTACTCCAAGAATTGGAACATTACGAAAATTTAAAAAAATCTACACAGATGGCTCAAAAATGCCTGAATCAGTGGGTCTCGCTATTTATATTCCCGATGATAATCATACAATAAATTTTCGACTATGTAAATATTCTTCCATATTTACTGCTGAGGCTATGGCGCTATTACAAGCTTTGAACTATTGTCAGCGTTGGGTAGCTAAAGAAGCGATTATATTATCAGATAGCAAAAGCGTATTGGAATCATTAAAAAACGTTAACCGTAAGAGTTCGCCCCTTATTCTAATGATAGTCCGGAAACACATGGAATTACTTGAACAAAATCATAGTATTATTTTTGTTTGGATTAAAGTGCATTGTGGAATAAAGGGAAATGAAAAGGTTGATCTGTACGCAAAGCAAGCCACCAATTCTGAAAACTATCTACATAAAGTCACACCACACAGTGATTTCATCTGCAACTACAAATCAGAGATTCGGAGAACATGGATATTACTTTACAAACAGCAAAATCTGCGAAAACCTTCAAACTATTTTTTGATTCATCCAGAAATTCAAAGAAAATCATAGTATCACAAAACGTTACAATCGCCAAGAAAAATATACACCACTGTCGTCAGATTGAAATTTAATCATGGTCGCTTTCCTGCACATCTAAATTATATTAAAATACTTCCCACAAATCTGTGTGAATGTGGCAAAGTAGGTGACCTTAATCATTTGTTTTTTAATTGCCCGCTTCACCAATTAGAAACTGCAACTTTAATAGAACAGTTAAGGCCGTACAACTTAAATTACCCGTTAAATGTAAACTACTTGCTAAGCACTCAAGAAATAAGCTTATACCAACTGCTGTATAAATTTGTGGTTTCTGCTAGGTTAGATATTTAGTATTTGTGTAATCTCCCTCTCAACCTATGTTAAAAACCTGGACATTACCCATAGTCTTCCTATGTTTTGTGTAATAAGATTGAGATATCCCTCAACGTGAAATGTATCCCTGTCTACAATCCCTTGAGTTTTTTTCTTAGGTGGATGATTTGTAATAACTAGGTTTTTGACGCTGGCAATGGCACCCTTACTATATTCTGAATTATTTTATTCCAATTAATTATTGATATTGTACCTTTGCTGTACGTGACAGAGGCTGTTGGCTAAAAGTTACGACCAAAGCCATATAATTAGAAAAAAAAATTACAAAATAGTAGTTACTCATAACAGTCAGACACTGCATTGTCTTGATAGTGTACACTTTCTGGGAATTTATATAGACCGTCGATTAGATTGAAGACGTCAGTGAATTGGCAGAAAATATCACACGATATGTTTTTGCTCTGAAAGTGATATCAAATCAAATTGATTACAAAACAGCTTTAACAGCTTACTATGCGCATGTTCAATTCAGATTGAGATATTGACTGATATTCTGGGCCAATTCTAATGAAGCTTCTCGTATTTTCATTCTACAAAAAAAGTGCCTCAGAAGTGTTTTAAAAATAAAGCAAACTGAAAGTTGTAGACAACATTTTGTGGATCCAAAATCCCTCACCTTATACAGTCTCCCAATCTTAGATTCGGTTGAGTTTGTGATTGATAATAAACGTTTGTTTAAAGAACATGATGACGATAATGGATACCATACTAGATTTAAAAATAACGTCGTTGTTGAAAAATTCAATTATTCGTATTTGCAAAAGAACGTAAAATACATAATAGCTAAAAGGATACCGCACACTTTAGTAGGGAAAGTGGCCCCCTGTCGAATTGGCTGAATTTTTGATATGTTATAGTCCAAGTCATTCCGAACAAAAAGTTCAATGGGCACAACTTTTTCTATAGGCTGGTTTTGGCGCTAGAGGCCAATGAAAACTTTCGTTTGTTCTTCATTGTTAAACAACACGAAACGTTATCCTGGATAATAATCACTTTTCCGAATAATCAAGATCTAAACAGTCATTAATATGAGATACTATTAGAAGTATTGTTATTGATGTCACTATAGGTGATCAATTATACAGCGTGTTCCAGCTACTTACAATTTTTAAAGTGCCATAATTCGAAAATGGTTACAAATCGTTTCAGGGATCTACAATGAAAAAATGTTTATGAATCCTATTCTACACCGTATTCTACATCACATAGTCGAAAAATATAAGGAGTGTTCCTTTTAAAAGAAATCGAAAGTTATATTCGAAAAGTTCCGTACCTACTGAAAAATATTGTTCGACCATCCTGAATAATTTTAGGCCATGAAAAAGAATGAGAAATATTACAAGTCTGTCTATAAAATGGCCTTTTTTTTTCTCTCTAAATCTATCATCTTAACGTCAGGAATTTTCAAGGTATGCATCTGCAAATGGACTACCCAATTTCGACCAAAAAGTCGTAACGTCCAAGTGATTCAGAGACAATCAATAATAGTAGGTGTAGTGGTGAATGGAGGTTATGTAGATGTTTGAAAAATTCACTAATATATATCATTATCATTATTTTTATTATTATTATTAATGATATTTCTTTTTAAAATAATGCACTTCACTTTCCAACCCGATTTTTTTCGTATCGCCCTGTAAATGCAAAACATTCTTGTGCTAGATTCTGTTGTCTAGTTAACTTTCGTTTTCAAGTCGATATCACAATAGAACAACTCTAGAAATCGAAAGACACACTATTGCCCCACCCTGTATAAAAATATAGTCCAGATTTCTTTTAAAAATTGTTTATTCATTCTCGAACTTGAAGGGTACCTACTGGATAATATGGAAACATTGCATCCCTTTACTGCAGAAAAACACATTTTTCTGTAGATGGCTTTGGAAATGATGTCAAAGTTTCTAGCAAGGTTTTGTTTGTTTGTTACTTCATGTCAATATAAAGTTGAATATGGCGTATAATTTCGCAGTGAGATTTGAATGTTTTGTTTGTGAGTACAATGGAACACCAAGGCAAATGGTACGTTTGGACGAAGAAAGCAGAGCCATTGCCGAACGTCGAAGGAATGAATTCGAATTGCCTCAAATAGCTTTTATTGAACAGACAAGGATTTGCCGAAACTGTCATTTGAGTATTCTCTCAGAGATACAAGCTTATGAAGAAGATCCCGATCCAACTGTACTTAAAGTTTTGTTGCGAACCTCTCATACGTCATGTTTTGTATGTGGTAGATTTGAAAATCTTGGTAGAATGTCACCTTCTGGTAGGTTGGATGTATTTCTGAAGACCGGAATGTTTGCACCTGACGGCGTCAGAATCTGTGGTGGTCATTTGAATGAGGAGGAACATCTTCTGCCACCTTTTATGAATGGGCTTAGAGGAATAACAAGACCATACAATTTGAAAGGTAATGAACTCAAACATATGTTAGTATCGTTACGAGAAGCTGTGCTGAACTATAAATCAACAAATAAATACAATAACGAGGATAATTTTACTGATGAAGAGTTCCAGGCGTTAACTCCAATAAAAAAAGTGCAGTTTACAGACCTCTTTGAATTTTGCAATCACGTCAATATTCATCAGAAAAATAGAGCAATAGCGAAGAAAGATTTGTAATGTTTCTTGTGCAAATTACGACAAGGACTTTCCGATCAATTTTTGATGGGCATGTTTTCCTATTCCAGTCGTCAAGCTGTGAGCTTGGCAATTCAAAAAGTGCGTGTATCATTATTACAACAATTCGTTCCACAAAATGTAGGGTATCAGCATATAGAGAGGGGCCAATATATTACTAGACATGTTACGGATTTTGCAAATACCCTTAACAATCCTGAACCAAATTATCGAAGAGCAATAGCTTATATTGACGGGACGTACATAAAAATACCCAAAAGTCGGACATTTCAAGTATTACGTCAATCTTACTGTGTACACAAGGGTTACCATCTTTTGAAACCTGCATTGATTGTTGCTCCCAATGGTTATATCCTAGATGTTCACGGTCCTTATTTCTCTGATTCAAGAAATAATGATGCGGCAATGTTGAGACATGAGTATGAACGAGATTTAATGGGTCTGAGGAACTGGTTCCAAGAAGGTGATATATTCATGTTAGATAGGGGATACCGTGACGGACAGAATATCTTGGGTGACTTAGGTATAGTAGTAAAAATGCCCGTAGCACTTGGTGGTGGACAGCATCAGCTTACAACCGAAGAGGCAAATTCATCTAGACTAGTTACGAAAACGAGATGGATTGTAGAAGCTAGAAACGGTCATATAAAGAATATGTTCAAATTCTTCAGAGATACTGTACCAATGCCACAAGTTCTGCATATAGGAGACTATATCAGAATAGCATGTGCGATAATCAATAAGTATCATGAACCAATTACCATGGAAGGAGCCAATGCTGAGCTAGCTCAGATAATGTTAAACCGTGCCAATGAAATAAATGAACTCCAGTTGAGAATAGAAGAAGAGGGTCTGCTACGAAGACATGGTAGATGGTTTCCAATGGAGGAAAACCAATTACTAAATTTTCCAATTCTCAGTTTGGAGTACCTACGAGAACTAACATTCGGAATTTTCCAGATAAAAATAGCTCCATCTTATGTACAAGATAATAGACAGGATTTGGGAAACGTTTTATTTGAATTCGACGACCGTATTGAAATTCCAGGTCTATTGAGGATGAGAATAAAATCTCATCATCGAAATAGTATCAAATACCAACTGTGGATCAAGTACAATGTCAGTTTGGAAGGTGTGCCAATTCAGGGGCACTACTGTACGTGCAAATCAGGAAGTCGTACATTGGGTACATGTTCGCATGTAGCTAGCGTAATTTGGTACCTTGGATATGCCCGTCATGCTGCCAATGTTAAGTATCCTTCGACCGAAATACTTCATACCGTATCTGATGCTGCAGAGAGACATAATAATGAAGAACCTATGATTGTTTAGACTGTTTATGGCATATTCTCCTTGTTTCTTTGTTCATATTGATATGTTCTCAGATGGAACACCCTGTAAATCATTAATTGAATTATTAGGGTTCAGTCGAGAGTTTTTCATTTGGGTCAACGATACCAGGTTCAATGGTTAAGTTAAATGTTACATATAATATATTTATTGAGTTATAGCCCATTATTTCCTTCCTATTATATTTATGCTGAATGTGCAAATGGAGGCTTTGTTGACCCGCTAAAAGGAGTTTCTCCGCCACACTCCTTGAGCATCAGTACAATTATCGGATGTATTTACGTACTCATTCGACACAACCCTATCAAAATGATAGACCAATTTTTGTTATATTCTTGAGTTTCATCATCAACTTGAAGTATTATTTTGACCGTGATAGCTGGAACACGCTGTATAATTGATCACCTATAGTGACATCAATAACAATACTTCTAATAGTATCTCATATTAATGACTGTTTAGATCTTGATTATTCGGAAAAGTGATTATTATCCAGGATAACGTTTCGTGTTGTTTAACAATGAAGAACAAATGAAAGTTTTCAATGGCCTCTAGCGCCAAAACCAGCCTATAGAAAAAGTTGTGCCCATTGAACTTTTTGTTCGGAATGACTTGGACTATAACATATCAAAAATTCAGCCAATTCGACAGGGGGCCACTTTCCCTACTAAAGTGTGCGGTATCCTTTATGATAAAATACCATCTATAAGTAGATGCCTACCAAAAGAAATATTGAAAGCAAAGCTGGAAACATTTTTGATTTCAAAATTTTCTATTCACTACAGGATTATTTCAACAAGGAAGTACTTTTAATTCACACTATCTTACGATATTTCGAAACATTTTATTTGCAACAGTGTAATAATGTATTAGTATTTATTAATAATTGTATGTAGGTCATATTGATTGTTTGACATTGTTCTCCGCCCGAACGGGCATTTTTTCATATTTATATGAGCTTTTTATGTTTTACTTGTATTGTAATTGTATATATATGAACTAATAAATTTACTTACTTACTTACTATATGGTAGCTGCAACTACTTATCTTTACGTTATGAAACTATGCTTAATTCTCATAATAATTGAAACAGGTTATTGCAACATCGAAATGACACACCTGCATGCTGCATCTGTCCAATCTTTCAGAAATGAAAACAACTTCTTCCTGGCACACTGGATTGATGACTTATTTTACCGTGCTTGATTACTAAGCGTCATAAGTAGATCGCGTTTTACGATATAGTAGATTGTAGTTAGCTGATTTAATTGTGGCGATTATTTCATTTAATGCATTTATCGTTCATTCTATTAATAGTAGACGATGTACATGTTTTTAATTTTAAGATTAAGTCTTTACTTGTTGGTAATTCATTATATCACAATACACTGAATAATAGACTGTAGACACATTTCAAAATAAAGCTTTATCATGAAACTGAAAGAAAATACAACATGTTTCGCCACATTGGCTACCATTGTTCACCTGAAAAAGCCACTGTGTGGCGAAATATATCGCGTTTCCTTCTATTCTGGAATATTTCTACAGTATATCATTCAGTGTAGTGTTCATTGGTGATAGGTCATGTTTTGTTACAAAATTCAATTTCGCACTACTGTTAGTACTGTCACTGTGTGAGTGAAGCACGTTAGTCCTGCATTCTACAAAGCCCTCCCCCTCCGATACAAGCATTGCAATATAAATAAAATGCACAGAGCGTTCAAATTCTCATAATAATTGAAACAGGTTATTGCAACATCGAAATGACACACCTGCATGCTGCATCTGTCCAAAACACCATCCAATCTTTCAGAAATGAAAACAACTTCTTCCTGGCCCACTGGATCGATGACTTAGTTTACCGTGCTTGATTACTAAGCGTCATAAGTAGATCGCTTTTTACGATATAGTAGATTGTAGTTAGCTGATTCAATTGTGGCGATTATTTCATTTAATGCATTTATCGTTCATTCTATTAATAGTAGACGATGTACATGTTTTTAATTTTAGGATTAAGTCTTCACTTGTTGGAAATTCATTATATCACAATACACTGAATAATAGACTGTAGAAACATTTCAAAATAAAGCTTTATAATGACACTGAAAGACAATACAACATGTTTCGCCACATTGGCTACCATTGTTCACCTGAAAAGGCCACTGTGTGGCGAAATATATCGCGTTTCCTTCTACTCTGGTATATTTCTACAGTATATCATTCAGTGTAGTGTTCATTAGTGACAGGTCATGTTTTGTTACAAAATTTAATTTCGCACTACTGTTAGTACTGTCACTGTGTGAGTGAAGCACGTTGGTCCTGCATTCTACAAAGCCCTCCCCCTCCGATACAAGCATTGCAATATAAATAAAATGCACAGAGCGTTCAACAATAACAATGGGAATGACATAAAAACTAAAAGTTGGTGAACATGTTTTTACAGGTCTTTCTGTAGTCTCATTTCCAGAATATATCTTCTCTTGAAGCTTGTTCGATTATTGACTATTCGGAACTATTAGAGGGTGAATATGCGAATACAAGCAAGTATTTACCTAACAGTAAGAAATATTCACCCCTATCCACTAGAAATGCTCTTCAAGCACTGAGGACGTTTCGGCTACCAAGTAGCCATCATCAGAGTGAACTAAATTATAAATCGGAAACTTTATCAAAGATGACGCCTGAACAGTTTTTAAGCTTGTTCTTACATCTATAGACTGGTTGTATTGCAAATAAAGAAAACAAATTATGAAATTTATTAACTACTGAAGGATAATAAATAAAACTTTTGAATTTTATTGAAGTATTTAAATGTGAAGGCTCTAATTCGGTTAGTTGGATACGTTCTAATTTCCTTCTTGTTCAGAAATTAAATTATTGATCAAAGATTCGTCGCAACCTTTTTCGTTCAACGTTATTTGCTAAAGTCTCTCAACTTCGTTATTATAATTTTGCGGCTCAAAGTGACGTTCAATAATCTATGAACAAGACTATTGAATGAAGCTATATTATATGTAAATAATGTAGCTGAATCTGCCGGGGTATACCTATTTGTTTGAGTGGGTTTTCTGTATATGCGGAAATCCAAGTGATAATCATCTTTTATTATGACGATATCAAGGAAAGGAAGCTGATTATCTGTTTTTATTTCGACACTGAATTTCAGTCACTCAAATTGACTATTAAACGTGTTCAAGAAGCTATGTAATTCAAAATCTTCACTTGCAATCGCGAAAATATCGTCAACTTATCTATACCAAACTTATGGAAACTGATTCAATTTTGATTTTGAGAAGGTTCCAAGTTCGCTTAGAAAAATATTTGCCAAAAAAAAAAGAGGGATTTGCCCATTGCACAGCAATGTGTTGTTTATAGTAATTTTTGTTGAAAGTGAAATAAATTGGCTCCATACATGAAGACGTAAGGATCACGTATTCTGTGCAGTTTCTATCGGGATATTAATATCGGGATATTAATATCTGAAAGCCATTTCTTCAGAATGTTTACCGACACATTTTGCTATGTACAACGTAGGACAAATGATATTTAAAATGATTGGTCTCATGGAATTACCCGGTTGATGAGTGTTAGGTAAGCAATATAGTTTAGGAAGATTAGGATTTGACAACTTAAGTTTGTATTTTCATTTATCCGAGATGACTGCTGTACAGGATTTTAATGAATTATTAACGCACTCTGCTAACGCATTCAGGGTTCTGTTCATAGGAAACATCATTCAACATTATTTATTTATAGTTTATTAAGTATTTACCTACCATTTTAAATTTTGGTGGATGCGACGGGTGGAGGTGGAATGTTGTTCACGATGTAGGAGGAAATTGAATTTAAAAATATTTTGCTTTTGAGCTGTATTCCGTATGGGAAATTAAATAACAGGATTTTTCATCTGTGGCTTATGAATCCGTACGCTCTATTTGGTGATGTTCCTATTATTTTAGATTTTTCTGGAAGTGCAGGGCAGATGATATGTGTGTTTCATCTATATTTGAAGTGAACTTTGAATCTTAAAATATCTTGACTTCGTTTGTTTCGTAATTATTGACTATTTGAAATTTAAGAAACAACAATTCTTTCCACCTATGGAACATGAATTTGAATTTGGTGGTGAATTGGGTTTGTGTACATGTTAATCCATATTTGAATCTTGGAACCTTCTGAATTTATTAGTTCTAGATCTGTAAACTACTTGAAATTTCAAGGATAACCAGACTGATCTTTTAAACAAAATACAAAGAATAAATTGTCTTAAGAGAAATGAACTCTACTCAATTCGTGACAAGCCGAGAATAAATTGAACCAAATCGGAAATTATTATTAAAAGAGTTGAAACAGTTTCTTCTGAAGTCGAGTTTTTATACATTTTACAATCAGACTAATTCTTTGATTTTACGACGGCACCTTCAGCAATATCATTCCAGGAAACTAGGTTGGTCGACAACCAATCATGATTTAAAACAAAATCGAATTGATGCTACAGCAACTGCGAATTGGTCTGCATAACTGAGTCTGGTGTCTCAATGAACCATTGGTTAAAACGAGAATAAATATGTGGTAACTTCTACCTAAACATGTTTTTATTCAAGACCCTTATCACAACATCATATCATATATAAGGATAACAGAGTATCAGTATCAAAGGAATCAGTAAGTATTCATGTTACAGTGTTAGCTTAACATCAGCAAGGACTACATCCTAGATCCAAGTTTGACGAGTTTTCACAGAATCATGTACACCTTTATCCAATTCTTTATGTCAAGACATGGGTTTCTTATCCACCAAGTACTTTCGTTTCGTTTCTATTCCTCTATGAAATGTAGTTTCCTCCTGAATGTTCGAATAACAAGTGTTGATAGATGCTGTTGGACTCGGACGCCTAATAGACGTCATCCTTAAGGTCCCTAGAAAATTAATGTAGGTCTTGTTAGGGCAACGTAGAGAAACAATTACATGTTATCAAAGTAGAATTGATCTCAGATATACTTATATTCTTAAACTGGATATGATGGTTATTAAGAACAACTCAAATATATGAATTTGGTCTGGACGGATGTGAGGTATTCGACTCGACTCCTAAAACGTCATTCCCTCAAAAATTCTACGTATGTCCGTGATATACAAATGAGAGGAAATGGTTTGTAAATGTGATCTCTCTTTCTTTCATCCTCGAGGAAACTATTCCAAAAGCAAACTGCCGCCGAGCCATAACGACAGTATCGAAATAATTATGGAAACATTATTGAAGAAAACAATCGAAAGATAGTATTCATGGAAAACTTTTTGAGGAAACAATTGAAACTTTATAAACGTTTTATAACTATTAATTCTAGTTCTACAACTAGGAACAGCTCTCTCAATTTCAGCTCGTGAAATTGGATTCATGGCATTTTCAGTTCGCTCAGAAAAAAAAGATGCACCAAAACCTACCATTCCTAGATATGCGATTGTGATCTGGTGAACCAGAGAAAGATCTTCTTCTGCTCGTCAGGACCTTATTTCTTGTAAGAGATTCTGGTGTGACGTGGACAAAAGGTAGACAAGAGAAAAATTGTTTGAAGCCTCTCCTGAATCTGAAATGAAATGGAATAATTATCATGTGCTTTTTCATACATTTTTCTAGTTATATGGTGACTTTATCACTAGATGATGTGATATCAAAGCTGTGGCAATGACAAACTTACAAATAAATTCATGACATTATAGTGTCAGTGTGTTCCACTGTGCTACTAATTTGGAGTTAATTCAATTTATTGAGTAGATACCTACTTATAAGTTGTACAAAGTAGGTCATCGGTCATAGTGTACAACTCGTGCGGAAACGCTAGCACGTGGTTTATCATCTTGTCACACTCGCATGAAACGTCTTACTTGCCGCACTAGTTGCACAATATGCCATTATTATGCTAACTAAGCTATAGTTATAGTGAACGATAGGGGATTTAGATTCAGCAAAGAAGCAGAAGAAACACCGATATATCTGCTAACCGACTGGGAAGCGACCCTGCTCAGCAGTGTAACGTTACCACGTTCCTCTGTCTAAAGATTGCTAATATAATCTAAATAACAATTTCAACTCGGAATGTTAGAAGATTGAAGTTGGAATGAGACTATGAATGACATATATCTTTCAATAGATAATCGATTATTAATCTTGCGAATACTTGTGTGAGGTTCCACGACATGCGAGGAGAGGGTTGACTGGAAAACGGAAATGAAATGAGATCATCTTAGTAGTGGATGACACGCTGGGAAAGTTCAATTTCAACAGCTCTCCTTTTCTAATATTGATTTGATTTATTGACAGATTATTGTCGACAGGGAACATGTAATTTCATGTCTATTAGTTTCTAAACCTAGTTGGAGATATGTATATTCTCTGATAGTATTTTTCGATGGATTAATAATCAACTTATCCTCGTGTCCACGCTAAATCACTTTTCCTTTAACGAATTCATATTAGATAATCATTTACTATATTATTTCTTCTATATTTATTCAGAATAAATTTGTCAAGTTAGTAGTCAGCATTGTTCATGTCGTTCTCTGAGGCTTGTTCAACCTAACAATTATCCGCGTGACTGCGTAGTACGTGGTATTCCGTATCATTTTTCTTTGACCGTCCTCATATGAATTTGTAATGTTTCTGTCTTTTTAGACTGGTTTTGGTGAGATAACGGAATAGTTATCGATCTGGGTGAACTTAAATAAAGCCGAAATTCTCATTTACTGCTTTATGAGAACTCCGAGTGAATCTCCTGTTACTTCTTGATCGGAGTGATCATTTAGATTCTACGAGCACCATTTCAGTGTACTGTATTTTGTAAATTATTATCTAATTGTTCTCTAGCAAATTTCAAACTAATAGTAGAGTATGTGAAACATTTTGATCGAAAATTTCTTATGATTTACCGCGACCCCACGGAAAATGTTTGTTTTGGTGTATGAAACGAAACTCTAAAATTTTTACCTCCTGAATTGACCGCAACCTCCTTTTTTTCGCCATTTTGGGGTATTTTGGACGTTTTTAGGGGAAGTTCGTCAAAAAAATTGCTATCTCCAGTAGTATTGGGAATTAAGAAATCAAACTGGAACCCTTTTATTGTCAATGTTTAAGGAACTCCCAGTTCAAATTTCAGGTTAATCCGACCTCCCCTTTTCTCGCAATAGATGTATATATATACATAAATGCATGGGAACTTGCGTGATGACTAGCTCGGGCAGTTTTCAACCGATTTATCTGAAATTTGGACTGAAGGTAAATTTTATGCACTCAAAATCACCCTCCAAATTTCAAGCTAATGTATCAAATAGTTTCCGAGAAATTTGAGTTTAAGTCAATTTTTCAGCTAATTTTTAAATTGAGATATCTCATGTCTTTTCCATTCGATTGTCATCTGCTTGGCGTCAAAATGTAGGTATTTACATATATTTTTACGGGGTAATCATCGTTTTTATACTACATTAGCAATATGATACTATTTTAGGTGGCAGAATCTGAGGCAAGTTTAATTCCAGCAGTACTTTCAGTGTATATAGCGTGGCGAGTTCAAGTGGTCGGAAGCGAAGACAGCAATAATATTGAATAAATACGTACAATTCAAAAAAAAAGTAAAAAAATTAAAAAATTTAAAAAATTAAAAATAAAGAAAAAAAAAGCCGTATATAAGATAGGGTAGTTCATGAATAATAATATACACCCTGGGACGAAACGGGTAATTAAAAAATTTCATAGGCATCTTACTGATGAGTTCACCTTTCCTTTTTTTATTTTTTTTTATTTTTTAACTTTTCAACTTTTTTTTGGAATTGTACATATTTATTCAATATTATTGCTGTCTTCTCTTCAGACCACTTGACTCATCGCGCTGTATACCCTGGAATTACTGCTGGAAATACTACTTGACACAGAATCTGTCACCTAAAATAGTATCATATTGCTGATGTAGTATAAAAACGATGATTACCACGTAAAAATATATGCAAATACCTACATTTTGACGCCAAGCAGATGTCAATCAGATGAAAAGGACATGAGATATCTCAATTTGACAATTAGCTAAAAAATTGACTTAAACTCGAATTTCTCGGAAACTGTTTGATATTTAACTTTGAAGGGCATTTTTGAAAGCATAAAACCTACCTTCATTCCAAATTTCAGCTTTATCGGTTGAAAACTGCCCGAGTTAGCCGTCACGCAAGTTCCCATGTATTTATGTATATATGTATACATCTATCGCGAGGAAGGGGGAGGTCAAATTAACTTGAAATTTGAACTGGGAGTTCCTTAAGCATTGACAATAAAAGGGTTCCAGTTTGATTTCTTAATTCCCAATACAACTGGAGATAGCAATTTTATTTTGACGAACTTCCCCTTAAAATATCCAAAACACCCCAAAATGGCAAAAAAAGGGGTTGCGGTCAATTTAGGATGTAGAAATTTTAGAGTTTCGTTTCATACACCGAAACAAACATTTTCCGTCGGGTCACGTTAAATCATAAAAAATTTACCGATATCACTTATTTTTTGGTTTCACATACTCTACTATAACTCAATCATAATTTTTAAGACTATATTTTATTTTTTATAGCTTGTAGTATAAATTGTCAAAACTGCAATAATATAATAATTGTATTTTATTTTGTTCTCTTCAATATTCAAATCCTTTTAATGAATTTGTATATACAATTTGGGAAGATAGCATAATCAGTTGTGGAATTATATTGGTTATTCCTGCTGACTTATTTATTTGCCTCTCGAACTTATGGCCAAGGTATTGCTCGTGTTGTGTGTATTACAGGGTTTGAGGGTTCGAGACGTCTCCATCCTTTTTCCCGTACCGTGTTGTAGAGGGAAATTCCTGGCAGAGCACTTCATCCAGCTCATCCAAGTTCAAAGGACGAAAACATTATTTTTGTTGGAATAACCAAATTTGCTTATAAAATTGTTCATGATATCTAACTGAAATTATTTCTATCTACAATCTAATTTCTAAATTCGAACCTTTGGTTCAAAAACTATAAATTTTTGTAAATTAATAATTTCAATTTCAGTAATCAATTCATTCAGAATTATAGTTTGTTTAACATTCAAATTTTCAGTATAGAACTTTTTAACGAAATAATAAATAAAACTACTTTGTTTTACTATCACTGATATTTAATATAGTCGTTACTATAGTTTCAACACTATAAACGTGTCATCTTCAGACGAAGAAAACAAAGTAGTTTTATTCATTATTTCGTTAAAATGATAAACTATCACAAAGTAACGGCTTCCACAATTGAATTATAGAACTTTTTTTTACATACTACGACTGTTATTATTCAAACTAATTTTGTTTGAATTATAATTCCTTCGAGGAATAAAACCAAATTGTCAAGTTGAAATTTGTCTTTATTTCTCTGATATAATCATCAACATCGTGGTGCCAAATAAAACTACTTTGTTTTACTATCACTGATATTTAATATAGTCGTTACTATAGTTTCAACACTATAAACGTGTCATCTTCAGACGAAAAAAACAAAGTAGTTTTATTTATTATTTCGTTAAAATGATAAACTATCACAAAGTAACGGCTTCCACAATTGAATTATAGAACTTTTTTTACATACTACGACTGTTATTATTCAAACTAATTTTGTTTGAATTATAATTCCTTCGAGAAATAAAACCAAATTGTCAAGTTGAAATTTGTCTTTATTTCTCTGATATAATCAACATCGTGGTGCCAGAAATTCCTGATTGAGGATTCTATCTCAACTTTTTTTATGCTGAAGCAGTTAGCGCACAGGGTAATACATTCACTCAAGAATCTAAGGACACGTGTCACTACGAGCCATGAGTATATACTATCCTAGTGAGCTAGTTGAGATCATTAAACACGAGAGGTCACTTTAAAATCCTTACAGTGGCAACTCGCTACGGAACCTTACAGCAGGAGCAGGCATTATGGGACATACACAACCATCGAGGAGATTTTGTCATTGGAGCCGGGAAAGCTTTAGCAGTATGTATGACACCCCTGATTAATATAATCTAATATATGCTATAGCTATCATTATCAACTGAAATGCTGACTATTGAAGAATCATTCCAATGTAAATTATTTTGTAGAAATAAAATATAAGTAGATATTATAAAAAAAGTGTCATAAACAGCCTTACAGATCGCGCGATAAAATTGTCCCACGCAGATGACCGCCCCAAAAATTTAAAAATTGTTCGTACTACACTAGAATTGAATGGCTACCCAAAAACTTTTTTCAATCCTATCATTAAAGAAAGAATAAACAAAATCTATAATGGTTCGTCTAATAAAAATAACATAAAAGGTAATACAGACAATTTTATAACTCTACCTTACATTCCGGAGACCTCAGAGAAAATCAAAAAATGTTTGAAAAAGTACCATATAAATGTTGCGCATAAACCTACTAACTGTGTTGGGAAATATTTCTCAAATCTAAAACCGTTAATACCCAAAGATAAACAAACCCACACAGTGTATAAATTGAATTGTTTAGATTGTGATGGAACCTATACTGGAATCTCTAAACAATATTTACAAAAAAGAATGTACGGCCATAAATATAGCACAAGAAATAACAACTTAGAAAATTCCACCGCCCTTGCTAAGCATTGCTTTGATTTTAACCATCAATTTGATTACAAAAATGTTAATATCTTAACTAAGGAAACCAATTATTATAAAAGATCTATCCTGGAGATGATTCACATAAAACGGGACCCGAAATCTGTAAATCATAGGGTAGACACACAAAATCTAAGTCATATTTATACTAATTTGATTAAATAATCTCTTGCAAATTCTTACATACGTCTTTATAAGTGTAGAAAATGTTTTTAGGAAGAATTCGTAATGTTATTTCCCAGTACAGGTCTGAAACCTTTCTTAAGTGCCATGTCATAAATCCTACACATCTGGTTTCGAAAGTGGATACTTGACAAATAACTTCGTTCTTCTCATTTGTTGTGAGAATACCAATCAATATGCACTCATATATTTTAATAATATTACTGAATAGCGGATTCTTACTACAAAAAATAATTTTTTATACATTAATTCTGACGATACAATTTCGATTATTCGTGGTTCTGTTCGTTTCGACGGCGTGGGCTCTTTTAATTGAAGTTAAATTGTGCGATTTGGACGCTTGTTTTATAATTAGTTTTAATAAACCCCCTTTTTAGACATAGTGAGTCTTCTGATGATGGTCGTGAGACCGAAACGTACGTAAAGACGAATAGTTAAAACAAAGTGTTATTGTGACCTATTTCCCGAGAATTTTATATATAATTCATACTGGGTCAAGAATCTTATTAGTAGATATTGTAAATACTATAAGAGCATCGGTGGATTCAGCAAGCTTTTTCGGGGTGAGGGTGAGAGATGGTATAATGCCATTTTATGTAATGAATTTAATTATTTTTTACAAATGTGAAGGTGTCATCGAGTTTGAATTCACTTATTTCTATTGATCATCAATAGGTATTATTTCAAAAAAAGTGGCCGTTTTGTGAAAATGAAAAATTATATTGTAAGATGAACAGAATCAATATTTTTTAAATGACAAACTGTAGTCTGTGATCGCCGATTTTGGCGTAGCACTCTATATCTCCACCTTAACACCAATTTCATCGTGTATTTGTAGCAAACAGAGTCTGAATGATCGCTCACGACTTGCTGCACTTACAGGAAGTGTCAAGAGTATTCCTAAAAGTTCTTTTATTGTTGAAAATAAACCCTCACCACACTCGACCAATGTTGAAACTACATCTGCGGTGAATTGTATTAACTCTCTTGTTGCCATTTTGCTTTACACATTGCTAGTTCACCTTTGAAACTAATCCCTGAAAAATCACCTGGGAGAATTTCTTGGTGCCTCTTGTAATGAAGGTGATGAATTCATGAATAGTTTTGTGTATTATCAAGTATAAGGGAAATGCATATTGCTCATTGATTTAGGTTTATAAAGAGAGGAGTAAATGTATACAGCACAGGTAATATGTATTTATAATTATCATATCTAAATCCGGTCAGATACATATTGAAATATAGTTGTATTACATGATTGTCCCGTTCAATGAGCAACGGGATTAAGTAGAATTCCTGGAATTGTTCCATTCGATATGCACAGTAAAATAGATAACCGCATCTGGCAAGATATTTCACATATCGGGAGTCTACTAGAGTATAAGGATCGCAATGTCCAGTTGCACACTGTGTCTAATCCGAAAGTATTATGACATTGTTAGATTGAGTTAACAACCGTTCTTGCATGCTGTCTCCAATCCGGAAGTAAGGGCGTGTAGTTGTTCATGTGTGAGAGGTACTAGAGTGTAAGGATCGTAATGTCCGGTTGCACACTGTGTCAAATCCGAAAGTATAGGGACATTGTTAGATTGAGACAACTACCGTTCTTATACGCTGTGTCTAATCCAGAAGTAAGGGCGTGTATTTGTCCATGTGTAAAAGGTACTAGAGCATATGGAGTAGTCAGGACATTATTTTGCAATTACAGTAAGGTAAATCCCGCGTACTAACCTGGGTAGAGATAGAGATAAATTGAAGAAGCCGTAGTTTTTAGTGTTTGAAGAAAAGAGCATTGAAATGGCGTGGATGCAAGTGTATGTAACATTACCGCTACGCTTTCACCTGCACCGCCGCATTTTTCTAAGGTTTTAGTTGTTAAATTAAAGCAATGGATGTTGTTTGTGTTTATTATTGAATATATTTGACTAGTTTTCTTCATTACACAGTTAACTTAGTTTTAACCTTTACTTACTTCTATATCTATGACTTGATGAGAAGTGCAACCAATGATTAAGATAATAAACAACAGAGTGTTACATATTTCACACTCCTTAACATCGCAAAGATTTCATATTATATAACAAAGACATTTTTAAATTATACGTAATATCGAAATGAAATTACATTACAGAATAATGTTACAACGAAGATAAAGTTTACGAACAAATTGAGCATTTGAATACAATATAACTTGCAAGTAATCAATATACAATATTACAGTAATTAATATACAATATTACAAACGTTGCGAATGTAAACAAACTTTTTGAAATCAAGAGCTTTCGTGAGTACAACAGCTCGTTGTTCATTTATAGGGATGTATTTCAAAATGACAGTTCCATTTTCTACTTTGTCCCTAATAAAATGATACTTTATATCAATATGTTTGGTACGTTTGTTATTTTCATCATTCTTAGCTAAACAAATATAGGAAATATTGTCTTCATAAATTAAAATAGGTTCATTAGAAGGAAGAATGTCCTTCAGGATTCCATTTATACAAAAAATATCCGGTAAATGCAGTTGTAAGAGCTTTGTACTATTTAGAGATCCAGTACTTTGTTTTCTAGTACCCCAGGAAACGATATTACCGCGAACAGCTACTAAAAGTCCTGACCGACTTTCGATCGTCGAAATAATTTACCCAATCGGCATCTTCATAACTATCAACTAAGAAACTTGATTTATACGATTAAAAATCAATCCAAAACGTGTTTTTAAGATATCTCAGGATACGCTTAAAATGAACCCAACGTTCATCTTTGGCGAAATCTTTAAATCTACTGAAGTAATTTAGCGCAAAACGAATGTCATAACTTGAGGGCGGAATATATGCAAAGTGCATATATTTGCATATTTTGCATATTTTTACAAATTTCATAAAAAATTGCATATTTCGGCAAAAATAAAATTTGTGTGCTTATTTTTATGTTTTTCGTTTTATCAAAAGATTAAGTGCGACCCTTGTGGATAATTGAAATAATTTAAAAGGTGGGTAGGTTTTATTATTATATGGTTTATGGACCCATTTTATTATTATATGGTTTATTGCCGGCATTTATTGGATGTTTAGGAATTTCCAAGTAATCAGCTTGCCTAATTCACCGAACAGAAACAAGACACTTGAAGCTGGTGGTGCCAAGTCGTGTTCGGTGGTAGTAAGTATTGTCACCGAACAGAAACTTCTGTTCGGTGCGCGAATGTATTCATAACAAAACTTTCTTTTTTCGGGGTCTAGTTGGAATGCGGCGGCTTGCTTTTATAGTTCGGACTTCAAAGTACCGACGCCAAGTGAACCTTCTTGTCTTGTTTCTTTTCGGTGCCTAATTGGAGAGCAAATGTGGTCTCTTCTTTTGTATTTATATTGTATAGTTCAGTTTGTCGATAGATTCCAGTGTGAAAAGAGTGATTTCGAAAATATTTATTTCAAACGCCTAAAATGCCGAAAGCCGCTTCGTGGATTAAAAATTTTCCTGAGTTGGAGTTTAGTGGGGATGAAGTGTTTTGCAAAGTTTGTGCTGAAATCATTGTTTGTGAAAAGAAGTTCCAAATTGATCAACACTTGAAAACAGCTATGCATAAAGCTAAGTTGCAGAAAGATAAATCTGTGCCTGTTCAGCAGTGTGCGCAAACCGCATTTCAAAATGTCAAACCAAAGAGTGACAAGTTGGTGTTTCATCAAGACTTATGCAAAGCTTTAGTCGCACCAAATATACCTTTGAAGAAACTGCAAAATACACAATTCAGAGATTTTTTGCAAAAATATTGTAATCAAAACATCCCTGACGAATCCACACTTAGAAAGAAGTATGTACAAACAGTATACGAAATCGTAATGGAAGAAATTAAAGTTTCACTGGGCGATGAACATCTTTATATTATTGTTGATGAAAGCACAGACTCATGTGGTCGATATATCGCACATCTTATTATTGGAGGGCTTAGTGTTTTTGTCTGACGCAGCGCCGTATATGGTTAAAGTAGGCCAAAACTTAAAAATATTTCATCCCAATATAGTACATGTCACTTGCCTTTCACACGGGATAAACAGAGTTGCAGAAACTATCAGAACAGCATATCCCTTGGTGAACAAATTAATTTCAAATGTAAAGAAAGTGTTTTTGAAAGCACCTCTAAGAGTGCAGATCTATAGAGAGAAATTGCCAGGAGTTAGATTGCCTCCAGAGCCCGTAATTACTCGATAGGGAACATGGATTAAGACCGCGATATTCTACGCAGACCATTTTGAAGCAATTAAAGACATTGTTTTAGATTTAGAAGACAATTCACAGTGTGTAGTGCAAAGTCAAGCAGTATTCAAAAATGTAAATTTAGCTAAGGAACTTGTTTTTAATAAGGTTAATTTTAGTTTCATACCAGATATAATAGCTTCGTTAGAAAGTAGGAATATGAGTTTAAGAGTTGATGTTGTTGAAACTTTTTCCGACAAATGCAAAAAAGTTCCCGGTGATGTAGGAAATCAAGTAAGAAGTAAACTCGAAGTTATTGTGGGAAAGAATGAAGGCTTTAAGTATTTAATGGAAGTCAAAAATATTTTTGATACTAAGCCATCCTACGAAGTAATACCTTGGCCTTATAACTTACTACCCAAATTAAAATATTGCCAGATCACATCGGTAGATGACAGAAGGCAAACGCATTTTAATTGGAAAATTTTGAAAAATATATCGTTTTAAATGCATTTTATACTGTTTCAGGTTAAAAATTTTACCCATTATATTTTTCTTTTAATTGTACTTAAAATAAATAATTTTTGTAAGAGTCGGCGTTCTTCATTTCAATTTTTCCATGTTATATGCAAGGCATATAATTGCATATTTTGACAAGTAAATGCATATTGTTGCATATTTCAAAGAAAAACTATGCATATATATGCGCATATTTTAACTGAATCGACGTGCATATATTCCGCCCTTTAGTCATAACCTATCATAAGATACAATAAGCAACCGATTAGTTGACGATAGGGTTCGTAAGTTTTGTCTTCCTCTGACATAGCTTTAGTTAATTTTGAAATATGTGTAGTAGTCCCTTTGCAATCTTGCATTTGAAATTTGTGTAACAACTGTTTGATATAAGCAGACTGGTGTAATTTTATGATATTTTTCACTCTATCGCGTTCAATTTCCAAACCCAAAAATAACTTGACCATTCTCAAATCTGCCATATCAAAATTATTTTCGTTCAATTTCAATTTAAAATGATCAATTTCAGAATTAGTGTTACTAATTAGAATCAGATCATCAACATAAATGAAACAATAAAGTTTAAATGTTGCAGTTAGCTTAAAATAAAGACATAAATCATGGAATGAGCGATGGAAATGTTCTTTTATAATTAATTCGTCAAATTTCTCATACCAATGTTTAGAGGATTGTTTAAGTCCATAAATGGAGCTGTTTAACTTGCAAGCAAATTTCTGTTTGGCTAGCTCTTCAGGCAGATTCATAAAGATTTCCTCCTTTAGGTATCCATGTAAAAATACTGCCTTTGCATCCATTTGCACCATCTCGTAGTCGAATTCGTTTGCAACAGATATCAAGGTGCGAAATGTTGACAATTTGCCTACAGGTGAGTATGTGTCTGCATAGTTTGAAGACTGATATCCCTTTGCTACTAGCCTGGCCTTGTATTTATTTTCATTCGTTGTTTCGTTTTTTTTGATACGGAACACCTAACGGCTGTCCACTATTTCATGATTTTCAATTTACCAGCGGATGTATGACCTAGCTTACGGTGCCAAAGCAAACTATCATTTGTCACTGAATAAACCTTAAGAGCTGCGCTGTGACTGTTATTAAAATCTTTTATTTTGAATTTGATTGTAAACATAGAACCTTTCTTCATACCTTTCAGAAAGACCTTCTTTCCTTTATTGAGTACAAACACCTTTTGAAAATTATTTCTAAGCCTGCACTTTCCATTTTGGGAACAGACAGAAGGTTGCACCTTAAATTTTGATGGCATGTAGAGACTGTCCTTCCTTTGCCACTCAGAAGTTGATTGGAGTCTGGAGCTCTTCAAAATCTGTCAGATACTTGTCGTCGCTGATAAGATGATCACTTGCACCATAATCGACGAGATACCCGATTGTCGGAAAATATCCACTTTCCACCAGTTTTTCTGCAATTTGCGTGTTTTCTGATATACAAACAAAAGCAATTTCTTCCTGATTTTTCATATCCTCCACTTCTGCATGAGTCGTACTCATTCAATGATCACCTGTTTTATAAATTGTAGACCTTGACTTTGAAGTAAAATCACCACGAACTGGAGTTCGAGAATTCCCACCACTACTAGATTTCCACTTTTCGTATTGTTATATGAGCAGTCATTTCTTTTGTGTCCATAAGAATGGCACTTATAGCATTTGTACTTGAAAGTATTGCCACAAGTAATGCTTTTAAATTTTGTCTGGTTTCCGCGTCCACTTATGTGACCCACCAAAGCGAACGGTACGCTTTCATGTCTTTGTTGTTTTAGTTGCCTTGATTCTTCCAACATCAATTTGTTCTTCACGGAGTGAATATCAACTCCTTCAGATTCATTCTACAGTAAAATATCTGAAGATTCAGTTATTGGGTTATAATATCTCGGTATTCCGCCCAAGACAATTGCATTTCCTGATCTGTTAGAGTTGCTCCTGCATTCACTAAATTGGTCACTATTCGGTCGAACTCTTCAAAGTACGCTGCCAGCGGTGCACTTTTAAATTTTAACTTATTCAATTTCGCTTTTAGTTCAATCTGTTCTGAAAGTTCGGAAGGAGAGTACGTTTTCTCAACACAGTTCATTATGTCCTTTGCGTTTACCTTGTCAGGAACGCTATGAAGGACGCAATCGTGTAAACATTGAATAATCACATTCTTGGCTTTCCTGTTTGCAGGTCCAAACAACTTATCATTCAAATCTCCCCATTCATTGCTGATTACTGTATGTATGCCAAATTCTTCCAAGGCTGTTTTATACCTGCAGTCACTGAAACTCGGTTTTCTGTCGTCATGCAGAGATTAAATCGACTCCAGTGCAGCACGCTTATTTCCGTACGATTTTTCACTTTTTCCGAGAAGAATTTTCAATCACGTACTCCCTCACGATGCGAATTCTGGGCCCAAAACCCATTAAATTAAAGCATTGGTTGTTGTTAGTGTTTATTGTTGAATTTATTCGACTAGTTTTTTATCACACAGTTAACATAGTTTTAAATTTTAGTGATACTTCTATATCTATGACTTAATGAGAAGTGCAACCAATGATTATGATAATAAACTATAGAGCGGTGTTACATATTTCACAATTTTAACTCTAATGTGTTGTTTACAACTGGTTGTGGTTAACTTAGAAACCCATTCCCTTTAATGTTTGTTTATCCAATGTCCGTATAGGCTTGTTTTAATTGCTTCATGAACCCCTTATAAATATTGGTGGATATCATTTGATTCGACCGCTCCGGTAAAGAATTAGTTGATAATCTAGACCTACTGGCATTCCCTCCACAATTCATTGTTGTTTTGAGCTTCCTTGTTTTTCCCTACATGTAATTACTTTCCAATATTCTGCTGATTGGTACGTTCTTTATTGTGAATATATTGCAAATAAACGTTAAATTAGCTGAGTTCTCACCAAGTATCGGTTGCAATTGAAGCCTGCAAGATTGATACTATTCATTCTGCCCTGTTTAGGACCCTTCTTATTACTTCACTGAAGCTACCTTAGGGACAAGGCTATCCATAGATAGCACTGTGATATGCCTAAAAGTGAGGGCCCTAGCAGAAATCCCTGAGAAGTAAACTTTATGAAAATGGGGAATCCGAGAAATCAAAATGAGTTAGGTAATTGGATTCAAATTCGGTTAACTTGAAGGATCATTAGGAACGTAGTAAGTATTAAACGCCAAAAGTGACAAGGCACGTGACACTCTTCGCAACATTTTTAATTCTAATTTCGGAATCCATATCGTTCTATGGTCTAGACGATGCATGATCAGAGAACAACTGTAAGCAACGTGTTAGGACACAGAAACACGCTTATAGCCCTTTTGATTGCTGGCTGGCTCAATTACAGCAGGAATTCAATTTGACGTGTCTTTTGAATTGAAAGAGACTGCGAAAATTGAAATATGCCTACTAAGAATTATAACAAGACTGAGGTTTACTTCGTTACCCAGTAAACACATATACGTTTACTAAACATGTTATCAATGTATCATTGGTTGATGAACCGTGTTATGTTATAACATCAACTGTTGGTTTTTAGGTTGGAAAAAAAGGATTTTTTTTGAACGTTATAAAAACCTAAATCTGAGGTATGATACAACGTACATTCTAATGCTATTCTCAAATATGGGATAAATAGAAACGTTTATGTAACGTTTCGACAATATGTCAAAGTAACAATCATGTAGATGGTTTGAACAACGCTTTGAATTTTACTAGTGACACTATGAATAAGAAACAATCACTCTTATATCCATTAAAAATATTGTTGCAGTACTGATTTTTGACTAATGAGATGAAGAATCGTTTTTCCGTTCCGCGACGTTTATGACTTCTATAACGGTGCGCGAATTCCAGTTCATTTCAGTTTTTTGAAGTTGGAATTGACAAACAGTAACAACAAGTATCATCATCACCTTCTGCAAAATAATAAATGTACGGGATTTTGGTGGTAACAAGTGCTCGTTAGAAGTTTCACCTATTTTCCACAATTTGCCAGGAGTAGCCATTGAAACATCTTTGTTCATTATATTCAAAAATGGGATCAGAACTAAAATAACTTCAAAAGAAGCGAAATTTGACATCTGCAAGTTAATAAAAGTTTGAAATGGATACTGCAAATGTAATGTATATGTGCTCAATCAGAGAAAAACCCCTAACTAAAGATTCACTAAGTTAATGCAAAATTTCTGAATAAGCAGTTAAAAAATGCGGAGTAGAATAAATAGTATAAAAAACTTTACTAGTCTTTCTAGTTCATTGGCAAATTCCCGCTTGGTGGTCGTTCCCCTAACTTGAACTTATGCCTTACGAAACTAGTACCGGGATATCAAGAATTATCTTAGTCAAGGGTGGTTGTGGAATCCAAAACGTGTGTCTTACTTTACGTTTGAAATAATTATGTCACTGTCACACTGACATCATCAATAACCTACAAATTTCATACCTATTTATTTCAGTTGTAAAACAGTAATGAACTACAAATTATGGAATAACGGTTTTAGCAACAACAAAAACTAAATTACAGTAATTGTTGGAAATGTCCCCGTTTTGTTGACGCGTATCCTCATGCTGTGAAAACAGTTTTGCAGCATTTCTGGCGTTATGGTTGCACATTGCTGAACTATTCTTTATTGAAGTTCTTGCAAATTATTCACCGGAGTTGACGAACGTCATTGACAACTCCTTCTGTACGAACTCTTGATCTACCAGCACCTTTTTTATGAGTCACACAACCAGTTTCGTGAAACACTTCAACACAATCTATAAGGCACGCATAAAAATTGTCCGGTAATATTGCCACGTTTGGGAAGTGCTCTCGAAAATTGTCCAAACACAAACGTTGACTGTATTGCCAATTTCCATTAACTAGCGTACCCGTTCGAAAATAGACTTCAATCATGAAAATTTTGTGTTGTGTGGTAAGAGGCATGATTCAAAAACTGGATTAGAAAATTTCAGCACAATGACTTAAGAGATTCTGACACAACAAAACATATTCAAAAATTTAAAGTAAGACACACGTTTTACATTCCACAACCACCCTGGACCAAGATAATTTTTAATTTGTAGTTCATTATTGTTTTACAACTGAAATAAATAGGTATGAAATTTGTATGTTATTGATGATGTCAGTGTGACAGTGACATAATTATTTCAAACGTAAAGTAAGACACACGTTTTAGATTCCACAACCACCCTTGACCAAGATAATTTTTGATATCCCGGTACTTTAATTGAAACGGAGTGAGAATGACGAAAGCATAAACCGATTCTTCGGCACAACCACTAATTCCGTCTTAACTCCTCGGACATGGGTAGTTTTGTGACCGACATTATACTATTTGATGATTCATGTCACAATATTATAGCTCTACAAAACATCCTAATACGAACATGATTACGAAAATGTTAAAAATTTGATTTACCCAACTCTAAAAACATGATGCAAAATATCTATATACATTTTAGTGTAGTAGGTACTTGTTTTGAAGAATAATTCAATCTGATTGGTGGAGAAAGGATAACGTGTGTCGTGGCCTTATATCCTCCGATTCCTATTTACTATTCATATTGCAGTCATATATGTAGCCACTACGAGCACAAATAATTTGTTTTACTGTGGTATTATTGTGGATACTCTTTTGTTTGAGGGAGTACAAATTTTATAATTGTTATAATCTATATAGCTGTGTGAAAATAAGTCATAATTATTAATTTATTATTGATTATTTAACGCACAATCTACAAATCAGCATCTATTACTAAAGGCAGCCCCACAAATACGACATTCGTCGAATGTTGAATTTTTGTTGAACAATCGCCACATGCCAAATAATACCCTATACTAGCCTCGGCGAAACGCCAAACGTTTCGTGTCGATTTACCGACATGAGACGGAAAATGCTCGCACATTGGGCAAATGGCGAACTAACCCATTCACACTGCCAGATATTCGTCGAATACCGAATCTGCGAAGCTGTACATTCGACGAATGCTGCATGTGAGGAACCGCCTTAACCGATCCCCAAATAAATTTAAATTTCGGATAGCTCGTACTTACGTTCAAATGAAAGTGTGTCTCGAACACGCTCAGTTTCAATATTATTAATTTTACTTTTTCATATTGGAGTACAAGTAGAGCCAGAATATCTTAACCTCACTATTTGAAAAGAGTCGCGAATTTCGGAATTGTGATATAACTGGAATAGCAAAAACTTGATTTGAAGGAGTTTCAAAACCACAAAGCCAAATAATCATACTTCAGAATGAAAATAGAATTATTAACTTGCCGTAATGTCTTTGGTCAAATCTGTGATGGAAATTGGCAAAAAATCTGTTTGACAAAATCTAAGGCAGCAAATAAGTAACCATCAATCAGATTACTCCAATGTTCAGTATTCACATGATTCTTACATATTCATATAAGATAATCAAGATAATAAAATATCATGCCATTATTCTATTATAAGTGCGTACACTATTGCTATTTTTGAAACAAATCAAAATGCAGGCTTGTTTGAAATAGATAAAACTTGCCCTTTGTGGAGCTCATTCAAGGTGTCTATAAAACGTTGCAGCATTTTACGTGGTTTCCGAGTTATTTAGAAAATTGTGAGAAGTGCCAAAAATATAACCCTCATACACTTATTGCTGAGTAACTCAAATACCACTTGGAATGTGCCAACGGTATATTGAGATAGCAAGTTGAGAGAGCTTCATAATAGGCAACTTTTTCTAATTTAACCGAAATTAAAGCTTTGAGCCGATTGAAAATAGTAATACTGTATGCACCCTATATAAGTTGATTCATTTAAATGGTGAACTTCTCACGCTATTGCAATATCTTATGTCGACATTATTTTTATATCCATCTTTTTCGGGATAATAAAATAGTATGCCATCTTTCAAAATTCCGTCAAAACGTCAAGTGACCCGTTAGAAATGTTTCTAGAACCATGCAAGAAATTTTGCAGTATAACAAAAAGGTTAAAGAAGTTGATTCCCACAGAGAACTTATTTTATTTCTCATCAAAAAGATAGGAGGAATTTATAAATTTCGAACACCTGGCGAAGGAGGACCAGACATCTAATCATCTAACTAGTTAGGAAATGAGTTCTTATTGTTTTTGCAATATATTTGAATATAATTTTAAAATGTTCACGTCAGTCTTCTATGGATTTTATAAAAAATGTTGCTCGACAGATTACCCGACCTCCGCTTAGAATCGTTCGCTTGCAGGAGAGTTACTCTTTCCTTCACTGTTAGGATAGGTAATAGCTGTTTTTATCGTGTAACTGTTTATAGAAAGTGAGACGTTACAAAGCTGCAATCAATTTTGAAAAGTGTCACATTATAAGTTATCAAAAGTTATTTTTCTGCTGGGGTAATCATCAATGATTTTAGTATCATAATACTGTATTTATCAAATTGGTACAACGTATTATGGAACATGATGGTGTTTTTTTAGATTTTAACCATTATGATGAACAGTGATCGTTTTTATACATATGTTTCTATTTATGACATTCTCTTATAGAATATTGTGCATTAAAAATTAGAAAACGAATTTTCATGAATGTCTACAGTTGTGCATTGTGCAACTCCTGTGTGATCCTTTCGGAACCGTAAATTCAATTTTGTGCACACAGAAAATTGAAGCTAATTTTCAACACACTCAGTATATCATTAATACTTTACAGGTACGAAGGTACCTAGGGTAGCCTAGGTTGTAGGTTGTTCAGGAATTGAAGAGGTGACAAGACGAATTATGACATTTTTGATGGCAATCAACTAGGAATTCAGTTCATTTGGAAAGGTCGCTACAATAAAATAGGTTTAGTAAATATCACAACCATGGACATTGTATTGGGTAACGGATAAGATATTTTCATCTATCGCCAATGGAATACGGTAATTTTTGTTTCAGAAGCAGCAAAATTGAACTTCCTAGCGATCGAAAAAAAAAACGATCTGAAGGTTGCGTGGGCTATAAAGGAATGGCTGAAACATCCAACAACACGGCTTTACCAAAGCAATAAAAGTAAATGGTCGGTCTGTGAATTCCTCTTTTTCTTTTGTGTATTCTATGAACCATATCTTTGATTATATTTCTCTAGTCCAGATCCATCAGTAAAATTATAAACGAATAGTTCTATCGGTCAATACTGTTACAAACTTTCTCGTTCTATTGATGAAGAGCGAAATATCTGTCTAGAAAAATCCGTTCTTAGCGGGTTCCTACGTCATATAAGGAACATATCTGCCAAGTTTTAAGTCGGCTCGCTTTATAGTTTCGTAGATGTGCGTGATGAGCGAGTCAGTTAGTCAGTGCTTCATTGAGTATTTCCTCTATATATATAGATGTATAATTTTCAACCTCAACCCCGTTTCCACCCTTCAGGGTGAACAAGTACGGATCTTTATACATTTTTGCACACTCGACCTTCTTAACAGGAAACTCACAGTCTATATAACATTTACAAAAAATTACCCCAACCTCTTTATCACTCTTTGAAGCAGACATGTACCGATTTTGATAGAACTCTGCACACAGACCTTCAAGACAGGAGAAAACTCACAATATACATAAAATTTGGAAAAAACTACCCCAACCTCTTTTCTCACCTCTTAAAATAGACAAGTACCGTACTTGATGAGATTTTGCAAACTTGTCCATCAAAACAAGAGGGAAGTCGCTTTGTCCATGAGATTCTGAAAAAAATTCCCCGTTCCTCATTCCCACCCTTTGAAGAAAACAAGTAAGATCTTGCACAATTGACAAAGTCTGCATGAGATCTCGAAAAAACCGCCCATCTATCTTTCACATTCCAAGAAAAGTGACAGTTCACATGAAATTTCGGCAAACTACCCCATCAAAATTGGTCAACCCTAAAAGCTGAAAAAAAGTACCTATCGATCTTGATGAAACTTTGTACACGAGCCCTTCAAAACAAGAAGAAAGTTACTTTCTACATGAGATTCAGAAATAACTACCCATTTCCTTTCCGGATTGGTCAGCTCGTTATACAATAAAGCTTAGTATTGACTTTGACGTATCTCCACATCTTTATCTCTTTGTAATCATTTCCAAATCATACGAATGAGGGGAGTTAGTGATCTATGAATCGCAACTTGTTTTACTCATTATTATACAGGATGTCCCAGGTTTTAGTAGCAGAACTTTAACAGTCGATAGAAAATTTGATTTAAAGAAAAAAGTTCCTATTAACATATATGCACAGACGCTTAGTTTTTGAGATACAGGGTGTTGAAATTGAAAAAAAAATTAGTTTTTTGCGCATATTTCCGGAACCGTTTATTGTACAGGAAACAGCTTTCGCAAGCGTTTCCTACTCATAGTAAGCTATGTTCTGAGCGATAAAAATTTTTTTTTAGTCATAATTGGTGAAGATTTCGAAGGGGTAGTGAGTGTTTTTCTTTCCAACTTCTACGCCACTGAAAAATGTACAGTTTTGAGACAACCATCTCAACCGCTAATGTTTTCTACACAAAAAAGGTACACATGGTCATAGGCTCTAAAGTAGACCGTTTTCGAGGAAAATCAACTTTTATGTTGAAAAACATGGTCAATTCTTACTAATTAAACAAATTTTATTCAAACGTTAGAACAAGGTAACAAAACCAAAAAAATGACCATGTTTTTCAACATAAAAGTAGATTTTTCTCGAAAACAGTCAACTTTAGAGCTTATAACCAAGAGCACCTTTTTTGTGTAGAAAACATTGGTTGTCTCAAAACCGTACTTTTTCCAGCGGCGTAGAAGTTGGGGGGAAAAACACTCACTACCCCTTCAAAATCTTCAGCAATTATGACTAAAAAAAATTTTCATCGCTCATAACATAGCTTACTATGAGTAGAAAATGTTCGCAAAAGCTGTTTTCTGTACAATAAACGGTTCCGGAGATATTTGCAAAAAACGATTTTTTTTTTCAATTTCAACACCCTACCCTGTATCTCAAAAACTAAGCGTCTGTGCATATATGTTAATAGGAACTTTTTTTCTCAAAATCAAATTTTCTATCGACTGTTGAAGTTCTGCTACTAAAACCTGGGACACCCTGTATGTATATTTCGTTAAGATAGGACACATATATTTGTAAATACATTCGAATAATGTATTTTGTAATCTGTCTCCCAAATTCACATTATGGTGTATTTTGCTTATTATTATCACTATTTCAGAGTATACAAAATATATTCAGTGACACTTGGCCTGAATTGACGAAAGACACAAAATTAGCTAAATTATCAATAAAGATTATGATATAAAACTAAAAACAATATAATATAGTACAGGTAAAGTGAAATGATTAGACAATCAGATAACACGAGCAATGAGAGATTATATTACATACATAATTTCCATGTATCAGTATCGAAACTATTCTTATGCATTTCTTAAGTCAGATCTCACTCATAAATATACTGTCAAAACATGACTGAGAGCTATGGTGCTTAATGAACAAATGCTTACCTGGCATTCATCCAACAATAAATGATGGGATTGTACATTGAATTACTCATGGCTAACCAATAAATAGCTAGATAAGCTTCTTGGATATATGGGGAGTTTGTAATTTCTGGGAAATAAGAAGTAACGATGAAGTACAATTGATATGGTAGCCAACAAACTGCAAAAATCATTACTACAACCATCATCATCTTGACAACCTGAAAAAAAAATAGGTAAGCAAAATTTTTTTTTATCATTGATAGGTCTGATGGTAGCACAATCTAATGGGAACCAAGTAATTATGATGTTTATAGGAGTACAAATTGCAATAATGCAATTGCATTATGTAGTATTTGTTAGTTCTGGAATTTTGTAATTCTTGCTATTATGTGGAAGTTACAATATTTGAAAGGTTATCGCTTGCATGAATGAGCTCGAATTTACAGCTTCAATCTAACCGATCTTGGTGAATGAACGTTGATTCTTGGTTTATAAACTCACTTACGAACTTTATAGGTTCTATACAATTTGATGTCATTAAAAAGTTTATCCAAAGCGCTAGGAGGAAATTGTGATGTGGGTAACATTCCAGAGTTGGGTGTTGAATCCTTCATTACAACCACAATATGATTCGCGTAGAAATATGACTGCGGAAATTGTCTCTTCTGCGTGGTGATTTGTTCAGGACGAGAATAATCAGGGAGTCTCAAATATACCATAATTGTTCTTCATATAAAATATAGCCCTAATCGTTAATCAATTAAAAGACGATGAAGAACACTAAATAAAATATTAGGATTATAAATTGGGAGATTCAAAATATTCAGGAATTACAGAGGTTACGAAATCAGCTGGCAAACAAGCTATTGACGTATTTACTCGCGTTACAATAGTCGCACCAAAGGAAAGCGATATTTCCAGGATATTATTATTTATTTCATTGTATAGGATTCAATTATCAACTTTTTCTGTCAAGAAATTGGAATAATTTCAATCAAATCTCAATTAGAATCAATCGAAGTAATCAAATTATCATCATTATCAAACTGATACAAAGTGAAGTTACAGCCTTAGCATGATCCGGGAATAGCTAACTGAAGGTACTGAAGGTAGTGTATTTTTATTCCAATTAGGTTGATGATATTCCAAACGGATTATAGACAAATTGTCTCTTTTTGACTATTTTGCTTATTCTAGGTTTTTTTTGCACATTTTGCCATTTCATTTGCTTAATTACAGAGTGGTATTAAAATTTTAATTCTTGTTATTTTTTATACTCTCAGATTTCAAGTACTGGAAAGTATTTTATTGACCAGCATTGTGAACCTCCACGTCATAAACGGAATTCAGAAAAATTAAATTCCTCTAAGTTAGTCCAAACATCTCTGCGGGATAGTTTAAGCAGTTCAAAACAAAAGGAGGAGGACATATTTAAATTTGGTTTATGGCAGATGATGATTGCATCCAACATTCCTTTGTAAGGTTAATCATCCTAGTTTTAAGTTGTTTTCAAAAAAACATTTTAATAAATCTTTACCGGAGAAGAGTACATTGAGAAAACAAACCATGGACAAATGCTATGTGGAATGTATTTCGAAAATTGAACGGGAGAAACTTCTTGTATATTATCGTGAATGAATCGACAAATTCATTAGGCAGATATATAGATAATTTTATGATTGAAATTTTTAACGATGACTTCCCAAGCAAACCCTATTTAGTTGCCGTTGAATAATTAGATTAAACAAACAATTCAACTATAAGTAGATTTATACAAAATACAACATACAACAAACCTCTCCTTGCCAAATGCTGTACCAATCAATAAAATAGTTCCAATGCTTTCAGATGCTTCTGCATATTATAAAAGCTGTTGTTAATTTAAAGATTTTTTTATCCCAACTTAATTCATTGCACTTGTGTGGCTCACGGGATAAATCGAATTTTAGAAGAAATGAGAAAGCTGTTTTCTTTGATGAATTATTTTATAAATTTTATGGAAAAATTATTCTTAAAGGCCCCGTAGAGGGTGTAGAAATATAAAGAAAGACTTCCCGGTGTCCCTTTGCCCCCTAAGCCAGTAATTGCAAGGTGGGGAATGTGGCTCGAAGCACGAAGCTCCTTTTACCTAGAACACTGTAAAAATTAAGTAGAATCAGTAATGTCAGAATTTGATGATGATATTTCCGAATCAATTCGGGAAGCAAAAGAAAATATTAAAAAATCCGAAAATGAAACAGCAACTGGCATATATCAATGGCAATTATAAATTGATAGTTAGCACAATTACTTTATTAGAAAAACAAGAGATAAATTTAAGTGAGTCAGACAAATTAATAAATAATTTAAAGTCTAAAATTAAATCAGCACCTCGAAATAATGGTCAATTCATTTGTAAAATATTGAAATGTTTTTGACAAGAATGAAGGTTTCTCGTTTTAATCTGATGTCGCTAAAGTGTTCAATGGGACATTTTTCGAAGAATTACAAATTCAGCCACATTTATTATTCGCTCTTGAATATGCTCAAATTACATCTGTCTATGTAGAGCATTCATTGTCAATGAACAAATTAATTTTAAGTGATAGAAGACAGAGTTTTAAAACAGAAAATACAGAAAAGCACCTAGTTGAAGCTACAAATTATAAAATTTTAAGTGGTCAAAATGATTAATCATTAATTAACAATTACTTAGTAATTACGTTATTACTATTATGTTGTGCAAATATATTTGTGGTAAGATAATGTTAAGTTGATTCACTTTGTATAATGAATAATAACTTATTGTTAATAATTAATTAAATATGATGTTGAAGGTATTTTGTTTATATTGCCTTAATTTTGCCTATATGTTAAGATTTCTGCCTTTTTCAATGGAAATCTTTGCCTATATACGCGCTTTTTTTATTCAATTTTTGTTGCCTATAAATCCAAGCTTTAGATATAAGTGTAATGAGTTTTCTACATAGTCCTCAGATGGAATAGCCCATATTTACTAAATTTGCTAGAATGATTACATATGTCTTCCATGTTTCATACTGATGATGATTGATGACTATAGTGAATACATGAATAAAATACATGTATGTATATTAATTAGTGTTACCTACATAATTTCCGAAATTGAGTGAGGTCATATACCTTCTAAAACACAGAATACTTTTCAAAATGTCAGATCGTGCCGACATTTGAGGTAATTGCTTGAGTCAGTTTCATAATAGCGGCGGTTAGCACTATGCTCCTGTATCATACGACTTTAGACTGCTGTAATTTACACATACGTTCTAGTGGGTCGATGGTTTACGTCCCCGACTGACTTCTTCTAGTTATCTGATCCAAGCAAATTACTTCAGATGTTGGCACAAGGCTTGCTGTATGGGTGAAGAGGGAAGGTGCAGACCAAGTACTAGAAGGTCGATGAGTGGAGTTGATGGGAGAATATATTGGATGTTTCTTATTCTGCAAATTGACACGAATACAATTTGAAATTCTAATAGCAGTTTCCAATTATTGTCATGAGATACACTCCGATTCGATAGGAATAATAATGACTTCATATAAACTATTGCTTGATACCGAATACTTTTGAACAATTGTTCTCAAAATATTCATCCAATGAATAAAACAATTCTATTGACAGTCTCGTATTCATTTATTTACATCTGATTTGTTTTTGTTACATTAATGTTGGTTTTTGCAAGTTAATGAATGTTCAATTCAATAAATGTGAAAATAAGGCAACAGAAATAAATAAAATGTGAATTATATTGTTGCAAATTTTATCTAGATTCATCAGTGCCCAAGTTCTGAAAACATACAATCCACATATTTGATAGATGCTTAAATTATTTTTATGAGTTTTCCAATTGAGTAAACATCAAAATTTGAATATTTTGCTTATACCTATTCAACAAGATGCACCAGATCCTACATTTTCTTGTACCGATAAAATTCAAATACTTGAAGCATACAGTGTAGGATTTTATATAAAATATTCATAAGATGACTTTATCAATTTGTTAATATTATATGGGTCTTCAATGTACTAAATGGTTATCAGAACAATCAAATTTAGTTGGAGAGCAAATAAGATTACTATTTTAATATATCGAACTTATGAAGGAGTTAACCACGAAACAAAATATCGAATCCAGAATGTAAGAACATTGTCACATATGTGGTTCAAAATCCTCTGAAACAGATATCTCTGTACGAGGTCATTGTCACTTTACAGATATGTACCGAGGTGTAGCTCATCAAAGTTGCAATTTGAATATCAAAAAGAAATTCAATGTCCTGGATCAATTCAATTATCACCGTCACCGATCAATAGAGAAAAATATAAATAATTCACTGAAGGTGAATTTGAATCACCTGTCAACTATCGATTTATAGATTCATATCGTTTTTTAAGTTCACCTCTGAACAAATTGGTCTCATACATGGAAAGAGTTGATATCAAAATTTCAAGGAAAAAATTGTCGGAGTTATCAAATGAGAAACTTGAACTGTTAATGAGGGAAGGTGTATTTCCCAATTCGTGGGAAAAATTGAATGATGTAAACTTGCCATTTATTGATCATTTAGATGATGAATCAATCAAGGAGGTTGGATATGCTCACGCATGTAATGTATGGTCAACTTTCAATATCTCATCATTAGGTGAATGAATATCTCTACCTAAAAACAGCTGTATTGTTATTGCAAGATGTTTTTGAACATTTTCGTTCGAAATCTCTCAACATATATATATTCTTGATCCAGGATTCTACTCGACACTCCTTCAGGATATACTTGAGATTCTATGTTAAAATCTACTGGAATTTCCTCAGAATATGTATGTGTATGTGTAGATATTATGACGTTTATGGAAAGCGTTGTACGGGGTGGCATCACCAATGTTGTGATAGATATGCGAAAGCAAATAATACATCTATGATAGACTTCAATCCAAATAGAGAACTTTTTTTCATATATTTTGATATATGTAATCTTCACGGTTGAGCTATGTGCCAATATGTACCTTATGGAGGTTTTGAATGAGTTTAAAATTTTGAAGAATTTCATGTTGAAAACGCTTCAAATGAGGCTGATATAGGTTATATGCTCTAGGTCGATGTATATTATCCTGGAATATTACATCATCTAGATAAAAATTTACCTCTATGTTCTACATACACGTGGCTACCTAGTTCGAAATTGAAAAAGCGTCTTCATTCCAAAAATCGATATATAATACATTATAGAAATTTGAAAAAATTTTTAAAATTAGGTTCAAGTAAAATTCAAAGAATATTGCAATTCAATCAAGCTCCTTGGTTGGAACCTTATATTGAGTTGAATACAAAACGAAGAATGAATGCTGAAGATGTATTTGAAATAACCCTCTTCAAAACGCTTGTTTTAGTAAATTTATGAAAAATGTTGGGAAGCATCTTGATATCAAATTAGGGGGGATGAATAAGGATCAATATTATATATTGCGAAGCCAAATTTCAATAGTAGTCAAATATTTGATGAAAATATTGTAGCAATAGAGCTTAATAAAACTGAAATAGTCTTCAGTAAACCTCCATATGTTGATATGTGTGTATTAGATATCTCGGAAGTATATGTTTATGACTTTCATTTTAATTATACGATGGAATTATTCCATCATTCAAATGCACTATCCTTATATACAGATACAGACAGTTTAATTTATCATGCAGAATGTAGATATGTATATGATAAAGTTATCAAGAGAGATCTTCACAGGTTTGATATCAGCAATTACAAACCAGACCTTCTTCAAATTCCACTTGTTAATAAGAAAGTTGTAGATCTCATGAAAGACGAGTACTGCGGAGAAATGATGACTGAATTTGTAGGTCTAAGATCAAAAATGTATGCTGTTACGAGTTCAAGGGAAACCTGAAACTAAGAACGCTAAAGGTAGCAAATATAAAATAGTTCAAAATGGCATCAAGTTTGAGGATTAAGTCACTAGATTACAAAACCAGTCGGGGATAAATGAGAACAATTAGCTAGATTCCATGATCATAATATTCAAACAATTGAGCTAAATGAAATTGTTTTAAGCCCTTTTGTTAATAAACGTCACATTATTCAAAATTTTAAAATGTTACTTTGTGGGTAATCAGTTCTTCAACATTACCTACATCCAAGCAGTTCTGCTTGATCTTACGAGAAAGATTGAAGGAACTATTCTTTCTCAGTTATTTTTTTAATTTCAGTTGTATCATTTTTTGTTCTATAGTTCTATAACATAAAAAACGAATGGCAATTGATCCAACTAGTTTAGTGATGCAAAAATTACCGATATTTGCATCATATGTATAAGGATAGCTCAAACATTGTGTCATTTGTTCTGTTGATCCCGGTCCCAGTAGTAACTTTTCTTCACTCCTGTTTGGTCTTCCACAACCTTTACTGGTAACAGTCGAAGAGGGTGGTACTGGGGACGTATGCTAGTATCATTTTAAGGGTCGTTCGCTCAATGGCTCAATATAGCAACGACCAGTCAAGAGTCAACATATATTCAAACAATCATTCAGATATAGTATTTCAGATTTAAGAATGTTCTAACATTGTAAATAGTGTAAATAAACAGTTATAAACAAGTTGCTGTGTTATTTACTGTCATTACCAGTGACCTACGGATTGCTGATCGCGTCACGTCACACATCGTGAGCAACATCATCAGCGTCGCAGTCAATCCAACTGCACGTCCAAGTCCAAGGTACAATAGTGTCAACACGGGCACACAAAGCCAACTTCGCCGCTCAGGAGGTAGTCCAGATTACAACAGTATCAAGGTTAGTGCAGAGATCTTTATTCCTGTATCGTCCTCCTTTATTATCCACATTATTATTGTTAAAGTTGTATACTTTTCAAGTAATTAAAGATGACTGAAGTTGCCGAACAGATTAAAAACCTCAAACATAAACGCCAACAAATAAGAACACGTTTTACTAGATTCACTACGTTTTTTCATAATCCTAGTAACAAGGATAAATTGAACGAAATCGCGACTCGTTTAGAAATCGTAGAAAAATGTAGAGACGAATTCGAAAATGTACAGACGCAGATTGAAATTTTGAATGAAACTGAAGTTACCGAGCAAGAAATTATAGATTTCGAAAATAATTTTTATCAAGTCACTAGTGAAGCAAAGGCACATATTAAAAGCAAACAGATTCAATTTAGTCATGCAAGAAATTCAACTAAGTCAGTTGATTCGATACATCAGGTGAAATTGCCTAATATTAATTTGCCGTGCTTTTCAGGATTATTCACAGAATGGGTAACATTTCGAGACACGTTTCACTCTCTTATTGATGAAAACGAAAATTTTACAAACATTCAGAAATTTCATTATTTAAAAAGTAGTTTAAAATCGTTACCGCTACAAACTATTGAACATTTAACACTTTCAGACAATAATTACAAAACTGCATGGGAGTTATTAAATTCAAGGTACGGAAATAAACGACTGATCACACAACATCATATTCGAGCAATATTTTCGTTACCTAACATTAATAAAGAGGCAAAACCTGTACGTCAGTTATTACACGTTTTTACGTCAAATGTAAAGTCATTGGAGGCTATTGAACGTCCAGTACAACACTGGGACGACATATTGGTGCATTTAATCTCAAGTAACTTCGACTACCATACAAAATGGCGTGGGAAAATACACTATCAAATACTCCACCTACAGTCAAAGAATTGACACATTTTCTAACTCAACGATGTCAGATGTTAGAATCAATTGAAATCAACACATCACATAACAAATTACCAGATAAGCAAACTTATCAAAAATTTGTTAAAGTTCACAAAACTCCACAGAATTACACAACATCTCACGTTACCGCAAATCAAAGCATTATCAAATGCGTAATATGTAATCATCCACATATGATTTATCACTGTAAGAATTTCTTAGGGGGTTGCCAATTAAACAACGTTTAACTCATGTTAAAAAATACAAACTTTGTCAAAATTGCTTACGCAATGGACATACGGCAGAGGAATGCAATTCCCGTGGTTGCAAATCATGCAACATTAAACATAACTCGTTATTACATCCAATCGAAACCGTAGAATCAGAAATTGTTGAAACTTCATCAGTTAATGCCTTCTGCGATACTTCAGTTGCAAATCATGTAATATTATCCACAGCATTAATAAATATTGTTGACATAAATAATAAACCCAGAATATGTCGCGCTTTATTAGACAGTGGTTCGCAAAGTAATTTTATTACCAGTGCTCTTTGCAATAAATTGGGATTCAAGTTAAAATCAATTAATATCTCAGTAACAGGTATTAGTCAATCGGTAAACAAAATAATCAATAAAACCAATGTTTCTATTCAATCACGAATTAATTCATGCTCTTTTAATTTAGATTGTCTAGTGTTAGAAAAAATAACGTCAAATTTACCACTTAGTAAATTCTCTTCATCCATACTCGAGATTCCTTCAAATATTCAGTTAGCCGATCCACAATATAACATACCAGGCGAAATAGATATTTTACTAGGGGCTGAAATATTTTGGGAATTGCTTTGTGATATAAAATTACCATTTGTATTTACAACAAACGCAATTAGGTTTTATAGTAGGCGGCAAATTTGGTCGCCTTCCTGAAAAGAAGAATACTGTTTGCAATCTATCAGTAAACAATCTCGACAAACAGATGTCAAGATTCTGGGAAAAAGACGGGTTCAACTATCCCCAGTCATTAACCAGAGACGAACAAGCATGCGAATAGCATTTCAAAATGAATACTACAAGAGATGCCAGCGGGCGGTTTTGTGTAAAACTACCTTTTTGTCAAAATTCACCAGATTTAGGTTCAAGTAAACAGACTGCCATAAAACGGTTTATATCTTTAGAATCCAAATTTAAGAAAGACAAGCTTTTGGAAAACGATTACCAATCCTTTATTAACGAATACAAGACATTAGGTCATTTTGAACATGTGCCATCCGTAGATATACAAAATATATCAAATTACAATTCTTATTATTTAGCACATCACAAAATATTCAAAGACAGCAGTACAACCAAATTGCGCGTCAATTTTGACGGATCTTGCCAAACAAGTAACGGAAAAAGTTAAAATGATAATTTATTAGTTGAACCGGCATTGCAGCAGAATTTGTTTTATATACTAACACGTTTTCGCATGCATCAATATGTCATTACTGGCGACATTGCCAAAATGTACCGTAAGATAATTATATATCCCAACGATCAAAATTATCAACTAATTTTATGGCGCGAACAACCACACAGTCCAATCGAAACGTATCGTTTAAAAACAGTTACGTATGGTTTATCTTCATCACCCTATCTCGCAATCAAATGCTTACATGAATTAGCTTTACACAATGCAGATCGTTTTCCGGATACCTCTAAACTTATTTTACGCGATTCTTACGTGGACGATGTAATTACCGGGGCGGATTCTATCGACTCCGCAATACAAGTCCGGGAAGATCTTACGACAATACTTGCCGAAGGAGGATTTGAGTTACGCAAATTTACCTCTAATAGCTTACAATTATTACCACATAATGAAAATCAATCCCAAGAACCCATTTCATTAGATATGCAACTGCAGAATAAAACATTAGGTGTTATTTGGGATCAGTTCTCCGATCGTATTAAATATTCAGTAAATGACAAAGAGTTTTCCAACAAACACTCAAAAAGAGGTATTTTAAGTGTCATAGCATGTTTATTTGATCCTCTTGGACTGGCAAGTCCAAGTACAATTGTAGCAAAAATTATCCTGCAGGAAGTTTGGTCTCAAAAGGTAAACTGGGACGAGGAGTTGTCTTTAGCTTTGAAATCAAAATGGATCGAATTTTTATCTAATTTCATTCACTTAAACCAATTGACAATCCGAAGAAAGATTATATCTTATGCATCATACAAGCGAATCGAAATTCACGGCTTTTGCGACAGTAGTCAAAAATCGTATAGCGCGTTCGTATATTTACGTACATTTTACGCTAATAAGCAAGTTACGTCTCACTCATTATGTGCAAAGGGTCGAGTCGCTCCTCTTAAGGTAGAGGACTTCTGCTAGGGCCCTCTCCACAAGGCTTGTCACTCTGCTATCTATAGATAGCCTTGTCCCTAGGGTAGCTACAGTGAAGTATAACCAGAGTCCAATGGGCAGAAAACAGTATCAGAATTGTAGGCTTTAATTACAATTGATACCTGGTTAAAACTTAGCTCGTTAAAGATGGAGCAGAAATAATTTAATAAAACATGGAATTTCAAATATTAAAATATATAATGATTTTAACAAGTACACTTTCAGAATAATCAATTTAAATGCAATTGAACGGTATTATTTCACAAAATTACACCTAGACGGAAGAATGTAATGAAGCTCAAGCGGTGAATGAAAACTCTTTCAACCTATTTATTCAATTCAGCGGTACGGAATCGGTTGACAAATGATTCAGAATGATCAATTTGCGGAAAAGTACGAATCAAACAGGTCTCAGCGTAATGAGCGGTATTCGGTAAATTTCAGATAGCAACACTATTACGTGAAATTGTTAAAACGCACTACGATATATCAAACGACTTAAAAACGGTCGGTTCGGATTCGGAAGATATATCGTAATGCCCAAAAATATAATATTAAGACATCATTTACCTTATGCAACAATTCACAAACACAAACACTATTGTTAATTCACATTTTCAAATCTGACTTGAACTCGGATAATAATCATTTATTTGATTCTAATATGATAATCACACATTAACGGTACGGATTGGAAATCGAAATCACAAAAGAGGGCAACGGTACTGATTCTAAATCGGAATCACAAGAGGGCGATATTTTGGCTGTCACGGCTTTTATATGCTTTCCGAGGTCTGCTCCACCAATTCCTTATCTTGTGCCAAAGGTTTTTTACTTATGCCCCGAACAATGTATAAAAGTGACGCTATTTTTTAGATCTAAAATTCGCGCACATGACGCTCCGGTAGTTTCTCTCGGCGGACTAAGCAAGTGTTATCGGAGTTTTTTGGTTGTTCGCCCTTTTTATACATAAGGTTGCACAAAGTTTGGGTCAGACCACTGTTTTTGCAACATATTTTATCGGAATGAAATGCAATTTTGAACGGGCATGAATTTGATTCATCTATTTGAATAATTATACTTATTCGAAATTACGGAGATTTAGACAAGTGACAATCACGGAATACATATTCGGAACTCACGCATATCTATTGAAATAATGAACTGTTCAAACTGAAATTACATGTAACATCCGTATTTATTGCCTGATCTAAATTAAATAATCTTTCAAAATTTAAGCTTCGTTACACCGTTAAAAATCATCATGGTCAAAAACTCTCCGCGTAACAGCATGCATATTACGTTTCATACGTAACGTACGTAATGGAAAAAATAAAAATATAGGGGAATTATCCGTTGAGGAAATTCAAAATTCCCATGATGTCATTATCAAGCTCACGCAATCACAATCATTTGCTGAAGATATTCAACGGTTAAAGAGTTACATTGCGGTATTCGTATGCTTTGCAACTAAAGCAGTGCATTTGGAATTAGTCTGTGACTGTACATCGTCAACATTTTTGAACGCTCTAAAAAGATTCATAGCGCGCCGGGGTAAAGTTTCAATGTTATATTCAGATAACGGAACAAATTTTGTTGGGGCAAATCGTGAACTTTATAATTTATTCAAATCACAACAATTCCAATCTGACGTAATAAATTCATTAACCCTTGATCAAATTAAATGGAAATTCATTCCACCAAGAGCACCACACATGAATGGGCTAGCAGAAGCAGCCGTAAAGTCAACCAAAAGACATTTAAAATTAATTTTGAGCAACAATCTTCTTAATTATGAGGAAATGTATACAATTTTAACAATGATTGAAGCTTGTCTAAATTCTAGACCCATAAGTCCTTTATCCAATGACCCCAAAGATCTCAATGCATTAACACCAGGACATTTCCTCATTGGAGATGCTTTAACAGCACTACCTGAACCTGACCTTTTGCAAACCGCAGAAAATCTACTGTCTACATATCAGCTGTTAGAAAGACTCAGACAACATTTCTAAGCAAGGTGGTCAAAAGAATATCTCCAAGAACTGCAGACACGTGTGAAATGGAACAAGATCAGTCAACAACCAACGCCAGACACATTGGTCCTACTCCGAGAAGACAACGTGCCACCTCAGAATTGGATTCTTGGAAGAATTCAAACATGCCACCCAGGAGCAGACGGACTAACGAGAACTGTGTCGGTTAAAACTGTGCGCGGAGTGGTAAAACGTGCGATTACAAAAATATGCCCGTTACCAATGTTATGAAAATTTTTGTTTAGTTAAGAATCATCAGACTTATTTGTATTATATCATATGTGTTCTGTCCATTGAATGTAGTGTGTCAGCATATATGTACTTTGATAGGGATAGTTCATTGTTATTGAAAGTAAGTTCTTTCAAAGGGGGAGTATGTTTGGTCTTCCACCACCTATATTGTCTGTCCCTCCACCTTTACTGGTAACAGTAGAAGAGGGTGGTACTGGGGACGTATGCTAGTATCATTTTAAGGGTCGTTCGCTCAATATAGCAACGACCAGTCAAGAGGCAACATATATTCAAACAATCATTCAGATATAGTATTTCAGATTTAAGAATGTTCTAACATTGTAAATAGTGTGATTAAACAGTTATAAACAAGTTGCTGTGTTATTTACTGTCTAACGGATTTCTTTAGACATTGTGATTATGTTTTAAACCAACAAAAAACAACTCCGTTTCAGTGATAAAGGATTACTCAAAATAATATTATCTGTATGATGTTAGTATTGAAATTTGATACAAAGTTCTTCACCAGATAATCGTTCAAAAATAACTCATTTTACACATATAAAAGAATTATACTCTTAAATCATTTTACTCCTGTTAATCGAAAGTCATTTTTGCAAAGCATTATTTTTTTTAATTTGTCCACACGAGACGACCAATAATGTTCGAAGAACATCGTGTGAGTCAGCGGTGGAATGTTGGGAGAGGAGATAATCGTTCGAATTTTTCTTGAAAGCTCAGACATTATAAGGAAGGACTTGACAAAGGCAATTTTGCCGTTCCATAGAAAAATGAAGTCTGCTAGGTCTAGTGATTGACCATTAGTGAGTTAACGGTATGAAGTGTATCATCATCTGCAAAGCTGTGGACGGAACAGGAGGTCACTTTCAACTGATATTTGATATGGAGCAGAAACAAAGTTGGTGAAAAGACAGATCTATGTGAAATATCATCGTTGATATTGATATGCATTGTATCGGAGGAGATCTGAGAGATAACTCGATAGTAAATGACAATGCTGAAGTGGCATATCAAATGACGGAAGTTTCTCTAGAAGGCCAAACTCGGTCAAATGCTATTGAGATATCCAAAGTTGAAACTAGAGATTCCCTGTATTTTTCAATAGATTTTTGCAACACATGTGTTAAGCCAGCAAGCAGGTCTCCTGCTGATCTCTGCTGACGAAAGCCATATTTCCGGTTATTCAAGATTGATCAATATTCTTGTTCTTGATAACATAATATGTATATTATCTCCAAATGGTTATTCTAGGTTAGTTATTTATTTGCGATTTCATTTGTGAATGATATAACATTGACTGAACATATGAGAGAACATAATATGTTATCTTTAAGTGGTTATCCTATATTTGTGAGTTTATTTCTGGATGCAATAATTTTAGCTGAATACATAAGAGAACATATATTATCCCCGAACGACAATTCTAGGTCACTAGGTTATTAATAATGATTTTTGACCGAGGTATGAATTATATATAACTTCTTGGGAAATAGGTCACACTAACACATATGCTAATTATCTTCATCTTTACGTACGTTTCGGTCTCACGATCATCGTCGGAAGACATATCAATGTCAAAAACAGGATTTCTTAAGGCCATTTGTATCAGGCACAAGAAGTCCTTATGGCATTAATTTCATTTAAAAATGCCCACGTCGCTGAAACGAACAGAAACACAAGTAATCGAAATTGTTTTAAGTATATGAATATGTATCAAGAATCCACTGCATAGCAAGTCATCTCAAACAATGTTTGAAGTAGGTTATTGGTGAGTTTATTCTTGGATGCGATAATTTTAACTAAGCACATGATTTCAATAAACACCCACGTACCATATCAATAATTGTAAATTTAGATACGTATTACTGCAACCAAGAAATTATCATCTTCAGTAGATCATTAGAAAAGGATATTTCTTTGATGATAATTATCCTTCCAGGGAATTATTTGACTTAGCATTGTTCCAACGATATGGAAAATATAATATTATCAATACTTTGAAAAGCATGCTGTAATACCAGTCTAATTGATCATTAAGAATGTAATCTTTGTTATTTTTAATACCTTTGAATATTTCAATTCATTTCAATTTTAAACTTTCACTCTTACAATGTGAAATATCAGCTTCCTTTAATTTTGGAAAGTTGAGACCTACTTCCTAAATTTAGTTGAAGGAAAAGAATCTGTTTTATAGAGTTTAAAAGATCTCGAATGTTTCTAGTTTATATATTACGGATCTGCCAATGTGAAATTCTGAACATTTTAATTTATAAGCTCTAGGCTTAGTAAACCTATTTGTTTTATCTTTAGCGTTGAACAGAATATGAGATGATTTCTTCTGAGGTTCGAAGCTAACTTTTAGATTATGTTTCAACGAATTGAGACAATCACTCCGTTACTATCGTTCGTACGGATTTGACATATTGCGAATCGCTTCAAATTGGTAGAAATAGGAGCTGTATTGTTTTGGGGTGCAGTGTCCTCTTGCAAGTGGTACTTTTGATATCTTTTCAGTTTTTCAAGTGGAGCTATAGTATTTTATGAACTATCATGACAACTGTGTTTTTCTGGTTATACGTATATATCACAATCATACATTTAACTCCCAGAAGGGTCAGCAATTCTTATCCAAAGAGTTGAATGACATCAAAGTAAGTCATCAAAGTGGCACCATAGATGAATACCACGCTGTAAACTTTTCAAGAAAATTACGTACTCTGTGGGTTGTCAATAAATGTTCCCTATAATATCATTGATTGATTGTCAATAATTTTTCTAGTTCACCTGACCGAAGTATAATGTAACTACTTGTAACTTGAAAGTACGTATATTCGTTTCAGTGATTCTATCAATTATCATAATCCAATTTGCTGATGATACTACAGATATCGTAAGCAGTGATAAAGATGTTGATCACTTGAAACAAAATATTAACCAGAACTTGGATGTATTAGAAGATTGGTTCCATAAAAATAATTTACTACTAAATGTGAATAAAACTCAATTATTAAGGTTCTCATTTAGAGAAGTTGAAAACATTACACTTACTAGAAATGGCATAGACATAACATCTGTACCCCATATTCTATTTCTTGGTATATACTTAGATTCTAGGCTAGACTGGACTGAGCACATAGCGAACACTTCCAAGAAAATAGCAAGATATGGGTATGCACTAAGAATACTGAGTAAACATGTCAACACTTCCACAGCACTTACAGCATATTACGCTTACGTCCAATCTAGACTGCGATACGGCGTAATTCTATGGGGTAACTCCGCAAATTATAAACGGATATTTTGCATCCAGAAAAACTGTATCAGAAACATATTCCTTCTTAAATACAGGGAAAGTTGTAAAAAGTATTTTATAGAACACAAAATTCTCACGTTACCTAGCTTGTACATATTTGAATGCGTGATTTTTGTCAAAAATAATTCATCGCTTTTTAAAACAGAATCTCATTTGCACCACACCAGAAATAGGGACAATGTTATATGCAATAAGTACAACTACACCTACCTCCAAAAGAATGCAGAATATATGATAATTAAAATATTCAACAAAGTTCCGCCACATGTAAGAAATAAACCCATGAAGCATCTAAAAAGTCACCTATATCGTCTTCTTATAAACAAAGCTTATTACTCAGTACATGAATTTCTTTTCGATAGTCTTGATAGTGTTTTTCAATAGTTTTTAAGAAATGTATGTGTGAAATATTAATTTGAAATGTATATATATATATGGACGTGTGTACATGTGTCTATATGTATAATCTATATATATATATGTATGTGTATATATATATGTGTGTATATCTGTGTACATGTGTATGTATGTGTGTATATTTTTAATTGTAATAATGTTTGATTTTAACAAGATTATATATGTATATATGTGCATTTGTATATGTACATGTATATATTTTAAGATTTTATTATTACTTGAGCCATAAGTTCACATATTTATTGAATCCAAAATTGATGAATATTCAATAAATATGGGTATAAGTGTAAAATATTGTACTAATTACCATTTTAAATTTTGTCTACTATTTTAAATTTTTTTTTTTCTTTTTTTTAACAAAATGTATTTTGACATGTTCTACGCCTAAGGGCAATATTTGTAGATAATTTTGTACAAGTGTGAACGAAAAAAAAAAAAAATAATAAAATCTACTATAATCAGTAGAATATTGCCATACATAGTAAAGTAGCGCAATCTAATTGAGCGGTGGATATTATGTTAATCTGATTATGCATTATGCATATGGATTGAGTACAGGTTACGGAAATAAAAGAGGATGGGAGAACGGTCAATGTGTGTTTGACAATACTACTGACAGGTGAGAGTCTTCTACATCGTTACCTAATTTAGCGATTCCATGATTTGTGACGAAAATATAATCAATGATGATTGTTCAACATCTATCTATATTCAATTATAAATTTATGAACGGTATTGGCTCATTGATTCATTATCATATTTCTTAATTCAAATTACCTCCACATATTTAAGTTCCATCAACCTCATATTGAAGTTATACTTACTTATTTTTTTAAATTCCAGAAAATTGTCGTTCCTAACCTGGGTTGTGAGTCAGTATATGCAGAAAATATCTATCTGGCTGAGGAAACCTGTGTAGTGTTAAAGAAATTTATCTTTACTTTTTGTTCTGACTAGTTTATTTGGTTGCAGAACATAATTATGTATTTCTATAACTACATCGAAATATGACCATTAAACCATCGTCAGTTGAATCATGAACAGCTAGATTTCGCACAGAACATCATATTGCAAAGCTGATCTGACAGGATACGATTCATATTCCATTTGTTTCCTAGACTAGTAATCGATACGTTTGAACCATTATGTGGGGGATCGCTTTGAGAATATAACAGTATTCCTGTCAACATTTTAGTAATTAATTAGGATATTGAACGTGAGTAGTAATTTGTCATAGAAATTACTACTCCTGCTGCGAAATAAGCTTCATTTGCTGCTTCGTGCATAATAAACTATTTCGTAAGGGGGGGGGGGGGGGGTGTTAAAAAGTGATAGAATCTATTTCAGCTTAGGTGGATTAGCGCTTATGAATGATTCATCATTTAAATCTATAATACTTCATAAATCTTTCATTACCAACTCATGCCATATATCAATTGGCACATATTGAATATTTGTTACTTTTCTTCTCATTGTTATATTATCTTAAACCGAATTGTTATCCCTTAAGAACTAAAAATTCAATTAGTGCGATTTTACGTATGTTTATAATCTAATTGGTTTTATAACACTCGCAGAGTAATTTGAATTTTATAACTTGTTCAAATTAGTCTAATTATCTTTCTCCATTATTTTGATAATTTAATTTAAATTCATTTTAAATATTATTATCATATTCTGTTGGTGGTTAATACAATCAATGGTGGAAATGTATTGGTCCGAATGATTGTGTTACCACGCCCTTGAATTGCTGCTTGTTTTTGTATTTCTCTACATGTTCAACTAATCGAGGTACCTTCTTCCTTTGTCCTCCATGTTCATCAGACGTTCAAGGAACAGTAATATTTTTACTTAGTTGGAGTGTAATCCTCAAACATTTCCATATTATTTCAATTTTTCAATTTATACTTTTTTAAATTGTATTTAAATCTTTTTCCTTTCAAACTAAGAAATAGAGTTTTTCAAAATTATTGGTAGTAAGTCTACTTAATACTAAGTTCATTTATTATTATGTATTTGTTTTCCAGTTAGTAGGAATGAGGATTCCGAGTAAGTGATACTATCAAATTTTATTATTTTGTTACCTATTCACTTTTTTGATATATCCATTCTATTCTATTGAGGGATTCAACAACTTTGTGAATATTTTGAAATTAGTGTTTTTCTTATTTACTCTTGATTATTTCATCCACTGTCTGAAAATACTGTAATGCCGGAAGTTCTGATATAAAGGTTCTTGCTCGTTTTTTAATTAAAGCTGTTGGTGCCCCTGGTACCCCTGAATAAAGATCTGAAGGTTACGTTTCATTGCTAGACTCCGAGATAGTTATTTATCCTGGACATTCAAAGCTTACATTGTCAAATAGTGACAAGCCTTACAATATGCCAGTCAATGTCAATGTACGATTAATATTCCATTTGCATAACACTGCAGACTTTTCAAGAAGGATTATGTGAATCTAATTCATTTAAAGGCTGTATTGGAACGTTTTGTGTGAAATTCGTTACCAGTACAGAAGGCGTTCCTTGTAGAGGTCGCATGGAATTATCAAATGTATCTACAAAGACAATTCGGTTCTTCGTGGAATACGAACAGGAATAGTTGAAACAGCGTAACATAACATTTGAACAAGCAAGTAATATATTTCTTTTGGTGCTATTTTCCTGTACCTGCACGTTCACTAGATACAAACCACTAAATATTCATGTAATCAAACAACTAGATTCAATGCGTCTCAATGCAATAGAAATGGTGTGGAAAATTCCAAAGAAGTATTATAAATAAACTGCACATCAGAGAAATGGAAAATATATTAATCCTTACCTAAATATGACGAAGGAAGCTCTAAGCACTGCTACATGTCAATTTTGGAATAGCTGTGTTCGTTATGTTGAAGAAGAGATATTGAAGTAGTATGAACGAGAAATCAAGTTTGAGTTTCAAGAAATTGCTCCACTAATTATAGATGTGAAACAACGAAATGTAAAACAGATATGTCGTTGATACAGAACTTACTTTGAGTCGATATGTACAAACACTAATCCACTTGTTGAATGATCTACAGCGGATGTAGCAGCGGCGACAACTGTTCTCACTCGGGAAGAAGGAGACAACATGTTGTCATAGCACAAACCTACCGCATCATAACTAAGAGATTCTAGCAAGGGAAGAATGTGATTTGGTCAGGGACTACGATGACAACCAACTGATTTTAGGTATCGGATGTGATGGCACTTCACATGACCTGATATGGGACCCATTCGAGTTCCAGGCCATCGCCAACAATGGGATTCTCAATAGATGAAACGAGCCAACGTCTATTAACAGAAGAGAGGTCATTGACCTCAAATTATGTTCCTATACTCACTTGAGGCACATTAGATGCTGGGAAGTCTCAAAATGATATTCTCTCTGTAATCATTCTCATGTATCATTTGCTGTGTTATGTGACCTGGGGAAACAGGAGGGCTGTGTCAGGAATCCCAGGCGAACGCATAGCAAGGACTATCAAAAGAGAATCTGGAAACCTTTCCGAAGAAAATTGGGCAGTTAGACTAAATATACGAGGTGACTGACCAATTGCAGAATGCCGTAACAGAAGCCTACTTAGAGAAATGTACCCACAGCAAGGGCAGAGGCAGTTATGGAATATCATGGTGAGATAACCGACTAAATGCGACTGAAAAGAGAGTGAAAAAACCTGCAAAACCGGCTATGAATCAGACTGAAACGCCTGGCAAGCGAGTTCGACTCAGAAAGAAAGCTGGCGAGCCCTTTGTATTGAAATTGAAACAGGTAAGGAGGCAGCTAAGCTGAACAAAAGACCCGCAACCAGGAGACATGTCTTGGAGCATTGGAACTTCCATTCGGTGGCTACTCTTCATCTGACAAGAAGATACTGGCTCACCCAATGGGAAACAGCTTCTTTGACTTCAAGAAGCAAGAGGAGCTTCAGCGACGATGCTATGTCATTATCCTTGTTCTGCTTTCCAGTTGACTGGATGAGATCGTTGGTTCCATGATGAGACTATCTAGGGCTGGTCTTGTGAGAGCACACATTCCACTGTATGGTGCGTGTCTCAAGTAGTTTACAGCCCCAAAATGGGGAAAACAAGATACACCAATACCAAGGATTCAAGACTCATTTGCCTAACGAATCTAGAAAGACTAATCGATCGGTTCATCGAAGACGAATAACTGAACACGAATGCACTGTGGGCCGAACATCAGGCCTACAAAGGCGATCGATCGACGGAATCTGCCTTACACTAAGCAGCTTCCCTCATGAAAACCAGACTGAGGATGAAGGAGTCTTCCTAGATATGGAGGGCACCTTCAACAATCCATGACCGGAATTTATGTGAAGAAGTCAAAGATAAGGGGGTTCCTACCCCCTGAAAAACAGGAACCAGAGGTAAGATCACAATAAGAGGCACTGTGGAAAGTGAATGCTCACATGGTGGAGTACTTTTACCTAACATCTTGAACATAGCGGTCGATGGGGGACTGAGGAAAGTAGCCAACCTAAGGAGTCACGTCACAATAAGAACAGTGCCGTGAATTCGCTTTCTTGTTTTTAAAAAGGGCCGTTGCAAACAATTTGGGCCTAAGCGCAAATACCATAATTTTGGTCATCAAAGCCATACTCAAACTCAAGTTGATATACGTCTCAGTAGTGTGGTGGATAAGAACAGTCCTAACAACGTCCCGATCAGGCTTAGAGCAACTGAGAAAGTTCATCTTACGTGCGGTCACATGAGCTACGAGAAGTATTCTTACCGCTGCACTTGAAGTATTTCATCTGACAATACAAGGAACAGTTGCCGACAGACTTATCAGTTGTATTGTGAAAGAGAAAAGATGATCCAATCTTACTACTGATTAGTGGAAAAATACATCGCATTTAATGAATGAGAACGGATGTCACCATGATATACTGTTGGCAAGAAGTATCGTATATGTATACCCTACAAAGAAGATTGGCTCAACAATGGTAATAAATGGTAACTGATGGAGCTAGAAACCATGAACAGGCGGGTCCTGAAAACGCCCATACAAAGGTATTATCATATTCTGGGCAAATTTCCACTATCCTACCAGCTGAAATACCGATCAGATAAGCATATGCACAGCTGGTGTGGAATAGCACTAACGCCCTAAACAATGTTGGTGGAAACGAAAGCAGATTCACCCTATTCTGAGAACTCAGGCACTGTACGTTCCGTCGTTGATTGAAAGACTCAACTCTTTCAATCAACGGTTCCGTGCATTTTATGTTCACACGCTTATTACGCTTGACTATTGCCGTGGATAATTCCAATCAACGCTATTATAGATTTACTGTGCCTTCATATCAGTTCTAACAATTTGTTAATTAACAAATTAACCCAAAAAATGGAAATTTTGAAAATAATCAAGACTAGAGTCATTTTCAGGTAATTTGAGATCGCTGAATACGGAATTGATGTTATTTTTTTGATTGAATGTTAATTTAATTGATTAATTGATAATTACTCAGTTACCGAATTAACAACAAAATTCAGTGTCTCAAAATAATCAAGATTAGAGTCATTTTCGGGTAATTTCGGGTCACTAAACATGAATTTAATGTTACTTTTTGAATTAAAGCTTAATTTAATCATTTTATTGATAATTACTTAGTTACCGAATTAACAAAAAAATTCAAAGTCTTAAAATAATCAAGATTGGAGTCAATTTCGTATAATTTGAAGCCGCTGAACACGAAATTGATGTTACTTTTTGAATCGAATGATAATTTAATTAATTAATTAATTCACTTGGCGAATCAACAAAAAATATTCAAAGTTTTAAAATAATCAAGATTACAGTCAATTTCGGATAATTTGAAGTAGTTAAATTTGAATCTAATGTGATTTTTCAATAACATCGAATTTGTATTCAGCGACCTCAAATTACCTGAAAATGAATCTAATCTTGATTATTTAGAGAATTTCCATTTTGTTGTTTATTAACAAATAGATAAGTGACAGATTGTTATAAACCTTAAATTCACATTGTTTATTGATCAAATAACTGCAATTTTCTACTTTACCCTCTAAAAATTGATGGAAAATAGCGTTTTCAATTTTTTTTTATTCTGTCAAAAACATGCCATTTATTGGCCATTATTTATTGTTTATTAACAATAGAACAAACTTCCCCCTATGTAGTTGTGGCAGATTCTGATCTAGAGGTCAAAACGAATCGATTGAGCCCTCACACATCAGAATCGGCCTTTTACCTCAAATTTTTCTAATCTGGGTCGATTTTGTACTTTATTTCCTGGACTATGTAAAAGGATTTGTGAGGAACACTTTTTACCGGAGTGCATTAACACTAATCGAAAACACAAATTGTTGGCTATCTAGTAAATAACATTCTGAGAAAAACAAAATGTAAATATTGTGAAGTGAAACTGCTCAAAAACAGTTGTGAAATACTTCAAGGAAATGAACTTCTTCTCTTGAATAAAGATTACTGCAACTTTGAAATTTCTGAAACGACCAATGGAAGAGTTTTGTAACATTGTAACTTTTTTATTTTCAAGATTTAATGCTCTCTTCGATATATATAAATGCGGACCAAATGTTGCACAAAATATTGAAAACTCCATTTTAAACTCGCTAAAAGTTCATCACGGTTGGTTTGCAGACAATGATAGTTCAGAATGTGTAAAATATAGAATGAACATTGTGAAGTTATTTATAAAAATTGAAAATTTCTCGCAACTTAAAATGGGAATCGCAACGGCTCACATCGAAAAAAAGAAAAGGTTCTTCAAGCTGCTTTCCTAAACCTAATCGGAAAGTACGAATTTTTTCTTAAAATTTTGTTTCTTTGTGCTATTGCTATTTATTCGTTTATCTCGTTTGAATCTTTTAAAATATCCTGGGCGGGTACAATCGTATTAAATTATCATTCTATGAATTTTAATAAAATCAAATGTTTGATTTTTTCCATAAAACTGTTTAGATAATGAGATACAATTTTATAAATTTTGTTTCCATGTGCTATATATGCATTATTTTATTTGCAAATACTGCTTCGGCGTACCACAACATATACCACCAGAATCCAAACATTTACATTTATTTGTTTATCTTGTTTGAATCTTGTAAAATATCCTGGGCGGGTACAACCGGATTAAATTATCATTCTATGAATTTTAATGAAATCTAATGTTTTTTTCATAGCACTGTTTGATAATAAGATACAATTTTATAAATTTTGTTTCTATGTGCTATATATGCATTATTTTATATGCAAATACTGCTTCGACGTACCACTACATGTACCACCAGAATCCAAACATTTCTATTTATTTTGTTTATCTTTTGGTTCTTCCAGTTAAAATATTCTCGACAGTTATCCATAGCTGAGGAACGCGAATATTTAAGTTTTTTAGTCAATACTAATTTATTTCAAGATTGGTAGGTATAATTTGGTCATTTGGTATTTGCATATGTTCATGGAGTTGAATGTTTAGGGAAAATCTGAAATAGCCATTTATAAAAGGAAATAAATATTTGTTTGTATATTTAGTGGAAACTTGTTTTGTTAACAGATAAAATGTATGGTGTCCCATGTTTAGTATTCCCAGGAAGAAACCCCCTCTGGGTATCTGCAAACGTATTCCATAACCCGAAAATTGGTTAGTCGAGTTCAAAAGTCTTCCTATTAAAGATCAAATAGGTATCTTATAAACCGTGCCTCTAATAAGAATTTTGTAGGAATACCTCCTTTTCTCCAAATTAATATATTGTACAGTATATTGAATACTGATACAAATTCACCAACCCGTATTCCAGATATCAAAGCCTACACTTCATAAGAAAAATTGTACTGTTTTCCTTTCAAATTTTTACTCATTTGACCAGATACTAGAATACAACTGGGATATCGCCGTCTGCTTGAATTTCCTATCATATTCATAGAAGCGGCGATCGTAGAAAGTCAAGTCGTTTTTAACACTTCGCTTAAACATCTTGCAACCTAGTTCTGTCCACGGCCGCGCGTAAATCAAAGAGGCGCACGAAACAGTCTACTACTATACGAGTTTATAGGCGGAGGGAAGAGGTTATGGTACGGTACGATAATTTCCGTATGCTTGCATATCTTCTCAACTCTTTCAATCAACGCTAGGGGCCATAGGATCCTGAACCGCGGTGGGCGTCTCGATAAGTAACATCGAAGAGACGATCCACTTCAGCGTCAGATCACAACTTTCGAAAGAATGGTCACAAGGGAATGGTTGCAGGCAGTCTAAAGCACTGGTTTGAACTGCACATCATTGCAGGTGGTGCAAAAGAAAAACTAAACGTCAAAACTAAGCTCTGCAGATGCGTAAAATTGATTCCCCTAAGACGCAGAGCATCCTCCGTGGAGCTATGGCACTCTGAAGAGATCAGAAAATATATACGAAGAAGGATGGAGCAAATAAATGTGTATTTAGCTGGAGTGAAATTCATTATATTTCTTCAATGAAAGTTTCAAATATGTCTGCCAAAAGAGGATGTAATGGGGATAACACAGCTAAATCATTATTTTGAATGAAGAATTGATTATTAAATTCAAGATAATTTTGACTAAGGCAAACATCAAGAGCTTGTCCGATTTCAGTTTTGATTACGATTCAGATTTCTCTGAACTTTGCAGTCATTGGGAGGAAAATTTGAAAACATATTTGGAACCTTGAAAGATACCAACATACCACTATTGGGAATAGTTAATCTGTTGATTGAATTGAATAGATCAATGGAATGTCCTATGTACAGCTTAGGCTTGAAGTCATTCATACTTAAAAAAATAGAATTCAATTTCACAGCTAGCTAGAACTAACTAGAATTTTCCCAATTACCAATTCCATAAATTTAATACCGTTCTTGTTTTTCCCCATATTCTAACTGCATTCTCATTTGTTAGTTATTTTGACTATGAAGAACTCAGATTCGTACTTTCTGTATCGCTCTGAAGACGACACGCTAGTCGAAACTGTAGTCACAACAGTATTCTATAAAATAGGAGTAGAGTTATTCTATCAATATGATAAATTATTACGAAGTAACCATAGATTTTTTGGTAAGTAGCATCATTGACATGAGATTCACCTTACACATATTTTTAAATCAATATTTATCTAATTCAGAAAAAAGAACACTGCGATTTTGATTGTAATTTCCACTTTATAAGAGATTAACAATTTTATTGTTATAATATTATTTCGACAAGTTATCTTTCTTAAGCTTGATTTATCTCCTTCAGTTACAATGGGACTGTTCTCTTAAGCCATGGTATTTCGTGATTTTAAGATCTTAATACTGAGATTAAATTTGACTTTCAGTTACTAAAGTTGCTAGGATGGACTTGACTGTATATAACTGAAATCCTGGGACCTATGTCTAGGGTGTCTATATATTTTTTTAAACTGAACATTAAAAAGAATAACTACTAAACTACTGAATTCCTCTTCAACAACTTTATTTGTTGCTATTAGATCATCAAAACTCCCAATTATGATCGTACCAAGGAGTGTTAATAAAAGCAAAAAAAAAAGAATTATACTTATTTTTATTATGTTATTAAATAACACAAAGTGACTTCATCCATCGAATATAGATACATATTAAGTTACCAACAATCAAAAGAAATAACAATATAGAATAACAAAAAAATGAAAGATTACTGGAACGGGAAAAAACCATTGTTTGAAACATATTTCCCTCTTCTCGATTGCTTATAAATCTGCCCTTCTCATTAGTTTATACTTCATATTTTTCATATATTTTCCTATTTCTATTTGTTTGAATTTGAAAAAATGCACGTGTTCTTGTGTGGTTGTGTGACACTCAAACTGGTTCAACTGATTAAATTCTATGATTCAAAAAGCTGTAGTCTAAAAACGTACATTATAGACACCAATTGTAGGAAGTTAAGGCTGTGAGAACTCAAGCGGAGTGAGATGCATGAGACACTGAATCGAAGTGAATATGGTGTTTCTCAGGTATTGTGGGCATATCATTGATCAATTCTAGTCTCTGTATATGACTGTGGATACCACATTTCACGAAGTTACTCACTCCCCAAGGCTTTGCGGTCAACCCAGGTGCCATCGCACGAATGTTTGAAATGCTATTAGAATATCGCATCAAGCGTTATGCGTTTGATCATCAAATCAACGTCAGTGCTAAGTACTAATTATATCTAGATTACATTTTACTAATTCAATAACAGTTTCGAATAAATAGGGGAAATTATAGTGATGTTAGAAATACTCATTGAATTATCGTTCAAATATGTAATTACCATCTATTGAATATAATCAGTCAATCAAAACATAAATAAATTAACTATTAAAAGTTCGATTTTCCCTCAATCGAATTAGTGAAAATCAATAATTGTTTTATTTAAGTTTAACATTGTAGATTCGATGGAGGATGGGTTAAGGTTTAGGTTTCTTAGGAGTGGGCCGAACATCGATCCCTTCATCATGTGGTACATTGTAGCTCACTTCTAATCATGTTTTACCCAGCAAGTTTAGTCTTTTAATAAAGCCTATAGTTTGACTGGTTGAAGTTTTATTAGATTTTCTGGTAGGAGATGTGTCTTACCGAATATCTGAGATCTGATTCTTTTTCAGTTGGGCATTCACACAGAACGTATTCTCCGTTTCATCATCTTGTGGACATGGGTAGCTATATACAGGTTTTATAATGCATATTTTATAGTGAATTAAACCTGTGAAGGTTTGCCATTACTAAAGTAATCTACTTTCAGTCCAGGATGATATAGCTGTGCTGTGATAAATTTTCCGACTTCTGGAATTCCGGGATAAACAAAATCGTGAGTGTGAATCGTATTCAAAATGCTATGTGGGCCAAACTGGGAGGAACATTCTAGCTCGGTATGAATAAAAATAACGGTGAAAATCAGCGTTAGCCATAGTAATGTAATTGTAATCTAGGTTATTTAGGAGGAATGAAAATGTTTAAGCGAAAAATCAATTCAATGAATTCAGATCTGTCTCCAGGTTAGGGTAATGCCTTGAACCACATACTAATTCCAAAAAGTATTTAAACAGAAAAATTAAGATTCCTAATCTAGTTCACCCTGATGATGACTACTTGGAGGCTGATAGGTCCTCAGTACTTCAACAGTATTTTCAGTAAATAAGGGTGAATGTTTCTTATTCATAGTGTTATAGTGTATCCACACTGTGAACTCTTATATTTCATAGCTTATACGAGGGCAAGGTGAAAAGTCCCTGGAAAATTAAACAACAAATGATTTATTTGGTCAAAACTTATGAACGATTTCGGCAATCCTTCAAAATAGACGTTTGTTTGAGCAATGACCTCATCGTTGGAGCGGAATCTCTTTCCGTGGAGCCATTTCTTCAAGTTTGGAAATAGATAAAAATCGCAGAGGGCCGTATCTGGAGAATATGGTGCAATTCATGAAATTTTGCTATTGTGACTGCGGACCTATGCGCCAGTGCTTTGTCCTGGTAGAAAAGCACTTTTCATTTGTCAAATGCGCCCGCTATTGCTTCAAATTGACGTCGAATTGATCCAACAGCTCTGCATGAGATACGCCTGTGCTCGTTTTGCCCTTTTCAAGGTAATAGATATGGACGATACCGAGTGCATCCCAAAAAATTGTCGCTATGACTTTGTTGGCCGATAAACCCACTTTCTGCCTATTTCGGCTGGACAAGTCCACTATTTCGATTGTTCTTTGGTCTCTGGTGCGTTGTCATGGATCCGTTTCATCTACGGCTATGAAACGGTGATAAAAGTTCATCATAACGCGCTTCAACTTACCAAACACTTCTTTGAAGTTGTCACAAGGTCGCACTTGTTGTCAATAGAGAGCAAATGCGGCACCCATCTGGCAGATAGCTGCCTCATATCCAAAAATGTATGCTCCGAACCCGTTCGGTTGAGATGCCCATAGCCTCAGCAATATCGTGCATTTTAATTCGCCGATCGTTCAATATCATACCATGGATTTTATCGACTATTTCTGGTGTTGTAAACTCAATTGAACGACCAGAACGTTCGGCGTCCTTTGCGGTCATACTAGCAGAACGAAAATCAGTAAACCACTTGTGAATCGTTCCAATCGATAGTGAGGAGTCCCTATAATGATTAACAAACGATACTTCGGTTTGCATAATGTTTTTTCTACGCAAGAAATATTATTTAATCAAGACGCGAAATTCACTTTTTCCCGTGTTTACAAAAATGTCCAAGGTTATTTGCGTCTTGATGGGTGCCAAAACAGGACTGAATGACATCAGTCTGAAAATTTTAATGCGTTCTAATGAAAGATGGTATATCATAAATGTCACATGGGAATTTCGATTGTGGTGCCATCTTTTTAATTTTTCAGTGACTTTCCACCTTGTCCTCGTATACAGGGTGTCCTCGAACTGCGTGGCTAAAATAAAACCGAAGATTCTTTGATTCGAAAAAAATTTGATGAGCCTTTTTACTTTCACCTCAAGTGTCTTGTTTAGCCGGTAGAGGGCTTCAAAGTTGCAAAAATAATTTTGTTATTTCGGTATAACTTGAGAACGTGATAGAGAACTTTTACAATATTTGGCAGGTGAGTTACTGTCAATAATAGCCGTTTTTGAGAGCGGAGCATAGAGCCTTAGAGACCATAGAAATGGCTCAAACTTGAGGATGTAACGGGAAAAGTCCACAACTTTTTTGTGGTCAATGTAATTCACTCGATATTTTTTATGTAGATAGCTTATCTAATTTGAAAACTTTTTTTACTCTTAGAAAATTTTGATAAAATCAACGGATTAGCTTGAAAAAATTAATTTTCGAGTCTCTGCAATTTTGGCTTACTAATTTTACTTGATTAAAATACCTCAGTTGCCTTTGCTTTTCTAATGTCATTTTGGCATTTGGAGAATTTATTCTCAAAACTGTCATGTCAGTTTTTACTTTGCTTTCCGTAAAAATTTCATAAAATTATGGCTCAAAATTTCACTAACACTGAAATGGTTAATATCTCGGTAAAACACGAATAATAAAAACAATAGAAATGGGGAAACGATGTGATTATTTAGGAAAAACAAATGCTAAATTAAAAGAAACAACAAAACTTTTTGGGAAATCGCTAAGACATCAATTGTTCGAAATGTTGCCCATTTTCCTGAATACACAAATTAATTCGTTTCAAGAAATTGGATTGAACTCTGGTTAGTACTTCAGGATTGTTCTTCAATAAATCCGTTTCATGATTAATCCGTTGCAACAATTCCTCTCGTGTGTTTACTGGAGCTGCTAAACTTTCGACTTCAAAGCGCCCCATAGAAAGAAGTCGCAGGGCGTCAAATCAGGGGAGCGGGCCGGCCAGTTCACTGGTGCATCGTGTCCTCTACCTATCCAGCGATCTGGATATTCCGCATTCAAATGTCGCCTCACAGCTAATGTGAAATGAGGAGGTGCACCATGATGGATAAACCAGGCCACGACGAATGTGTAAGCACAAGTCTTCCAACAGTTCAAGTAGCCTTTGTTCCAAAAAGTTCAAGTAGTTCTCCCCGTTCAATCGATCGGGTATAACGGTAGGGCCAATAATAAAGTTATCCACAATTCCAACCCAAACATTGATTTTAGTTTGATTCTGAAAATATGTAGCTTCCGTTTCATGAGGATTTTCATCAGCATAGAAATGTTCATTATGGAGGTTAAAAAGACCACATCTCGTGAAAGTATCTTCGTCCGTGAACAGAATTCTTCTACAAAATTGGGGTTTGCGTTTTGTCTTTGGACAATAAGCCGACAGAAATCTAGCCGATGACCTGGATCCATGGGCAATAAGTCTTGAACTCTCTTAATATGATAGGGATACAACAGTTCTTCTTTCAGTACATTATGAACTAATGATTTTGAGGCTCCAATACGAAGTCCCAAACGTAGTGTGCTTATCCCAAGTTCAGTTTCAACCGCTTCCAGTATCGCTTCTTCGAGCTCTAACGTCCTTCTTGTCCGTCTGCGTCCAGTTTCTCTGCGATTTGCTTCAAATTTGCCAGTTTCGCGAAGGTTTGCCGATTTGGAATTCTGCGATGCGGATATCTTTCCCTTCTCCGGCCATTGCAACGACAAAGTCCATAAAACAATAACATATCAACCATTTCAGTGTTAGTGAAATTTTGAGCCATAATTTTATAAAATTTTTACGGAAAGCAAAGTAAAAACTGACAGATTTGAGAATAAATTCTCCAAATGCCAAAATGACATTAGAAAAGCAAAGACAACTAAGGTATTTTAATCAAGTAACATTAGTAAGCCAAAATTGCAGAGACTCGAAAATTAATTTATTCAAGCTAATCCGTTGATTTTATCAAAATTTTCTAAGAGTAAAAAAAGTTTTCAAATTAGATAAGCTATCTACTTAAAAGATATCGAGTGAATTACATTGACCACAAAAAAGTTCTGGACACTTTTCCCGTTACATCCTCAAGTTTTAGCCATTTCTATGGTCTCAAAGGCTCTATGCTCCGCTCTTAAAAAACGGCTATTATTGACAGTAACTCACCTGCCAAATATTGTAAAAATCCTCCATCACGTTCTCAAGTTATACCGAAAAAACAAAATTATTTTTGCAACTTTGAAGCCCTCTACCGGCTAAACAAGACACTTGAGGCAAAAGTAAAAAGGCTCATCAAATTTTTTTCGAATCAAAGAATCTTCGGTTTTATTTTAGTCACGCAGTTCGAGGACACCCTGTATAGTAACATTTTGCATTGACTCGAACCTATTTTTAGTTTTGAGGTTCTATCATCTGTTTGAAGCTGAGACTTTAAACATGACTAATAATATTTGATTATAACAAAGAAAAGAGATAAAAATGTGGAATTTTTCAGTTGAACATATTTAACAATGGTGGTGATAAACTTGACAATATGGCAACTGTCCTCATTAACTTCTATAGTCTGGTGTTAATAGCAATTCGTCATTATTAGAATGTAAAAACCCACTACGTAATAATTCTCAAAGTTCATGAATAACCGATCGGAGTAATCCTTTGGTACTTAATGATAAGTATATTTACAATTGAAGTTATGTATTTTGATTGTATTTGAATAACATCTCAAGATGGCGTAATGACGCTGAAACTCGAGTAACGGAAGGTACAAATAAAACTGATATTAACAAAGTAGTGTATAATTTTACTATAGTGATAAAATTTCATATCACATAGTTAAGGGTGTAGCGATAATTTTTTTTTTTTGATTGTTTCTTATTTATAGTGCTATACTGTATCCAGAGTGTGAACTCTTTCAATAATATATTATTCATATAGGAGAATCATAGAATAGATATAATAAGTCAGACATTAACTGAGAGAATAAGTTAGAATACATTTTACATATTATATTTCATGAGTTGAGATGGAATAAAATATAAGACATTACATAATAAAATAAATGTAGCTTCCAGAAAATTATTTTCCAAAAATAACTAGGCTTGTAAAAAATAGAGAGGAAAAGGGGAAATGTCCCCATTACCTACGTACCTGAAAAAAATTGATCAAACGCGGTTTCATTGTTTGAAACACACTTATTTTAGTTAATTTTGTTTAAAATTTGAACAAAATTGATTGAACGCGCAAAAAACAATTTATTTTCAACTTTGAAGAGCTCTGTATCGGTTATTGAACACTTTCGAAAGTTATTTTCTTGAGAAAGTTCAGGTTCGCTTTATTTTTAATACTCATCAGCTCCTAAAATTAATGTATTATGAACTGAACCATCCTGTATAGGAACTTTTTCAAATGAGTTTCAATTATTCCTAAGTAATATTTTTTTCTCAGATCACAGTACTTCCTTTGCATTACATACTGCTTACAGTGATGGAAATAATGATGGATAGCTGAAAGGAATCTAATTTTTTGTTAGAGCTGTATAAAACACAAACATACATGAAATAATATAAAGTGTAGGTCTATCAGATCAGAGGCAAGCAACAACTTCCTTGGAAAATTTTTTATAATATTCTTGAAAAGGATAGAACTCATATTATTCACCTTATTTTTGAACTTTTTGGCGTTATATGCTTTATATTATTATCAATATTTCTAGGCAATAAGTTAAATTAATAGGCTCTTGCATTGTAATTTTTTTGTAAAAGCCATATGGAAATGTTTCAGGACCAATATTCAGTCCCTACCTAGCGTATTATAAGTATGTTGTTGTTAAATGAGTATACGTTATTGTGTACATATGTTGAATTTTTTTAGGAGATAGATGCAGGTAAAGGGAAGTATCTCTTGGTTTATAAAACTATTTCGGCAAGAAACTCTATAAGATGAGTCAAATATGAGTCTTATGATCCTTTGTAGAGTTTTAAAAACCCTATGACAAGTAGTTGATTGGCTTCATACTATGATATTGTGGTTGAGAATGGAGAACACGTAAGCATAATAGACATTCACTGAAGATTATTTTCTTAGTGAATTTTTAGTCTGCTATGAAATTCGATTATCTGAGTTTTACTGAAATTGATCATTAAATTGTTGGTCCCACACCAACACTCCAATTCGTGCATGCTTTCATTAACTTTCTGAGTTACCACCTATGGAGATTTTTGTGTGATATGATAATATAAGCGTCGCCTATATACATGAATATCCGTCCTTCAGATATATTTTCTGGAACATTCGCATACAAAATAAGTATTACTGTACCCAGGAAATGCCCTGTGATGTGCCTTCTTTCAGTGAGTACTGTTCAGCGTAAGTCTTATCAATTTTGATTATCATTGCCTATTAGAAAGATATGATATGATCCATTCATTATTGGTACCTCGTATACCCAGAGCATTAATTTTATCCGCCAAAAATGTTGAGTTGACACGCATTCATCAATATCTAGCCTGTCATTTATGTGCTGACCAAAATCTATCGTACTATTTTCAGTGGATATTCCGAACCGAAAGTCATATTGGGAAGGTGTTATTATATTTATTTTATCCAGAAAATTGTTTATATGATTAGAAATTGCTTTATCAAATATTTCTAAAAATATGCTTATTAAAGAAATTGGACAATAATTTTCTATTTCGAGTTGATCCGTTAACCGGAATAACTGTAGCTACTTTGAGCGTGTTAAGGAACAAACTGATTATCACAGATTTATTTAATGCTAAAAAAAGAAATTTTACTTTGTTAGATATCACTCAAACTTAACAGTTCATTATCAAAGCATACAATGACATTGTATGTTACAATGTCATTGTATGTTTTGATAATGAACTGTTAGATTCATAATTGCAATCAACTTTCTTTTAAATAGTGATATTCATTTGAGTAAAATTTTTGTTTTTATCTGTAAAAATGGAATATCACAAAGTAAAGAACATCTCCATTGAAATTCTGATTTATTTAATAGGCTATCAAGTATTGGAGCAATAACCTATTAACAGCATTCTATTAATTTGATTCAAACCTGTAAATTTTTTATTCTGCATTTTATCTATAATTTCAATTAAATCTTGTGGCGTGACTGATGAATAGAATAATGAATTATTTTTCATTCATGCAAATCGTATCGTTGTACAGTTAGTTAAAATGAGTAGTTAGCTTATATTCTACAATCTTGGAATAATATTTTCCAAACAAATTACTATGTTGGCCAGTTATAATTTCATTATGTACTTTCAATGTATTCTTATTTTCATGGTTAATTTTTTGGGGACACATTTGATAAGATCCAAATACTCTTTATTTTATTTGTCGATTTCTTTATTAAGGTACCATTGTGATGATTGATGAGCGATCTTTTTATTCAATCGTTTTTTGAATAATTTATATTTTTGGACAGTCCACGGTTCACAAAATTTTCCGAATGAGTTCTTTGAGATCTATTATCATTTAATAATTGCGATATGTATTATCTCTTGAGTATTTAACTAATTTATATTATAGTCTCCGAGAATAACATATATAATATGATAGTTCGGAACTCCTAATAGCAGAGAAAATTGGGCAAAAAAATTCTCACAATGCTGAGAACCTATAAATTGCGATAATAACAATAATCATGTTAATATATAGAATAGCACAACACCCAAAACTACATTCTATGGAAAAAATTTCTCTTTGACAGAAGTAACAGTGCCTGCATGAATATGAGTACGTCTACAACAGCTACTAATTTTTTGATACCCCGAAATATTGGTTACACTAAGTTTTAGTTCACACATCCAAAGTTCACTGGTACATATGATATTTAATATTTCTTCCTTCAGCAATGGTTCTAGTACATTAATTTCATTTAATAAACTGTGAACGTTGATATGATTGTAATGAATAGATTTAAATTTGTTGTAAATCTCGACAATTTTGCAATAGGAGTACGATTGATGTTAATATTCGATTGGGAGATATGATCGAAATCGACGTTCACTATCAATCTTGTTGGCACGAAATCAAAAACGTTTCACTAAGACGCCACTTGGCTAGTATGTAGTCATACAGCAAGTCAGTAAGTTCAGTTTTATAGTTTATCAATAAACTCATCGATCAGTAACTTGTTGTTGGATTATTCCTAGGTTCATTTGGTTTAGAGATCATTACTGTTTCCCCTGTTTTCCAGTTAGGGTAGTGCCTGTCTTAGGACAATTTCTAATAATTACTCTCTATAGTATTTTCCGGAATGTTATCTTATCGCTGCCGGGGTTTTCCGGATCTTTGTGCTTCGTATTATCTCCTTAATTTCCTCTGTTGATACTTATGTGAATCAATACTCCTCCTATATCCTTAGCATAAGTTTCACCTCATTTTTCGTTCTATGATTTTGTCGCGGTAGTTTACTTGGGATCGGAGTGAATTTGACTTCTAGCATGACAGCGAATGCTGCTGCTTTCTCGAGATCTGTCACTGCTGAACTGTCGGTATATAATTAAAGCGTGGGTGAGGCGGTACCAAGTTGCATTTAGCTTATTCGCACATAACCGAGACACTAAGTTTTCCTCGTTGTATATTTCCATTTTTGAGTTGAATCTTTCGTTCCTGTAATCTGATAAGGCATACTGCAGTTCTATGTCAAGCCGTTTTATCTTGAGGTGATAACATCCTTCTTAGCCTGCTTTTATGTTTGATGAGGTTTTGTATGCTTTGAGATATGTGTGCCGTTTTAATTACCTTCCTGGTAATCGTAGTTGGTTGATTGAAGGCCATTTTAATAGTTCTATCGAAGTGGCTTATTGCGTTTTCAAGTGCGTCCGCATATCGTAATTTTAGTATTCGAGCGTTTAGGTTTATAAGCTGTTTGATTTCCTAGTAATCCGTGAGTTTAGTATTATAAGGTGCCTTTTCTTCGGTTTCATCACCTACCGTATGATAGCGAGTTATGATCCGATTCCAATTCCCCTTTGTTGTGATCTGATTTGGTTCAATCATATTTTTATTATTGCTATATTCAAGATATTCTTTATTTATAATCACTTCTTACTATTAACGCATGTACAAATACGGATTTTATTTTACATGTATTATAAAGTGTTAATTTGAAATGTTCGCTTAGACCATAGTTTCAAGAAACAAAATATCACAGTTGAGGGGCAGGCAATTGCACTAGCTAGATCGTAGGTAGTAACTGCACCGGTTTGCAGTTCAGATCACCCGCTATTATCGTGGATACATGTCTCCATAGTAAGCCATCTATTCCGGTCTCATCTAGTTTCTTATTGGGTATAGATTGTCAACTGGCCCCATTCCGTATCAATTAGAGCTCATATCGTCTCCATTTTGACAGCCAGGAGTTACTAAATATAAACTTAGATTAGAAACTCTGATCACACTAAATAAGGCCAACCCTGAATAAAATACTTATAATGTAATATTGAAAATTATGACAACAAACACAACACCATCTGGAAAATTGTCAGTGGAGTCAGAGGTGAATAGAAGACGCACCAAGAAATTGGAATATCTGGAGCACCTCAGAAGGTTGACAATGACATGAATGAATTGCTAATCAACGTATTGTAATAATTCGAGAAATTATTACTTTTGGTTCTCTTGAAATAATCCAATTTAATTTGAAATGAATTTTATGAATCATCATATCTTGATAGAACATAGGAGATGTCAGACAGACCTAGCTACGATGTGTCGCTTAATTCGATATCTCATATCCGGAGCACCGACTTCTGGACCAGCAAGTAAGCAACGTAAGTCCAGTACGATGTCAGTAGAATTTTTCCCTGAGTCAGGGGAAATATACGTGGAGTCTTAAAACCCCTTACGGACTGTTCTTGAGCCTAGTTTTATTCCTATAGGTCGTTTCAATAACGAATAGGCGGGGACTAGCCCCGTTGTTCTGAATTGAACATATTTTCTGAGCTTTGCAAGTGGGGTGACCTTCCGTTTTGATGGTTCCATAAAAACTAATTACCTTTGGAGAAAAGGAGAGTTCTTCAACATCTATTTGCTCGATAAGCTCAACTTCTTGTTCACCTAGTTTTTACTCTTTGAGGAATAATCCATTGTTTGCATTGATTCATGTCACATATAGCTTACCTAGATTCCACAATCAAAGTAATTGAAATATTTTTAATTTTTCTTCTCATTGTTGTTGAGGTAATATATCTATGAAGTAATTTTCTAGTCAAGTCAAGAAGAGTCTTAATCCATGTTATTTTTTTTCCTAAGGTCATATTTTCCCGAAATCAATTAATATCCTGTTCTGTCGATCTAATTTGTGTTCATATAAGTCAACGAAGAAATTATTTAAATTCAATTCGCAAGCTACGTTACATTTTGCTTGTAGTATTGTGAAAGAAAGAAATCTGGAGCTGTAGGTAGTTCGCGTAGGGGTAGGTCAAAGCATTGAAATGGCTTATAGTTTGAACCCGGTTGTGTAGCAAAATCAAACGTAGTAGTTGTGCAACAGTCGTTGGTCTTTCGGGTTCCACGGAGAGTGTTAGCTCCCTCAAAAGCATTTTGTGACTGTTCGATAAGACCCATAATTTAATTCGACGTAGAACTCGAGTGTATAAATTCTCTGTGCCCTATTTCTACAAGAGATTCGAGAGGAAATTGTGATATTACACCAACAGGGTGAGTGTATTTTGATTGACAGAGAACATTTGTTACATTCACTCCAACCTCTGAGTCGGCGATATGATGTTGAGTGGTTATCTAACTTTCAAATCACGTTTCGCCCACCAATTGTATTTTGTTAATATATATTCTTTACAGCCATTCAGGCTAGTTTGAGTATTCAATTGTAATTTCGCTTATTGGAGATCACTTGGGGGATAGGATAGACGATAGAGTATCAGGTCGTTAGGCTTGCTCCAGGTTACCAGAGAGACCTGGAAAGCAGGAGCCTCTTCTTTTGCGCGGAGCCTGAAAACCGCAACCAGGCGCGTCCCCAGGTGGCGGATAGGGGAATGCTCATGGCCCTGTTGCCAGCAGGGTCAAGGGTAGGAGTAGACATGCTCCCGCGGACCAACAGGCACCCAGACCCCGGATAGAATGTGGGACTCCCAGTCATATGTTCCTGACAAGAGGGTGACGGATAGATTGCGGCTGATACGGAGAACCATATGTTCCGGAAGAGTAAGTTATCCCATCATAGGTAACTTACTGAAACATACAGGAAATATCGACAAACGGATAAAGTACTGAAACACAGGTACCTTAATATTGGGAAAAACAATATTTTGGTACAAGACGAAACACCACAGGAAACATCCATAGCGTGATGAAGTACTGGAAACCCAGAAACCAGAACAACATGGTTGAAACATACGTACAGGAAATATCAACGAACCGATATAGTACTGATACATGGACACCCTAATATTGTGGAACAACATTATTGGGAGTATACACACAGGAAAGATCCATAACGTGTTCGAGTACTGAAACCCAGAAACTGTAACATCGGTAAAATAACGAAACATATAGGAATTTAACCACAGAGGTTAAATCACTAAGACAAAATACCGTAAAATTGGGTATCAACCATATTACGGTATAAACATAACGTGAACATCAACGTATACTACGAACGTAGATATTTACGTTTAATCAACTTGAATATCACCATTAAACATCAGAAGAAACTCAGTTCGATAACATCGACAAACAAAGAGAAAGACGCAGTCCATATCCTGAAGCAATGTGATAAACGGTCCTGGGATATGGATGAAGATATGAGAGGTTTTAGCAGGTATGCTCTAACATCATTGAGTGAGTCCTGCACTACCTGAAGTGATAGACAAAAGCTGACGGTGTGCATGAAGCATTTCCTCTCAACCGAAAAAAAAAAGGTCACCAGAGAGGAATCCTTTCTTAATTCAAAATATTATCTATCAATCATCTGCGTGGTCGAGCGCGGAATAGATCACTGTTCGGAGTTTGTGCTAATCAACTCTGAGAACCTGAGAAGGTACTCGCGGGCAGGTGAAAGGGGTAGAAATAGCGACATTGATAACCTTCTCCCTGGTTCCCATTTGGGGCGAACCTGAATTCTACTAGCCTTCAAATTCATATGCTATCATTCTCATAACCAGATTTTAGTCTAACTTTATAATCGTGTTGTGTTGGTATATACTAAATTTTGTTAACCCTTACTGAATACATATTCATCATTTAATTTGATTAACTAGTTCAACTGATAATTCCCAATTACCTTGAATATATATAAATATAAAATTGTACAAAATTCGAGGCGGTCCCTTGGATGGGATCAAGGCAACGTAGTCAGAAACAGGATCTAACTGATCTAAGTTATGCACTCAGTGCTGGCAGCTTGAAAAGAACCTTGAGGATATGCAGATCAACTAAGATCTTTGATACCCTAGCAGGTTTCAACAAACAATTCATATAACACGTCGATGAGGTATTAACACTACCTGAAATAATAATACGCAGCCGACTGTTACAAGTGGTGTATCAGCGGCGAGTTAGGTTTTCAAACCAATTCACGTGCCTGCAAAAACAGAAATTGGAGTTGACAGAAACATTATACCTTCAGAAATCAGAAGTTCAAATAGCAAGGTTATAGCTTGCGGTGTTTGTTACTTGTTTGGAATAAGAGCATAGAGCAGCGGGTTTCACATTGGAACCGCTGGTAGTTGATAACAACAGTATTTTAGATTTGTAATGTTACAGTATCTGAAAAGTCGTTATTGAACTTGCATGTACTAATTCCTGTCACCAAACAATGTATGTGAAACCCGTACAACTAATTGACATTCAGGAGACAGTAAGAAATCCAAAAGATAAGATGAGCTCTGAGTACGACGAAGTGTCAATAACAGAAATACATGTTGTATCAATCATATTCTTGATGGAGTCAAACTTTACTTGATGGAAATTATTCAAAACATACATAGTTGAACGTAACTAAACGAAATTGTAATTTTTACAAAAATATTTTCAATAACACAATATACATAAATCAGATATACGACAATTATTATTTCGATACAATGTGTCTCTATCAAGTGAGTTTTACATACAAAATCTTAAGGATATTTATCCCATGTTGTGATCTGAATTGAGTTATTGGTGGGTAAGGGTAACCAAAAAATACACTTAATAGATCTAGTTTTAATTTTGTTAGCCTCTGATTACATTAACATTATTGTTATGATAATGTTCAGTCTTGGCTTTAATTAACATGTGATTATAATCTTTCTTGATCTTATTTCACGTACTTTATTTAGGGTTGGTGCTATATAATATCTGGTAGTTTAAACTGCAAACCAGTGGTGTAACTACCTCCGGTCCAGCCGGTACAACTGCCTGGTCCCACCAACTTTAAGGATTTTTGTGGTTATAACAATGGCGGAAGGAATAGTTACGTCATTGCTGCAAACATACGAATTGGAACTGCAGAATTACACATCCAAAAGGAAAACAGCTGCTTAGATATGTCGAGAATCGATAGCTGGCAACGGAACTATAGCACTTTCCAAATAATGGGCGCAACGAGGATATTTTAGATATAGCAATAATAAAAGACATAATCAGTCATATCAGATCAAAACAAAGAAGAAATTAGACTCGGATCATAACTTATTATACCTTACAGTATGTGATGAAGCCGAAGATAAGGCAGCCTATAACACCAAATTCAGGGTTTACGAGGAAATGAAACAGCTTATGAAGCTAAACGCCCAAAACCTGAAACTACGACATGCGGACCCAATAGAAAACGTGATAAGTAACTTCGATAGAACTATTAAAATAACCTCCAATCAATCAAATACGATTAACATTAGGCAAATCAAAGCGGCACACATCACTCAAAGCATAAAAAACCTCATTAAATAGAAAAACAGGAGAAGAAGAAAGAAATCGCCTCAATATAAAGCGGAAGTTAATATGCCGAACACAGAAGTGAAATACTCCTGATCAGATTACAGGAACGAGAAATTCATCCCTAAAATGGAAATATACAACGAGGAAAACTTAACGTCTCTCCATTTGAGTAGAAGCTGAGTCACTAGTGCTGCGATACCCGCACTTAATTCCAAAACGTCGTGACAGATTTTGAGAAAGTAGGAGTAACACTGTAGGATTACATGATGAATTTTTATATTCTAATAAGGACGAATTGCTATTGAAAGCAAACTATAGAAGTTAATCAGGACAGTTGCTACATTGTCCAGTATATGGTAATGAATTCTACAGAAACCGGTTTTATTTTTGATTGATAAGAACATATACTAGCTAACATTGAATAAACAAACTGTATCTTGGATGAATATACTCAATCGTGAATTATCATCTAAATAAATCATGAGATGGTTAGTGAAAGCACGATATTTATTATAAAACATGAACAAATGTAAGGGTTTTGCATACAATACATATTCTTGTCCAATCTGATTAATCCAATCTTCACAACTCCAAAATATACAACAGAAACAGATAATGTAAAATGAAACCTTTATAGTAGTTACTTGTAGAAAAGTGAAATAATGTATGTATTATTGTGTAGGCAACTACTGTGATAAGATTATAATGTATAGTTATTAACTAGGGCACAATTAGGAATGAGCTTTCAGTTTCCCTAGGTGCTCAAACAAGTATGTCATTCATGCTCATGAAAATTTTAACACAATAATTTGGATAAGATTGCGAATGATCCTTAAACTGATGGACATATGAAGATGTTCTAATCATCATTCCCTACAAATCTATCATTATGGCTTTACCCGGAAGAGAAATCTAGAGGCAATAACATCCAGGTGGCTGAGGGAGTTAAATATCTCGGATCAATCCTTCACTCTGAACCAGAGCTTCCCAACATGTACCGGTAGCGCCCCAATGGAATTGGAAGCCTTAATGGGGGTCCAGAGGCAAATGGAAGGTTTTTAGGGGAGTTAAGGGAAACGGTAACGTAATGAACAAATTAATAATATCCATATTTGTTATTAATATTCACGCTTGAAATTTTTCATCTTATTGTTAACGCACAAAGAAGCATTTAGAAATTGAACTTATGATTACCTATATATTTTCATATTTTCTGCCCGAAAAATCTTTACAAGTTTGTAAATGAAGACGAATTACGCGATTCGTGCAAACATTCATTTCATTGTTAATTACAAAGGCGGGAAACCTACAATTGGTGAGGAATTAGACCAAAAATTCCGTGCAAAGTAGAATAAATTGACAAAATGGCTAAAGACGTTGAAAACTTTTTAAGCGATCACTTGAAAACTTGATGAAGCCAAAACTCTGCCAAAGAACGCTATCAAACAAAAGTCTGAAGCTGAAGCAAAAATGATGAAATGAAGATTTCAACCGCTTGTTGCTGCAAACAGAAGTCCGTTAGCTTTCAGAAAGCATTTGTCTTAAACTAGGCAGAGGTGGATACAACCAATTCCCAGTGTAATCAACTGAGTCTGCAAAACAGGATGATTCACTCAACAACACTTGGATGTTTTTTATGACGATTTCACGGAGCGATAACATGAATATACCAAATTCAGGGGCAGGACTAATTGAAATCACAACCAACGAAGAACTCAAAGTAAAACTCAGAAATGGATACCAAGAGTTCAGGCTTCAAAAATCAATTCCAGCACTGTTCCCTAGAATGTGGATAATATTACACAAATTTTCATTATTTCTACAAAGGAACAGACTGCATAGCACAGAGCGTAGCTATTTGCGAATTTTGTTGACTAAATTTGGACCCGAGATTGACAATTTACCAGCCTCAACTATCACATTAATTTTGTATTATCGATTGATATTTGTATTCACTCATTTTATATAATTAACAATGAAAAACTGTTTGATACATTTGATGGTGAATTTTATTTTCGGATTAGGTTTTACTAACGAAAACAAATATTTTGATATCAGATATGTTAGTCATCATGCGAGAGGGTGTTGGATATATTTCTTCTTGTAAAGAATGCGGTGTTCTGAAGAAGGTTGGGAGCTTCGGGTCTTAACTAACCTGGAATCAACAGCTGGTGAAAGTCAAGGCAACATTAATATTAGCCAGACGTGCACACTAAGACATGAGGAGTAAGTCCCAATATCTCGCATTATACATAAAACATTGTCGTGAAACCACCGAAACGATTACTTATGCATATTTGGAGAAGGATAACCTAGAAAGTAGCTGCGGCTCAGTTGAGCAAGGTACAAAAACTTGCCAGCCTCAGCTTAGCTGGAGCTATGAAAACAACTCCGGTAGCCATGGAAGTATGATTGGAGATACCCGAATTGACCTCACGATTATGTTTGTGGCAATAATGTAGTTTCCGAAACTGCAGAACATATTGTAGAAGATCGGGCCATAATTGAATGCACCACGAGACAGTAGTTATTGGAAAATCGTTGAAAAACAGAACTGGAAGACTACTCAACAAGAGTAGAAACCAGATTCGAACAGTAACAGGTCTTCTCACGAGTCATAGCCGAACAAAAGAACATCTGCACAAATTGGTGCTGGACAATGGAAACCTTCCCTGAAGACAATTCGGCACAGGAATTCAACCAGCCGAAGACATACTGTCAGATTACGAAATATTAGATGTCAGAAGACAAGTAATATTCGGATATGCTAGGCTATCCTCCGAAAAGTACAACAGTTAACCCGGTGAAGAACCTGTACAAACTAGTTTTGGAGACTAGTGTCGCGGAGTGGGTGTTGAATCTTTCTTGGTTGAACGGACGTGATGTTCTTAGGTTCCTTATAGTGTTTATATGTAATTATAAAAAAAAATAAAAAGTCTGATTGAAACGTCGTATGACTCCCAAAGTTTCATTCAGTGCAAACCAAACTGACAAATCTGAAGGTCTCCTAATTGGAGAAAACTGGCATGGTTTTACGTGGGTAGAATCAAATACAAGGAAGCATTAAGCGATATGGAATTGTCTTATATTAAATATTCTTTTCCCAATGAAGATTTTTCAGTATCGAAATTAGAAACGATCTCGTACTCAGGTTTTCAAGTGGGAACCCCATTGCCCCTGCTTGATAATTTATCAAATCCTGATTTTTGATTTCCATAAGTATGTTTGCGTAGATACAACTTTTGGAACAATAACGCTGAATCACTAACCCAGGGAATACATCAAAATGTTCGATCCTTCAATCAATTGAAGCTTTATGCCAGTCAGCATCAAAGTCGACACATTTTCTATGCGTTAGTGAACACTGGATGAGCGAAGATCAAATTTACGTTTCAGGTTATGACCTGAGGGAATTTGTATTGAATTTCACGACTTATGTCACCGCCCACCATTATCAAATTTTAAAGAGTTTTAGAACAGTTTGAAATATATACTGTCTCACACAATGAATGAAAACGAAACGTTCATTGTTATGGGAGATTTTAATATAGACTACCTACGGGATTAATATGAGCGTAACGAATTGTTAAATTTATTGGAGTCATATAATATGATACATTCTGTCAATCAAATTACTCGCGAAACTCCTACATCCACATCCTGCATCGATAACATCTTTGTTGATAAATATTTAAGACATAGTACTAAAGTTATTGCTAGTGGCATATCAGACCACTATGGTAAACTGATATCGCTTCCAACTAACTCCTTCAAAAAATTGGATAAAATTGTATTTTTACTACCAGATGTTACAATAACCACAATTTTGCAATATTTAGGCAATCGTTATGGGGATCTTTGTTTGACAGTGTTCATCAAGCCAATGAAGTTAATGAAAAGTGGAACATATTCTCACATGTTTTCTCAACGGCATTTAAGAAATCATTTTCGAAAATATCAAAGTAAATGATGATAATTGGTTAACTCCGAAATTATTAGCTTTCAATAACTTATAATAATACCATTGTATGGAATAGAAAATAAGACGTTAATTTGCTCAGCAATTATCGGGCAATAAATTTATCAAACTGCATCTCGGAAATACTTCAAAAGTTGATTTGCAAACGATTAAATGACTCCTTTGTCAAACACAACCTGTTTCACATATTCGAACTTTTACTAAAGTTTTTAGTCCAGTCAATAAAGCGGGAAATCAAAAAAGTTTCTTATAGGAAGATGGATCAAAAAATTTTTTTTTGCATTACCTTCTATGAGTCCTCTAGGTCATTCGTGACTAGCAAGCGAAGTGACTAGCCCCCCCCCCAACACCCCCAAAACTCAAAATTAACCCCTTTCTCACACCCCATTTTAAAATAAAATGCAAAATATAGCAAAAGTGAAACTTGAGGACTCAAAATGCCCCTAGTGGGTTTTCGGGGTCGCTGATTACGAATCTGCCGTTAGTTTTCCGGAAAATTCAGACGGGGAGCGGAAAATCGGAAAATTTTCTATGAAAAACATATACTTCCAACCAACTCCATGATTCTGATGCGATTGGCACTAACCGCAAGTCGATATCTCTTCCCGTCTGGAAGTTACGCAATGCTATAATTCCGAACATTTTATTCCCCGTCTTCCGAATTGTTTTCTATGGAGAACATATATTTCCAACCAACTCGATGATTCTGATGCGATTGGCACTAACCGCAAGTCGATAGCTCTTCCCCTCCGGAAGTTACGCAATTCGATAATTCCGAACGTTTTATTCCCCGTCTTCGAATTGTTTTCCATGAAAAACATATATTTCCAACCAACTCGATGATTCTTAAGCGATTGGCACTAACCGCAAGTCGATATCCCTTCCCGTTTGGAAGTTACGCAATTCAATAATTCTGAACGTTTTATTCCCCGTCTTCGAATTGTTTTCCATGAAAAACATATATGTCCAACCAACTCGATGATTCTTAAGCGATTGGCACTATCCGCAAGTCGATATCCCTTCCCGTTTGGAAGTTACGCAATTCAATAATTCCGAACGTTTTATTTCCCGTCTTCGAATTGTTTTCTATGAAAAACATATATTTATGACCTATTTGATCATTCTGATGCGATTGGCAGAAACCGCTGATCGATTTCTCATCCCGTCTGGAAGTTACGCAATTCAAAAATTCCGAACGTTTTATCTTCCGTCTTTGTATTGTTTTCTATGAGAAACATATGTTTCCAACCAACTCCATGATTCTGATGCGATTGGCACTAACCGCAGGTCGATATCTCTTCTCCTCTGGAAGTTACGCAATTCAATAATTCCGAACGTTTTATTTCCCGTCTTTGAATTGTTTTCCATGAAAAACATATATTTCCAACCAACTGGATGATACTGATGCGATTGGCACTAACCGCAAGTCGATATCTCTTCCCGTTTGGAAGTTACGCAATTCAATAATTCCGAACGTTTTATTTTCGTTTTTGAATTGTTTTTTATGGAAAACTCATATTTCCAACCAATTTGATCATTCTGATGCGATTGGCAGAAACCGCAAGTCGATTTCTCTTCCCGTCTGGAAGTTACGCAATTCAATAATAATAATACTTTTTTCAGTGTTGTCGAATTGAACTCGCACCTGAAGTTGAATAATGATGTTTCTAATATCAAGACGTAGAAATCCGGGAAAATTTGGGAAAACTGTGGAAAACCTGGTATGAGAAAATTTCAAATTTGGGCGATATGAGCGTGTATCAGGTCATTACATGGGTTTTCTGGGTCGCTGATCACGAATATGCTATCAGTTTCCCGGAAAATCCCCCTGAAAAGTGAAAAATTGGAAAATTTGGTTAATTTTCAGTTTTTTTACTGCTTTTTTCAGCGTTGTCGGATTGAACTCGCACCTGAAGTTGAATAATGATGTTTTTAATGTCAAGAAGTATAAATCCGGGAAAATTCCGGAAAACTGTGGAAAATCTGTTACAAGAAAATTTCAAATTTGGGCGATATGAGCGTCTAGCAGGTCATTATATGGGTTTTCTGGGTCACTGATTACGAATATGCTATCAGTTTCCCGGAAAATCCCCCTGAAAAGTGGAAAATCGGGAAATTTAGTTTCTTTACATTTTTTTCCGTTGTTACTGATAACAATGTGCTTCAAATTAATGTCTAGTGTTACGAACAAGTTAAACGAAATAAGATTATCAAAAAAGTCGGAAAACTGCGGAAAATCTGGTATAGGAAAATTTCAAACTTAGGCGATATGAGCGTGTAGCAGGCCATTATATGGTTTTTTTGGGTCGCTGATCATCTTTGTTTATTTAGATATTTATTTAATTTTTTTAAACAATGGTCAGGTAGTCTATGGTTCTCCCAACTATGGTCTGATAATCTATGATTCTCCCAACTATGGTCTGACCAATCTATGGTTTTCCAATCTGAAGTCTGTGAACCATATAATTCTATGAGCGCGCATGCGCGATTGTGGATGACCTTGGAATGGACCGTGTTCGGTAAAATGAACCTTAGATAATCGGTTAATTGGTGATTGAGTAGAATGTGTTGTGATCCATTGGTGCTCGATTCAGTTGTTTAATTGTTTTGGAATGATACTGTTTATCTGTGTAATTTTCGTGTGAGGTTACAGATAGAATTGATGATCACCTTGATACTATAATTTATTTGAGCAAGTATATTTTTGTTTTAGTTATTAGTTGTCGTTAACTCGTGTTGGTTCCGGGTTGCCAATAGGCCAACGTTTTTTTCCGCCTGAAGTACAAGGCTTCTAAAGGAATATTGAGGGTTGGTCACTCGTCATTAAGAACCTGCCCTGGTTCAAGTTCTGGTGGGAGCGAGAGATTACTGTTTGTGTGATTCCTCCTGTGCCCGATCTTTAACCGAATTTGCTGTTTTTTTATTTTCTATATTATTTTCCATTTTTGACTTGTAGAATCATCACCTTCTGTTATGAATCTGGTCGATTGCTAGTAGTTTGGTTCCGGTGGAACGCAATCCTTATGCGTGGATGAGCAGTTCAACGATGGGAGTTACCTAGGGAGCACGAAGCGTTTATTTGATCTTACGCCGCTCGGTACTCCAGGCCTATCGTTGAACTGATCATTATCGGATTGGAGAGCGAACTTTTGATTCCTTCTGCTGGATTCTCGACTAGGCACATATCAGTTTGTCTTAGATAATTCCTTAAAACGAATTATGATTGGTGTGTTGTCCAGTGTTGGTTTTTTTTTGTGGATTTTAAGGGTATATTTTGTGGATTCCAAGGGTGGTTTCAAGGTCCTAATTCCTTCGGAAATAGCGATCTTGGTTTTCATTTTGTTTAATGGTTTCCTGATCTAATTTCCACGTTTAGTCTTGGTGAAAATTTGAGAAATTTTCTTGAAGTAAGGGAGGAATTTATAACGTGTAAATTCCACCTTGTGGCTCAGAAATGGCAATCGGTTAACTCCTGTGACGTCAGCTATGTTAAACCGTATATTTGGTATATCCTAAGAGTCATGTTCTGTAGATTCTAAAAGACATGGACCGTATCGATATTCTATGGGCCTTGCTTGCTCGGTGTTAGTGACCGCTTCTCTTCGAGGGTGTTCTGTGGGAGACAACGAGACGCCGGAAATGCGGAAAAGGACACTTCTGTTCTAGACGTTCGAGTGAAAAGTCGTTTTAGGTTATTCAACAGGAAGGAGATACTGAGCGTGGCTTGGAACCGATCATGGGAATATTTCTTCCGTTGGAATTATACTAATCAATTATCGATTTGGATTGAAATCATTGTGATTAATAGGACAATTGATATACCTTTCGGGATTTGAACCTAGTTTGACGGACTTGTTTGGGGGAAAGATAGAAAAGTTGTCTTTGGAAGTAAAAGAAACCCTATCGTGTTAGAGGTAAATATCTTGTAATTCCATTTGTGTTATTCACTAAATTCAGGAATTAATTGCCTTCATAGGTGTTGTCTGACAGAACTTAACCTAGTTATAATTGGTTAACCATTGTTGTGTCCATGCCTGTCCGCTGACGACAATAGGACGATAGAGTTTGAACATTTCTTGGTTTCAGGTTTTTTTTCTTTGTTCCCTACTTCTGCATTTACTGCAAGTTCTACTTGTAGTTTGAAACCTCGTCTAAGTATTGAGAAATTTAACAAGACGCATATTGAGGGTTGGCTTGGACATACTGTGAAAGGTGCCTAGGAGTCACTAGCTTATTTGTGAAGTATAATCGTGGGAAACGATATGGTAATTGGAGCAGGGATCCCTTCATCGAAGTAGAGATAATTAAACATCAGCAATCAAGCAAGACATCCAACTCTCAGGTCAGGCTATCGATTTGGTTATGTAAAATTGGAATTAATCATTTAATATCAGGCTATCGATTTGGTTATGTAATATTGAAATTAATCATTTAATATCAAGGTATCGATTTGGTTATGTAATATTGGAATTAATCATTTAATATCAGGCTATCGATTTGGTTTATGTAATATTGAAATTAATCATTTAATATCAACCTATCGATTTGGTTATGTAATATTGAAATTTATCATTTAATATCGAACTATCGATTTGGTTTATGTAATATTGAAATTAATCATTTAATATCAAGCTATCGATTTTGATTCCCTGTATCATATGTTGAAATTTATCGAATATCGTATTTTACTTAAAGTCAACTGTTATTGGGTTATCGATTTTGATGAAATCAACTTCATCCATATTAGCTATTAATTAACTTCATATATCATTATTGTAAGTGCTGTCTCAAATTGATTCAATACTATTTATTATCTCAAGTAAATTGTTATCATTCTGGGTATAGATCTTTTATTTCCTTCTTTCAGGGTAATTTAACCTGGGGATTTGAGTATTTGCATCTCCTAGTTATATTCAAAATCATTGGTTGGTTAAATACTCTGGCGCCCTCAATTTTAACATCTAAAATATAACTTACGACCATTCTTCACTGTAGCAGTCGGCAACCAAGCGATAAAATAGAATTTCAGTTTATCCTTTAGTAAGAGTAATTACCCAACGTCTTGGGCTGGTTATAATTTGACATCCCAAAGGTTTGGGTGGTTACAAAACCTGTTGCTCGTAATCCATTCTGAATTGTTTTAGTCTTCGCATAAGTATCTACAACTTTTTTTAAAATAGGAGCAAACTTATCTTTGGTTAAAGTAGTATTGAGATTGCCTTTTCGCCTCCAATTCAAGACTGCTGCTTTCCAACCCATTTTAATAGGTCTAAATGCTGCTACGTCAGCAGTTTGAAGTATTCTGGTTGAATTTGGATAAAGGCGTATTAAAATTATTTCTAACTTTCGGCATAAATCGCTTACTTCATACGTAAGGTGGGTTTTATGCCCATCTATAAAAAGGATCACTGGAAACGGTACGTTTTTTTCTTTCAGATGAGGAAATAATACTTTCGAAATGTATTCATAAAAAACATGAGCCTTCATCCATCCCGAGTCGCTCATTCCTATATCCCATTCCGATGGCACTGATTTGTAAATTTGATCATTTAATCGTTTGCCGGGAAAGATAATCATAGTCATACCTGAAGCCGAAAATGTGAACATTACTGTTATGTTCAATTTTGATGATGCATGTTCAATTTCATAAATATTTTGTGTACCTCTAGGAGCTAGACCTTTCGTATTCTTGGGACAAAGATTAAAGCAAGTTTCATCGCCATTGAAAATTCGTCTTGGATCAGTTAAAACCGAGTCGTATCCCATTTCTTGAAGATTCTGAGATCCTTTTCTGATATATTTGAGCTTGCTGATGTAACCAATTCTCCTGTTCTTCGTACAAGCTTTGGATGTCACCGAAGAAATGCTTTGTACTAGGTGTCATTGGGAACATTTTTGGTGAAGGGATTTTTTCGAGGATTGTTTTCCAAGAATGTCTGGACTGACAATTGTATGTCGTCTTTTCTCCGTGGAAATCCCTTTTTTCCTAATTCAATGATCCACTTCTCTAGCATGGCCTCTTCTTCTTTGGTTAAGACAGGGTTTGGGCCAAAACTTGTCTTAATGAACTTTTCACCTCTTCTAAACTGCAAGGTTGCCCTAGGAATATTAAATTTTCTTGCTGCCTCCCTCAGAGGCATACCTTCCTCAATAGCTTTTAAAGCTGATTGCAGTTTCTCTTCAGAGTACTTTTTTGCATATTGCAGACCTTCCTGAACTTTTGGCATATTTTCTGAAACAATTTATTTCTATTTTTCAAAAGTTTGTTGAAATATATTTTACATGTGCGAATACTTTTAGTCAAAAAAGATTTAAATGATGAAAATGGAAATACCTAACTATTTTTACACATTTTAAGGTAGATATCACTAAATATTTTCATCAAAATTGCAGAAAGAGTAAGCAATTAATCCAAAGAACTATTGTTCAATTTGAATCACGGTTCCAAATCTTATTTCAATAAAAATAAACATGGACTAGTGATTGGCCTGCGTGGCCAATGATTACATTTTTACCAAATTTTTTAGCCAGTGATTGGCCCCTCTTTTTCTAATCAAATATCACATTTGGATGTACGAAACGACTATAAATAAGACCTAATATTCATTGAAACATAACTCCAGTTGAATCTTTGGTAAATATTCAAACCTTTATTACAACACAATTATTGAGAGTTTCACCAGCACCATGTACATCCCAAAATTAACGTGCCGCCATTTTAAAACAGAATAACCAACACTAAGGCTTGATAGTTTTTAGTAAAATTAGTTAAAGAAAGGTTATGTTGGCACTAAAACCTTGCAAGAATATAAAGCCACTCTCTTATTAAAAATATATGAAATATATCTGGCCAATCACTAATGAATGGCCAATGACTGGGTGGTTTACCCTAATAACAATTTTTTTGAGTTGAACACGAGCAAGAGTAAACCACCTTTCTGGGTTACTATAAAGATAATCTAACATTTATTTTCACCATCATTGTTATTATCATTACTATTATCATTATTATTATTGTTATTGTTATTATTATTATCATTATTATCATTATCGTTCCATCAGGATGTGGTTTCTTGATAATAAAAAAAAGAATAGTTTGATTGTATAATATACTAATAAATACACATATAATACACCTATTATCCAAACATGAATGTACTGTAGTAGAGGTAACAATAACATATAGATATACGTTTAAGTATTTTTATCCATATATATATATATGCTAAAATATAATAAATCGGCAAAAATTCCTTTCACTTTTTTCTTAAAAAATATGCAATGAAAGTTGTTTAAAATATCATTTTGCTTCGGAATTCATTATTCGCACGTCCGTTCTAGTAAAAAATTGGGTAGTCTTGATCCGATAGACATGGGTCCATTGGACACCTATACATAACCTATGTATATTAATATATATTTGTATTTAATATGCATAAATATAAGTATGTATATTCAGAGTCATGTATCCGTCGGCGATGACGTTGCTATCACGGTGCTTGTGACTATCACCCTATCAGTACCCTATCACTAATACGATGTTGCCCAATAGGATGGATGAATAATTGGGATGTTGCGTATTTGTGGTTCGAATTCAAAATCAACTCAATCAACGTAGATGTTGTGCTGATTGGAGTTTCCCTAGTAATTTCTTTCGGAATGGTACTAGGAAACATGTCTAGTAGTCCATGGGGTGGGCGTATTCTCCCTTTCTGGATTCCCCTTACGCTTCTACTACGTGAGTCCTCTGCTGTTCCTTAACTATCAATATTATATTTGTTGTTAAGTATTCCTTGAAGCTGCTCCTTTTTCAGTAAATATGACTAGCTCGGATGCGTCTGTTCGTCTTCGCTCTGATTGTGCCATGGGTGTGATTTCTTCAGACTGGCTTAGTTTATCCTCTATCTTGGTATGGGTTGGTTTTGTTACTTTAGGTACATCCCGAGAACTTCGTACTGTCCGATACAGCTAGAGTTAAAAAAACTCAAAGATAACATTTTTTTTTGGGATAGGGATGGGTAACATATGAGGGTGCGATATTGAAATTCTTTCCGCAGTATGGCAGAAACAATGGTTGAATAAACGGTTGGATCAATCTGTCTAAAATTGTTACCAACGGCATTCTTGGGGTCGATTTAGTCAGAAAGCAACTATATGACTCGAATAGTCAGATTCAAGGTTGACTGGAAAAATTGAACAAAAAGCTGAGATCCAGATATCGATTCTGCACCTGACGGAAAAGTCACGTTGTCATTCGGATATAGGTTAACAGACTTCATATTTCTCCGAAAATGAGAGGCAGGTTCTGAATGAAGTCACATTGAATGGGTTGCCGTTAAAATGTATCGAATCTCGAACAACAAATAATTCCCAGAGAATCGAAACGTCGTGTTCGCGAAGCTTGCTTCTTTCTCTTGTTATATACCAAATTTGCAATGAATAATCATAACTGAGTACTAGAATTGCATTTTTTATTGCAATTGATACTGGATTATATCTTAGCTGATTTGATGATGAAGCAATAATTTACCCATACTTGCAAATTAATACGGAACCTTCCAATGATGAATTTATTTATAAAAATTCACAACAATGATGTGCAAGCAAACTATCATGTCAAATATAAGGCAGGCAGTTTATGAAGCAAGCATTAAAAGGTGATTTTCATGCAGTATTTGCTAGTATTCAATAATCAAAGCAAGTGAAAGGGTAATAGCAGTACTTGATCAGTCTCTTCGACCCACGTTCGCACAATATCAGAAATAAAAATGAAAAATCGGTATTTTCAAATTACATTCTGAATTTATTTTTCCTGCCGTATTCAAGTTAGTACTCGCAATTTCCTTTCTAACGGTGGTCATACCTGTAATTGGACAACTTTGTCCGGTTTTTTAGTTATTCGTCAAACTTTTATATATCGGACAATTATAGCTCTTACTCCCGGGTTATCACGGTGTGCAAAAACTATAACTATCTCATCAGAAATACCCCGTTATATTCCGGTAATTACAGTGTAAAACTTGGATATTGCGATTCTCACACACAAAGCCATCTTCAGCGTTTACTTCCGAGTAATCACAGTCTGTCGACCTTGTCATTAGCATATTACACCTATTTCCGGGTAATCACAATATACAGTTATATGTTGTGATGCTCTCTCACTCTAATCATTCATACCCGTTGATGACATTACTGCTTTTCGGAAATAATAGCTTCGTTACACAGCATATTAAGGACGAATAGATTTATAAAAAGTTGAAGGAGGGAATCCTGGAACTGTGCAATAATAACTGGAATTTCCCGGTTCTTATCGTCAAAAATTAAGAAAACACTTTCGTGAGGTCAATGCATAATTCACCTTGCCATTTATCACCGTTACTCAAGAGAAGCTGAAGGAAGCCCGATATTGGTCCACATTCGATTTGCGACAGGGTTATTGGTAAATTCTGCCTATGCCGGTGCTTGATCGAGGACTGTATTAATTAAAACTGATTCCCCTTGGGTTACACCTAGCATCAGCCACTTTCCAATGGTTTCTAGATGAAGTAGGATTAATCGTTCAAAAAACACTTGATGCACTTGGGGAAAGTTCCCTTCAGATTGAGAAAAGTCAACTTACAGATTAGTTCTGTGGAGTTTCATTTCTGCAAACCTGAACATTTTGCATAAAATGGATGGATTGAAACGGATCCGGAGAAAGACCATGTAATTCTCAGAATGAAGCCACCAAAGAATTTGAAATGTTTGAAAAAGTTTTCGAGGATAGTCTCGTGGTACCGGAGGTTTATTTCCATTTGAAAAACCATTGGCCACTCAACCAAAATACTGGAAGAGGCAATGAAGTTTCCGTGATAACAAAAACAACAAGAGATTTTCGATAAACTAAACCAAGGATTGACATGGCCTCCTGTTTTGGTCAGACCCGATTTTCCCCAACTGTTTATTTTACAAATAGATGCCTCCGAGAGTGGCTCGAAGTAGTTACAACTCAGAAGATCGATAACCACGAACCCATTATATTGCTAGATATTCGGATCTAACAGAATTTGTTGCGTATGTGCTAGTTCACGTGCACTCATTTCGATCTATCTATCGTACAAGCAGTGAACAATTGTAGGGCTACCACTGCTTTCGATAACTGATTTTTAGTCAATCTTATATAAAATCTGATGTCAGAGGTGGAATAATATGTTCGCTCTGTATTTTACTTCCTTGTTCTATATAATAATTCACGTACCTGACAATGGAATAAATTGCTGAAGGGTTATGGGATGCCTAATGAAAATCTACAAGCTGGAGACAGCCCTTACCAAGTTGTGATTTAAATTAAGAAAAAGTTTTATTGTACATTCAAGTTCTGGTAAGGTTAAGACAATCCTCAACCAACAAACACGAATCGTGGCTTGATAGCTGCTGTCCAATTATGAGAAATTGAGACAATTTTCATCGTTTTAGCTCTAAATGCAATTGCAAAGGATATGACAGACCGACAAAAGGTTATTGGAATTTATGTAAAAAGTGTATTGTCGTCGTAATTTTACATATACAGAAGAGACGGAGATGAGCATACACTTATGTGAGCAAGATCTGGAATCAGAGATGAGCCTGCTTGAACAAAAAAGCCTTGAGAAAATCTGAGAAACAATTAAGGAAGATGTGGGGATTGGAAAGCTCACGGAGATTTCACATGAACCATGGTCTGAAGAGGCATTTAAATGCACAAAATTGAAGAAAACTGATACCACATCCGTAAACATGGAAGGTGACATCGTAATCATATTTGACTCCTAGATGTGAAGCAGTAAAAGATGACGGAGGCGATAGAATTCAGGCTCACAGGGATGAATGAGCCCAGGAAAAGTATAGACGGACAGGTAGAATATACACTTAACATCACCAAGACCACTAGCATAGCAGAGGTCGTAGCGGATTATACATGGTGCCATAAAGAGCAAAAACACAGAATGGAAGAGAGGCTAGCAATCTGTATGAACATCTCGAGAAGAGCAGGTAAATGATGAAAGACAACCATACCAATGAAATATTGGATCTAATGAATCAACAAAACTGATACCACATCCGTAAGCATGGAAGGTGACATCGTTACCATATTTGACCCCTAGGTGTGAAGCAAGATAAGATGACGGAGGCGATAGAATTCAGGCTCACAGGAATTAATGAGCCCAAGAAAAGTATAGACGGACAGGTAGAATATACACTTAACTTCACCAAGACCATTAGCATAACGGAGGTCGTAGCGGATTATACATGTTGCCATGGGGAGTAAAAACACAAAATGGAAGAGAGGCTAGCAATCTGTATGAACATCTCGAGAAGAGCAGGTGAATGATGAAAGACAACCATTCCAAAGAAATATTGAATCTAATAAACGGGGGCGCAGGGAATGGTACTCCTCGAGAAGTCCTAAAATTGATTTTTCACGGCACTAGTATTCGCGCTGAGATGATGGACGATATTCAACAGGATGTCGAAAAGAGAATGCACAATAAAGAAAGCTATTGGAAAACTGAGAACAGGTTCTACTCGGTCATATATAAGGACATAAAAAAGCAGGTAGGTATCAACAGGATCGGTGTTGACATTAAACACATCAGAAAAGCAGGCAAGGAAGACATCATGCTCGAAATTATTGTCCGAAGAGAAGAGACTAGCAAACTGAAAAACGGAATTAGGAACAAAATAAAAATCAACATCAAAATCTATAACCAAGAATCAATGCTTTGAATAATTCAATTTGATTCGAATTAAAGTTTCATACATTAGTATGTTTTGATAGAACATATGAGAAGTCAAGTAGGCGTACCAATGATCTGTCGTAATTTGATCTCTCTTTCCGGAGCACAGACTTCTAAGCCAGCAAGGAATCATGCTTAGCAAACGCACGAGGTCAGTGATAGTTTTTCCCTGAGTCAAGATAAATCCACGTGGAGTCGAAAAGAGCTGTCACGCGCCTAGTCAGTCCTATAGGTCGTTTTGATAACTTATGGGGGGGCTGCCCCCGGTATTCCAAATTAAAAATGTTTTCTAAGCTTCGTGCGTGAGATGCCCACCGCTTCAATGGTTTCATAAAAACTTATTACATTTAGAAAAAAGAGGTTCTCCACCACCTACTCATTCGGTGAGTCCAGCCAGTCTTTATGTGTAGAGGAACAAACCATTGTTCACATTAGTTCAAGTCATAAAAATTTTACTCAGATTCCATACTCAAAATAATTGAAATATTTTGAATTACAAGGGATTCGAAAGAGGATTGTGATATTAGGTCAACAGGGTAAGTGCATTTTGATTGCCAAAACAATAATTGTTATATCAGCCTCTGAAATATAATGTGGTTATTCAACCTTCAGATCACGCTCCGCCCGCCAATGTTTATTTTGTTAAAATATGTTCTTTCCAGCCATTCAGGCTAGTTAGAGTGATAGATTAAAATTACGCTTATCGGAGATCACTTGGAGGATACGACAGAACGTCATGTCGTTAGGCTTACCCCAGGTTACCAGACAGAGAGGAATCTTTCATTAATTCTGGATATTATCTATCAATCATTGGCGAGGTCTAGCGCAAAATCGTTCTGTTCTGAGTTTGTGCTAATTAGCTTTCATTGGTTCCAACTGTCTCAAGAAAACCTGAGCAGGAACTCGTTTGTTGGCGAAAGGGGTAGAACTAGCGACATTGATAACGGTCTCCCGGGTTCCCACTCGGGGTGAAACTGAATAAGACGTCTATGAATTCATATCATTCCCATTTTTAGATTTTGGACCAATTTTATGATTGTTTGTTGTGTTGTGCTGTACTAAAATTTGTTAACTTTCATCCAATATATATTTATCATTCAATTTGATCAACGAGTTTAACTGGTACTTCCTAATCACCTGTCAGCGAACAGGAATCTTCAGAATTGATGCTTGAATATATATAAAGATATAATTGTACAAAATGAGAGGTGGTCCCTGGACAGGAATCAAGCTTCTAGGTTGGCTGAATTATACACCTAGTAGTGGCAGCTTGAAATAATCTCAAGAATTCACGGATCAACTAAGATCTTTACAACAAACAATTATCAATTCAAATAACACGTCGATGAGATATTAACGCTACCTGAAATAATACCCAGCCCACTGTTACAAGTAGTGGATGAGCGGTGATATAGGCTTTCAAACCTGCCTGGAATATTAAATCTGGAGTAATGTCGGATTTATAAAATAAATGCTCGGCGGACTATCACAGTTCACATAATTGACATTGACGCAACGTGGATTCAGAAAAAGTATTGAAGGTCATACTGAAATTGATAGGGCCAGGACATTAACATCAAATAATAGTCAAATCACTGAGACCAAATTCCAGTGGGAGTCAAGTGGCAATAGTAACCACACAAGGTAAGGATGTAGCAGACAAGATAATCATTCCTGGAAAGATCTGCACAGACTGCATCAATTTTGGGGTTAGGTGGAGGGTATTTTTAAAACGATGCCAGAGATGTTTGGAGTATGGAAATATCACAACCAAGTGTGAAGGTGAGAACAGGTTACAAGCCTGTAGAAGCTGTGGTGGGATCTCATCAAGAAAAAAATTGCAAAGAAAAGCCCTACTGTCGCAGATGTGAAGTGCCCTGTATTGGGGAAGCTTGATAAGAATGAAACAGTAAAAAAGGGAAGCAGGGAAAGACAAACGTCGAAATGGTTCCATTAAAAATTCAACATATTAACGTGGGGGCACCTGAGCGGCTCATAACCTAGCTTTCGAGGTCACAGATGGAAACGATACTGACCTTATCCTTGCCAGTGAAACGAACAAGACAATCCTCAGTGAACCTGCCTGGTTTGATGATAACAGAAAGGACTCGGGGGTGTTCTGTCGAAATAAAAACATTGGATGACGGGTCTTTCCAGACTTGATGGCGCCATACGAATACAGCTGGACAATGTTGACATATATTCTTGCGGAGTGTCTCCAAATATCACTTTTGAAGAATTGAGGGATATTGACGAAATTATGAAAGAAATCAGACACAGGAAGAGGGAATCCATAATACTAGGTGATCTCAACTCCGAGTCTCCCACATGAGGATCCCCATATGAAGATAGAAAGGGAAGATACATAGACAGATGAGTGAATACCTTGGATCACACAGTTATCAATAGAGGAAATGCTCCAACCTTCGTGAGAGAGCAAGTCACACATGGATATTACACTGGCAACATCCAAAATAGCGGGAAATATTACTAAGCGTTTTTCAAGAAGAGTCGTTGAGTTACCGTAAATATGTATTTTTATACAACATTTATTTGCGAGAAATCTGTTATTAAGAGGCACGCACGTGTACAACTGAAATCCTACCAACAAGTTTAAGTGTAATTGAAAGACCAGATATAAAAGGGTTAGTCCAAAAACTGAAGGAGGTTCAAAAGAAGGCAAATACCTCATCTCTCATACCAGTCGACAAACACTCTGAAACACTCTACTGGTTGGACGCGAACATTGAAAATGAACGCGGACTATATAATATAACGAGGAGAAGACTGACTAGGGGAAGGTAAAATAGCAGTGTCATAGAAGATAGGAATGTCGAATCATGAGGAAATAACTCGGCTTCATGATCAACACAATGAAAAATTACCGGAGACAGCTCTGTGAACAACTGGAAAATGATATATGGGGCCAGGACTATTTATAATATTTATTTATTTATATATATTTATTTATTCATATATATTTATAATTTTCGGCGGAAACTATTAGAAAGTTGCACCCAAAGGGATCATGAATAATTTACTGACACCCCAAAGATTTCCTGCAGAATGTAAACGAACTTGTGTGGTACTGATACCGAAGTCTAAATGCATTGTAGCTGAGTCGGCATCAGCCTATAGGCCAATATATCTCCTGGATACTATCAGAAAGCTCTACGATTAACGTCTGAACAAAGAGCCAAGAAAGCTCTGTTCTCCACACAATTTGGGTTTCGTAAAGGATTCTCGACAACACAAGCGGTAAAGCGGGTTATGGTTATTGGACCTGAAGAATGCTTTCAACAACGCCAGAAAGAAAATTTGGAAAAGATGAGTCGTTCAAACGGTCTTTTAACTGCATAGACGATTATCTAGTCCAATAGCGGAAAGTTTTCTCTACTCCATCATGCAGTGAATAAAGAAACGACTTAAATTTCAACATAAAGAGAAGTTTTCGACGGTTCCTGCAAGTTGGGCGCAGACCCACAATCAATGCTCTACAATACGTAGGTCCTACAATTCAAGAAGATCTACTACTTACTATAATATCTCGTTTTCGAACATACAATTATGTCATTACTCAAGTCCGACAGAGCAATACATTCTTCAATTATTTTGTGATACTTCGAAATTACTAGTTACATCCAGAAATGCCAATTGGTCACTGATATCAGAAGGTTGAGAACTAAGTGATACTCAAATCCGAGAAAGAAATAAATGTTCAATTCATTTGACTAAAATAAAAGAACGAAAGAAAAGAGTTCAGACCTTAACAGACTAGCCGAGTTAAAGCCGCTGTGTTTGTGACCTCATCTTGTCTTCAATATACAAGAATAAGCCCTGAGAATATTGACTGTGATAAGATCGATTATTGTTCTTGAGAACTTAATATTTAGTACAGTCATTTTATGGATTGGTCGTACTTTTTTTTCGACTTAAGATTTGAAAATACTGAAAGTTAGCAAATTTTCCGTAGATTACGAAAAAAATAGTGGCTGAAAACCTCCAATGAAGGAAAATGTCTTAATTTATATATACGAGTATATACGATTTTCCGTGTTTTTCCGAGAAAGAACACTTATATCTTCGAAAATAAGCATTTTTTCAAAGGAAAAGTTTTGAACAAAAGTTGTTCAGCATTGAATTTTACATAGGAATTGACTATTCTGAATTTAATTTTCATCGAATTTTACGAACATTGGATGGGAAAACAAAATATTTTCGAATAAGAACTACATATGAGAAAAAATTGCATTTGGTTAGTAAATATGGTATGATAATTTTATATTGGGGTATATATCGTTACTGTAAATGATTATAATTAAGAATTTTCCAATATTTGCCCTAATTTTCCGTGATAGGAAATTTTTTTATTTTTTTTTTCAATCTTAGTGTATGATATGTCGATTTTTAGGTTTTATAGAGCTCTGATAACGATTTTTCAGTTCATTTTGTCGTGAAAAGTCATTGAAAACGTACATTCGAAAAATGAGAAAAAAATTTTTTTAGATTATGGCGTGTAACAGATCAATTCTTATATTTTTCAGGGTTCTGAATCGTTATCAGAGCTCTACAAAACCTAAAAATCGACATTTCATACACTAAGAAAAAAAAAAAAAAATTTCCTAACCCGGAAAATTAGAGCAAATATTGGAAAATTCTTAATTATAATCATTCACGATATATACCCCAATATAAAATTATCATACCATATTTACCAGCCAAATGCAATTTTTTCTCATATATAGTTCTTATTCGAAAACATGTTGTTTTCTCATCCAATGCTTGGAAAATTCGGTGAAAATTGAATTCAGAATAGTCAATTCCTATGTAAAATTTAATGCTGAACAACTTTTGTTTGAAACTTTTCCTTCTAAAATGCTTATTTTCGAAGATATAAGTGTTCTTTCCCGGAAAACCACGGAAAATCGTGTATATATATATATATATATATATGTTTCTTCTTAGGTTCTCGCGGACGTAATGTGTAGAACTGGATTCTCGGGTATTGATCCGCGTTGTGTGGTTTCGGTCCTCAAAAGGACCAATTTCACGACGTTTCGGCAAAGTCGCATTTGCCATCTTCAGGTGATTCGACCGTAGAGTATGGAAAATCTAGGCGAACTGACGCTTACTTGGAGGGACAGGTATTTATATCCCCCGTTATGCTTGACCTTTGGACTTTCGAACTATTTCACGCTTGGTTGATTTCTACGTGTTTGGCTCCGAGTGACACACAAAGACAACTAGTACGAAGAACATCTTGAGAAGAACGAGTTTTGCACTGCTTCGAGATTCCATTCAACAAACAAGAAGAATTCTGGATGATACTGACAGCAAGCTACTACGTGTTCACCTCTATCTCAGCAATGAAATCAATCCTCTACTTTGGGAAAGAATTGACCAGCTTGCCGAGTTCAGAGCAGAGAAAAACACTGAAATAACTATAGAGAAACAGAAGAAGAAGTTCAATCATCTGAAAGACACCCAGAAACCTGAGGGAGACAGCACAAACATAGATCCTGTCAAAGTTGTCCATAACTTATCCGACCATTCTTTGAATAAGGCCTCCATGGATGTCCTTGCTAAAGGTTTCAACTTCGCTATTGCACCGGCACGCATTCCATTGGAAGACATCATTTGCAACGTGGAATCTGCTATAACTTCGCTGCAGGATAAAAGTGAAGCAGAGATTATTCTCCAAGATGTGTCGCGTATTCTACGAACATCGAAGCCACCTAAAAGGAACATTTCACACGACGAGTTCCTAGCACTGAAAGATCTTCGAGAGAACGAAAGCATCATCATCCTACCAGCAGATAAAGGAAATGCAACCGTTGTCATGAACACAAATGACTACAGAACCAAGATGGCTGCGCTATTGGACGATCCGACTTACAAGAAGATTAGGTCTGATCCCACTACATATCTAGAGAAAACAACGAAAGCGAAAATCAAGGCATCTCCTATCGACCCTAAGTTACAGTTACATCTCATTCCAAGAGAAAAATCATCCAGATGTCCGAAACTGTATGGTCTCCCAAAAATACACAAGCCAGCAGTACCTATGAGACCAATAGTAAGGTCTATCGGCTCACCATCACATGCATTAGCAAGATTCCTAGCCAAGAAGTTACAACCGCACGTTGAGACAGCATCATCGTACGTGAGGAACGCGAAACACTTTATCGAACTTCTAGATATGCAAATAGTAGGACCTGACGACATATTAGTAAGCTTCGACGTAGCATCCTTGTTCACACAAGTACCCATAAACGAAGCCCTAGAGATCATCCAACATAAATACAAACCGGAAGGATACATTATTGACTTGGCCAAACACTGTGTAGCCAATACTTACTTTATGTACGAGGGACAGCGATATAGGCAAATCGAAGGAGCACCGATGGGATCACCAATCTCACCAGTGATCGCAAATCTTTTCATGGAGGATTTTGAAATTTAAGCTCTTAACACAGCGCAACTAAAACCCAAACTTTGGCTCAGATATGTAGATGATATTTTCGTTATTTGGCCACATGGAGAAGGACAACTAAGAGGGTTTCTCGATCACCTGAATGGAATCCATGATCGGATAAAATTCACAATAGAAGCCGAAGAGAACAACCAATTACCATTTCTAGATGTTTTGGTAACAAAGAAAACTGACGGCAGTTTGGGACATACAGTATTCAGAAAAAAGACCCACACGAACCGATATTTGAATAGTAACTCGCATCACCATCCATCCCAGCTACAATCAGTCGTAAATACCCTCATGACAAGGTCAAAACGTCTCGCTGATGCGGAGAACTTCGATTGAGAAATGGAAACCATCCGAGCAGCCCTTAGGATGAATGGCTATTCAAGAAAACAGATTCATAACTCTCAACGCAAAAATGAGAAGGATGTCAACAATGAAGATCAACCAGTGGGAAACGCTTTTCTACCTTACATAAAAGGCACAACTGACAAAATCTGCAAAATACTGAGCCGTCATGATATCAAAACAACCTTCACAACAGATAGGAAAATCAAAAATGTTCTTCGGAATCCAAAAGACAGAATTCCTCTAGAATGCCAAGGAGTGTACGAGGTGCCATGTGGTAATTGTGAAAAGACATACATCGGGAAGACCAACAGACGCATTGATGTGCGAAAGACTGAACATGCAAACGCTGTGTCGAAAAACGAAACCACGTCTTCACTAGCTGAACATGTAAGAAGTACTGGCCATATGATCAACTTTAGCGGCACAAAGACTCTAGCCAACATTGAACACTTCTACACCAGAATAAACAGGGAGGCAATAGAGATCGAGAAACGTCCACATAGTCTTAACAAACGAGATGACGGACTAAGATTACCAGCAACATGGAAACCCGCTTTAGAAAGTCTGAACATAAAACCAGAAACAAGAACGTGATATCCAGTGCACGTGCAACAGGTCACGGAAACTTTCCGGCTGATTCCAGCGTCGCAATGACGTCATCCAAACGTGTCACTCGAAAATCTAGTTTATAAACAAATATTAATTGTAAAAGTGATTTTAAGGTTATATCATAGATCTTGTAAAACATAAAATTCAATTACCCGAGATAAAGAAGAGTCATAGAAATTAAATATTGTGAAATTCAAAGAGCATTCTGTTTAATTCCATATAAAATAATTCTATACATAAAATTCAAGTTCAAAACTTCATAAACTTCAACTCAACAAAATAAACTCATAAGAATTTAATTAATAATTGGCGCCCAACGTGGGGCGCCAATTATTAAGAAAACTCTTACTGAGTTTTTATTTATTTAATAATTATAATTTTTGATTCTACCGGCTAGCTTTTTATCTTTTTAATTTGATTGTATTTGAACTTTGAATTAATGTTTATGAAGTTTTTGAACTTTTGAAGTTTATCTGAAGTTTATCTATAGAATAATTTTATATGGAATTAAACACAATGCTCTTTGAATTTCACAATATTTAATTTCTATGACTCTTAATATCTCGGGTAATTGAATTTTATGTTTTACAAGATCTATGACATAACCTTAAAATCACTTTTACAACTAATATTTGTTTATACTGTTGTAATCAACAATCTTCCTTTTACTTTACAGATAATACGGATAATATGATGTAGAATTTATAAACAAACTTACGTTTAGATAATATCCAAAAGTGTGTTTAACAATGTTGGCAATGTTCAATTTACTTCTTTTTAATTTCGTTGATTCACTTTTTACACAATACTATGCTATTTCACTATAATCAAAGGTAACTAATTTTGGTTACTTCTTCTTGAGAATCAGGAACTGTTGATAATACTTTGTTTTATTCTTTTAGATAAGACATAAAACTTTTCGATGCTTTATTGAAATTATATTGAAGAATGGCAATCGTTGGATAAATTGGAGGTTATTACAACCTTTTACTTGATTTAGATACTTGGAACATTCGTTGACTTTTAATAAATTTTATTAACTTCGATTATTTGGAACTTATAGAAGTTTGGAACACTTGCTTTCACTGATGTTTATTTTTATAAAGTTAGGATTAGTAAATTTGAGTTATGTAATGTTAAAAGAATGTTATTGATATAATATAGTATGTATTAGATTTAAGAATAAGTAACTGTCAAGAAAACCATAAATATTGGAATAATCATATTAATAATAACCCAATCATAGGTTATATTATACCAAAGTGTGGGGAAAAATGTAGGCAATATTAATTTAAAAAGAAGGAATCACTATCGATTAAAATAAGTTGAAAATCTCCAATAATTCAAAAATTATAGAATACTAAATTCTGATTGGTCGAGACTAATTTCTAGTGTCACTCTGGTAACAATGAGTACTTATGTCAGATTAACAACAATTAACTTGGCATTCTTGATATGAAAAGAAGGCACCTAAATGTATCGTCGGTTTTGGAGGCCAATAAAAGGGTCTGAAAGTAAAGCCAAGTTGAGTTTGCAATAATATCTAAGTAGAGACTGTGCTTCTCTGGCAACTCACAAAATTTTCTAACCTAAGTTTATAAAAATAAACATCAGTGAACGCAAGTGTTCCAAACTTCTATAAGTTCCAAATAACCGAAGTTAATAAAATTTATTAAAAGTCAACGAATGTTCCAAGTATCTAAATCAAGTAAAAGGTTGTAATAACCTCCAATTTATAAGAAGTATCCAACTATTGCCATTCTTCAATATAATTTCAATAAAGCATCGAAAAGTTTTATGTCTCATCTAAAAGAATAAAACAAAGTATTATCAACAGTTCCTGATTCTCAAGAAGAAGTAACCAAAATTAGTTACCTGTGATTATCGTGAAATAGCATAGTATTGTGTAAAAAGTGAATCAACGAAATTAAAAAGAAATAAATTGAACATTACCAACATTGTTAAACACACTTTTGGATATTATCTAAACGTAAGTTTGTTTATAATTTCTACATCATATTATGCGTATTATCTGTAAAGTAAAAGGAAGATTGTTGATTACAACAGTATAAACAAATATTAGTTGTAAAAGTGATTTTAAGGTTATATCATAGATCTTGTAAAACATAAAATTCAATTACCCGAGATAATAAGAGTCATAGAAATTAAATATTGTGAAATTCAAAGAGCATTGTGTTTAATTCCATATAAAATTATTCTATAGATAAACTTCAGATAAACTTCAAAAGTTCAAAAACTTCATAAACATTAATTCAAAGTTCAAATACAATCAAATTAAAAAGATAAAAAGCTAGCCGGTAGAATCAAAAATTATAATTATTAAATAAATAAAAACTCAGTAAGAGTTTTCTTAATAATATATTTACATATATAAATTAAGACATTTTCCTTCATTGGAGGTTTTCAGCCACTATTTTTTTCGTAATCTACGGAAAATTTCCTAACTTTCTGTATTTTCAAACCCTAAGTCGGAAAAAAAAAGTACCAAATCTCAAAAAAATCCATAAAATGACTGTACTAATTGTCTAAGCGTAGTATTGGAATCATCCAACAAGCGGACCTGACTCTAGGTTTTGCTAAAACCAAGGTATTGAGGAACGATTGTCAGAATATTTATCTCCCCATTTTTAGCGGTCAATTAGCACAGTTGATTTTAGAAGCGAGAACTGTACAGGGTTTTCAATTTTCGATACTTTTGTGATATATATCTGTTATTTTCAAAGATAGGAGGATGTGGTTTCCACAACATGCTGCTACTTTCTCGTGAAACATAATATGCCGTAAACGTAACTTCGTTTTCAAGATACAGGGTTATTTTGAAAATTATCATTTTTGTGACACCCCTCGTATCTCGGTTATTATAAAATGTATTGGAAACCAACATTTTCTTTCATTACAGCTTCTAACGAAGAATTCAATGATAGTTGCTTCACCTGACTTCCTACATTTTCAAGATATGAATTGAAGTTGAATTTCCTTGAATGAAACATCCTGTTTATTCACATATTTGAATTCGGTTTGTTTCTAATTTTCTGAATAAACTACAATTTTCTACAACTCAATAAGTTATATTTAGTAGGCCAAGGTGCTGAAATTACTTGTTGATAGCAGTCAGTCAGACCATTTGTCAAAATTTGTTACATTATTCAATTTTGTCTCAGAAAATATGACTTGTTAGGTTGCTACATACAGTAGCCAATGAATATTCGCATGAGGCCATAGAACTTCATTTTAATAGGCCCTCCTTTTTAAATTCAATATTAAACTTACAATTGACTATCTTCATACCTATTTCATCCGGAGAGAAGACGACCGTTTCCTGATAAGTTTTCTTAGCAAAAATAATTTAATTAATTATGGGACATTTAGACGGCCAATGCCAATATCTCAGTACAAGGAAAATGCAGAAATTGAGGAGGTGAATTTTGTAGCCTGAGTAGAGTCAATTCCTTCGACTTGATGAGACAGAACTTATAATAATAAAGAGTAGAACACAAGATGCTGAACTAGAGATGCTGAACGTCATCTGATATTCTGCAGTTAGTATTTACAGCAAAGCTAACATAAATTCTGCTAGATGCGTAATATGGACTGATGGGGCATATTTCTCAAGTGCTGGTATCTTCAATAGACATAATTCTAGATAACGCGCCCATTATCTGTGAACGTGAGCAGCAGGGTATGTTCTACTTCAGCGTTGCATGTTCCAATTTGGAAAGACAACTATCTTATAGAATTTTTGAAGACGATCTCATTTGAACAATATCTATTTTTAACAGGATTGAGCATTACCTCATAATGCCCAGGTGAAAGACTCTTTTTTGGGATAACATTTTCCGCAAAAATGGATTGGAACTGAGGAACCTTTGAGTTGGCCACCGCTATCGCTCGATCTATATGTTGTTGTGGTGTTATTTACAAAATAAAGTGTATCGCGCTATCGCAATATCCAAGAGTTGCGTGAAGCCACCACTCTCGCATTTCAAAATGTTCCGAGACGATCAATGATATTTTTAAATGCCTTACGATGGATAACCAAAATGTGAAAAGTGTTTGTTAGGGAAAACGATAATCATTTTGAGCAATTTTTGTGATCATTAAAATAGAACAAATGTATAAGCTTTATGAAAAACTTGGAATTATTGTTTAAGAATTTGTATTGTCACATACTCGATAATAATTTAAATCGTATCAGCAAAACAAGCAGAACGCATATATTTTTGTTTTATTTCATCAGAGTCATGACCTACTATAAAATAACTTATTTCATTTCAGAAAATGGTAGCTAATTCAGATAGTTATTAAAATAAATAAATACTATTATATACGTTTGAAAAGCTGAAAAACAGGGAGTTACATACAGGGAAATACAACTTTAATTCATATCTTGAGAATGTAGTGAGCCAGGAAGAAACAAAACCATCGTTGAATCTTATGTTAACTGTATGGAAAATAATGTTCAATTTTTTAGTTATTTTAATTAAGTTTCAATTTATTTAATGAATTTTACAGTACCTGAGATATAGGGGGTGTCATAAGATTGATAATTTCCAAAATTTCAAAAACAAAGTGGGCTATGAAAATTCCGTTTACACACAGTGCAGCGAACCGCGCCCTCCTATCTTTACAAATAACGTAGATAGAGCACAACGATTCGAAAATTGGACACCCTGTACAATGCCACGCGAATCAACCTCGATTGACAGTAAATTTAACCATGATCGAGGTATACTCCCGAGAATTATCACGCCGCACTACCCAGGTTAGGTAGAGTATTCAACCGGTGCAACATCTCAGTTCCCACGGATTCGACCTACGTAAATATTGGAAATAAGGAATCATCAATATTATATAGTGTAAAAATGATAACAATAGATTGATAAACAATAAAAAAGTTTGAATCCCTTTTATTTGTGAAATACGTCATTTACGAACAGGAAGACAATTTCAACCAAATTAAATACCCATGAATAAATAAGCTAGATAGAAGAAACCCAGGCAGGTCAATTAGTATTTGAACAAACAAATTATATCTAAATTTTGGGAAATGAGTCAGATTATCTTATATAAGAATAAGAATAACAATCGGAATATGTTTATTGGAACTTGATTGGTATTATGTGAATAAAGGAATATAGACACCTAAACCCCAAGAGGTTTGTATTGTGTCGTAGAATTCGTTATAATAGTACAGTAGAGAATTGAATATTCCGATTTATCAGTCAGATAATAAATATAATTTATATTACGCGTGAGCAATATAACAATAATTAAGAAATGCGGAGACAACTCACAAATATGTGAGCGTTATGAATGAGGTAAGTATAGACTTACTTATATTAAATTTTTTAACATTATTATTAATTGATCTCAAGGCTAAAGGAAGTTTATTATAGATTTTTGGTCTGTTGAAGGAAACACTGTTTTGACATTTTGTTTTGGAGAATTTATTAATTTTGATTTCTTCATTGTAAGCTGCTCTTGTGTGATAGGCATGATCTATGCACTCATTTTCCACTTTTAGATGCATGTATATTAGACATTGATATATGTAAAGTGTTCTTACTTTTCAGCACATTGTACAAAATATCCGTAGAAAATCTTTTAGATTTGTTTAATATTATTTTTAAGACTTAATTTTGTACAACATTAAGAGGTTCCATTGCATTTTTATATAGACCCCCCCATGCTTCGATGCCATATTTCAATAAAGATTCCACCAGAGCCTTGTATATATTTTTAAGCATACGAATGTTCATGTATTCTCTTATTTGGTAAAATTTATGAGTTACTTTCCTTACTTCGCTTGCTAAATGTTCTACTTGAATATTCCACCTAAGATTTTTGTCAATGATTATACCAAGATACTTAATGTAGTCTGCAGCTTGTACGGAATTTTCACATTCACAGTCTGACATTTTACTGCCTAAACATTTTTGGGTATGAATGTATAGTTTGTTTACGTTATTACATTCACTAACTTTCGTGATTAAGAAACTTATGAATTTAGTTTTATCTGAATTAAGGGTGATTTTGTTCGATTGTAACCATCAATTCATAGCACTAAGACCACAAGTAGCTTTATTTATGAGTGAATGTAAATATCTATCACGGAATATAATAACTATATAAAAAATTCTCGGGAATTAGGTCACATTAACACTCTGTTATAAATGTTCGTCTTTACGTACGTTTCGGTCTCACGACCATCATCAGAAGACTTATTTTGTTAAAAAGGGGGTTAACTAAAACTAAATAGCACAAGCGTCCATATCGCACAATCTTCAATCAAAAAGCTCACGCCGTCGAAACGAACAGAACCACGAATAATCGAAAATTGTATCGTTAATATTAAAGTATAGATTTTTTGTAACAAGAAACCACTGCTAAGTAATATTCTCATAATGTACAAACGCATATTGCTATGGTCTCAAAGCAACTGAAGTTCGAAGCTATTTGTTTGTAATAACTCGACCCAGATGTGGATTTATGACGTACTTGAAAAGGTTTTAGACCTGCATTGGAATTTAGTTTACTTTAAGCGTTCTTCCTAAAATATACTTTTAACATTATAAAGACGTATGTAGGAATTTGCAAGAGTTTTAAGTAATCAAGTTAGTATAAATCTGACTCAATCCCTGAATATCATTCCTATGATTTACAGAATTTGAATCCCTTTTTATGTGAATCATCTCCAGGATAGATTTTTTATAATAATTGGTTTCTTTAGTTGAAATATTAACATTTTTGTAATCAAATTGATGGTTATAATCAAAACAGTGCTTAGTAAGGGCGGTGGAATTTTCTAAGTTATTATTTCTTGTGCTATACTTATGGCCGTACATTCTTTTTTGTAAATATTGTTTAGAGATACCAGTATAAGTTCCATCACAATCTAAACAATTCAATTTATATACTGTGTGGGTTTGTTTATCTTTAGGTATTACAGGTTTTAGATTTGAGAAATATTTCCCAACACAGTTAGTAGGTTTATGCGCAACATTTATATCGTACTTTTTCAAACATTTCTTAATTTTTTCTGAGGTCTCCGGAATGTATGGTAAAGTTATATAATTGTCTGTATTACCTTTTATGTTATTTTTATAAGAAGAACCATTATAGATTTTGTTTATTCTCTCTTTAATGATAGGATTGTAGAAAGTTTTTGGGAAGCCATTCATTTCCAATGCATTACGAACAATTTTTAAATTTTTGGGACGGTCCTCTGCGTGGGATAATTTTACCGCGCGGTCTGTGAGGCTGTTTATGACACTTTTTTTATAACAAGCTAGTGCAATGGAAATGAAATGAAGATAACGTTGAGACCAGACTTCTTTAGTAAACCAAGAAGTTTTTATTTTTCCATCTGCATCATGCCTAATGGTCATATCTAGAAAATTAATGTTATTGTTTATTTCTATTTCACAAGTGAATTGAAGTTTACAATGGAAATTGTTAAATTTATTAATCACATATTGAATTTTATCGTTGGGAACACACATAAGGCAATCATCTACATACCGTTTAAAGAATACAGGCTGAAAATCTAATCAGCACAGTTTAGTTAGTTTCTAGTCAGCACAGTTTATTAGTTTTGCATCAATCAATAAATTGAGAACAATATTGGTCCCCGAAGTTTTACTTGTGGTATTCCAATTTTCACCACCTCGGATATACTTGAAGTGTCATTTATTTGTACAATTTGCGATCGCGCACGTAAGTAATTAGTAAGTACTGCTAAGGCAGGTCCTCTAATGCCGATATTCTCAATTTTTTTTAATAATACGTCATGGGAAACCGTATAGAACGCCTTGGCAAGATCCAAGAAAATAACCAGACTTTTAAGATTCTGATTGAAGTTTGAGTTTATTGTATTTGTTAATTCAAGTATCTCATCTTCAGAGCTTTTAGCTTTTCGAAATCCATATCGCTAGGGGATAAGTTATTAAAATGTTCAAGATGGTCCACAATTCTATCTTTCATGCATGATTCAAATATTGGGATTACTGTACTCTGTTTGAAGTGGCTTAGCACTATTCCTGTGACAAATATACAGTTTATAATATGTTTGAGAGGTTTAATCAGATGGTTATGCATATTTTTGATTAATTTTGAAGTGATTTTGTCTCTTCCTGCAGCGTTGCCGTTTTTTATCTAGATATTTTATTATTAGAGTTTCTTTTATTTACAGGCTTTAGGAAAATAGACTGCGGTTGACAGGTCGCATTGAGGTCGCCATTGGTGATCTTCACCTCTTCTATACTATTTGCCATTTTAATTCCGATGTCGCTAAAAAATTTGTAAAACACGTTGGCTTTTGTGTTGTCTTTTTTTATATCAAATATGTTTTCGTCTTTACATGCGTTTCGGTCTCACGACCGTCATCAGAAGACATATCGACATAATCACTATCTGAAACGGGATTTCTTAAAATTAATTTCACTAAGCACTAAGCGGCTTCATCGAATTAATTCCAATTAAAAATGCATACGTTGCCGTAACGAACAAAAACTCGAATAATTGAAATTGTAACACATTAATGTTCAAAGTATATGAACATGTATTAAAAAACCACTGCAACGTAATTTTTCTACAGCGACAGAAATTATCTCATGAACGCCTGATAACAAATTCCTATACCTTCAAGTACCCACTTCCAAACCAGATGTTGAAGATTTATGAACTACGATAGGAAAGGGTTGTCTGACCGTACTAAGAATTATTGAATTTTTTCATTCTACATCAATACACTTTTAACATTATAAAGGCGTACGTAGAAATTTGCGAAGTCTTGATTAATTAAATCCATATAAATTTGACTTAATGAATGTACAACAGTTCTTTGATTTAGAGACTCAGCATCACGTTTTATATGAGTCATCTCCAGATAGATTTTCAATAATAATTGGTTTCTTTAGCTTTGCTAAAATATTAACTTCTCAATTCTGTAAGTTGATGAAATTCTTAATCAAATATTAAATAATTGTGATAAAATTAATAATGAGTTTGCACCAATTCAAACTGTAAAGTTATTATCTTTATACAAATGCGAAAAGCATCAGAACCAATTTATTTTAATTCGAACGACAATTTACTCATGCAACGTTCATCCTTGCTTTTCTTCCAACATTTTAATAAAAATTTTAAATATTACAGTTCTTGATTACAGGTTAGCGAACTTATCTAGCTACGCTATAAGGAAATGACTATAAACCAAAGTCATTGCATCCATCTTTGTCGACACTTTAATTTGTCGATAAAGCGCTCTACATGCATGCTATGATCCCACATGCACCATTGCCGGCACTTTCTTTGTCGATAACGAGCTCACTCAAGTAAATCAGCTCAGAAATGAAAATAACTAGAAAGGTGTTGTCGCTTGGAGAATAGATACATAGTAGAAATCATTTGATTTGGTTACTGATTTTTGTATAATCTTTTCACATTATAATCAAAACAATATTCAGCAAGAGCGGTGGAAATTTCCAAGTTTTCGTTTTTACTACTATACTTATGCCAATACATTCCTTCTTGTGAATATTGTTCAGAGATTCCTGTATAAGTTCCATCGCAATCCAAACAAATCAATTTTATATACCCTGTGGGTTTGATTATATTTAGGTATTAAAAGTCTTAGAATTGAAGAATATTCACCAACACAGCTTATGCGGAACATTTATATCATACTTCTATTTTATTTCTGTAAGCTTTGAAATTATTGATATGCTCAACTGTTGGGTTTATTCGCATTATCGTATATAGTTCGTTATTCCTTATAGTAGAATTCACCAATTCATCAGTGATCCAACACTTCCTTTTTAAGTCCTTTTTGGTTGTTTTCTTTACTGTACATGCGTCTGTGTGGTCTTTCAGTACTCGTTCCAAGTTGCTCATTGTTATAATTTCCTTGCCACGATTCTTCTACCAATCTGGCTCTCAGTTTGATGTTATGTATATGGTATTTGAACCGTGTTTAAATTATTTCTTTTTATTCTCAGGGGTAATAAGTAGGTATTGGTCAGTAATGCAGACCTAAAGGATAATTGGAGTGATTGGGTCATAAACTTTTATGTTTTTTAATAAATATATGGTCAATACAACTTCTTGTGTCATTGTCTACCCTTGTATAATCATTGATCGTGAATGTGAATTTATATTCTGCCAATAGGTTGAGATAGTTTTCTGCTATATCTTGGTTCTTCATGATATCTACATTTATATTACCTCCAAGAATATGCATTCCATTTTGTGTTTCGGTATTAGATAGTTCTTCAGATTGTGACCTAAGTCCATATCAGAAGTGGATGGTGGCCTGTACATAGCAGTTGCTATTATATTGGTATTAATTTTTTCGACAATTATCCTGATATTACCTATGTTTTTCAGTTCATGTTTATAGGATGGTTTTTATTAAAATATACAACCAACCATTTCAATTGATATTGCCTTCGTTATATACTAAATTGGTTTTTCAAATTATATAGAGACGGGTCATTCAGTTTCCAGCATTCAGTGACTTTTATGCAATCGAAATTTCCTAATTCATGCAATAGAATTTCAAATTCAGTAATATTTTCATTTATACTTCTAATGTTCAATTGTATTATTCGGAAGTCTTCATTTCCGTTTTTTTCAAGGATACTTTTACACCCACGTTTTACTACTTCAGTACAGACTCTATCTATTTGGAATTATTTTATGTAATTATCCATATTGCAACATAAAATGGGAATTTCCTCACCTAATACAAAAATTGTAGATGACTTTGAATTAATCGTAATTACTTAAATATGACTAAAATTATTTAGTCCAGTAAATGAAGGTATTAATATTAAATTTTTTTACTTATGAGCCGATTTTGATCTGTGAGGGATCATTTTCTCCGTAATGATGTCTAGAACAAAGTGCGGGGGTTTATTTTTCTGACTAATTGTTTATATTGTTAATAAACAATAATTGGTGTTAAACAAATGCCTGTCTCAAAGCATTATAAGAAAAAATTAAAAAGTACAGGTTTTAAGCAAGTAATTGGATATTTTCAAGTGTTAAAGTAATAAACAAAGGTTCACAAAGCTTACTCAATGTTCATAAGCAATTTGTTAATTAACAAATGAAAATATCCGAAATCGAGTCCAAAATCGCATAACCAGACCTAATTTCATTTTTTCGTTTATTTGTTAATTACCAAGTTGTTTATTAACAAATGAAATAAACACTTTATTGCAATTATATTACCGAATTCGTGTTCATCAAGTTGAAAATATCCGAAATCGAGTCCAAAATCGCTTAACCAGACCTAATTTAATTTTTTCGTTTATTTGTTAATTAACAAATTGTTTAGTAACAAATGAAATAAACAATTTATTCCAATTATATTACCGAATTCGTGTTCATCGAGTTAAAAATATCCGAAATCGAGTCCAATATCGCATAACCAGACCTAATTTAATTTTTTCGTTTATTTGTTAATTAACAAATTGTTTGCTTTGTGAACCTTTGTTTATTACTTTAACACTTGAAAATATTCAATTACTTGCTTAAAACCTGTACTTTTTAATTTTTTCTTATAATGCTCTGAGACACGCATTTGTTTAACACTAATTATTGTTTATCAACAATATAAACAATTAGTCAGAAAAATAAACCCCCGCACTTTGTTCTAGACATCATTACAAAGAAAATGAGCCCTCACAGATCAAAATCGGCTCATAAGAAAAAAATTTAAATATTCAGTCGATTTTGGACTTCATTTACTGGACTAATTATATTAATCTCCGAAATTGAAAGAACATTATTGTTCGACACAGATTTAGTAGGGCTCTTTGTTCTCAATTTGGCTTTTGCTCGATCGGAGTATGTTGTTTTGATGTTTCGGTAAGTTGAGGTATTCGGTAATGTCGTTGCGATCCCAGATTGAAGAATCGTATGGAAGATTTTTAATTTTTCCTATTTTTCTCTATCGTTTTATCCGTCTTTTGTCCTCTTTTACTTGACTGCTCGAAAGTTTTCTACTCTGTGAAGTTTCCCTGGTTTTCTTCATATATGTCGTGTTGCTTCTTCTCACCATCTGTTATCGGTGCAAAAGCTTTTGCTTCGACTTTTTCTCCACCGTTTCAATTTATTTCAGTTTTTCCAGTGGAAAAGCTTCTCCATTCCCATACAACATATATGTTTCATATAGGCAGGGTACTTTTGTTGCCCTGCTTTTTTTATGATCATCATATAAGAATTTTCTTTTTTTCTTCTAATCTTCACTTGTACAATCTTGAGCAATATAAATCCCTCCTCCTCCTTCTTCAACGTTTTGGCTTCATTCGGTAGTTCCTGCTTTAGATTATATTTACTAGTTTCACAATGACTGGTCGAGCTTTTCCTCATATTTTCTCCCAATTCTGAAGTCTCTATTGTCGCATGCAATTTTTAGATGTTTCGAAACAATTCTCAAGAAATTTGAATTAGTTTCCTCTTGTGTTTCTTCAACTTCATATTAAACTATACTAAGTTTTTTGCTTTTGTTTCTTAATGCTTCCACCTTTGTTTTTAGTAATTCGTTTTTTTATTTTCATGTTCGTATTAGTCAGCTCTCTTTTGATTCCGGTGATGTTTTCATCAATTTAATGCATTCGTGATTGAAGCAAATTCGTCTGTTTCTCAATTAATTTGAAGATGTCTCCGTTTTTAAATGTGTGATTCATTACTACCGTATGTTTACCACGTTATCGCATCAATTCCCATCACTGCACCTCGGTGCTAGGATTTGTGTGACGGTCGATTCTAGACCCTCTCAGTTAGGGTTCATCCAATACTCATTTGTTGTGAAACCTGATATTCATCTTCTCCGCACGATGCCACAGTTATTTCGTTGATAATAACATAATTCCTAAGTCAGGAGTGTTTCAGATTCGGTTTATATTCTTTCTATCTACTTTATCATTCATTCCTGTAGGTATTCTGAGGTGCAATCATTCAGTTCTTAATCTGTGAATCACCTTTAATTAAATCGATTGAGAATAGCCACTATCGTTTTTACATCATTCTTACTGAATGTTTACTCCTATTTTGGATAATGCTGATATTTCTTGACACAATGTGTCATTTAACACATGGTTATTTATAATAACTGCCTACAATTTACTGAATTAAATATTTATTACCTGTGCCATTCTCCATTACATGTTGCTAATAGTTCCCAAATGTGACTACTTCTCTCATACCTCTCAAGATAGTTGATATATGTGGACATTTTGTTTGATGATCAGGATCAGAACGACTTAATGTTTTATTGATTTACTTATTCCTGCTGAGTAATTAGAAAGTAAATTTTGAAACAATATCAAATTACTTTTATTTTTCCGACTACAATTGAAAATGTAATCAAAAGATTGCCTGGCAGCACCAGCATTTGTATATCGTTCCTCCCAAAAATGTGTAATTTTTGGGCCAATGGAAATATTTCTCTCAATCTGGTAATGAGGTTTAACATATTAGAAGTTGAAAATGCATAATTGATTGATTAGAATGAGTTTCTTGGGAGATATATGGAGTTATACGAAATTAATACATACTCTTCTTTTGCTTTTGATGTTCTCCATCTGACGTTGAGTGCATTCGCCTATACTCTGTGATCCCCAGAGTTCCAATCCAATTCTAGCATATGTATACGTCATAGATCCAATAGGGACCACATAGGTGACAAATAGAAACGTGACATTATAGCTGAAAGTACAATCTTTTAAAAAATGTACGGAAGAGGATTAAAGTATCATTGTAGTTATTACTGCTTAAGTAAACATTTTCGGAAATTAGACTGTGCTCACCCATATTCCATTGTTGATTCATTCGTAGATCCATCTGGCCATTCTGGATAGCAAACAATACGTACTCTACCATCTGCGTAAGACATACTGAATGTCGTATAGAAAATCCAAGACGGAAAGCCGAGAATAATCCCTAATAACCAAGTTCCTATTGCCAGAAGTAGAGTACCAGTTCGTCCCATACGTGGCTTAAGGGGAGTCATGATTGCCATATACCTACAAAGAACAATCAGATTTTAAAATGATATCACTATGAATAAGAAATATCCCACAAAAAATACTATAAAAAAACTAAGGAGCTTTCGGCTACGGAGTACCATCATCAGAGTAAATCAAAATATGCCTGTTTAAATACTATTTGGCGGCAATAATGCGAAATGGGGGTTATCCTCAGCTGGAGATAAATCGGAATTTGAAAATTGCTTCTTTGCTTGATTCCATTTAATACATTCATTCTTCATTCTATTAATAGTAGACGATGTACATGTCTTTAATTTTAAGATTAAGTCTTTAATTGTTGGGAATCTATTAGATTACACTACACTGAATGTAGAAACATTCCAAAATGATCATGGAACTAAAAGAAATACATGTTTCGCCACAAGGTGGCTTCCATTGTTCACCTGTAAAAACCACTGTGTGGCAAAACATGTCGCGCTTCCTTTTATTCTGAAATAAAGTGTATCATTCAGTGTAGTGTTCATTTGGAATAGTACATGTTTTGTTACAAAATTTGATTTCGCACTACTATTAGTACGTCACCGTGAGAGCGAAGCACGTTGGTTCTATATTCTACCTAGCCCACACGATACAAGCATTATAATATAAATCAAATGCACAGAGCGTTCAGCATTAACAATGAGAATGACATAAAAACTCAAAGTTAGTGTCCATGTTTTTACAGGTCATGGAAGGTCTATTACTTATGAAGTCTCATTTCTAGAATATATCTCCTCTCGAAGCTTGTTCAATTATTAATATTCGAATTTTCAGAGGGTGAATATGTGAATATAAGCAAGTATCCACCTATAAGTGGAAAATATTCACCGTGATCCACTAAAAATACTCTTAAAGCACTGAGAACCTTTCGGCTACCAAGAAGCCATTATCTGAGTACACTAAATTTTGAATCAAAGTGTGCCTGTTTGAATACTATTTGGACGATAATAATGTAAACGATGGGTTACCCTCAGCTGGAGATAAAATCTGCTTTTTCGTTTATATATCTCTACCCATCTAAATTATCTCGATTTTTGTCCGGACTGTGTTTTAAAAGTGATTAACTTTCTAGAGAAATGATGTGACTTGAATTCATAATATGTTCGGCTAACGCTGATTTTTCACTATTATTTTTCTTTATTTCGGCAAAATGTTCTATATATTGAGTTAAAATGTTCCTTCTACTTTGACATACGTAGAATTCTGAACACGACACACAATCGATTTTGTAAATCCCCGATTTGTCGAAGCCAGTTTGTCAAAGGTGTTGCTTAATCGGTTTTTTAGCTTGTTCTTACATGTATAAATTGGTTGTATTGCAAAGTTAGAGAACAAATTATGGAATTTATTAATTACTTTTGCATTTAAGTATTTGGAAGTAATGGCTCTAATTTGGTTAGTTGGTTGCGTTCCAATTTTCTTTTTTGCTTAGAAATTAAATTTTTGATCAAAGATTGGTCGTAACTATTGTCCAACACAATATGCTGAAGATTCTCAACTTCGTTGTTATAATCCTGCTGACTCAAAGGGACGTTCAGAAATCTATGAACAAGACTATTAACTGGAGCTATTTTATATTTAAATGGTGTATCTGAATCCGCCGGAGAATAGCTATTTGTTTGAGTGTATATGTCAAAATCCAAGTGATTAACATTTTTTATAATTTGAATGTCAAGGAGAGGATGCTGATTATCTATTTCCATTCCGACAGTGAATCTCAGTGAATCAAATTGGCTATTAAGCGTGATCAAAAAGCCATGTAAATCAAAATTCTTACTTATAATCGCGAAAATATTGTCAACGGATAATCAGCCTCCTTTCCTTAACATTAACATTATAAAAGATGGTAATCACTTGAGTTTTGACTTTCAACATTTCGATAGCTGCACCATTTAAATATAAAATAGCTCCATCCAATAGTCTTGTTCATAGAATAATGAACGTCTCTCTGAGCTAGCAAAATAATGAAAACGAAGTTGAGAACTTCAGCAAATAGCTTCGGACAATGGTTATGACACATTTGTTGTGAAACCCAACAATTGTAATATTAGTATTCGAATACAAAAATGTTAGTATTTTAACTAAGGAAACCAATTGTTATAAAATATCTATTCTGGAGATGATCAACATAAGACGTGACTCCAAATCTGTAAATCATAGAACTGATATTCAGACACTAAGTCATATTTATACTAACTTAATTAATTAATATTCTTGCAAATTCTTACATGCGTCCTTATAATGTTAATAAGTATGTTTTAGGTAGAATTGTCAAAAGCATATTTCAGAGGACAGACCTTCTTTTATTACCTAATAAATCGTGACATCTGGTTCGAAAGTAAATACTTGAACTCGTCTGGTTTGTTAGTCGTTCATAGACTGTGATGAAATGTTTTCGTATTTTTTGAGATTTCTACTAAATAGTGGATGGATTCTTGATATATTATACTTATAACATTGTTGTGTTACAATTTCGATTTCGTGTTTCTGTTCGTTTCAGCGACGTTGGCATTTTAAACAAAATTGGTGCGATAAGGACGCTTTGTGTTAATATAATTAGTTTTAAGTAATCAGGTTATCGAAATAATAAGTCTTCTGATGATGGTTCAGAGACCAAAACGTACGTAAAGAGTAAAATGTAAAGCATGGGTGTCAATGTCACCTATTTCCCGAGAATTTATATATAATGTAATATTAGTTTTACTGTAAGTTGTTATACCGCTAGACGCAGGGTATCAATACTTGCTCAAATTGGTACCTACTCATAAAAACTGTGCTCTCAATATAATTTATGATAGGCAAGTTACACATTTAGAATACCGAGAAGGGTCAACATGCTATTTCTGAAATTCCATTTCTTAATCTCACCCTGTCAGTTCGACAAGATGTTATTTTATTGTTGTCTCACTACCTACTTGAGGTATTGAGAGAATAAGAGTTTGAACCAAAAAGTCATTCTCATTCACACGCTCGCCCTCGATATCAATACTTCACAGTTTACCTACCCTTCTCGATATTCTTACAACTAATTTTTCACCAGTTTATTCTTGTTTGTGTTAGTTTGTTAAATTTGTATTTGAAAGTTCGTGTTACTTTAAGATTTACCATTTCTACACCAAAACAAAACGTTAATTATTGAACAGTATCTGAGAATACTGTTCCCCAGGTTTGGAGAAGACAACCAACCGACTCCAAAACAACATTTATGATCAATAATTTTATTCTAAATGAAAAAGGAAATTGGAACGCAACCAATTAACTACATTAGAGACATTACTTCTAAACACTTCAAAATAAAATTCACGAGTTTCACTTCTCTTGTTTTCTAAATTTCATAAAGTATCCGACTTCGAGAAATCCGGGATTTATAAAATCGAGTCGTGTTCAAAATTCTATGTGAGTAAAAGTAGAAGGAACATTTCAACTCGATATAAAGAACATTTTGCCCATATGAAGGAAAATAATGGTGAAAAATCGGAGTAAAAATCGGAGTAACATATTTTTTCTGAAATCGCTCAAGAATGCCTACTTTCTAGGAGCAACTTCAGATCCCAAAATACGCTAATCTAGTATTTTAGTCCGCTGCTAACCCACGAACTTTCCCGGAACAAATCGGTCCTGGAAAATTTTTGCCGACCTAAGGGAAATAAGTAGTGAATCTCTGACTTTTGTCACAACAGTAAACAAACAATGATTGTCAAGGAAACGATCTCATAGGCAATAAGATGTTAATCAAAAATTGTTATGCATTTGTGAAAATTCCTTGATTTATGATAACGTTGATTACGATTTCAGAAAAAATAGTATGTGTACCATATAGTGAAAGCTCATTCCCAGACTTCAATGCTTGTTGTGAAACAATTTACATTGTCGTCCGAGAATGTATTGCTTTTACTACTAGATGTACTATCGAATACACACACCATTCTCAAGAAAGTTTATCACTTTTAAAACACAGTACGGATGAATATCTAAATAATTTAGAAGGGATGGAAATGTATTAAGGGCAATTCCATTTTCAAGGAGCCCAGTTCAGGGGGGGGGGTGTCAGCTCATGGCCCGGCTTCTGGTTTTTTCGATTCTACTACTAAAACTACTTCCTGCCAAATTTCAGCTGAAATGGTAAGAACAAGAAGAAACGACGCCTATTTTTCGTTTTTATGTCATTTTTTTATATTAATTTTTGAAACATCGTCTTGAGAGCCGTTCGCGCCAGTTTGAGTCTAGAAATTTTTGTGAAAACACATGGGAAATCGGAAATTTCCCGTAGAATTCGAATTTTTTATTAGTTTGAGCCCAGCGGCCATATTTTTTTTGTAAAATCAAAAAAACCGATTCTTCGCCTTTTTTTTTATTTTCGAAGCCGCAGTTTTCAAAACGTTCTCGTGAAAAAATATCAAGGAAAATTCAATCAGTACCATTTTTTCTTCAAACGCTCTTTGTATATTGGCTGTTTTTTTTTAAAAACCTCTCAAAAACTCAAAAAATGATATAGGGCAGTCACCTGAGGAAAAATTAAGGAAAAACAATTGAAGGTGTGAATTTGCAGTGTTTTTATAAGTATTTCGGTGTGCTGAAAACGGGATAAATAATCAAAAAATTCCTACAAGTTAGCTTCAAAAGTTACGGGCATTTTTGGCGCGAAAAAATACGATTTTCGTGTTTTTTGCGTTTCAAAATAAAACGGTGGCCCAAAAGGAATAACATTTTAGGAGACAAATCGTAGAAAAAGTAGAAACGCATCGTTTGAAATGAAGTAAAATATATTTTGAGGTTATGGTCTTGGGATATCAGCGCATATCGCTTAAAAAATGAAGGTGTAGATTTGGTATGTGTTTAAACATAATTTGGTATGTTGAAAACGGAAAAAATAATCAAAAAATTCCTACGAGTTAGCTTCAAAAGTTACGGCCGTTTTTTGGCGCGAAAAAATACGATTTCCATATTTTTTGCGTTTTAAAAGAAAACGGTGGCCCAAATGGAAAAACATGTCGAGAGACAAATTGTACAAAAAGTGAAAACGCATCGTTTGAGCAGAAATATAAGTCATTTCGATGTTACAGTCTTGAGATATGAGCGAAATAGTGTTTTTTCAGGGGAATACAAATGTTTTTTTTTCTCATTCGAATATTGACCAAAAAAATATTCTATTCAAATTGAAATATATTTTTTTATAAACTTTCTATAGTGTTTTTTTTTTATCTTTCATTTTGGCTCCACAATCGGCCATTTCCAAAAATCCCTAAGACTGAGAAGTCGAAAATCGGACTTATCGACAAGAAAAAGAAATTCTCTTGTAGATCTCAACAAATGTGATACAAAACATCCTTCGATACTGTTTTTGGGGCTTAAAAAAAATGTAGGACATTTTTGAAAATTTCGGACCTCGGAAAATGTGCACATTTTTTAGGTTAGAAATTGTTTAGGATGATCAAATCTCAGGTTCTGTTATAGTATTTCACGACGCGTATTAACGCTGAAGAAAACTTTTCTAGGTTGAGTAGAAGTTGACATATTGATATAAATATGTTTGAGCCTCCCCAGAACCCAATTTTGGGCCTATAGAAAAAAATTGGAGATCGCTGGAAAGTAGACAAATTTTCTGATCTAAATCCAAAAATAAGACCTCGTAGCTATCATCATCTAGAATTTAGAGCGCGTTGACATAAAAAAATCACGTGTAAAATAATGCAGCGGCTTAAATTTCTATACCGCTTATCTGCCGTAATAGTAGATTTCAACTAGTAAATTGAAATTTAAAAAATTTTGAATACTTAAAACTTGATTATTATCAAAATAACTAAAAAATGATCACTTCAATTTAAAATATTATTATTGCACATTGTTATATTCAATTTAAATTATTTTTCTTGTCAAGAATCATATCTAGCAAATCTAAACGCATTTTCATGTGACCACCATAAACTTCAAATTAATAGTATATTCAAAAGAATCGTGAAACTAATCGATGACTCATCATACTTACGTATATTAATTTATTGTCTCGAAATTTCTTATTTTTTCTGAACCTGTAATGGTTATTATATTTTTGTATAAACTTATAATGACTCAAAGTATAATGTTTTAAAGCGTTGAAAGGAAAGGTTAAAACAAATTATTCATTGTTCAATGTGCAATAATAATATTTTGGATTGATGTGATAATTTTTTAGTTATTTTGATTCTAATCAAGTTGTGAAAATTCAAAAAAAAATCAATTTCAATTTACTAGTTGAAATCTACTATTACGGCAGATAAGCGGTGAAGAAATTTAAGCCGCTGCATTATTTTACACATCATTTTTTGTATGTCAACGCGCTCTAAATTCGAGATGATGATAGCTACGAGGTCTTATTTTTGGATTTAGATCAGAAAATTTGTCTACTTTCCAACGACTTCCGAATTTTTCCTATAGGCCCAAAATTGGGTTCTGTGGAGGCCCAAACACATTTATATCAATGTCTCAACTTCTACTCAACCTAGAAAAGTTTTCTTCAGCGTTGAATACGCGTCGTGAAATACTATAACAGAACCTGAGATTTGATCATCCTAAAAAATTTCTAACCTAAAAAATTTGCACATTTTCCGAGGTCCGAAATTTTCAAAAATGTCCTACATTTTTTTTTAAGCCCCAAAAACAGTATCGAAGGATGTTTTGTATCACATTTGTTGAGATCTACAAGAGAATTTCTTTTTCTTGTCGATAAGTCCATTTTTCGACTTCTCGGTCTTAGGGATTTTTGGAAATGGCCGATTGTGGAGCCAAAATAAAAGATAAAAAAAAACACAGTAGAAAGTCTATAAAAAAATATATTTCAATTTGAATAGAATATTTTTTTGGTCAATATTCGAATGAGAAAAAAAAACATTTGTATTCCCCTAAAAAAACACTATTTTGCTGATATCTCAAGACTGTAACATCGAAATGACTTATATTTCTGCTCAAACGATGCGTTTTCACTTTTTGTACAATTTGTCTCTCGACATGTTTTTCCATTTGGGCCACCGTTTTCGTTTCTTTTAAAACGCAAAAAATATGGAAATCTTATTTTTTCGCGCCAAAAAATGGCCGTAACTTTTGAAGCTAACTCGTAGGAATTTTTTGATTATTTTTCCCATTTTCAGCATACCAAATTATATTTAAAAACATACCAAATCTACACCTTCATTTTTTAAGCGATATGCGCTGATATCTCAAGACCATAACCTCAAAATATATTTTACTTCATTTCAAACGATGCGTTTCTACTTTTTCTACGATTTGTCTCCTAAAATGTTATTCCTTTTGGGTCACCGTTTTATTTTGAAACGCAAAAAACATGAAAATCGTATTTTTTCGCGCCAAAAATGCCCGTAACTTTTGAAGCTAACTTGTAGGAATTTTTTGATTATTTATCCCGTTTTCAACACACCGAAATACATATAAAAACACTGCAAATTCACACCTTCAATTGTTTTTCCTTAATTTTTCCTCAGGTGACTGGCCTATATCATTTTTTGAGTTTTTGAGAGGTTTTTTAAAAAAAACAGCCAATATACAAAGAGCGTTTGAAGAAAAAATGGTACTGATTGAATTTTCCTTGATATTTTTTCACGAGAACGTTTTGAAAAGTGCGGCTTCGAAAATAAAAAAAAAGACGAAAAATCGGTTTTTTTGATTTTACAAAAAAATATGGCCGCTGGGCTCAAACTAATAAAAAATTCGAATTCTACGGGAAATTTCCGATTTCCCATGGGTTTTCAAAAAAATTTCTAGGCTCAAACTGGCGCGAACGGCTCTCAAGACGATGTTTCAAAAATTAATATCAAAAAATGACAGAAAACGAAAAATAGACGCCGTTTTTTCTTGTTCTTACCATTTCAGCTGAAATTTGGCAGGAAGCCATCATTTTAGTAGTAGAATCGAAAAAACCTGAAGCCGGGCCATGAGCTGACACACCCCCCCCTGAACTGGGCTCCTTGAAAATGGAATTGCCCATAAACGAAAAAGCAATTTATTCAATTACGATTTATCTCCAGCTGAGTGTAACCTCTTGATTGCATTATTACCCGCTAATAGTATTTAAACAGGGACACTTTGATTTCTAATTTAGTTTACTCTGTTTATGGCTACTTGGTACCATGTTAAAGGCAGTGACGTAAAGATTTCTGGAAATTTTTATACGAGTTCTTAAGTGTTGAAAGCAAATACTGCGTTCTTATCAAATTGTGATGCGACATTTAAGAGCTTGAATGACCTCAAGTGATGTGTCTTATGTCATAATCTACTAGCATGTTTATAACAATACTCATTGATTTGCGTCCTTGATGATGGAAGATTAACGGTTAGGAACTTATATTATTATTTAATAAAATGCGCTGAACAATTTTAATTTTACTGCTGACAGAAAATTGAATTACTGATTGCATTTTTATAGTATATGATGTTGTTTGATAATCCCATAAAATAACTATCTTGAACTTATTTGTTCATCTCCATAGTCAAAGTGTAACAAGTAAACGGCATGAATTCAAACAAGTAACTCGACATTCTTCTAAATATTATTTTCTTATGATGTAGCAACCGAACTTTTCTCCACTTAATTTGAAACCAACTTTTGTTGAGTCTTCCGAATTTGAATCGGAACAACTTCTCTTATCAGAGCAGAATAAATAACTTCCACAGTTTTATTTTATTATCCTTCGTTTCACAATTGTTTATTTAATTCTTTGAATCAATACCCGAGGCCACGTTGATTACAATTTCATTACTGATTCTTAAATCGGAAGGAGAAAGAATCTTATTGTTATATACTTGATAGATGAAGCCGTTACCTTGTGATAATTTATTAGCATAATGGAAATCAGAATTTTCACTCCAGTGAAACAATAATAATTTTAACTACAGTTTCGATGCTAAAGTCCAGTCAAATGTGTGAAAAACGTCTAAAACCTGATAGACAGCACGAAAACGAAAATTCTTTTTGCATCGTGTTCAGGATGGCTTACACATCGTTATTCAGAAAAAAAAAGAGGCCGTGATTATTACTATTAATAAACAATGAAATACCATTTTCAATTAACAAATGGAATGTCTTTTATAATGAATGGAATATCTCGGGCTCTTTTCAACCAAAGTTTCTGAAATTTGGTATCGGGGAAGGGGGGGGGGAAGGGTTGTGGGTCCACTGAACTCGAATCTGAAATCGGAGAATGGAGAATGGCTTACTCGCTGAGAAACCCGGAAAATTATACGAAATCTTAGCAACAAACAAATTTTATTCTCGGACTTTAGTGGTAATGAAACAATAAGATGCCGTGATATGTCTCGGGACAATTTTCACTAAAAGAATAAAAATCCTGAAAAATTGGTGGATAATTGTGTCATTTTTCCTTCTTTTTCCTTCAGATTCCTATCTCGGTCCTCGTTCAATGTGTCTAATTATATGTTTTCGTGGTCGCTGAGTATTATTTAGAAAATAGTATTAATAAGTCTATATAATAATGATGATATATATATGTAAAATAGTTTCTTCTTTCATATTATCAAAATCATCTTTTTTTGAGAACAAAATCTTGAACCTTGAATTTACGTCCACGTGTTTTATAAATTAAAATAATGTTGCCAGCATGCCAGTTCCTTTCCCTCCACACTCAAAGGCAGCTGCTGTGTTCTCCATACGCGTTAACGTCGCATCGTCATTGATGCTTCAAAAAAATTTTCTTTGTTTACGTGCTTTGAAAGAGGTACTGTACATATCCCAATAGTAGATACTTGAAACCCTTTATCATAATAATTGTTAAACATTTTTCAAGAAACAAAATAACAATTGAAGATTGTCGTGTCAATACGGCAAATTTTCATTTTCCGGAGTTTTCCAGAAGACTATAGTTGCTTTCGATTTTATAACCATAAAATAATATATTTGACACGTTGGACGAGGAACAAGACATGACTAAGGAGGAAAACGACGCCATTTTCCACTAATTTCCCAGAATGTTCCTCCTTCTATTGAAATTTGTGTCCAGAACCATCACGGTACCTTATTATTACAATAACACTGACTAAAACTTTTCGTAAAATAAAATAATTAAAGTTTCTCATGTAGAAATGGTTAATTCTCATTTTCCGCAGTTTCCCAGAAGACTATAGTTGCTTTTGCTCCTATAACTAAGAAATTATATTCAGCGACTACAAAAACCTATAATTTGACAAGTTGGACGAGGACCGAGGAAGGAATATGAAAGAAAAAGACCCAATTTTCCACCAATTATCCAGAATTTTCTTTCTTCAAGTAAAATTTGTACCGAGAACACCGTGATGGTTCCAAAAACACTGACTGAAATTTTTAGAAAAACAAAATAATTGAAGTTTGTCGTGTAGAAATGATAAATTTAAATTTTAGGAGTTTTCCGGAAAACTGTTGTCGGTTTTGATATCATGATCATAAAATAATACTCAGCGAACACGTAAACAAATAATTAGACACATTGAACGAGGACCGAGATGGAATATGAAGGAAAAACGACGCAATTATCCACCAATTTTCCAGTATTTCCCTTCTTCCAGTGAAAATTGCATCGAGACACATCACGGCATCTTATTATTTCAGTTCTAGAAAAAATGTTGCTTACTGCTAGGATTTGGAATAATTTTCCAGGTTTTTTTCCCAGCAGGATGGATTTTCCGCATATTTATTTTCTGGTGCTACTGTTATGTATTTTAATAACTGAGAAATCGGTTTTTGTTCTTTACGATTAATGATTTGATTAATGAAGTGAATAGGAATATGAATATTGTTATTTAAAGTTATATGTTTAATTTCACTAATTTCTGTCTTCTCCTTCAGTTTTTATACTTCCTGAATATCAACCATGATAATATAAAATTCACTGTTGGAAGCGAGAACAACATAAACCATGAACATTCTGAATTTGAGAATTTATAAATAAAATAATAAGCTTTCATACAATATTAATAGAAAAGACTCCACTGATGCGACCATTCCCATGAAATCTTTCAGTTATCTTAGTCATAAATTAGCAAATTATAATTCAATGATCTACCGAGCCTTTTCTATCCCTCTATCAGAAAAAGATTTCGAAACGTAAATGAGTACAATTGAACAGATTGCTCCGAATAACATACACATATTCATTGCATTAATCAGATAATTAATCGTAAAGAACAAAAACAAATTACTGTTTAATGCCAAACAAAAAACAGACAAATACAAAAAATCCGGTATCTACAGAATTGCAGTATTGAATGTGGTTGGTGCCTAATGTCCTATGTTGAGCAAATGGGTCGCAATTTTGAATCACGTTTCAAAGAACATATTTTCTAGACAGTAAATCAGCATCTTCGAAGATATCGATATTTCAAATCATGAAATAACAATAGATAATCTTGAAATCTTTTATACTTGCAATAAAGGGGAGTCATTGAATCCGTTGGAAAGTTCGGAGATTAACAAACTATGTAAAAACCCTGGATTCAATACACATAATAGCCAATTGGAGCTTGATCCCTCCTAATTATTGAATCTGTGATCTTTATGTATAGATAAATCTACCTGTTGTTTCTATATTCTCTTGGTAATGATGTAAAAGTCGAAAGCGATCGTGTTTATTGGAAAATAAAAACAATATTGTTTTATTTCATTCTATTACTTATCAAAATCATTAACTACCATTAACTCTCTCATTTGCTATGACCACATTGATCTAATTTATTGACACTTGTCTGGAGTAGGTATTCAAAAAATATAATTATCCCTTAATTTATTATAGCACACAGTCAAAAATGTAAGAAAAACGTGTTAACTTCTTAAATTTGAGATTCAAAACCGAATTGAAATTTTTGTTTTGCATTGTGTTGGAGTTGGACCAGATCATTTGTGAACTGGTGAATAAGCGCGGTCATGACTTTTCCTATTAATAAACAAGAAAAAACCACTTCCATTCGACAACGTATGTAACAAATGGAATATCTCTGGATGTTTTAACCCAATGTTTCAGAAATTTGGCATAGGGGGAACAATCTACCCTCTTTCCCGGAAACCCCAGGAAATTTGACCAAATCTTAGCGACAAACGAGATTTTTGTTGGGACTTCAATCATATACAAATGATGAGGTATCGTGATGGTTGGAGGTACAAAGTTCACCATCAAAAAATGAGTACTTATTCTGGAAAATTGGTAAAAAATTGAGTAGTATTTCTCCATATTCCTATGTGGTGCTCGTCTAACGTGTCAAATTATATGTTTTTATGGTCGCTGAGTATTACTTTAAGGTCCAAAAATCAAAAGCAACTATAGTTTCCTGGAAAACTCCGGAAAATCAAAATTATCATTCCCTTGATTCTTACATCGTAGTGGTTATAGTATCTAAATATACAGTTTTAACAGAGTTGTACGAATTTGTGATAAAACTTCAATATTAATTTTGTTTTCCTAAACATTGTGGACAAGTACATATTATAACTGAGTAACGAAATTACGATCGTAGTAAATACTACCATGTATTGAAAAAATAGAGTAACTTCAAGCGTCCACATTCATTCATTTGAAGAAGTTAAAGTTTGTTTTAAAAACGTGAGTGTCTTTTTCGAAGCAGGTAAATTTTAAAGAACGTTAGTGCCTTTTCAAAGCAGTTAAAATTGAATTTCCTCAGTGCAGTCAAAACTTCTTTTTCGTACTGAACTTAATTTGAGGAACATGGAGAAATAAGCTGATGCTAGGTCTAAGAGAGTGTGAGGAGGCAGGAGAAAGGACACATATTTCTTTCAGTTAACTCAATAATCAGAGGCAGCTATGAGTTTCAAACGCTAAAGTTTTGGGATCTCTAGCCACACCCTCATAATCGTCGTCATCAAAACAGTGCAGGGGACTAAACCCTTGTAGCACGTAGGTAGGCCGATTGTGTCCATTGTGGGCTCTATAATCATTGGCCTAATTTTATTTCGGTTTGTGGTCTACAGAGACCAAGAATGTTGCAGGAGCTGACTTCCATAACTCCTTCCGGAAACAGCCTGCTTCAATAGACATTTCCTACATACAAGGCCATCTACGATGCCTATAATATGTAGGTATTTATTGAGACGACAAAAAACAAGTTGCCGCCAATTATCCAGTATTTTTCTTCATTTAGTGAAATTTGTACCGAGAAACATCACAGTACCTTATTATTTCAATAACACTAAATATTTTTTTCCGAAAAACAAAACAATTAAAGTTTGTCGTGTAGAAATCTTGAATTTTTTTTTCTCGAAGTTTTCCGGAAAACTATCGTCGGTTTCGATTTCATGATCATAATATAATAGAAGATAAGAGATCTATGAACTTGAGTATTTTTATTAAAATGATATTTGGAGGATATATTTAGTTCATTGCAGCGAGTCCTTTGTTCAATTTTTCCTATAATATAATAATCCAAACGCAGTTCTGCAAAATTGACAATTATCTCCTGATATCCGTGACCAAACTAGCTTTTGTAGTGCTATCTAAGACACATTACTATGGCTTACTATTTATAAGGATTTGAATTTCAACGTGATAATTGTTCAAAACCTCAAGAACTATTTGAAGATCCCTAAGTGCCATTTCTAATTTCAATTCCCAAATTATTCATTACTAACAAATACTATTATTGAACTTTTATAATTTTTCAATACCTTTGATGTGTGGCGCATTTAGTATATAAATAGAGGCTGTTTCCGTTTTTTCGTTCATAACTTTGGTAAATGATGGAACATCTAAAAATCATAGTGATAATACAACATTTTTCTTTGAACCACTTTGTTTCCGTTTCGAAAAATTATAACATTTTCTTCATTATATTCTAAGCAAACAATGGTACAGTAATATTTTGCTTACACACATTTTTTGAGAGAAAAACAGTGGCGTATTTTTATTTGCATTCTAACTCGCTGAAATTCTACGTCAACGATCAGAGGTCATTCTTGGATACAAATGCGAAAACTTAGACTTGTTATATATAGAAAAGTATTCTTGATAAATTGCTAGGAGGGCTCCTGTTCGAGATATCTAGATTCTTCTAATCAAGGTTATCTTGATCTCTTATTTTATTTGACAGGCTATTTATAAAGTAAACATATTCAAATGAATATTTATTGATAACGACAAAAAATAATGTATTATGAAAAATCTTCAAAATGATCTTTTTTTTTCGCCACGGCGAAATCGATTTCTTAACGATTTTCTTCGAATTAGCTCGTTGTTTTTCATTTCACCACAAGATATTCGGACAAGATGCAGTAGGTCTTCTCTATTGGGCACCGATTTGGTATATGCTTCATCTTTCCAGTAACTGTAAGCAAAAAAGCTAGGAGGATTGAGTTCGAGTGATCGAGGAAGCCATGCCACTGGACCATCTTTACCAATCCATCTTTCACCAATATTCCTACTCAACCATTCTCGTGTCTTTCATAATGGGGGGGAAGCCAACCAGTTGTATCCATGATGTTATTGTACTCTCATCGAGTGATGTTTCCTTCCACATATAAATGTAATTAGTTTGTATGGTGGAACGTATTGTCCGGAAATATTGTTTTTGTGAATGCCAAGTCAGTTATCCAGTAAAACTGAAGTATACCAAGTTTGAACTGAAAATTTCCTTTGTTTCAGAGGATAATGAAGAAAATGTAAAAATTAAAAAAAACTGTCAACACCTGTATCTCGGAAACGAAGTATTTTACAGAAAACTGTTATGTCAATGTCCCCTATTATTTCCAGATCTTCTATCATTTATCAAAGTTATGAACTAGAAAACAAAAACGCCCTATATACATTCTGAATTTAATTAGCGTGCGTTATCCAGATCATAAAACCCGCATGTTACTGTGAATGCGGCCAAAGTTACTTAGTTAAACTGAATTATTTTCAGCAATAATGATTCGATGAATTTTCTATTGCTAATAAACTGTTCACGTAGCAACTTCATTTCGAAAAAAAGTAAATCAAAATTCAGGAACATGTAATCATCACATATTTTATATCAAAAAGTCAAGCCAGAATTTTTAGATTGAGCCGAATATTGCTCTATATTCTTAGGAATAATAACATCGTTGCTTCAACATATCGTCAAGCAATAATACAAACGTGAAATAATGATATTTTGCATCAACAAATCAGAAAAACTATTAAGACATTTTCTCCTAAGATAGTTGTTGAGGGGGCTTCCTGAGGTTACCGAGTGGGGAATCATTGTAGCATTCACCACACTCCCTTCCTTTGGAAATATCACCAGGTTTATCATTCTAGAACCACATGTACGCGATATAAACTCAAATTAGTGATAAACAGCAATTCATCACCAGATTATATTTACAGGCAATAAGTTAAGGAGTTAATAGTTTTGTTACCTGTCTATTGAAATCGACATTAAGGAAAACACAGAGGCGCAGACTGATAAAATAGCAATGAACTGTGAAATCTTGCAGTAGAGCTCCCCAAATGGCCAATGTGAGTTCAACATGTATATATAATTGAATGTCACATTCAATGTTGATACCATTATGTCAGCAACGGATAGATTCACTGGAAAAGAAAAACATTTATGAGATGATTCAAATTTGGAACAAATCGATGTGTATTGAAAAACGTGAATTTGAAACCATTCAAGTTGAAACTTGTAGGAGAACAATATAATACACAAAAAAGGAGATAATGCGATGTGAAAACAAATAAATTCAATCAAATGTTTTTATGGATGTAATTCGGAAATTTTATGCTGAACTATACCATAACATAATTCTCATCTGAAATTGAATATTCTGTGTGGTACAGTAACATAGTTATTCATTTTAATTCAAATTCCGAGATGAGCGTAATTTGGCTTGAAAGATCATGTCATGAGAGTCATCCAGAAGGAGATTATTTATGGTGATGAACTAAGATACTAATGTTTAAACAGGTACACTGTCATCACTAAGGCGCGAATTTTATGCACATGCATATATGTGCAAACTTTGCATAAATTGGCAGAATTCTAATTTTTTTGCATATTTTAACCAACATTGCATATCATAGCATACCTATATTATATTCATTCTCGCATTTCTTCAATTTGATATACATTATATACTTGTTACTTTATTTACAAACGAGCATCTGACCAAGCATTTTCGATTACACCATTCACAAATCTTCAGAAAGGTTCCGACTTACGACTAGCATATTCTTGGAAGGGAAGATTGAGAAAATCCCAGGGTAGGTCACAATCGTGTTGACAACTTTTCATCAGTACATATCATTGTTTGTTACTATAAAGCGATAGTTGTCGTTTAGTGCACGGTTTGAGTAACTTTTAAAATGCCGAAGTGTAATTCATTATGGATAAGACCTACACTGAAATCATTATGGATGGCGATCGTACATTTTGCAAGGGATGTTCCAAAATTGTAAGTACTTTCATGTATTTTAATAATAAAATTTGTTAAATTTGTGAAATACAAAAACAAATTTTTTTTCTGCTAAAATGATACCTGATGAAAAAATCTAAATCCGATACATCGGTACTCATTTCAGTCTGACCTTAATATGAGCTATATATTTTTATTGCAGATCAGATTAGAAAAGAAATTTCAAGTCGATCAACATGCCAGAACACCTTCGCACGTCGCAAAAGTGCGGAACATGAAATCAGTTCCTGTTCAGATATCACTATGGGAGTCTATTGGGAAGGGAATTGGAAAGAGCGGTCGGAGTCATTTGATCATTTATGCCAAGCTTTAATGTCTGCTAATATACCACTAAAAATATCAAATAACGTACAGTTTAAATCATTTTTGCAAAACTATTGCAATTTCAATATACCCGATGAATCAACAATCAGGAAAAGTGTAGTTGAATCAGTTTACAAAACTGTTGTTGAAAAAATTAAGAAAGTAGTGACAGATAATTTTTTTCTACATTATCGTTGACGAAACTACCGACGCCTGTGGCCGATGATATATGGTGCATTTGATGAGAGAAATACTTCAGGAGGAACCTACAGAATCATTCTTAATAGCTTCAAAGCAACTCGACAAAACAAATAATGTGACTGTTACACGTTTCGCGTCCTAAATTCATTAACAATTTCTTTTTGCCGAATGCAGTACCAGCCGAAAAAATCATAATTTTTTCATAGATATAGCACGTTATATGTTGAAAATTGAACAAAATTCTAAAATTGTTTATCAAAATTTAATACATGTAACGTGTATAGTATAGAGTAGTGGAAACTATAAGGAACGAATTTCCTTTAGTCATCATCAAACGATAACAGTATGTTGAACCATTTGTAGATATATGCTTCGTTATCATGGTAATCGTGTTCTTTATCATGACTATGAATGGAATAAGACTTCACTTTTGACGTTTCGTTTTTTTTAATCTTTATCAAAGACTTGTATGTTTGTTCAATGTGATTTACAACCGAATAGACTATTATTAGTGAAATGCGTCTGTAGTTATGAAAATCATAAAATTTTATCAATTACTTGATGTAATGTTTTTCCTCTGATTTTCCATTACTGGTCTTGATTTCAGTAGAGCGGTAGTAATGGAATTTATGAATTCTATTCTAAGCTACAGCATTGACCAAATCGATGGGATAACCATTCTTTACTAAAATTGTTTTTGTATTTTTAATCGATATAGCTCTTAGTTAAGGAGAATTTATATTATAATAACATAAATTCAATATTTTTCAGCTATATCAGATTCGAAATTGGTATATTTTCCTAACCAGGCAGGTTTGATGTACAATTTAGTTATAACTTTGTTATCATTTAGTTTAGTACCTACTGAAGCAAAATATAAAAAATTAAATCATTATTTTCAGTTTCAATTGTGAATATTAAAGTATGGTGAAAAGAACTGAAAGAACTAAGAAAATAATCACATTTATTCATTGCGATAGAAGCGATCAATCATCAAGATATCGTTTGGAAAAGGTTACATTATAATCTAATCAAGGTATTATTTTTCTTCAAGGAATTCCATTACAATGTGGCCTATGATAGTTGATGTGGGAAAACTTATTGCACAGCATCTAGTTATTTATAACAATCATCTTTATATTGTAAGAAATTAGCTGTGAATCTATACTCTGAAGTATTCGAATGAATTCTTAGGTGAATTTATGTATAATTTAATTGCATTCCGTTTATTTTGAATTAATTGTGCGGCCAACACTAGAGGGATGATAGTATATGAATATATGAACGTCAAAACGAGATATTTGGCGGACTTTCTGCGGGGATATGAACAAGATGGCCTCTGCAGCAAGACTCTGTAGAGTTGACCGTCGTAACGGTGACTTTCCTCTGACCAGAGGGATGTTAAGATAGAGAGCGCACGAGCGACAATTTTAGTGTCCGGGCTTAAGATATGGTTTCACTACTCCTCAACAGCTTATATTGTATTCTACAGTGTGGGAGCGATATTTAGTAGAGAGGGAATAAATGTTCTAGCTATATCTATGGTTTCGGCGTTTACGTAGTGTAAATTCATAATACTTCGGAAGTTGGAGAATAAAACTCGAATTTTACACAAGACTTTTAACATTTAATTTAAAAATGCTGACAAATTGTTTCACCACACTGTGGCATTTTCGAAGTAAGGAGTTATCAACTAAAGCTAAATCTAAAAGTATGTCCTTAAATATCAGGGATCAGAATGTGGTACAAATTGAGGGATGGGGTGGATAATGGTGGGAGTGTGTTAACTTGTTAACAAGCGGTGAATTGTATGTTGTTAACAATTTTGTAAACACACTCCCACCATTATCCACCCCCATCCCTCAATTTGTACCACATTCTGATCCCTGATATTTAAGGACATACTTTTAGATTTAGCTTTAGTTGATAACTCCTTGCTTTGAAAATGCCACAGTGTGGTGAAACAATTTGTCAGCATTTTTAAATTAAATGTTGAAAGTATTGTGTGAAATTTGAGTTTTATTCTCCAACTTCCGAAATGTTCTAGCTGTTAGTTTGCTAAACCTTTGTCATTGTTTTGACGTTACGCTTATGGCGCTAGCGCACTCTATCCTTACATCTCTCTGCCACCAACATAGTCAATTATGACAAAATGAAGTGTGCCATATCCGGGTTCGCACCATACAAATCACCAGGCGGAGATGGAATCTTCCCGGGTCTCCTACAGGAGGGTCAGGAAATTATCATCAAGCTGTTGGTGAAAATCTTCCAAATTTGCATAGCCGCTGGCTTCATTCCGAAGCTATGGCGGGCAGTGAAAGTCGTGTTTATTCCATAGGCAGGTAAAACTGATTATACTCAAGCTAAGGCATTCCGCTCTATTATTCTTACTTCATTCCTATTAAAGGCAATGAGAGGATGATTGACAGACACTTAGGAGATGGCCCCCTGAAGGCCCATCCCTCACACTGTCGTCAACACGCCTACCAGGCTGGCCTCTCGACTGAAAAGGCCTTGCATCATCCAGTCAAAAGGATAGATGGGGCTATGGCTCGTGAGGAACACGCCCTGGATGTATTTATGGACATCGAAGAGGCATTTGATAACACGTCCGTCGAGTCCATCTGCTCATCAGCTGAGAAGCATGGAGTCAGTCCAACATTGGTGCGGTGGATTGGAGCCATGCTATCTACGCGTGCGATGAAATTGCATAAAAATGGATGCGTTGTACAAACCATCGTCTGTCTACAGGGAGGTGTCCTATCTCCGCTTCTGTTGTGCTTTGTAGTCCATGGACTCTTGGAGGAACTGGAAGAGGCTGGGTGCTATGTCCGAACCTATGCCGATGACTTGGCTAGCGTCACCTTCGGGCACCACTTGAGGACGCTGTGCGAGCTGCAAAACACGATGCTCAGCATTGTGGACGGCTGGTGCCGGACGGAAGGGCTCAGAATGAATCCTGACAAAACGGAAAGTGTTCTGTTTACAAGGAAACGCAAGCTGGGCATACTGCCAGAGATTAGTTTCTCTGGAAAGCCCTGCAATTCAAAGGGTCGATGAAGTTTCTGGGATAATTGAGTGAGGAAGGCCTCTGCGTCAATTTGGGCGTGCAGAAGAGCTTTTAACAGTACATGGGGATTACAGCCAAAGATTTTTTATTGGATTTGTACCGCTGTGATCAGGCCTATGGTTACTTATGCTGCGGTAGTGTGGTGTTTGTGGACAAGGACTGGTATTTCCCAGTGCCCCCTGGACCGACTGCAGCAACTTGCAGGCGTAGGCAAATCGAGCGGTATGAGGTCAGCTCCAACGAGAGCCCTTGAAGCTTTCGCCGGATTACCACATCTACACTCATACATAAAAACTGACGCCATGAGAACGGTGTATAGGTTAAAGGACCTAGGCCACTGGACAAAGACGCAGTGTGAGTGAGGCAATCTCTAAATGCCCAATACTAGGAATGAAGCAAGAAAGCATGATCCCAGCTATATGTCTCACTTTTCCCTATATCCTCATCCCTTATGATAAAAAAGAAATTCGATTGTGCAACTATATTGTACGAATGAATAAATTATGTTTGCTTGATGCATTTTCGAAATGTAATCACAGTAGTGTTCAAATTATAACGTTGATATTCCGCGTCTGTGGACGACGGTATTTTTGTCATGAAGTAGGCCGAGTGACATTATTGTTGATAGAACGACAGTTGTTAAAAACATTGAGATTTTGATTTGTATCATTTTGGATAATATACGAGTATTTTGAATTATGAAACAGTAGTTTTAAAAGAAAGACTACAAAATTAAACATGGTCCTTCGAGCAGGATATAGCGAGCAGTAGTACATTATTGGAATTTGGAAAACAAAGCCGATAATCACTGGCATTCTATAGGTGAACTCTGGGTATTAGCTCTCAAAGTGAGTGCGTTTTCAGTCCTTATTCCTTATTTCCATCCATAATACTATTACTTTCATACTCTCTACTTGTGTCAGCATTCAGTGTGATTTACGAAAATTATTCACACAATGACTGATCTATCAAACTTGATATTGAAACGTGGCTTTATTAAAGGCCAGTTAACTGGTTTCAATACATACATTGATGTATTTCAACGAGATGAATCTCCAGACATTTGTCATCTGAAAATACGTCTCTCAAACACAGTATTGTTATTAGACAATTTCAATGAAATTCAATTAAATAACGAATTATTAGATAACGATGTCGAACGGAACAATTTAGAACAATATTATTATTCGATCATTTCTAAGGCGAATCAATCAAATGCCAAGAAAGGTTCAGTAGATGAATCGCGATCCGAAATCCATGATACAAATCAGATAAACTTGTCAACTTCAGATTTACCAACATTCGATGGTAATTACAACCAGTGGTTGATCTTTAGAGATACCTTTGATTCTAATATTCACGCTAACAATGCCATTTCGGATGTACAAAAGTTTCACTATTTACGATTATCATTGAAGGTGGAAGCGTCAGATATCATAAGATCACTAGAAATTTCCTCTGCGAATTATGGCGTTGCTTGGAAGTTATTATTGGAACGCTATGAAAATAAAAAACTTCCAATCAATAATCATGTCAAAGGTCTTCCCAACTTGACAAACATTAGCAAGGAATCCTTTATAAGCTTACGCCATCTACCAGATGAAGTCTCTATGCATTTGAGAGCTCTAGAAGCTTTGAAACAACCTATAGATCAATGAGATATATTATTAATACATTTGATTGTCTCGAAATTGGATTCTATCACAAGACGTGACTGAGAATCTAAGAAAACAATCTCTGACATACCCACCTTCAAGGAATTAATTTCATTTTCGAATGGAAAATGCCGAATACTAGAAAAACATGAAAGATAATATTAGTTATAATTGAACGATAATGACAACACAGTTCAACAAGTTAAGCGGAGGACCAAATCATATTTAGTTGCTGATATATCACAATGTTCCATCTGTAGCGACAACCATTTGATTCATAACTGCCAAAAGTTTCTAGTTTTTACAATAGAAAAAATATTTAATAAGATAAAACTATTGAATTTATGTCTAAATTGCCACAAGAAAGGTCATAGCTCACAAAATTGTAAGAAATATACATGTCAAAAATGTGACAAAAAACGTAACACCCTTCTACATTTTGTAACATGATAGTAACAGGAGAATTTCCAAATTATATTTCTTATTCAAAGACTTCTTATTATAATTTGGTATCGTTTGGAGAAATTGAACGGCAAGTTAAGCGGTTTTAGTAAATCGAAGAATATCCAGAAAGAAAATATTTTTCTTCGGAAGAAAATGCAGCATAAGAGCACTCCGTACAACACACAATGCGAGAACTTCTAAACTTGGTAAATCTGAAGAAATGGCGTTGAAACGATTTTACGTCATGGGGAAAAAGCTAAATAGAAATGAAATGTTAATGTAAAGACTCAATATGTTACATTTATGGAAGAATATGAGAATTTGCAACATATGACTAAATCATATTCTCCAAGAGACTTTAATGCCTACTATGTCCCACATCACATTGTGATAAAGGAAAGCAGCATTAGAACTGAACTCCGAGTAGAATTTGATTCCTCAGCAAAAACTTCATCTGGTTATTCAATAAATGATTTACAGATGATTGGGCCTACAATACAAGATAATTCATTATCTATAGTACTACGGTTTAGAAAATACAATTTTGTGTTGACCGCTGATATCACAAAGATGTATCGACAAATTTTAATTCAAAATAACCAACGATCTTTGCAACGCATTTTTTGGAGACATGATTCCAAGGATTTAGAATGTTTTGAACTCAACACAGTGACATACGGTACATCATCTGCAGAATCATTTGAACATAATCCATTAGTAAGTAAAATCATTCGTTGAGATTTTTATGTGGATGATTTACTAACTGGTGGTGATGTCATTGAAGACGTTAAATTAATACAACAACAAATCACTGCAATTCTCTTATCTGAACAAGTGGTCATTCAATGAAGCTGAAGTGCTTCAAAGTATATGCTCAAAAGATCACGGAGCGATTTTGAACATTGGTGATGCAAACGTAACTAAAACCTTGAGCTCACGTTGAAGTGCTTCTGAAGATATTTTTAATTATTCTATCACACCCCTGAAGAACAAAAGAATCACAAAAAGATCGATTCTTTCGACGATAGCTCAGATATTTGACTCGCTTGGTCTATTAGGTCCCTCAATAAAAAGATTTCATTGCAGAAATTATTGCAGCATAAATAATCTTGGGACGAATCGGTCCCTCTAGACATTCATACAAAGTGGGAATCATTTCAAGATAATTTGGAGTACGGCAGCTCTATCAAAATACCAAGACAAGTTATTTGTAGAAATTTTAGCGAGATACAGCTACATGGATTTTCGGACTCATCCAAATTAGTATATGGGGCATGTGTATATATTATTATAAGATCCATTGATCGATATGACAAATACTTCGTGAAATTGTTATGTTCAAAAAATAGGGTAGCACCACTAAAAATCATAACCGTACCAAGCCTTGAGTTATGTGCATCTGTATATTATTAGCACAATTGGTAGATAAAGTGATCAAATCCATGAACATTGAGTTCAATAGTATCTGGTATTGGTCGGACTCTACAATTGTATTATCATGGATTAGTTCTCCTCCTCAAATGTGGTAGAGACAAACCTTTGTAGAGAATAGGGTCTCCAAAGTTCAAGATTTGACCGATGGAAAACGATGGCAATATATCAACACTCGCGATAATCCTGCAGATTCTACAACACGAGGAGTTGATGCCAGGAAATAAAAATTTAGAACTTTGGTGGACCGGTCCATGGTGATTATCTAATCCTCAAAGTAAATGGCCGCGACAAAATCCTCATCAAAGTCTTACCGAATTTGATTATAGATTATAGCAAATGAATCCGAAAACAGCAATTTTCAATGAATCTAGTATCAAAAATCCAGAATTCGTGAATGTAATAACGAAATATTCGGATTTGAATAAGCTAGTTCGGATTATTATCATATTCTATACGTTTTAAAATAAAAGTTTATCAGACAAGACTTGCAGAAAAATCAATTCAATTGAAGTTGAAGAACTCCACCATTCCATGAATATATTCATACGTCTTTCTCAAGGATAAACTTTTGCGCAAGAAATATCCGATATAAACAAAACTGGTAACGTTAGTAAGAACAGTAAAATATTGTCATTAAGTTCTTTTATAGATGAACTTGTTATCTTACCAAGAGGGGACTAACTTACGTTAGTAAGAACAGTAAAATATTGTCATTAAGTTCTTTTATAGATGAACTTGTTATCTTACCAAGAGGGGACATATTGAAGAATTCCAAATTTTATTATCAGAGAAAACACCCTGCTCTTTTATCATCGAAACATCATTTATCAATTCTGATTATTAGATGTGAGCATGAAAAGTTGCTTCATTCAGGACCCCAATTAGTATTATCTTCTATTCGTGGAAGATTTTGGATTGTATCTGCACCTAACGCCGTGAAACGAATAATTTGTCAGTGTGTTCGATGTTTCAAAATCAATCCTAGCAGCACCAAATACATAATGGCGTATCTTCCTGAATCTAGAATCACACCTGCAAGGCCATTTTTGAATTCTGGCGTCGATTATGCCGGGCCATTTTTAATACGCGATAGAAAGGGTCGAAAACCACTTATAACTGGAGTATATATTCGCCTTTTTATCTGTTTTGTTACAAAGGCGGTTCACCTTGAACTTGTTAGCGATCTAAGTACTCAATCTGTTTTGACTGCCGTTACGCCGTTTTGTTTCATGGGAAATGTTTAAATACATATTCTGATAACGGATCTAATTTTGTTGGAGCGGAAGTAAAACTTGACAGCTTCCTTAACAGATCTCGTCATGAAATTGAATCAAAAACTGCAATGGAAGGTATATCGTTTCATTTTATTCCTCCTCGAGCACCACATTGGGTTGAGTTATGGGAAGCCGGTATTAAATCTAGCAAGTATCATTCAAAGCGTGTAATAGGTGATGCATCTCTCACTTTTGAACACATATATACAATGTTGACACAAGTAGAGGCTTGTGTAAATTCACGACCTCTATGTCCCATATCCAATGACCCAAATGACCCAGGTCTCTTGACTCCTGCGCACTCTCTCATCGGACAATCGCCCGACCAAAACCTGGAGCATATTAAAGAAAATCGTCTAGATATTTTTCGAAGAATCCAACAACTTACGTTTCTTAGTTACAAATTAGAACAAGATGGAAACAACAATATCCCAATTTATTGAAACCAGGAGTATTAGTCATCGTAAAGGAAGTTATACCCCTGCACTTAATTGGCATTTAGGACGAGTGATCAGCCTGCATAAGGGAAACGACAACGTTATCAGATCAGTTACTATCAAAACGATCAACCTTATTACCAGTTGTAAAAGTTTGCATAGGTACTTCCATTTGAAAGTGATAATCGGACTCTGACAAGTTAAAGTGTGTAGAAATACCATGAATTGATGTCTTATGCTTTACAAGCAAATTTAATTCATTTGTATCCATAATTTGAGTTCTATTGAAACCTTGAAGTTTTCAAAGGGGCCGATTATGTTCAAATTGTAACGTTGATATTCAGCGTCTGTAGACGACGGTATTTTTCTCATGAAGTAGGCCGAGTGGTGTCATGACATTATTGTTGATAGAACGACAGTTGTTGTAAAAATATTGACATTTTGATTTGTATCATTTTCAATAATATATTTTGAATTATGAAACAGTAGTTTTGTTTGTAAAAAAGGATGATCTTGTACGTCTTTTTAATAAACCTATCAAAAACATGTTGAAATCGAAAGCTCAACAATATAACATAATGTAGGTATTATTGATGCTCAATACATCATAGAAATTCAAACAGTTCCATACCAACATCTCTGCACTTCAGTTTATTGGCATAAGATATTTCATTCACAAGCTTCTTAAAATTGCCATAGGAACGCGTAGGTGGCTTGTTTCAACCTGAATTTATGATGTTTTTACGACTTCAATTACAAGATTTGTCCTCATCTAGACTGGTTTGTCTTATTACCTCTTAAGTTATATTTACATTTTAAACAGTTTCTTTTGAATTTGACTTTGTATCCTGTGAGTGACAAACAACAACCCATGGCTAGATAATTTAGAGTTCATTATCTCAATTAGGGTAATGATAATAGTTTTTGGAATAAGTATAAGTATGTATCTGCATAAAAATTAGGGGAATATATCCAACCTGTCTACACTCAGGTGAGTAGATGTTATCCATCGGCAATGAGGAAGAAAATGATATTTTCTTTTTGATGGGAGCTTGTTCACCACGAATAGAACTTTATCAGCAACCGGAACAGCATCCTGATTCTTTATATTTCAATAGAACTGACAGAAATGTTTTGGGTGAGTATAAACAAGCTAAAGGTTTCTTTGTCTAATTGGCCACAATTCCGTGTGAGTGCAATGAGAAATATAGAATTAAATTTTCTGAATTATGAAGATAACTTAGATAATCTAACATAGGATTATCATGATGAATAAACGTAAAACATTGAACCGTGGGTGGGATTTGAACCCACATTCATGGATATCTAGCCCGCGTGTTAACCAATTACATCGGTTTGGTCCCGTCAGAGTACTATATTTTTGTATATAAAAACCTTTGAAAGGATAGTAGATCATTGACAAAACACAATGCTATTCGATACCATCCCATATATCAAATATTCACCCACATTCAGGTTAGATCGTTCTGAATTGAGGAGTATGAATATAGCTATAGGTAGGTATAGGTCCCTAAGGCTTCGGGGTGTCAGCCAACAAGGGTGGTCGGCAGGTGGTGGATAGCCGAACGTCCAGAAACAGACTTGTCTGCACCTGGATAGCCTCGAATATACTGAATAAGGAGTCCCGGACCGGATACCCCAAAAACTCAAGGCTTCCATCTGTATGTGGCTCTGCGGATGGTGACCAACCTTTCCCCTTTACTCGTGGGAACCAACATGAAATCACAAAAAAAAACCATAAACTCAAAGAGGCTCCTCACCGGCTTCTTTATTCTCCTCCTCTCTCTCTCACTCTCTCTCTCTGGAAGAAGGCTCCTCAGCAGTGCCCTTCTCCTTCCAACCTTCGGTGAGCTTCTAACCGGTGCCTCCCCTCTCCCAACCCTCAGAAGGCTCCTCACTGGTGCCTTCCTCCTTTCCGCAGATAGGCTCCTCCTCGGTGCCTACCAGCAACTTCCAATTCAATAAGCACCCTCCGGGGATCAAGCAAGAGTACCATGAGGAGATAAATACTTTGTCCAAGGCGCTGGGCAAGGTCAAAGTGAAACCCCAACTTTTGTGGGGCCGAGAAAAGTGGCGCCGGAGGATGCGGGAGGCCGAGAACTCTGCTGATGCGAGTCCCTTGGTCGCCATACTGCCTCCAGCACCTTCTGGAAGTGAGGCAACCAGGTCGGACACCATCAAACGCCCCCGAACTCCAGCATCCAACACCGAGTGCACCCACATGGGCAAACGTCGCAGATCTCAAGGGCCTGCAGCGGGCAGCTATGCGGGGCTCTCATTGGAGAAAGAACTCTGCAGCTTGCCGTATTTCTGGAGAGCAAGCAAGATGCATTGTTCACATCTGATGACCTTCTGAAGCTTACGGATGCAGTGGGAGACGCGGTCCTCCTTATGACGGAGGATAAAACTACCGAGGTAGGCGGCTTCACATCTGCACTGACAGCCGAGCGGCTCGAGGCCCACTTTGCGCCCACATAGTGACTTCCAGGATTGTATTGGAAGTCAGGGCAACTCTGGCTGAATTAGACATAAGGAAAAAACTCTAGTCAGTGTGGATACCCGTTCACTCTGGCATGAAGGGAAACGAAGTGGCCGATGAACCGGTCAAACCAGGTTCCTTGAGTGCCCCTGGCCCCGATTCAACGATCGGAATTTCATCGACCACCAGGCTCCATGCCCTAAAAGACCTACTGGATAGACAGTGGCTCTTGGTTTGGCGTGGTGCCCTCGGCATGAGGCAAGTGAAGCTCCATATCAGGTAGCTTGAGCCTAAACTCTCTAAAACTCTACTCTTTATGCGCAGGAGAGGCCTGAAACTGGTGACAGGGCTCCTCACAGGACACTGTCATCTGAATAAGCATCTACACACAATGGACATTATTGAAGACCCAAATTGTAGTAGATGTGGAGAAGTGGAGGAAACTGCCTCTCACATCTTAGCAGAATGTCCGGCACTGGCTTCTTTCAGGCTGAAACATCGCGGCAGCACACCTATGCCGCTTGCAGCTATAATAGATATCAGTCCATGCAAAATCTCAGACTTCGGCCTGCTGGACTGATTCTTGTATTAAGGGGCGCACAATGCACCCAATAAAGCGGACTTGTCCGCCCCCATTTTGATTGATCGATTGATGATAGGTACGAGTATTACGATGGTTGCAATTGGTTAACACGCTGGATTAGACTAGCTGTTTTACGTTTTTTCATCTTGATAATTCTATGTTAGATTATCTAAGTTATCTTCATAATTCAGAAAATTTAATTCTGTATCTCTTGATGTACTTACACGGAATTGTGGTCAATTAGTCAAAGAAATATTAAAATTGTTTATACTTACCCAGAACATTTTCTAAGTTTGTAGATTTCAATGGAGATTCCCCTTGTGTGTTTTAAAAGTTTCTATAAAACATGTCGATAGAATGATCTCTCATGCCATCGAGATGAGAATCTAGAACCACAAGAACTCAATGTAATTTGGTTCAAGATTGATAATCAAAACTGACAAAATTTCTCTGTTGTCTTTATTATCATCAAATGAACTAGCTCTTTGAATTACTTTCTCTGGAAACATGACCTCGTTCAGCAGAACTATACAGCAGCGGAAGTTATCATCATGGGAGATTTCAAGGTTCACAACTATGATTGGCTCAAGTTCTTTAATAAGATTGACATTAAGGACGACAGACTGAGGCCTTCGCCATTACCAAAGATCTCTAGCAGTTAATTAATGAACCAACATAGACCCCTGGATAACAACTATTATTATGCAAATACGCTTGACTTATTCCTCACTAACAATCCAGATCCCTATGAAGTGAAATTCCGTGCACCATTGAACAACTCAGACTATTCACTCCTCACTACGACCTGTATCTATATCACTTCATGAACCAATCCAACACCTTCACACACAGTTTCGCATTACAACTCAGCCGACTGGAATGGTCTTCACATGTTTTCCTCCGAATTTTCTTGGATAAGCGTATGTTTTGAATCTGATGACCCAACGCAATGTGCCACAGAGATTTTGGATATCATCGGGTTAGGAATGGAGGAAACTTACAAACCCCATGTGAACATAACATCGTCATCTGGTGAACGATGGTTCAATAAAATTTGTTCTAGGGTCGTCGCTTCAAAACAAACAGCATACAGTGGTTGGCGCGGTAACCCATGACTGGAGACCAGAACAGAATTATGTTGAAACCAGAAATATCTGCAATGAAACAATAAACGTTCCGAAAGATGCATATAGTGCTGAAATAAGATGAAAGCTTATCGTATGCCTAAATGACTCCCGTTCGTTCTGAACTTTGCAATTGGTAGAAATTTCACTTCCAGTTCACTCCCACTACAGCATAAGAAGAAACCAACCTTTCAGCTGGTATGTTTGCAGCAAATTCTAGACTAGACAAGATCAAACTATTCACACAAAATAATTTGTAGCATATATCCTACAAATTAATTATTGTTGTTTTCACAAACGTATGAAGGTAATAGATTTCATGAATACGTGAATTATTTCTTTGAAATTTGCGTGAATGCTAGTACCTAATCATAAATGTGTAAGCTGCAGTTGCCTAAGATGCTGTCCGTTGATAACATACGTATTTATCATTTTCATTTGAAAGATTGAATACACTTCGACAATAAGAAATGATTCCTTTCCTTCGAGAAAAGATTCAAGGTTCAGTTGAAAATTTATTACAATTAGTTTTTATTGTTGCTGGAAGAGGCAAAATAAAATAAACAGGGGAAATATTCACAAGCATAAATGAATTATTGGAAAAGAAATTGAAGCCAAAATCATAATATTTGTTGAATATCGGTGCCTCTACTTAGAACAAAGATATAATTTTTATTTTTCGTGCACTTTTGACCATGTATCATAATTTCCTCTACACTTCGGTATACAACACTTTCCAGTCATGTTTGTCAATTCAGCGAACAACACACACACACAACAAAATTATTGAAGAATACAATGATTTTCTAAATTTTGGTATTACTAATTTCAGCCCATTTTCACATACACTTTACACCATTTATTAATATCAATCAATACCAAACGAAACACAATTAAACTCACAAATGAAAGTATGATTGTTTACAATAAACTGTGATGATGTGAAGAATTGCTTTTGATGATTTCAGAAGTAGAAAAACCTTTTTAGTATTAACCGAAACCTGGCAGTAGACAGTACAATTTATAATAATGGCACTATAACTAAAATGATGGTGTTACCATCTTCATTAATAATAAATTGCACAGTACAGACTCCATAATGGAAGAAGATATTCACAATATAATTCAACTAGGAATAACTTTAAATTCTGAAAAATATAAATTTCAGCCATATATCGTCCTTTATCAAAGAAAATCTCCGAGTTCAACTAACATTTGAATGAATATTTGAAACATTCTGTTACAGATAAAAACACCCATATACTATTGAGAGATTCGAACATCAATCTCTTAAACAAATAACAGCGATCATGGGGAAGAGCCTCATGCATCGATCACATCTTTGATAAATCTGATGAAACTCACGAAACATTTAAGTTATTCATTCTGGGGACACCAATCACACATCATCTACCAATAATTCTGAAGGTACATCAGTACATAGAGAGACCTAAGAAAGAAGCAGATAAGTTTAAATCCTGTGTTAATTACAGTAGAGTGAACAGTTTATTCAACGAAAACTGGGAGTTTTTTATAACTGTAATGACAGATTTTCTGATAAATAAAATAAAACATCATGTAGACGTTAACACACATATCGTCAAGATCAACAGAAATGAAATCAGAAGAAATGCGTGATTAGCAATTAATTTGTATGAAATAAATTCAAATTTATCAATTAATGAAAAATGATCCTCTTAATACTCAAAGAACAAAACAAATGTTACAAAGACAATTCTTCATAAATTGTTCAAGCAGGCAAAAAAGATTACTTTCGTGAAGTAATAGGGAAAAACAAAAATGCTTCCAAGAATCTTTGGAACGTTAAAAAAATTATAACGGAAATAATCAACTCCAAAGCATAAAATCGATAATAGATGATGATTGTTTGATATTACATAATCAATAAGAATTATTTTAATGAATATTCCGTAGATGTCGGCGAAAATCTAAATAAAGATATCAACCTCGTAAGACCTACATCAAAAATGAGGAATGAAATTATGTGGAAAACTCAATATCCTCAAGTCCAATTAATTATAAGAAGTTGATTCGGTAATAAATTCACTGAAAAAAAAACAAAGCTTCAGGCATAGACAAGATAGCCTCGGAAATCCTAAAAGAGCTGAAAGAATCCATATATGAACAAATTACCTATTTAATAAATACGATATTCAAGCTGGCAAATGCCCAAGATTATTTAAACTAGGTTTGTGAAACCTTCATCCAAAAAGGAGATAAAAAATCTATTTCAAATTATGAACCTATTACATTGATTATAAATATTGCAAAAATAATTGAAAACATTTTCAAGCGACTAGAAACCTTAAAAATATGATTTCATTTCTGACCATACATTTGGATTTGGGCAAAATAAATAAACTGAGGATGCTATTGCATTATTAACAGGAAATCTGAAATACTCTTGATAACAGTACTTCTTCACCTTGTGTTTGCATTGACTTGGTCAAAGTCCTCGAAACAATAAGTCACCAGCATTTACTTGTCAAACTATAACATGTAGTAAATCAGAGGTCTCGCTCGTAAATTAATAGCATCTTGCCTTACTGAACATGTTCAAAAAGTCAAAGTAGGTGAATTGAACAGCTCACCTCAATCGATGAAATCTGGAGTACCTCAAAGTACTGTACTAGAGCCATTATTATTTAATATTTACTTATACACAAAACACTGCCATTTGAACCACCACCTACGATAGCTCAGCTTAGTGGAAGACGCTCAACATTAACTTTTTAAGTTTTGTAGATGATGAAACGGAATAGCACCAGTTCTCTGTGGATGTCTAGCTGGAGAAAGAATCCGATGTGAGATGTTCGGCAATCTTCTACTAAAAGATCTGTCCTCAACCAGCGAGAGAGAGAGTGAGAGAGAGAGAGAGAGAGAGAGAGAGAGAGATAGAGATAGATTCGACTCGCTATTGTACTCGTTGTCGGTCCGCATAAGCAACAACAAGAGCGAAACTTATCAGTTCTCACTGTAGTAATCGTTTTCGCTTGACAAAAAGTGAATACACAGGTTGTCATTTTCTAGACTTCGGCCCACGGTACATCACATTCAGTAGCAGGCCACTAGTGAGAATAAAAGTAGAAAGAAGTACGTAATTAAAATAATTCATGTTATTGTTATTCATGAATTTTTTCAGTAATTTCATCCATTATAGTTTTATAGTTTTGATAATGATGAAAATGATACCAATGGTTACATCACAGTCACAAGCAATAGGGTCACTGGCTTCACAGCAGAAGAAAAAGTGAATTCGAGAAATACTATGAAATTAAATCGAGAGATTCACTGTCAATATGCATTATGTAAGAAAATCAACAATATGAAAAAATTATAACAACATAAAACTTCGGGGCTCCGCTCAAAAATCTCAAACCATTTTAAGAGTTATTTGAGGAAGAATCTGCCCAGGCTCATCCCAACATAAAATAAACGTCTATGACCATATTTAGTACACATCAAGGTATGTGTACAGGGTGATTTACGTCGAACATGAGACCGTCTTAACAACTTAAAAATAACATTGTACCACGTATAATTTTAAAATGTAAAAGATTTATAGTTCAAATTTCTGGATACGAAATGTTTCTGCATGCAGTTGATGGACCTCTTTCATTTGTTGAATTAAATTTTAAACTTTCCTAAATAAGTGATTTTTCAGGTGTGTTGAATTCTATTTTTGAAAAATTGTTCAAAAGTTGTTGAAACTGATGTATGTTAGTTGGATTATTATTTATAAATTTTTCCAATTGTTCATAGGTCCATAAATCTCTGAATCTCATATAAATGTTTAATAATTCACAATCTATTAGATAGATATGAAGCTTGATAGGCTGGCCTGATTTATTCTCTGATTAGATTGCTTGTTGAAATGTTATAACACGAACGATTTCTAAAGATTTTGACTGATAAATATTTCGGTTCCCGATTGGATTTCAAACATTGGTTGTTGAAGAATATGGTGTAATTTTCATACATTTTCTTAATTGTAAGCTCCTCATGAAGATATGTCATCTGCACTAAACAAGCTGTCGTCAATAGATTGGTGTTACTTAAGTGTGGGTTCAATTTAACAATTTTGAACATTTGTAGTTTGATTCACACAATCCATATTATCAGATATTAGTTAATAACCCCCGAAACATATTTCACCCCATTGTCAACTATTATGAGTGAGTACAAGAAAAATTATGTTTTTTGTTATGTGATATTTGCCAATTCATTTGTTTCATTGTCAAAGACATTGTTCAGATAGTTCCACAACGCAATTCGATAGAAAAAGTAAATACTACAATTCTAATACATTATTCTCAGAACTAATTCACAATTTTCGGAAATACCTAGATCTACTAAATTGGTTTATGATCAATATTGAATAGGGTAGAATGGATTCAACATGATCACTGATGAGGTAGATGATCCGAATATTTTTATATTTTCCTAATTAACTTATAATCTCCTGATTTTCTCAATCTGTCTGTTTATCTTTTGTATTGAAAAGTATGTGTTTTAAACCATGTTTTGAAGGCAATATTTAAATTCTGTTTAGACATAATGTTAGCTATTTTATTTGAAATTGGTCCAAGATATGTATTAGAGACAAATTATTGTTTATTGTTATTCTCTAATTTCGGGTACACACTATGGAAGGCAATATTATAATTATATGCTATCGTCTATATTTTTTATTGTTTATAAGAAATGATCATTAAATTATAAAGCGGTATGTTTGTAAGATGTTGGATGTGTGGAACGATTAGGGATAGTTAATATCTGCATAAGTTGGTTTTCTGGAAATATTGAATAATGATAGAAATCTTTCCTGAAAGGTTTACTCATTTAATTACACTAGCTTAACGGGAGAAACTCCTTGGAGTGCTTAGGAGTACATATGATATAATTACAGAGTAGGAATTAAAATCAACTAATATCTTTACAAATGTCATCAGGGTTACAGCAAAATTTGTCAACAGTCAAACCGATCATCTCGTAGAATCTACACATTTGGAATATTGGGGAAAATAATAAAGTATTTTTTCTGCAGAGTGGTAAATAAAATGTTTTTGTGGAACGGGTGCGAGCAGATGAAACGTAAATTTAGCTTTGAAGAAATCACAGGACAGTCAACCAGGTTATGAATGACCTCATACAGGAATGAAATACTATTAATTCCCCTATGTTTATATAAGTCTAGGCAAGACAATCTATCTGATAGATCCTGGTGGGAAACTTCAATGGATGGATGCTTACCATCAGCTTTGAAGGCTATATATCTTAAGGAACGCCGATTTACGCGCTCTATTTTATTTATATAAATTTTATAAAGGGGGTTCAACGCGATAGAAGCGTATTCGAGCTTAGAACGAACAAATGAATTGTATAATATTATTATTGAATCACTATTGTTAAATAGGCGGCAATTCTGAATGGTAAAGCCCAGCATTCTGTAGGCGCTAGAAACAATCAATTCAATGTGAGACGAAAATGACAATTTCACTTCAAACAAAACTCCGCTGAAAGTATAGGAATGAGCAAGGGGTGTGTCAACAAGTTTGTAATTGTAAATAATAGGCGTAATTTTCTTGGTGAAAGTCGTCTTCAGGAATAGAACTGCTTTTGTTTTTCGTATGAAAAAATGACCAAAAGGATTTGGAAATATATTCTATGTTATTTTCTATTTTTGATATATAGAGCCCAAATTAACAGGCAATATCGGTTTTGTCTTCCGATCTTAGAATCTATTAAACGCAAAATAATCATCCAGTTTAGAATCTGTTTTGTATTTATACCAATAATTTTTCTCAAGTCTGATATTCTTTATTATGTTAAACGTGAACCAAGGTGAAAACCTGTTGGTTTTCTTGTGGGAAGTGTATGAACGCATATTGTTAGCAAATTGATAAGATGTTCGTAGAACAATTGTACTGCGACATTAACATTGCTTGAATAATGTAATGCAGAGCAGTCAAAATCTAGTAATACTTAGGTTATAAAGTAATGGATATTTTGCTTTATTCAGGTTGAAAATGATGATGGTAGAATGACATGGAAGGTACTTGACCAACGTACTGAAATTCAATAAATAATGGAGGATGGTGCAAATATTCAAGTAATACAGACTTTGAAACTGTGCAAAAATTACTACAGCAATTGTACGAAATACCCAAGCAGATTATTGAAGTATGATAATTTAGAAGATTCAACTGCTATGTCGGATTTATGTACTTATGTGAAAGTAGCAGCCAAAGTTGGCAGCCGAAGATGCCCGAATTAAAGGGCATCCATAGAAGTAACATAAACCAAGGATCGCCAGCAGCCAGTGTAAATGATTTTTCTCACTTTTTATTGTATTATTAGGAAGATTGATTGTGTGCACGAAATTTTCGTTCGCGCATCGATTGGAAAACAAACAGAGAATATGCCTCCGGGAGGCCAATGAATTCAAATTTTAGAACTATATTCTCCGTTATTTTCCCCATCGATGTGTGAAAGTAAATTTCTTGCACATGATCGTTGTCCTGAGTAATACAAGATAAAATTGAGAAAAAATATGGATAATATTCATTTTCCACCATATTGACGAGGTGTCAATAAGAATAAGAATGAAAATAAGAATATGTTTATTGAAACAAAACTGGTATTACGTGAATACAGGAAAATAGACACCTAAACCCCAAGAGGTTTGTATTGTGTCGTATAATTTATTACAACAGTACAGTAGATAATTGAATATTTCGATTTATTAGTCAGATAATAAATATAATTTATATTTCGAGTGAGCAATATAACAATAATTAAGAAACGCTGAGACAACTCACGTTATGAATGAGATAAGTATGGACTTCATATTTAAATCTTTTAACATCATTATTAATTGATCTCAATGCTAACGGAAGTTTGTTATAGACTTTTGGTCCGTTGAAGGAAAAACTATTTTGACATTTTGTTTTGGAGAATTTATTAATTTTTATTTCTTTATTGTAAGCTGCTCTTGTGTGATAGGCATGATCTATGCACTTAGTTTCCACTTTTAGATGCATGCAGATTAGACATTGATATATGTAAAGTGTTCTTACTTTTAGCACATCCATTTGTTTGTATAAAATATCTATAGAAAATCTTTTAGATTTGTTTAATATCATTTTTAAGACGTAACTTTGTACAACATTGAGAGGTTCCATTGCATTTTTATATACACCCCCCCATGCTTCGATGCCATATTTCAATAAAGATTCCTCCAGAGCCTTGTACATATTTTTAGCATACGAATGTTCATGTATTCTCTTATTAGATAAAATTTATAAATTAGTTTTCTTACTTTGCTTGCTAAATATTCTACTTGAATATTCCACTTAAGATTTTTGTCAATGATTATACCAAGATATTTAATGTGGTCTGCAGGTTGTATGTAATTTTCACATTCACAGTTCGAAATTTTGCTGGCTAAACATTTCTGGGTATGGATATACGAATTGTGATAGCAGTGAAAATACGTACATGTGTGTTCTCTCCGTGAGTATTCCAAATAAATTGTGATATGACCAGGTAAAAATTCTAAAATTCCGCATGTACGAAGGAAGCGAAATGATAAATATCAAACTTATATAATAATTGAAATTTTAAATACACATAGTGCTTAATTAAATAATTACTGTTACGAACAATGATTCTTGGATAGTGCATATAAAATTCTGTTGCTATACTTAACTTTTTGATATCCTACAAAAAAAAAACTCATACACACCCAACAGCTGACCGCAAAAAAACTATAAAATAATATGAATAAGAATATAAATTCTAATGCAGATGTTATCGAGGCAATAGAAAAAAGTTAAATCGAACTAAAGAATCACTTTGAAAATCTGATAGTACAACTGAGTGATAGACTGTTAAATGCAAATGATAAAATTTTAATTTTGGACAACGAAAATCGCAAGCTGAAAGACAGAGTCGAAAATATTGATAAACACACCAGGCGTAATAATATCATAATATACGGTTTAAATACGGAGAATAAAAGCGAAGAGAAATTAATAGACACCGTAAATAACAAAATTCATGAAGCATTGAATATTCAAATTAACAAAACAGATCTAAAAGACATCTACACATTGGGAAAATCTAATAAAAAGCCAATCAAATAAGAGTTTATCTCCAGATTCAAAGTAACTGAAATTCTAAAGAATGCTAAAAAATTAAAGGGCAGTAATGTATATGTTAACAAAGATTTAACGCCAAAGGAGCAAGAAGAATAAAGAATTCTACATAGCCATTTAAAACAAGCCAGAGGAAAAAGTTACAATGCATTTATAAAAAATAAAACTCTTGTCGTGAATGGTGAATCTTTTACAATAGAAGATCTTAATATTATAGATAACAAGCAATACAGTCCAAACAATTTCAAGTCAAAAAGTGCTCCTCCCACTCCAAACAAAGCTGTAGAAAATGATGAAGTATTCCATGACACTAACGAAATTAGAAAAATCGACCATACAGACATTGAGAACATAAATATACAAGAAAAAAAACGTCTAAGAAGCAATTCTACTGAGAGCAAAAACAAGCTTGGAGATAAGAAAACACACACACCAACAACAAGCACAAGAGTGGTAAAGAAGAAAGGAGCATGAGATAACAATATATAGTCACTAAATCTCTACTTCTACTGAAAATTTACCCAGATTATGAATTTTCTACTTTGGTTAAAATTGAGAAATGGATCCGTATATCGAAAATTTTGATACAAACGAAATTCAAGATTTTTCGCTTTCCAATACTGATGAAGCAGATCTTATTTTGAAAATAAATGAACTACACAATAACCTTAAGCTTATACATTTAAACATCAGAAGCCTTGCAAAAAATTTTGAAAAATTAGAAATTTTATTGAGCGAATTTGATTTTAAATTCGATATAATTGTACTCACAGAAACTAGATATCTAGTTAACACAAATATGTATAATCTAGATGTCTATGTCATAATCTATAATGAAGGGACTTATAACCAAAATGATGGTACTTTAATATATCTAAGCAGAAATATACAAAAATATAAAGTTTCTAACAAAAATGTATGTGGAATTACAATTACCAAATTGAATTTTACATTTGATAAATCTTTTGCATTGCATGCTCTATATAAATGTTACCCAGTTAACAACGAAGAATTCACAGTACACTTACATAACTATTTCGAGAGTGTGATTGATAATCACTAAATGAGGACTTTAATTTGTTCGTAGGAGATCTGAATATCGACATATGGACAGAAAATCTAAAAACTAATAATACAAAAAAAAACCTTGCAAGTCTATATTTTAACGTAATGGTAGAACATGGCTTTCAACAGTACATTTCATCCCCAACAAGAATAGAGAATTTATCAGTTTCTTGCTTGGATCATATATTCATTAAGTCTAAATTTAATATCACAGAAAACACGATTCCCATAGTCCTTCAAACAAAACTAACAGACCACTTTCCAATAATATTACAAATAGTATTTGGTTCAGACAAAAAAATCTCTCAAAATTGCGACGTATATTTGAAGCACATTAATAAAGAAGAACTAGTAAAAGAACTCAAAAATACAACATGGAGCTCAGTTTATGACTCTCCCTCAATTGACGAGGCAACTAATATGTTTATTGAAACAATAATGAATAAAGTGAAATTGTGCACGAAATATATCAAAAAAACATCAAATCCAAAAAAGAGGAAAGCTTGGATAACAAGGGGCATAATAAAATCAATAAAACAAAGAGATTGGCTATTCAAAAAACATCACCAGCAACCTGATAATGTAATATTCAAAAATGAATACACCACTTATACAATTATCCTAAATCGCGTAATCAAAGACACTAAATGTAAATTTTATCAACAAGAAATTGAGAAAAATAATAAATCTTCAACATCCCTTTGGCAAACAATAAATAAGATTTGTGGCAAAAATTCAAAAAACAAATGTGACGTATCTGAAATTCCAATGATCAATTAATAAAAGATCCCAAAAAATTACCAAACAAATTTAACAATTCATATTCTATTGGTAATAAGTTACTTAGTAAAACATCAATTATAAAGAGAAAACTAACACCCAAAAAAACTCGTTCTATAAGACACCGGTAACTGTAAATGAAATAAGAAACATAGTTATCCAATTAAAAAATAAAAAATCACCTGGTATTGATGGTATAAGAGCAGAGACTCTGAAGAATATCTGCAACTATATAGTTGAACCTTTAACATTCATAATAAACAGCGCATTCCAATCTGGTATATGTCCAACTGCGTTTAAAACTTCAGTAATCGACCAATATTTAATAAAGGGGACAAAACAAAGGTACTGAATTATAGGCACATATCATTAATTACCTGTTTCACGAAAATTTTTGAAAATGCCATAAAAAATCGGATGAAAATATTTCAGTTTGGTTTTAGGGAAGGAGTTTCAACACAAGACGCCATTGGCAAATTAACTAATAAAATCTATAACTCCTTAGATAGAGATGATTGCTGCTTGTGTGTTTTTACAGATTTAGAAAAAGCTTTTGACACCGTGAACCATACTCAACTTTTAGAATGTCTGGAACACAGTGGCATACGAGGCATAACCTTAACTTTATTCAAAAACTATTTAACAAAGAGAAATCAAAAGGTAGAGATAAATGGTAATTTAAGTGAAACATTAACAAACGAATACGGAGTACCACAAGGTACGGTATTGGGACCACTGTTGTTCAATATTTATTTAAATAATTTATTTATACAAGACACTCAAGGAGAGATCATCAGTTTTGCCGATGACACTGTAATTTTCTATTGTGCTACAAATTGGACTAAATTAAAATCGATAGTGGAAACAGATATGGAATCTGTGAAAGAATGGTTTGATAAAAGACAACTCTCAATAAATATTGACAAAAGATATTACATGCCTTATGGGTGTTACTCGAATTCACTACCAGAATATGAGGAATTGAATATAAATTCAACAAACCCTCTTAAAATTAAAGAAATTAGCACAATAAAATATCTAGGTGTAGAAATCGACAAACACTTAAGATGGGACAAACATATGGATTTCCTTAGTAGAAAAATAAGGACACTAATACCTATTTTTAAATATTTGAATAAAATAGTAGATACTAAAACATTAATAACTGTCTACAAATCATTAGTTGAACCTCATATAAGATACGGGATAATAGTATGGGGAGGAGTCTTAGACACTCATTTATATCAACTAAATATAACACAAAAATGGATATTGAAACTCATATTAAATGAAAGTAAATTGTATTCTACTGTGAAACTATATGAAGTTACACAACAAATGGATATCCGGCAACTATATACATTGCAAATTATGATAAATGACCCTCCACTTGAAAACATAAAACCAAATAACAATCCATATAACACACGAAATAAAAAATACATGATCCCCATTGAAAAGATGAAAAAATCAATCGGGCAGAGATCACAAGCTTACCTTTATCCAAAGTTATTCAATATCTTAGATACTAAGATTAAAATACTTTCAAACAAAAACATTTTCAGAAAAGACTTGAAACAATTTATACTGAAAAATAGAAAGAAAATGAACAATGTATTCTCAACAACTCGTATTTAAAAGCATGTTTGTGCAAAATAAAAATTAAAAGCTACAATTTTATTTATAACAAACTTTATTATTGTTTTCGCTGAAAACAATTAAATTCAATTCATATTCAACTTTTTATTATTTTCTCATTTATCGAAAGATTCATTAAAATTTTATTGAGTTACAAAATTAACTTATAATGTATACTTTTAAACTGTAAATATAAGTAAATTGATATATATATATATATATATATATATATATATATATATATATATATATATATATATATATATATATATATATATATATATATATATATATATATATATAAATGTACATGTGTGTATTATTATGTTATTATATATTATATGTTATTATTATAAAATCTTAATCTAAATATGTCATTATAATGTAGATATATGTGTGTATATATATGTATGTGTGTATGCATATGTATATGTTCGTACATTTCCTCACGCACAAGCTACGGCTTCTGTGAGTATTGTTCGTTTATTTATTAATACAAAATTATTGAACTTTCGTATTGTAACTAACTGAATATTGAAATAAACGTTATTATTATATGTATAGTTTGTCTACGTTATTGCATTCACTAACTTTCGTGATTGAGAGACTTATGAATTTAGTTTTATTTGAATTAAGTGTGAGTTTGTTTGATTGTAACCAGCAATTCACAGAACTAAGACCACATGTAGCTTTATTCATGAGTCAATGTGAATATCTAGCACTGAATATAATAACTGTGTCGTCAGCATAGCTTATCAGTTTTGCATCAATCGGGAGGCTCCCTATCGAATTTATATAAATTAAGAACAATATCGGTCCCAGAACTGTTCCCTGTGATATGCTGATTTTTACTACCTCGGATTAACTTGGAGTGTCATGTATTTGTACAATTTGCGATCGCGCATGTAAATAATTAGTAAGTACTGCTAAGGCAGGTCCTTTAATGCCGACATTATCAATTTTTTTAAATAATATATCATGGGAAACCGTATCGAAGGCCTTGGCAAGATCCAAGAAAATAACCAAACTTTCAAGATTCTGATTGAAATTTGAGTTTATTGTATTAGTTGATTCAAGTATCGCATCTTCAGAGCTTTTGGCCTTTCGAAATCCATATTGGCTAGGAGATAAGATATTAAAATGTTCAAGATAGTTCACAATTCTATCTTTTATGCATGATTCAAAAATTTCATCAAAGTTGTTTATTAACGAGATCGGTCTGTAATTATTGTTATCATCTCTACATGCTGATTCAATGAATTCTAAATCCAGACTCATATTCCTTGTTATTTTCCCGATCAATGCCTTGAAGAAAATTTTGTGTACACCTTCAATCTTCTGGGTAATACAAGAAATAACTGAAAAAATAATTTTTTATTTATTTTCCACCATATTGACAGAGGGCCAATGAATTCAGACTTCAGAACTATATTACCCGTTATTCTCTCGATCGATGCGTGAAATAGAATTTTGTGCACACAACAATTTTCAGAGTAATTGAAGAAAAACTGAAAAAACCAATGGTTTTTATTCATTTTCCATCATATTGACGGGGCCAATGAATTTTAATTTCAGAACTATATTCTCCGTCATTTTCTCAATCGATGTATGCAAGTAAAATTCGTGCACACGATCGCTGTCTTAAGTAATACAAGGAAAAACTGAAGAAAATGATGGATTTCATTCATTTTCCACCATATTGACAGGGAGCAATGATGTAACAGTGCGTCGAGCGTTATATTTTATAAATTGGAAGTTACTCCGGATTTGACATTCCAGGCAAGTGAATAGGTTTGAAAGCCTATATCGCCGCTGAACCTCGTCAAACCTCGCTGAACAAGATGCCATTGATTCATCTGTTCTCAAGTCGAAATGTTGGTTTAGATATGTCGACGACACTTTCGATATTTGGCAACATGGTCGAGAAAAGCTTGTTTCCTTCCTCATTCAATTAAATTCATTATATCCCAATATTCTTCTCACTATGGAAGTCGAATCGCAAAGTTCACTCCCTTTCCTAGATGTATTGGTTAGTTGACAAACTGATGGTCCTTTAAGACATTCTGTGTATCGAAAACCCACTCATACCGATAGATACCTCAATGGTTTTTCCCACCACCACCCTGCCCAAAAGCAATCTGTCATAAGCTCCTTGGTTCACAGGGCTGTCAACTTATCTCAACCTCAATCCTGAAAATCAGAATTGAAACATCTCTCATCTGTTTTATTATCAAACAATTTCTCCCATTACAACATTTAAAAAGCCATAAAGAAATACACTTCGCCTAAAATTTCAAACCCACCTGAGTCACAAATCTCTATGCCTGCTTTATCCACTGCCTATCTCCGATATATTGAAAATATAATACATCGAATTTCCAAAATCCTTAAAAAACATAGTATTTCTACCCGGTTTTCCATTCTTCCAAAATTATCTTACTTTCACAAACCTATCGAGAATCTCTTTCCTCCTCTTCACTTAAAATGGGTTTATAGCATTCCCTATTCTCGCGGTAAAGTTTACATTGGTGAAACAGGTCGTGTGAAAGAACACGAGCGCTGTACAAGGCTTCGTGACACCAGTGGATCTGCACTTGCGGAACACAAGTTTGACACTAATCATCAAATCCTTCGAAAATACTAAAAATCCTAGCCCGAGCCCCAAACTTCTATTAGCGAAAAATCCTTGAAGCTATAGAAATCCTGAAACATCCGAATAATCTGCACCGTGACCTTCCCAACATTTGGAAACCCATCCTCGAAAATTCCACTTCGCACATGATTACCCAACGGCAGGGTCAGGTGCCGGGACGGAGTTAACCACCAGAATGAAGGCAGTGAACTGTGTAGCGTGAAGGATTTTTCCTACAATAAATACGGCTACAGAAACTAGTAGAACCAGTTTCAGTTCAAACCTCAAACCTGCCCTGAAGATGCCACTTGTAATGGTTGGCGAAACATTGGCATCAAGTCGAGCTATTGTGACGCGCGGAATCCATCCAGAAGCCAAGATTTATATTGAAATAAGGCACATAGAATTCACGCACTCGAGTTCTATGTCGGATTAAATTAGGGAGGTTATGGAATTGTCACAAAATGATTTTAAAGGAACAAACAGTCCGCGAAACGCGAAAGACGCAAACGAACCACTCCTACGCAAGTTACCTACAGCTCCGGGTTTCTTCCGTTTACAATACTGAAAGCAAAATTTAACGTAGGCTGAATTTGAGTAGTTTCTTTGTTGACTTATATGAACACAGATTGGCAAATTAATTTAATCTCTATAAATTCTTCGAATTTAATTTGTTACAATCTTGACAAACAGGATATTAATTGGACTGAAGAAATATGATCTGCGGAACAAAAATTAACTTGAATTAAGGTTCTACATGACTTGACTGGAAAATTATTTTATTACTTTATACAGACATTATCTCAACAACATTAAAAAGAAATTAATATTATTCCGATCATTTTGAGTGTGGAATCTGAATAAAACATATGACTTGGATTAATGCAACAATGGAACATCCCTATGGACATAAAGCTGGTTGAACTTACCGAACGAGTAGGTTTCCTCAAAGTAATTAGTTTTCTTGAAACCATTGAGGCGGAGGCCACCTCACACGCAATGCTTAGAAAATATGTTTAACCTAGAATACCAGGAGCAGACTCCGCCCATACGTTCTTGAAGCGACCTATAGGAATCTGACTAGGCGGAAGAACCGTAAGTGACGGCTCTTCTCAACTCCACGTGGACTTCTCATGACTCAGGAAATAAGTACCATTGACCTCGTACCGTGTTTACGTTTGTTAAGCATGATTCCATGCTGGCTTAGAAGTCGATGCTCTAAGAAAGAGGGATTGAATGACAGTCGCTGGGCCTGTCTGGTATATCGTGTTCAAGATGTAATAATTCATTAAACTTCAATTCGAATTAAATTGAATTATTTAAAGGAGTCAGAAGTAATAATCCGGCGGGTTGTTTCAATGAATTTTGAATCCGAACTCATGTACCTTGTTATTTTCCCGATCGATGCGTGGAAGAGAATTCCGTGCACACAATCAATTTTCTGAGTAATACAAGAAGAACTGAACGAAAGTATGGTTTTCATTAATTTTCCATTATCTTGACGGGGGGTCAATGAATTCTACCTTCACAAATATATTCCCCGCGACTTTCCTGATTGATGAGTGAAATAACATTTTGTGCATTCAATCAATCTTCTGAGTATTACCAGAAAAACTGAAAAAAATAATGGCCCATTTATTTTCCATTTTATTGACGGGGGGCCAATGGATTCTAACTTCAAAACTATATTCTCCGTTACTTTTCCCATCGATGTGTGGAAGTAAATTTTATGCACACGATCGCTGTCCTCAGTAATACAAGATCAAGCTGAAAAATAATGGATTTTATTTATTTTCCACCAATGGAGGGGGGCCAATGATTTCTGAATTCAGACTCATATTCCCTGTTATTTTCCCGATCGATGCTTTGAATAACATTTTGTGCACACAATCAATCTTCTGAGTTCTGAGAAAAACTGAAAAAATAATGGTTTTATTTATTTTCCATCTTATTCTATCTTTGACAATGTATTTCCCGTTATTTTCCCGATTGATGAATGGGATAAAATTTCGTGCACACAGTCAATCTTCTGAGTAATACAAGAAAAACTGAAAAAAATAATGGTTTTTATTCATTTTCCATCTTATTGGCGGTGGGCCAATGCATTCTGAATCGGGAGGCAAACTCCCTGTTATTTTTACAATCGATGCGGGAACGAAAATTTCGTGCACACAATCAATCTTCTTAATAATATATGAAAAAGTGAAAAAATCATTTGAACTGGCTGCTGGCGCTCCTTGGTTTATGTTGCTTCTATGGATGCCCTTTCAATTCAGGCATCTTCGGCTTTACCGGTTGCCAACTTTGGCTGTTGTTTTCACACAAGTGATTTATATGAGGTATACTCAGTAATGTTGAAATCACCCAATAAAAACATAGAATAATAATCTCCAAAGTCAAAGTCAATAAGAGCATCTACAATTATTTCATATGGAATAGAGGGCATATTCGGTGGAATATAAGCAGCACGAATATATAAACACAGCTTCCAATACAAAATTTGATACCTACGATAACTAGGTATGAGAGAACCAATATTATTGAGATCAATCTCAATGGGACAAAACTATTTATAGCTAGTAATACACCACCTCCACGCGATAACTGTAATTGTTCAAAATTGCGATCTCTTCTGAAGATAGTAAAGTTAGTTCTGAGAAGCTCAGAATTCAACTGAAGAAAGATCCCATGTTTCAGAAGAAGCAATCAATGCATAGCTTAAAGTAGATGAAATGTTGTATAGTAAGCTAGTCTTACAATTAAGGCCTTTGACATTTTGGTGATACATATTGAGCTCTTTGACCGAAGATACGTCACTAATAAATGGATCCTTACGCAAGCATTCACTCTCACATGAATCATTTGTTTCAGATAATTGCTATACCAGACCCACTAAATCCCGAAATTTTTTGAATTTCTTTTTAAAGACAGGACACACTCACTATGCCAAACAGGATGATCAATAGATATATCTTGCATACCAGTAGAATTACTCTCCAACTGCTTACAGTAAGTGTATTGATTAAAGTTAGATACGCAATCCTTTAGATCTTGATTACCGGAATAATTTTGACATGCCCTAGAATTCTTACAGGAACTAGAGCCATGATCAAAACCACTACAGTTATAGCAGCATAGAACATCAGTGGCATCAAAGATGGAGCAACTATCTCAGCCTATGAAGATACGCTTGTGTTCTTGAGACATTAAGCAATCAAAAGAGGTAGGGTTCAGTTGAAGAAGTATTTGAAAAATGTTCGATTTCTTCTTTGTGGGCCAGAATTTTATCATTTTTCAATCGGAGCTGGCGTTCAATAGTAGACAATTTTGCCTTAATATGTAATCCAATAAATCGGCTTCATTTTATTTCTTAGCTATACCAACAATTTTTATACGACGGTGACAATTGGTGACTTCCTTCACAGAATAGTTCTCAGATAGTTTTTCAACAGCAATACGACGAAATTCAGAAGTATCCTTATTATTGTTGCAGCTTATAACCTACCTACCAACATTCGCAATGTTCTCAACTTTGAAAACTGCAAATGTAGAGCTGACAGGTACAATATTCTGAAGAATTTCCGATTTAGTAATATTATTCTTTTCGTTCGTAGTTTAATGTAGACTCCACAATCGCTGGCTATAGACTGAGTATACGTAAGGGTGACGGGTGCATTGTTACAAGCCATTTGTGCGTTGTTAAACTTGGCAGACATTATGTTACAGACGTCACTTTTCATATTAATGAATCCATTATTGATGCGTGAGAGAACATCCTGAACAATATTTTCAGTGAATGCCATAAATTGCTTATTCTTAACATTAGCACATGTGTTGCAATACCTGAAGCAGCGGGTTTTTTTTGTGAAATTTAAACCATTTGGTGGTATTTTAACACATATAAGATGATAACGTTTATTACAAAAACCATCGGAGGTAAAACCTTCGTTTTTATCTTCTGTCGCAGATGGACATATACCGCATTATATTCATTATGAAATATCACAATACTGGAAAACTAGGAGAAAAGTGATCAAAGATACAAATACTCATGTAATTTATGCGAAAAGTTTAAATGCACTTAGACTAATATGAAGTAAGATTCAAATTATTCGAACTATGTAAGTTAGAAAAGAAGGGGCTATTTAAGAGAGCTCGCTGATATATAACGTTAGCATTCGAAGTCGTTTATCATAATTATGATTTTGATTACACCTAGATCTAGATCTAGAACATTGATTTTGTTGTTGGTTTCTGTTTCTAATGTGAATTTACTATTTGGATGCATAACATTAATGCAATTGAGAACATACTTGTCTAGGAGATCCTGTAAAGCATTCTAGAATGTCTCCTACATATCTAAATCAGACAAAATATGATATTCGGCTATCTTTGGAGACATTATGATCTCTTACAGGATACACTGGAAAGGTCCCAAAGGTGAGACTAGACCAGACTTTGAAATTTATTATTATATTGTAAACAATTAACTTTTTAAGTTTTGTAGATGATGAAACGGAATAGCACCAGTTCTCTGTGGATGTCTAGCTGGAGAAAGAATCCGATGTGAGATGTTCGGCAATCTTCTACTAAAAGATCTGTCCTCAACCAGCGAGAGAGAGAGTGAGAGAGAGAGAGAGAGAGAGAGAGAGAGAGAGAGAGAGAGAGAGAGAGAGAGATAGAGATAGATTCGACTCGCTATTGTACTCGTTGTCGGTCCGCATAAGCAACAACAAGAGCGAAACTTATCAGTTCTCACTGTAGTAATCGTTTTCGCTTGACAAAAAGTGAATACACAGGTTGTCATTTTCTAGACTTCGGCCCACGGTACATCACATTCAGTAGCAGGCCACTAGTGAGAATAAAAGTAGAAAGAAGTACGTAATTAAAATAATTCATGTTATTGTTATTCATGAATTTTTTCAGTAATTTCATCCATTATAGTTTTATAGTTTTGATAATGATGAAAATGATACCAATGGTTACATCACAGTCACAAGCAATAGGGTCACTGGCTTCACAGCAGAAGAAAAAGTGAATTCGAGAAATACTATGAAATTAAATCGAGAGATTCACTGTCAATATGCATTATGTAAGAAAATCAACAATATGAAAAAATTATAACAACATAAAACTTCGGGGCTCCGCTCAAAAATCTCAAACCATTTTAAGAGTTATTTGAGGAAGAATCTGCCCAGGCTCATCCCAACATAAAATAAACGTCTATGACCATATTTAGTACACATCAAGGTATGTGTACAGGGTGATTTACGTCGAACATGAGACCGTCTTAACAACTTAAAAATAACATTGTACCACGTATAATTTTAAAATGTAAAAGATTTATAGTTCAAATTTCTGGATACGAAATGTTTCTGCATGCAGTTGATGGACCTCTTTCATTTGTTGAATTAAATTTTAAACTTTCCTAAATAAGTGATTTTTCAGGTGTGTTGAATTCTATTTTTGAAAAATTGTTCAAAAGTTGTTGAAACTGATGTATGTTAGTTGGATTATTATTTATAAATTTTTCCAATTGTTCATAGGTCCATAAATCTCTGAATCTCATATAAATGTTTAATAATTCACAATCTATTAGATAGATATGAAGCTTGATAGGCTGGCCTGATTTATTCTCTGATTAGATTGCTTGTTGAAATGTTATAACACGAACGATTTCTAAAGATTTTGACTGATAAATATTTCGGTTCCCGATTGGATTTCAAACATTGGTTGTTGAAGAATATGGTGTAATTTTCATACATTTTCTTAATTGTAAGCTCCTCATGAAGATATGTCATCTGCACTAAACAAGCTGTCGTCAATAGATTGGTGTTACTTAAGTGTGGGTTCAATTTAACAATTTTGAACATTTGTAGTTTGATTCACACAATCCATATTATCAGATATTAGTTAATAACCCCCGAAACATATTTCACCCCATTGTCAACTATTATGAGTGAGTACAAGAAAAATTATGTTTTTTGTTATGTGATATTTGCCAATTCATTTGTTTCATTGTCAAAGACATTGTTCAGATAGTTCCACAACGCAATTCGATAGAAAAAGTAAATACTACAATTCTAATACATTATTCTCAGAACTAATTCACAATTTTCGGAAATACCTAGATCTACTAAATTGGTTTATGATCAATATTGAATAGGGTAGAATGGATTCAACATGATCACTGATGAGGTAGATGATCCGAATATTTTTATATTTTCCTAATTAACTTATAATCTCCTGATTTTCTCAATCTGTCTGTTTATCTTTTGTATTGAAAAGTATGTGTTTTAAACCATGTTTTGAAGGCAATATTTAAATTCTGTTTAGACATAATGTTAGCTATTTTATTTGAAATTGGTCCAAGATATGTATTAGAGACAAATTATTGTTTATTGTTATTCTCTAATTTCGGGTACACACTATGGAAGGCAATATTATAATTATATGCTATCGTCTATATTTTTTATTGTTTATAAGAAATGATCATTAAATTATAAAGCGGTATGTTTGTAAGATGTTGGATGTGTGGAACGATTAGGGATAGTTAATATCTGCATAAGTTGGTTTTCTGGAAATATTGAATAATGATAGAAATCTTTCCTGAAAGGTTTACTCATTTAATTACACTAGCTTAACGGGAGAAACTCCTTGGAGTGCTTAGGAGTACATATGATATAATTACAGAGTAGGAATTAAAATCAACTAATATCTTTACAAATGTCATCAGGGTTACAGCAAAATTTGTCAACAGTCAAACCGATCATCTCGTAGAATCTACACATTTGGAATATTGGGGAAAATAATAAAGTATTTTTTCTGCAGAGTGGTAAATAAAATGTTTTTGTGGAACGGGTGCGAGCAGATGAAACGTAAATTTAGCTTTGAAGAAATCACAGGACAGTCAACCAGGTTATGAATGACCTCATACAGGAATGAAATACTATTAATTCCCCTATGTTTATATAAGTCTAGGCAAGACAATCTATCTGATAGATCCTGGTGGGAAACTTCAATGGATGGATGATTACCATCAGCTTTGAAGGCTATATATCTTAAGGAACGCCGATTTACGCGCTCTATTTTATTTATATAAATTTTATAAAGGGGGTTCAACGCGATAAAAGCGTATTCGAGCTTAGAACGAACAAATGAATTGTATAATATTATTATTGAATCACTATTGTTAAATAGGCGGCAATTCTGAATGGTAAAGCCCAGCATTCTGTAGGCGCTAGAAACAATCAATTCAATGTGAGACGAAAATGACAATTTCACTTCAAACAAAACTCCGCTGAAAGTATAGGAATGAGCAAGGGGTGTGTCAACAAGTTTGTAATTGTAAATAATAGGCGTAATTTTCTTGGTGAAAGTCGTCTTCAGGAATAGAACTGCTTTTGTTTTTCGTATGAAAAAATGACCAAAAGGATTTGGAAATATATTCTATGTTATTTTCTATTTTTGATATATAGAGCCCAAATTAACAGGCAATATCGGTTTTGTCTTCCGATCTTAGAATCTATTAAACGCAAAATAATCATCCAGTTTAGAATCTGTTTTGTATTTATACCAATAATTTTTCTCAAGTCTGATATTCTTTATTATGTTAAACGTGAACCAAGGTGAAAACCTGTTGGTTTTCTTGTGGGAAGTGTATGAACGCATATTGTTAGCAAATTGATAAGATGTTCGTAGAACAATTGTACTGCGACATTAACATTGCTTGAATAATGTAATGCAGAGCAGTCAAAATCTAGTAATACTTAGGTTATAAAGTAATGGATATTTTGCTTTATTCAGGTTGAAAATGATGATGGTAGAATGACATGGAAGGTACTTGACCAACGTACTGAAATTCAATAAATAATGGAGGATGGTGCAAATATTCAAGTAATACAGACTTTGAAACTGTGCAAAAATTACTACAGCAATTGTACTGTTGAGATCGAAATACCCAAGCAGATTATTGAAGTATGATAATTTAGAAGATTCAACTGCTATGTCGGATTTATGTACTTATGTGAAAGTAGCAGCCAAAGTTGGCAGCCGAAGATGCCCGAATTAAAGGGCATCCATAGAAGTAACATAAACCAAGGATCGCCAGCAGCCAGTGTAAATGGTTTTTCTCACTTTTTATTGTATTATTAGGAAGATTGATTGTGTGCACGAAATTTTCGTTCGCGCATCGATTGGAAAACAAACAGAGAATATGCCTCCGGGAGGCCAATGAATTCAAATTTTAGAACTATATTCTCCGTTATTTTCCCCATCGATGTGTGAAAGTAAATTTCTTGCACATGATCGTTGTCCTGAGTAATACAAGATAAAATTGAGAAAAAATATGGATAATATTCATTTTCCACCATATTGACGAGGTGTCAATAAGAATAAGAATGAAAATAAGAATATGTTTATTGAAACAAAACTGGTATTACGTGAATACAGGAAAATAGACACCTAAACCCCAAGAGGTTTGTATTGTGTCGTATAATTTATTACAACAGTACAGTAGATAATTGAATATTTCGATTTATTAGTCAGATAATAAATATAATTTATATTTCGAGTGAGCAATATAACAATAATTAAGAAACGCTGAGACAACTCACGTTATGAATGAGATAAGTATGGACTTCATATTTAAATCTTTTAACATCATTATTAATTGATCTCAATGCTAACGGAAGTTTGTTATAGACTTTTGGTCCGTTGAAGGAAAAACTATTTTGACATTTTGTTTTGGAGAATTTATTAATTTTTATTTCTTTATTGTAAGCTGCTCTTGTGTGATAGGCATGATCTATGCACTTAGTTTCCACTTTTAGATGCATGCAGATTAGACATTGATATATGTAAAGTGTTCTTACTTTTAGCACATCCATTTGTTTGTATAAAATATCTATAGAAAATCTTTTAGATTTGTTTAATATCATTTTTAAGACGTAACTTTGTACAACATTGAGAGGTTCCATTGCATTTTTATATACACCCCCCCATGCTTCGATGCCATATTTCAATAAAGATTCCTCCAGAGCCTTGTACATATTTTTAGCATACGAATGTTCATGTATTCTCTTATTAGATAAAATTTATAAATTAGTTTTCTTACTTTGCTTGCTAAATATTCTACTTGAATATTCCACTTAAGATTTTTGTCAATGATTATACCAAGATATTTAATGTGGTCTGCAGGTTGTATGTAATTTTCACATTCACAGTTCGAAATTTTGCTGGCTAAACATTTCTGGGTATGGATATACGAATTGTGATAGCAGTGAAAATACGTACATGTGTGTTCTCTCCGTGAGTATTCCAAATAAATTGTGATATGACCAGGTAAAAATTCTAAAATTCCGCATGTACGAAGGAAGCGAAATGATAAATATCAAACTTATATAATAATTGAAATTTTAAATACACATAGTGCTTAATTAAATAATTACTGTTACGAACAATGATTCTTGGATAGTGCATATAAAATTCTGTTGCTATACTTAACTTTTTGATATCCTACAAAAAAAAAACTCATACACACCCAACAGCTGACCGCAAAAAAACTATAAAATAATATGAATAAGAATATAAATTCTAATGCAGATGTTATCGAGGCAATAGAAAAAAGTTAAATCGAACTAAAGAATCACTTTGAAAATCTGATAGTACAACTGAGTGATAGACTGTTAAATGCAAATGATAAAATTTTAATTTTGGACAACGAAAATCGCAAGCTGAAAGACAGAGTCGAAAATATTGATAAACACACCAGGCGTAATAATATCATAATATACGGTTTAAATACGGAGAATAAAAGCGAAGAGAAATTAATAGACACCGTAAATAACAAAATTCATGAAGCATTGAATATTCAAATTAACAAAACAGATCTAAAAGACATCTACACATTGGGAAAATCTAATAAAAAGCCAATCAAATAAGAGTTTATCTCCAGATTCAAAGTAACTGAAATTCTAAAGAATGCTAAAAAATTAAAGGGCAGTAATGTATATGTTAACAAAGATTTAACGCCAAAGGAGCAAGAAGAATAAAGAATTCTACATAGCCATTTAAAACAAGCCAGAGGAAAAAGTTACAATGCATTTATAAAAAATAAAACTCTTGTCGTGAATGGTGAATCTTTTACAATAGAAGATCTTAATATTATAGATAACAAGCAATACAGTCCAAACAATTTCAAGTCAAAAAGTGCTCCTCCCACTCCAAACAAAGCTGTAGAAAATGATGAAGTATTCCATGACACTAACGAAATTAGAAAAATCGACCATACAGACATTGAGAACATAAATATACAAGAAAAAAAACGTCTAAGAAGCAATTCTACTGAGAGCAAAAACAAGCTTGGAGATAAGAAAACACACACACCAACAACAAGCACAAGAGTGGTAAAGAAGAAAGGAGCATGAGATAACAATATATAGTCACTAAATCTCTACTTCTACTGAAAATTTACCCAGATTATGAATTTTCTACTTTGGTTAAAATTGAGAAATGGATCCGTATATCGAAAATTTTGATACAAACGAAATTCAAGATTTTTCGCTTTCCAATACTGATGAAGCAGATCTTATTTTGAAAATAAATGAACTACACAATAACCTTAAGCTTATACATTTAAACATCAGAAGCCTTGCAAAAAATTTTGAAAAATTAGAAATTTTATTGAGCGAATTTGATTTTAAATTCGATATAATTGTACTCACAGAAACTAGATATCTAGTTAACACAAATATGTATAATCTAGATGTCTATGTCATAATCTATAATGAAGGGACTTATAACCAAAATGATGGTACTTTAATATATCTAAGCAGAAATATACAAAAATATAAAGTTTCTAACAAAAATGTATGTGGAATTACAATTACCAAATTGAATTTTACATTTGATAAATCTTTTGCATTGCATGCTCTATATAAATGTTACCCAGTTAACAACGAAGAATTCACAGTACACTTACATAACTATTTCGAGAGTGTGATTGATAATCACTAAATGAGGACTTTAATTTGTTCGTAGGAGATCTGAATATCGACATATGGACAGAAAATCTAAAAACTAATAATACAAAAAAAAACCTTGCAAGTCTATATTTTAACGTAATGGTAGAACATGGCTTTCAACAGTACATTTCATCCCCAACAAGAATAGAGAATTTATCAGTTTCTTGCTTGGATCATATATTCATTAAGTCTAAATTTAATATCACAGAAAACACGATTCCCATAGTCCTTCAAACAAAACTAACAGACCACTTTCCAATAATATTACAAATAGTATTTGGTTCAGACAAAAAAATCTCTCAAAATTGCGACGTATATTTGAAGCACATTAATAAAGAAGAACTAGTAAAAGAACTCAAAAATACAACATGGAGCTCAGTTTATGACTCTCCCTCAATTGACGAGGCAACTAATATGTTTATTGAAACAATAATGAATAAAGTGAAATTGTGCACGAAATATATCAAAAAAACATCAAATCCAAAAAAGAGGAAAGCTTGGATAACAAGGGGCATAATAAAATCAATAAAACAAAGAGATTGGCTATTCAAAAAACATCACCAGCAACCTGATAATGTAATATTCAAAAATGAATACACCACTTATACAATTATCCTAAATCGCGTAATCAAAGACACTAAATGTAAATTTTATCAACAAGAAATTGAGAAAAATAATAAATCTTCAACATCCCTTTGGCAAACAATAAATAAGATTTGTGGCAAAAATTCAAAAAACAAATGTGACGTATCTGAAATTCCAATGATCAATTAATAAAAGATCCCAAAAAATTACCAAACAAATTTAACAATTCATATTCTATTGGTAATAAGTTACTTAGTAAAATTAAACCAAACATCAATTATAAAGAGAAAACTAACACCCAAAAAAACTCGTTCTATAAGACACCGGTAACTGTAAATGAAATAAGAAACATAGTTATCCAATTAAAAAATAAAAAATCACCTGGTATTGATGGTATAAGAGCAGAGACTCTGAAGAATATCTGCAACTATATAGTTGAACCTTTAACATTCATAATAAACAGCGCATTCCAATCTGGTATATGTCCAACTGCGTTTAAAACTTCAGTAATCGACCAATATTTAATAAAGGGGACAAAACAAAGGTACTGAATTATAGGCACATATCATTAATTACCTGTTTCACGAAAATTTTTGAAAATGCCATAAAAAATCGGATGAAAATATTTCAGTTTGGTTTTAGGGAAGGAGTTTCAACACAAGACGCCATTGGCAAATTAACTAATAAAATCTATAACTCCTTAGATAGAGATGATTGCTGCTTGTGTGTTTTTACAGATTTAGAAAAAGCTTTTGACACCGTGAACCATACTCAACTTTTAGAATGTCTGGAACACAGTGGCATACGAGGCATAACCTTAACTTTATTCAAAAACTATTTAACAAAGAGAAATCAAAAGGTAGAGATAAATGGTAATTTAAGTGAAACATTAACAAACGAATACGGAGTACCACAAGGTACGGTATTGGGACCACTGTTGTTCAATATTTATTTAAATAATTTATTTATACAAGACACTCAAGGAGAGATCATCAGTTTTGCCGATGACACTGTAATTTTCTATTGTGCTACAAATTGGACTAAATTAAAATCGATAGTGGAAACAGATATGGAATCTGTGAAAGAATGGTTTGATAAAAGACAACTCTCAATAAATATTGACAAAAGATATTACATGCCTTATGGGTGTTACTCGAATTCACTACCAGAATATGAGGAATTGAATATAAATTCAACAAACCCTCTTAAAATTAAAGAAATTAGCACAATAAAATATCTAGGTGTAGAAATCGACAAACACTTAAGATGGGACAAACATATGGATTTCCTTAGTAGAAAAATAAGGACACTAATACCTATTTTTAAATATTTGAATAAAATAGTAGATACTAAAACATTAATAACTGTCTACAAATCATTAGTTGAACCTCATATAAGATACGGGATAATAGTATGGGGAGGAGTCTTAGACACTCATTTATATCAACTAAATATAACACAAAAATGGATATTGAAACTCATATTAAATGAAAGTAAATTGTATTCTACTGTGAAACTATATGAAGTTACACAACAAATGGATATCCGGCAACTATATACATTGCAAATTATGATAAATGACCCTCCACTTGAAAACATAAAACCAAATAACAATCCATATAACACACGAAATAAAAAATACATGATCCCCATTGAAAAGATGAAAAAATCAATCGGGCAGAGATCACAAGCTTACCTTTATCCAAAGTTATTCAATATCTTAGATACTAAGATTAAAATACTTTCAAACAAAAACATTTTCAGAAAAGACTTGAAACAATTTATACTGAAAAATAGAAAGAAAATGAACAATGTATTCTCAACAACTCGTATTTAAAAGCATGTTTGTGCAAAATAAAAATTAAAAGCTACAATTTTATTTATAACAAACTTTATTATTGTTTTCGCTGAAAACAATTAAATTCAATTCATATTCAACTTTTTATTATTTTCTCATTTATCGAAAGATTCATTAAAATTTTATTGAGTTACAAAATTAACTTATAATGTATACTTTTAAACTGTAAATATAAGTAAATTGATATATATATATATATATATATATATATATATATATATATATATATATATATATATATAAATGTACATGTGTGTATTATTATGTTATTATATATTATATGTTATTATTATAAAATCTTAATCTAAATATGTCATTATAATGTAGATATATGTGTGTATATATATGTATGTGTGTATGCATATGTATATGTTCGTACATTTCCTCACGCACAAGCTACGGCTTCTGTGAGTATTGTTCGTTTATTTATTAATACAAAATTATTGAACTTTCGTATTGTAACTAACTGAATATTGAAATAAACGTTATTATTATATGTATAGTTTGTCTACGTTATTGCATTCACTAACTTTCGTGATTGAGAGACTTATGAATTTAGTTTTATTTGAATTAAGTGTGAGTTTGTTTGATTGTAACCAGCAATTCACAGAACTAAGACCACATGTAGCTTTATTCATGAGTCAATGTGAATATCTAGCACTGAATATAATAACTGTGTCGTCAGCATAGCTTATCAGTTTTGCATCAATCGGGAGGCTCCCTATCGAATTTATATAAATTAAGAACAATATCGGTCCCAGAACTGTTCCCTGTGATATGCTGATTTTTACTACCTCGGATTAACTTGGAGTGTCATGTATTTGTACAATTTGCGATCGCGCATGTAAATAATTAGTAAGTACTGCTAAGGCAGGTCCTTTAATGCCGACATTATCAATTTTTTTAAATAATATATCATGGGAAACCGTATCGAAGGCCTTGGCAAGATCCAAGAAAATAACCAAACTTTCAAGATTCTGATTGAAATTTGAGTTTATTGTATTTGTTGATTCAAGTATCGCATCTTCAGAGCTTTTGGCCTTTCGAAATCCATATTGGCTAGGAGATAAGATATTAAAATGTTCAAGATAGTTCACAATTCTATCTTTTATGCATGATTCAAAAATTTTATCAAAGTTGTTTATTAACGAGATCGGTCTGTAATTATTGTTATCATCTCTACATGCTGATTCAATGAATTCTAAATCCAGACTCATATTCCTTGTTATTTTCCCGATCAATGCCTTGAAGAAAATTTTGTGCACACCTTCAATCTTCTGGGTAATACAAGAAATAACTGAAAAAATAATTTTTTATTTATTTTCCACCATATTGACAGAGGGCCAATGAATTCAGACTTCAGAACTATATTACCCGTTATTCTCTCGATCGATGCGTGAAATAGAATTTTGTGCACACAACAATTTTCAGAGTAATTGAAGAAAAACTGAAAAAACCAATGGTTTTTATTCATTTTCCATCATATTGACGGGGCCAATGAATTTTAATTTCAGAACTATATTCTCCGTCATTTTCTCAATCGATGTATGCAAGTAAAATTCGTGCACACGATCGCTGTCTTAAGTAATACAAGGAAAAACTGAAGAAAATGATGGATTTCATTCATTTTCCACCATATTGACAGGGAGCAATGATGTAACAGTGCGTCGAGCGTTATATTTTATAAATTGGAAGTTACTCCGGATTTGACATTCCAGGCAAGTGAATAGGTTTGAAAGCCTATATCGCCGCTGAACCTCGTCAAACCTCGCTGAACAAGATGCCATTGATTCATCTGTTCTCAAGTCGAAATGTTGGTTTAGATATGTCGACGACACTTTCGATATTTGGCAACATGGTCGAGAAAAGCTTGTTTCCTTCCTCATTCAATTAAATTCATTATATCCCAATATTCTTCTCACTATGGAAGTCGAATGGCAAAGTTCACTCCCTTTCCTAGATGTATTGGTTAGTTGACAAACTGATGGTCCTTTAAGACATTCTGTGTATCGAAAACCCACTCATACCGATAGATACCTCAATGGTTTTTCCCACCACCACCCTGCCCAAAAGCAATCTGTCATAAGCTCCTTGGTTCACAGGGCTGTCAACTTATCTCAACCTCAATCCTGAAAATCAGAATTGAAACATCTCTCATCTGTTTTATTATCAAACAATTTCTCCCATTACAACATTTAAAAAGCCATAAAGAAATACACTTCGCCTAAAATTTCAAACCCACCTGAGTCACAAATCTCTATGCCTGCTTTATCCACTGCCTATCTCCGATATATTGAAAATATAATACATCGAATTTCCAAAATCCTTAAAAAACATAGTATTTCTACCCGGTTTTCCATTCTTCCAAAATTATCTTACTTTCACAAACCTATCGAGAATCTCTTTCCTCCTCTTCACTTAAAATGGGTTTATAGCATTCCCTATTCTCGCGGTAAAGTTTACATTGGTGAAACAGGTCGTGTGAAAGAACACGAGCGCTGTACAAGGCTTCGTGACACCAGTGGATCTGCACTTGCGGAACACAAGTTTGACACTAATCATCAAATCCTTCGAAAATACTAAAAATCCTAGCCCGAGCCCCAAACTTCTATTAGCGAAAAATCCTTGAAGCTATAGAAATCCTGAAACATCCGAATAATCTGCACCGTGACCTTCCCAACATTTGGAAACCCATCCTCGAAAATTCCACTTCGCACATGATTACCCAACGGCAGGGTCAGGTGCCGGGACGGAGTTAACCACCAGAATGAAGGCAGTGAACTGTGTAGCGTGAAGGATTTTTCCTACAATAAATACGGCTACAGAAACTAGTAGAACCAGTTTCAGTTCAAACCTCAAACCTGCCCTGAAGATGCCACTTGTAATGGTTGGCGAAACATTGGCATCAAGTCGAGCTATTGTGACGCGCGGAATCCATCCAGAAGCCAAGATTTATATTGAAATAAGGCACATAGAATTCACGCACTCGAGTTCTATGTCGGATTAAATTAGGGAGGTTATGGAATTGTCACAAAATGATTTTAAAGGAACAAACAGTCCGCGAAACGCGAAAGACGCAAACGAACCACTCCTACGCAAGTTACCTACAGCTCCGGGTTTCTTCCGTTTACAATACTGAAAGCAAAATTTAACGTAGGCTGAATTTGAGTAGTTTCTTTGTTGACTTATATGAACACAGATTGGCAAATTAATTTAATCTCTATAAATTCTTCGAATTTAATTTGTTACAATCTTGACAAACAGGATATTAATTGGACTGAAGAAATATGATCTGCGGAACAAAAATTAACTTGAATTAAGGTTCTACATGACTTGACTGGAAAATTATTTTATTACTTTATACAGACATTATCTCAACAACATTAAAAAGAAATTAATATTATTCCGATCATTTTGAGTGTGGAATCTGAATAAAATATATGACTTGGATTAATGCAACAATGGAACATCCCTATGGACATAAAGCTGGTTGAACTTACCGAACGAGTAGGTGGTGAAGAACTCTCCTTTTTCCTCAAAGTAATTAGTTTTCTTGAAACCATTGAGGCGGAGGCCACCTCACACGCAATGCTTAGAAAATATGTTTAACCTAGAATACCAGGAGCAGACTCCGCCCATACGTTCTTGAAGCGACCTATAGGAATCTGACTAGGCGGAAGAACCGTAAGTGACGGCTCTTCTCAACTCCACGTGGACTTCTCATGACTCAGGAAATAAGTACCATTGACCTCGTACCGTGTTTACGTTTGTTAAGCATGATTCCATGCTGGCTTAGAAGTCGATGCTCTAAGAAAGAGGGATTGAATGACAGTCGCTGGGCCTGTCTGGTATATCGTGTTCAAGATGTAATAATTCATTAAACTTCAATTCGAATTAAATTGAATTATTTAAAGGAGTCAGAAGTAATAATCCGGCGGGTTGTTTCAATGAATTTTGAATCCGAACTCATGTACCTTGTTATTTTCCCGATCGATGCGTGGAAGAGAATTCCGTGCACACAATCAATTTTCTGAGTAATACAAGAAGAACTGAACGAAAGTATGGTTTTCATTAATTTTCCATTATCTTGACGGGGGGTCAATGAATTCTACCTTCACAAATATATTCCCCGCGACTTTCCTGATTGATGAGTGAAATAACATTTTGTGCATTCAATCAATCTTCTGAGTATTACCAGAAAAACTGAAAAAAATAATGGCCCATTTATTTTCCATTTTATTGACGGGGGGCCAATGGATTCTAACTTCAAAACTATATTCTCCGTTACTTTTCCCATCGATGTGTGGAAGTAAATTTTATGCACACGATCGCTGTCCTCAGTAATACAAGATCAAGCTGAAAAATAATGGATTTTATTTATTTTCCACCAATGGAGGGGGGCCAATGATTTCTGAATTCAGACTCATATTCCCTGTTATTTTCCCGATCGATGCTTTGAATAACATTTTGTGCACACAATCAATCTTCTGAGTTCTGAGAAAAACTGAAAAAATAATGGTTTTATTTATTTTCCATCTTATTCTATCTTTGACAATGTATTTCCCGTTATTTTCCCGATTGATGAATGGGATAAAATTTCGTGCACACAGTCAATCTTCTGAGTAATACAAGAAAAACTGAAAAAAATAATGGTTTTTATTCATTTTCCATCTTATTGGCGGTGGGCCAATGCATTCTGAATCGGGAGGCAAACTCCCTGTTATTTTTACAATCGATGCGGGAACGAAAATTTCGTGCACACAATCAATCTTCTTAATAATATATGAAAAAGTGAAAAAATCATTTGAACTGGCTGCTGGCGCTCCTTGGTTTATGTTGCTTCTATGGATGCCCTTTCAATTCAGGCATCTTCGGCTTTACCGGTTGCCAACTTTGGCTGTTGTTTTCACACAAGTGATTTATATGAGGTATACTCAGTAATGTTGAAATCACCCAATAAAAACATAGAATAATAATCTCCAAAGTCAAAGTCAATAAGAGCATCTACAATTATTTCATATGGAATAGAGGGCATATTCGGTGGAATATAAGCAGCACGAATATATAAACACAGCTTCCAATACAAAATTTGATACCTACGATAACTAGGTATGAGAGAACCAATATTATTGAGATCAATCTCAATGGGACAAAACTATTTATAGCTAGTAATACACCACCTCCACGCGATAACTGTAATTGTTCAAAATTGCGATCTCTTCTGAAGATAGTAAAGTTAGTTCTGAGAAGCTCAGAATTCAACTGAAGAAAGATCCCATGTTTCAGAAGAAGCAATCAATGCATAGCTTAAAGTAGATGAAATGTTGTATAGTAAGCTAGTCTTACAATTAAGGCCTTTGACATTTTGGTGATACATATTGAGCTCTTTGACCGAAGATACGTCACTAATAAATGGATCCTTACGCAAGCATTCACTCTCACATGAATCATTTGTTTCAGATAATTGCTATACCAGACCCACTAAATCCCGAAATTTTTTGAATTTCTTTTTAAAGACAGGACACACTCACTATGCCAAACAGGATGATCAATAGATATATCTTGCATACCAGTAGAATTACTCTCCAACTGCTTACAGTAAGTGTATTGATTAAAGTTAGATACGCAATCCTTTAGATCTTGATTACCGGAATAATTTTGACATGCCCTAGAATTCTTACAGGAACTAGAGCCATGATCAAAACCACTACAGTTATAGCAGCATAGAACATCAGTGGCATCAAAGATGGAGCAACTATCTCAGCCTATGAAGATACGCTTGTGTTCTTGAGACATTAAGCAATCAAAAGAGGTAGGGTTCAGTTGAAGAAGTATTTGAAAAATGTTCGATTTCTTCTTTGTGGGCCAGAATTTTATCATTTTTCAATCGGAGCTGGCGTTCAATAGTAGACAATTTTGCCTTAATATGTAATCCAATAAATCGGCTTCATTTTATTTCTTAGCTATACCAACAATTTTTATACGACGGTGACAATTGGTGACTTCCTTCACAGAATAGTTCTCAGATAGTTTTTCAACAGCAATACGACGAAATTCAGAAGTATCCTTATTATTGTTGCAGCTTATAACCTACCTACCAACATTCGCAATGTTCTCAACTTTGAAAACTGCAAATGTAGAGCTGACAGGTACAATATTCTGAAGAATTTCCGATTTAGTAATATTATTCTTTTCGTTCGTAGTTTAATGTAGACTCCACAATCGCTGGCTATAGACTGAGTATACGTAAGGGTGACGGGTGCATTGTTACAAGCCATTTGTGCGTTGTTAAACTTGGCAGACATTATGTTACAGACGTCACTTTTCATATTAATGAATCCATTATTGATGCGTGAGAGAACATCCTGAACAATATTTTCAGTGAATGCCATAAATTGCTTATTCTTAACATTAGCACATGTGTTGCAATACCTGAAGCAGCGGGTTTTTTTTGTGAAATTTAAACCATTTGGTGGTATTTTAACACATATAAGATGATAACGTTTATTACAAAAACCATCGGAGGTAAAACCTTCGTTTTTATCTTCTGTCGCAGATGGACATATACCGCATTATATTCATTATGAAATATCACAATACTGGAAAACTAGGAGAAAAGTGATCAAAGATACAAATACTCATGTAATTTATGCGAAAAGTTTAAATGCACTTAGACTAATATGAAGTAAGATTCAAATTATTCGAACTATGTAAGTTAGAAAAGAAGGGGCTATTTAAGAGAGCTCGCTGATATATAACGTTAGCATTCGAAGTCGTTTATCATAATTATGATTTTGATTACACCTAGATCTAGATCTAGAACATTGATTTTGTTGTTGGTTTCTGTTTCTAATGTGAATTTACTATTTGGATGCATAACATTAATGCAATTGAGAACATACTTGTCTAGGAGATCCTGTAAAGCATTCTAGAATGTCTCCTACATATCTAAATCAGACAAAATATGATATTCGGCTATCTTTGGAGACATTATGATCTCTTACAGGATACACTGGAAAGGTCCCAAAGGTGAGACTAGACCAGACTTTGAAATTTATTATTATATTGTAAACAATTAACTTTTTAAGTTTTGTAGATGATGAAACGGAATAGCACCAGTTCTCTGTGGATGTCTAGCTGGAGAAAGAATCCGATGTGAGATGTTCGGCAATCTTCTACTAAAAGATCTGTCCTCAACCAGCGAGAGAGAGAGTGAGAGAGAGAGAGAGAGAGAGAGAGAGAGAGAGAGAGAGAGAGAGAGAGAGAGAGAGAGAGAGAGATAGAGATAGATTCGACTCGCTATTGTACTCGTTGTCGGTCCGCATAAGCAACAACAAGAGCGAAACTTATCAGTTCTCACTGTAGTAATCGTTTTCGCTTGACAAAAAGTGAATACACAGGTTGTCATTTTCTAGACTTCGGCCCACGGTACATCACATTCAGTAGCAGGCCACTAGTGAGAATAAAAGTAGAAAGAAGTACGTAATTAAAATAATTCATGTTATTGTTATTCATGAATTTTTTCAGTAATTTCATCCATTATAGTTTTATAGTTTTGATAATGATGAAAATGATACCAATGGTTACATCACAGTCACAAGCAATAGGGTCACTGGCTTCACAGCAGAAGAAAAAGTGAATTCGAGAAATACTATGAAATTAAATCGAGAGATTCACTGTCAATATGCATTATGTAAGAAAATCAACAATATGAAAAAATTATAACAACATAAAACTTCGGGGCTCCGCTCAAAAATCTCAAACCATTTTAAGAGTTATTTGAGGAAGAATCTGCCCAGGCTCATCCCAACATAAAATAAACGTCTATGACCATATTTAGTACACATCAAGGTATGTGTACAGGGTGATTTACGTCGAACATGAGACCGTCTTAACAACTTAAAAATAACATTGTACCACGTATAATTTTAAAATGTAAAAGATTTATAGTTCAAATTTCTGGATACGAAATGTTTCTGCATGCAGTTGATGGACCTCTTTCATTTGTTGAATTAAATTTTAAACTTTCCTAAATAAGTGATTTTTCAGGTGTGTTGAATTCTATTTTTGAAAAATTGTTCAAAAGTTGTTGAAACTGATGTATGTTAGTTGGATTATTATTTATAAATTTTTCCAATTGTTCATAGGTCCATAAATCTCTGAATCTCATATAAATGTTTAATAATTCACAATCTATTAGATAGATATGAAGCTTGATAGGCTGGCCTGATTTATTCTCTGATTAGATTGCTTGTTGAAATGTTATAACACGAACGATTTCTAAAGATTTTGACTGATAAATATTTCGGTTCCCGATTGGATTTCAAACATTGGTTGTTGAAGAATATGGTGTAATTTTCATACATTTTCTTAATTGTAAGCTCCTCATGAAGATATGTCATCTGCACTAAACAAGCTGTCGTCAATAGATTGGTGTTACTTAAGTGTGGGTTCAATTTAACAATTTTGAACATTTGTAGTTTGATTCACACAATCCATATTATCAGATATTAGTTAATAACCCCCGAAACATATTTCACCCCATTGTCAACTATTATGAGTGAGTACAAGAAAAATTATGTTTTTTGTTATGTGATATTTGCCAATTCATTTGTTTCATTGTCAAAGACATTGTTCAGATAGTTCCACAACGCAATTCGATAGAAAAAGTAAATACTACAATTCTAATACATTATTCTCAGAACTAATTCACAATTTTCGGAAATACCTAGATCTACTAAATTGGTTTATGATCAATATTGAATAGGGTAGAATGGATTCAACATGATCACTGATGAGGTAGATGATCCGAATATTTTTATATTTTCCTAATTAACTTATAATCTCCTGATTTTCTCAATCTGTCTGTTTATCTTTTGTATTGAAAAGTATGTGTTTTAAACCATGTTTTGAAGGCAATATTTAAATTCTGTTTAGACATAATGTTAGCTATTTTATTTGAAATTGGTCCAAGATATGTATTAGAGACAAATTATTGTTTATTGTTATTCTCTAATTTCGGGTACACACTATGGAAGGCAATATTATAATTATATGCTATCGTCTATATTTTTTATTGTTTATAAGAAATGATCATTAAATTATAAAGCGGTATGTTTGTAAGATGTTGGATGTGTGGAACGATTAGGGATAGTTAATATCTGCATAAGTTGGTTTTCTGGAAATATTGAATAATGATAGAAATCTTTCCTGAAAGGTTTACTCATTTAATTACACTAGCTTAACGGGAGAAACTCCTTGGAGTGCTTAGGAGTACATATGATATAATTACAGAGTAGGAATTAAAATCAACTAATATCTTTACAAATGTCATCAGGGTTACAGCAAAATTTGTCAACAGTCAAACCGATCATCTCGTAGAATCTACACATTTGGAATATTGGGGAAAATAATAAAGTATTTTTTCTGCAGAGTGGTAAATAAAATGTTTTTGTGGAACGGGTGCGAGCAGATGAAACGTAAATTTAGCTTTGAAGAAATCACAGGACAGTCAACCAGGTTATGAATGACCTCATACAGGAATGAAATACTATTAATTCCCCTATGTTTATATAAGTCTAGGCAAGACAATCTATCTGATAGATCCTGGTGGGAAACTTCAATGGATGGATGATTACCATCAGCTTTGAAGGCTATATATCTTAAGGAACGCCGATTTACGCGCTCTATTTTATTTATATAAATTTTATAAAGGGGGTTCAACGCGATAAAAGCGTATTCGAGCTTAGAACGAACAAATGAATTGTATAATATTATTATTGAATCACTATTGTTAAATAGGCGGCAATTCTGAATGGTAAAGCCCAGCATTCTGTAGGCGCTAGAAACAATCAATTCAATGTGAGACGAAAATGACAATTTCACTTCAAACAAAACTCCGCTGAAAGTATAGGAATGAGCAAGGGGTGTGTCAACAAGTTTGTAATTGTAAATAATAGGCGTAATTTTCTTGGTGAAAGTCGTCTTCAGGAATAGAACTGCTTTTGTTTTTCGTATGAAAAAATGACCAAAAGGATTTGGAAATATATTCTATGTTATTTTCTATTTTTGATATATAGAGCCCAAATTAACAGGCAATATCGGTTTTGTCTTCCGATCTTAGAATCTATTAAACGCAAAATAATCATCCAGTTTAGAATCTGTTTTGTATTTATACCAATAATTTTTCTCAAGTCTGATATTCTTTATTATGTTAAACGTGAACCAAGGTGAAAACCTGTTGGTTTTCTTGTGGGAAGTGTATGAACGCATATTGTTAGCAAATTGATAAGATGTTCGTAGAACAATTGTACTGCGACATTAACATTGCTTGAATAATGTAATGCAGAGCAGTCAAAATCTAGTAATACTTAGGTTATAAAGTAATGGATATTTTGCTTTATTCAGGTTGAAAATGATGATGGTAGAATGACATGGAAGGTACTTGACCAACGTACTGAAATTCAATAAATAATGGAGGATGGTGCAAATATTCAAGTAATACAGACTTTGAAACTGTGCAAAAATTACTACAGCAATTGTACTGTTGAGATCGAAATACCCAAGCAGATTATTGAAGTATGATAATTTAGAAGATTCAACTGCTATGTCGGATTTATGTACTTATGTGAAAGTAGCAGCCAAAGTTGGCAGCCGAAGATGCCCGAATTAAAGGGCATCCATAGAAGTAACATAAACCAAGGATCGCCAGCAGCCAGTGTAAATGGTTTTTCTCACTTTTTATTGTATTATTAGGAAGATTGATTGTGTGCACGAAATTTTCGTTCGCGCATCGATTGGAAAACAAACAGAGAATATGCCTCCGGGAGGCCAATGAATTCAAATTTTAGAACTATATTCTCCGTTATTTTCCCCATCGATGTGTGAAAGTAAATTTCTTGCACATGATCGTTGTCCTGAGTAATACAAGATAAAATTGAGAAAAAATATGGATAATATTCATTTTCCACCATATTGACGAGGTGTCAATAAGAATAAGAATGAAAATAAGAATATGTTTATTGAAACAAAACTGGTATTACGTGAATACAGGAAAATAGACACCTAAACCCCAAGAGGTTTGTATTGTGTCGTATAATTTATTACAACAGTACAGTAGATAATTGAATATTTCGATTTATTAGTCAGATAATAAATATAATTTATATTTCGAGTGAGCAATATAACAATAATTAAGAAACGCTGAGACAACTCACGTTATGAATGAGATAAGTATGGACTTCATATTTAAATCTTTTAACATCATTATTAATTGATCTCAATGCTAACGGAAGTTTGTTATAGACTTTTGGTCCGTTGAAGGAAAAACTATTTTGACATTTTGTTTTGGAGAATTTATTAATTTTTATTTCTTTATTGTAAGCTGCTCTTGTGTGATAGGCATGATCTATGCACTTAGTTTCCACTTTTAGATGCATGCAGATTAGACATTGATATATGTAAAGTGTTCTTACTTTTAGCACATCCATTTGTTTGTATAAAATATCTATAGAAAATCTTTTAGATTTGTTTAATATCATTTTTAAGACGTAACTTTGTACAACATTGAGAGGTTCCATTGCATTTTTATATACACCCCCCCATGCTTCGATGCCATATTTCAATAAAGATTCCTCCAGAGCCTTGTACATATTTTTAGCATACGAATGTTCATGTATTCTCTTATTAGATAAAATTTATAAATTAGTTTTCTTACTTTGCTTGCTAAATATTCTACTTGAATATTCCACTTAAGATTTTTGTCAATGATTATACCAAGATATTTAATGTGGTCTGCAGGTTGTATGTAATTTTCACATTCACAGTTCGAAATTTTGCTGGCTAAACATTTCTGGGTATGGATATACGAATTGTGATAGCAGTGAAAATACGTACATGTGTGTTCTCTCCGTGAGTATTCCAAATAAATTGTGATATGACCAGGTAAAAATTCTAAAATTCCGCATGTACGAAGGAAGCGAAATGATAAATATCAAACTTATATAATAATTGAAATTTTAAATACACATAGTGCTTAATTAAATAATTACTGTTACGAACAATGATTCTTGGATAGTGCATATAAAATTCTGTTGCTATACTTAACTTTTTGATATCCTACAAAAAAAAAACTCATACACACCCAACAGCTGACCGCAAAAAAACTATAAAATAATATGAATAAGAATATAAATTCTAATGCAGATGTTATCGAGGCAATAGAAAAAAGTTAAATCGAACTAAAGAATCACTTTGAAAATCTGATAGTACAACTGAGTGATAGACTGTTAAATGCAAATGATAAAATTTTAATTTTGGACAACGAAAATCGCAAGCTGAAAGACAGAGTCGAAAATATTGATAAACACACCAGGCGTAATAATATCATAATATACGGTTTAAATACGGAGAATAAAAGCGAAGAGAAATTAATAGACACCGTAAATAACAAAATTCATGAAGCATTGAATATTCAAATTAACAAAACAGATCTAAAAGACATCTACACATTGGGAAAATCTAATAAAAAGCCAATCAAATAAGAGTTTATCTCCAGATTCAAAGTAACTGAAATTCTAAAGAATGCTAAAAAATTAAAGGGCAGTAATGTATATGTTAACAAAGATTTAACGCCAAAGGAGCAAGAAGAATAAAGAATTCTACATAGCCATTTAAAACAAGCCAGAGGAAAAAGTTACAATGCATTTATAAAAAATAAAACTCTTGTCGTGAATGGTGAATCTTTTACAATAGAAGATCTTAATATTATAGATAACAAGCAATACAGTCCAAACAATTTCAAGTCAAAAAGTGCTCCTCCCACTCCAAACAAAGCTGTAGAAAATGATGAAGTATTCCATGACACTAACGAAATTAGAAAAATCGACCATACAGACATTGAGAACATAAATATACAAGAAAAAAAACGTCTAAGAAGCAATTCTACTGAGAGCAAAAACAAGCTTGGAGATAAGAAAACACACACACCAACAACAAGCACAAGAGTGGTAAAGAAGAAAGGAGCATGAGATAACAATATATAGTCACTAAATCTCTACTTCTACTGAAAATTTACCCAGATTATGAATTTTCTACTTTGGTTAAAATTGAGAAATGGATCCGTATATCGAAAATTTTGATACAAACGAAATTCAAGATTTTTCGCTTTCCAATACTGATGAAGCAGATCTTATTTTGAAAATAAATGAACTACACAATAACCTTAAGCTTATACATTTAAACATCAGAAGCCTTGCAAAAAATTTTGAAAAATTAGAAATTTTATTGAGCGAATTTGATTTTAAATTCGATATAATTGTACTCACAGAAACTAGATATCTAGTTAACACAAATATGTATAATCTAGATGTCTATGTCATAATCTATAATGAAGGGACTTATAACCAAAATGATGGTACTTTAATATATCTAAGCAGAAATATACAAAAATATAAAGTTTCTAACAAAAATGTATGTGGAATTACAATTACCAAATTGAATTTTACATTTGATAAATCTTTTGCATTGCATGCTCTATATAAATGTTACCCAGTTAACAACGAAGAATTCACAGTACACTTACATAACTATTTCGAGAGTGTGATTGATAATCACTAAATGAGGACTTTAATTTGTTCGTAGGAGATCTGAATATCGACATATGGACAGAAAATCTAAAAACTAATAATACAAAAAAAAACCTTGCAAGTCTATATTTTAACGTAATGGTAGAACATGGCTTTCAACAGTACATTTCATCCCCAACAAGAATAGAGAATTTATCAGTTTCTTGCTTGGATCATATATTCATTAAGTCTAAATTTAATATCACAGAAAACACGATTCCCATAGTCCTTCAAACAAAACTAACAGACCACTTTCCAATAATATTACAAATAGTATTTGGTTCAGACAAAAAAATCTCTCAAAATTGCGACGTATATTTGAAGCACATTAATAAAGAAGAACTAGTAAAAGAACTCAAAAATACAACATGGAGCTCAGTTTATGACTCTCCCTCAATTGACGAGGCAACTAATATGTTTATTGAAACAATAATGAATAAAGTGAAATTGTGCACGAAATATATCAAAAAAACATCAAATCCAAAAAAGAGGAAAGCTTGGATAACAAGGGGCATAATAAAATCAATAAAACAAAGAGATTGGCTATTCAAAAAACATCACCAGCAACCTGATAATGTAATATTCAAAAATGAATACACCACTTATACAATTATCCTAAATCGCGTAATCAAAGACACTAAATGTAAATTTTATCAACAAGAAATTGAGAAAAATAATAAATCTTCAACATCCCTTTGGCAAACAATAAATAAGATTTGTGGCAAAAATTCAAAAAACAAATGTGACGTATCTGAAATTCCAATGATCAATTAATAAAAGATCCCAAAAAATTACCAAACAAATTTAACAATTCATATTCTATTGGTAATAAGTTACTTAGTAAAATTAAACCAAACATCAATTATAAAGAGAAAACTAACACCCAAAAAAACTCGTTCTATAAGACACCGGTAACTGTAAATGAAATAAGAAACATAGTTATCCAATTAAAAAATAAAAAATCACCTGGTATTGATGGTATAAGAGCAGAGACTCTGAAGAATATCTGCAACTATATAGTTGAACTTTTAACATTCATAATAAACAGCGCATTCCAATCTGGTATATGTCCAACTGCGTTTAAAACTTCAGTAATCAGACCAATATTTAATAAAGGGGACAAAACAAAGGTACTGAATTATAGGCACATATCATTAATTACCTGTTTCACGAAAATTTTTGAAAATGCCATAAAAAATCGGATGAAAATATTTCAGTTTGGTTTTAGGGAAGGAGTTTCAACACAAGACGCCATTGGCAAATTAACTAATAAAATCTATAACTCCTTAGATAGAGATGATTGCTGCTTGTGTGTTTTTACAGATTTAGAAAAAGCTTTTGACACCGTGAACCATACTCAACTTTTAGAATGTCTGGAACACAGTGGCATACGAGGCATAACCTTAACTTTATTCAAAAACTATTTAACAAAGAGAAATCAAAAGGTAGAGATAAATGGTAATTTAAGTGAAACATTAACAAACGAATACGGAGTACCACAAGGTACGGTATTGGGACCACTGTTGTTCAATATTTATTTAAATAATTTATTTATACAATACACTCAAGGAGAGATCATCAGTTTTGCCGATGACACTGTAATTTTCTATTGTGCTACAAATTGGACTAAATTAAAATCGATAGTGGAAACAGATATGGAATCTGTGAAAGAATGGTCTGATAAAAGACAACTCTCAATAAATATTGACAAAACATATTACATGCCTTATGGGTGTTACTCGAATTCACTACCAGAATATGAGGAATTTAATATAAATTCAACAAACCCTCTTAAAATTAAAGAAATTAGCACAATAAAATATCTAGGTGTAGAAATCGACAAACACTTAAGATGGGACAAACATATGGATTTCCTTAGTAGAAAAATAAGGACACTAATACCTATTTTTAAATATTTGAATAAAATAGTAGATACTAAAACATTAATAACTGTCTACAAATCATTAGTTGAACCTCATATAAGATACGGGATAATAGTATGGGGAGGAGTCTTAGACACTCATTTATATCAACTAAATATAACACAAAAATGGATATTGAAACTCATATTAAATGAAAGTAAATTGTATTCTACTGTGAAACTATATGAAGTTACACAACAAATGGATATCCGGCAACTATATACATTGCAAATTATGATAAATGACCCTCCACTTGAAAACATAAAACCAAATAACAATCCATATAACACACGAAATAAAAAATACATGATCCCCATTGAAAAGATGAAAAAATCAATCGGGCAGAGATCACAAGCTTACCTTTATCCAAAGTTATTCAATATCTTAGATACTAAGATTAAAATACTTTCAAACAAAAACATTTTCAGAAAAGACTTGAAACAATTTATACTGAAAAATAGAAAGAAAATGAACAATGTATTCTCAACAACTCGTATTTAAAAGCATGTTTGTGCAAAATAAAAATTAAAAGCTACAATTTTATTTATAACAAACTTTATTATTGTTTTCGCTGAAAACAATTAAATTCAATTCATATTCAACTTTTTATTATTTTCTCATTTATCGAAAGATTCATTAAAATTTTATTGAGTTACAAAATTAACTTATAATGTATACTTTTAAACTGTAAATATAAGTAAATTGATATATATATATATATATATATATATATATATATATATATAAATGTACATGTGTGTATTATTATGTTATTATATATTATATGTTATTATTATAAAATCTTAATCTAAATATGTCATTATAATGTAGATATATGTGTGTATATATATGTATGTGTGTATGCATATGTATATGTTCGTACATTTCCTCACGCACAAGCTACGGCTTCTGTGAGTATTGTTCGTTTATTTATTAATACAAAATTATTGAACTTTCGTATTGTAACTAACTGAATATTGAAATAAACGTTATTATTATATGTATAGTTTGTCTACGTTATTGCATTCACTAACTTTCGTGATTGAGAGACTTATGAATTTAGTTTTATTTGAATTAAGTGTGAGTTTGTTTGATTGTAACCAGCAATTCACAGAACTAAGACCACATGTAGCTTTATTCATGAGTCAATGTGAATATCTAGCACTGAATATAATAACTGTGTCGTCAGCATAGCTTATCAGTTTTGCATCAATCGGGAGGCTCCCTATCGAATTTATATAAATTAAGAACAATATCGGTCCCAGAACTGTTCCCTGTGATATGCTGATTTTTACTACCTCGGATTAACTTGGAGTGTCATGTATTTGTACAATTTGCGATCGCGCATGTAAATAATTAGTAAGTACTGCTAAGGCAGGTCCTTTAATGCCGACATTATCAATTTTTTTAAATAATATATCATGGGAAACCGTATCGAAGGCCTTGGCAAGATCCAAGAAAATAACCAAACTTTCAAGATTCTGATTGAAATTTGAGTTTATTGTATTTGTTGATTCAAGTATCGCATCTTCAGAGCTTTTGGCCTTTCGAAATCCATATTGGCTAGGAGATAAGATATTAAAATGTTCAAGATAGTTCACAATTCTATCTTTTATGCATGATTCAAAAATTTTATCAAAGTTGTTTATTAACGAGATCGGTCTGTAATTATTGTTATCATCTCTACATGCTGATTCAATGAATTCTAAATCCAGACTCATATTCCTTGTTATTTTCCCGATCAATGCCTTGAAGAAAATTTTGTGCACACCTTCAATCTTCTGGGTAATACAAGAAATAACTGAAAAAATAATTTTTTATTTATTTTCCACCATATTGACAGAGGGCCAATGAATTCAGACTTCAGAACTATATTACCCGTTATTCTCTCGATCGATGCGTGAAATAGAATTTTGTGCACACAACAATTTTCAGAGTAATTGAAGAAAAACTGAAAAAACCAATGGTTTTTATTCATTTTCCATCATATTGACGGGGCCAATGAATTTTAATTTCAGAACTATATTCTCCGTCATTTTCTCAATCGATGTATGCAAGTAAAATTCGTGCACACGATCGCTGTCTTAAGTAATACAAGGAAAAACTGAAGAAAATGATGGATTTCATTCATTTTCCACCATATTGACAGGGAGCAATGATGTAACAGTGCGTCGAGCGTTATATTTTATAAATTGGAAGTTACTCCGGATTTGACATTCCAGGCAAGTGAATAGGTTTGAAAGCCTATATCGCCGCTGAACCTCGTCAAACCTCGCTGAACAAGATGCCATTGATTCATCTGTTCTCAAGTCGAAATGTTGGTTTAGATATGTCGACGACACTTTCGATATTTGGCAACATGGTCGAGAAAAGCTTGTTTCCTTCCTCATTCAATTAAATTCATTATATCCCAATATTCTTCTCACTATGGAAGTCGAATGGCAAAGTTCACTCCCTTTCCTAGATGTATTGGTTAGTTGACAAACTGATGGTCCTTTAAGACATTCTGTGTATCGAAAACCCACTCATACCGATAGATACCTCAATGGTTTTTCCCACCACCACCCTGCCCAAAAGCAATCTGTCATAAGCTCCTTGGTTCACAGGGCTGTCAACTTATCTCAACCTCAATCCTGAAAATCAGAATTGAAACATCTCTCATCTGTTTTATTATCAAACAATTTCTCCCATTACAACATTTAAAAAGCCATAAAGAAATACACTTCGCCTAAAATTTCAAACCCACCTGAGTCACAAATCTCTATGCCTGCTTTATCCACTGCCTATCTCCGATATATTGAAAATATAATACATCGAATTTCCAAAATCCTTAAAAAACATAGTATTTCTACCCGGTTTTCCATTCTTCCAAAATTATCTTACTTTCACAAACCTATCGAGAATCTCTTTCCTCCTCTTCACTTAAAATGGGTTTATAGCATTCCCTATTCTCGCGGTAAAGTTTACATTGGTGAAACAGGTCGTGTGAAAGAACACGAGCGCTGTACAAGGCTTCGTGACACCAGTGGATCTGCACTTGCGGAACACAAGTTTGACACTAATCATCAAATCCTTCGAAAATACTAAAAATCCTAGCCCGAGCCCCAAACTTCTATTAGCGAAAAATCCTTGAAGCTATAGAAATCCTGAAACATCCGAATAATCTGCACCGTGACCTTCCCAACATTTGGAAACCCATCCTCGAAAATTCCACTTCGCACATGATTACCCAACGGCAGGGTCAGGTGCCGGGACGGAGTTAACCACCAGAATGAAGGCAGTGAACTGTGTAGCGTGAAGGATTTTTCCTACAATAAATACGGCTACAGAAACTAGTAGAACCAGTTTCAGTTCAAACCTCAAACCTGCCCTGAAGATGCCACTTGTAATGGTTGGCGAAACATTGGCATCAAGTCGAGCTATTGTGACGCGCGGAATCCATCCAGAAGCCAAGATTTATATTGAAATAAGGCACATAGAATTCACGCACTCGAGTTCTATGTCGGATTAAATTAGGGAGGTTATGGAATTGTCACAAAATGATTTTAAAGGAACAAACAGTCCGCGAAACGCGAAAGACGCAAACGAACCACTCCTACGCAAGTTACCTACAGCTCCGGGTTTCTTCCGTTTACAATACTGAAAGCAAAATTTAACGTAGGCTGAATTTGAGTAGTTTCTTTGTTGACTTATATGAACACAGATTGGCAAATTAATTTAATCTCTATAAATTCTTCGAATTTAATTTGTTACAATCTTGACAAACAGGATATTAATTGGACTGAAGAAATATGATCTGCGGAACAAAAATTAACTTGAATTAAGGTTCTACATGACTTGACTGGAAAATTATTTTATTACTTTATACAGACATTATCTCAACAACATTAAAAAGAAATTAATATTATTCCGATCATTTTGAGTGTGGAATCTGAATAAAATATATGACTTGGATTAATGCAACAATGGAACATCCCTATGGACATAAAGCTGGTTGAACTTACCGAACGAGTAGGTGGTGAAGAACTCTCCTTTTTCCTCAAAGTAATTAGTTTTCTTGAAACCATTGAGGCGGAGGCCACCTCACACGCAATGCTTAGAAAATATGTTTAACCTAGAATACCAGGAGCAGACTCCGCCCATACGTTCTTGAAGCGACCTATAGGAATCTGACTAGGCGGAAGAACCGTAAGTGACGGCTCTTCTCAACTCCACGTGGACTTCTCATGACTCAGGAAATAAGTACCATTGACCTCGTACCGTGTTTACGTTTGTTAAGCATGATTCCATGCTGGCTTAGAAGTCGATGCTCTAAGAAAGAGGGATTGAATGACAGTCGCTGGGCCTGTCTGGTATATCGTGTTCAAGATGTAATAATTCATTAAACTTCAATTCGAATTAAATTGAATTATTTAAAGGAGTCAGAAGTAATAATCCGGCGGGTTGTTTCAATGAATTTTGAATCCGAACTCATGTACCTTGTTATTTTCCCGATCGATGCGTGGAAGAGAATTCCGTGCACACAATCAATTTTCTGAGTAATACAAGAAGAACTGAACGAAAGTATGGTTTTCATTAATTTTCCATTATCTTGACGGGGGGTCAATGAATTCTACCTTCACAAATATATTCCCCGCGACTTTCCTGATTGATGAGTGAAATAACATTTTGTGCATTCAATCAATCTTCTGAGTATTACCAGAAAAACTGAAAAAAATAATGGCCCATTTATTTTCCATTTTATTGACGGGGGGCCAATGGATTCTAACTTCAAAACTATATTCTCCGTTACTTTTCCCATCGATGTGTGGAAGTAAATTTTATGCACACGATCGCTGTCCTCAGTAATACAAGATCAAGCTGAAAAATAATGGATTTTATTTATTTTCCACCAATGGAGGGGGGCCAATGATTTCTGAATTCAGACTCATATTCCCTGTTATTTTCCCGATCGATGCTTTGAATAACATTTTGTGCACACAATCAATCTTCTGAGTTCTGAGAAAAACTGAAAAAATAATGGTTTTATTTATTTTCCATCTTATTCTATCTTTGACAATGTATTTCCCGTTATTTTCCCGATTGATGAATGGGATAAAATTTCGTGCACACAGTCAATCTTCTGAGTAATACAAGAAAAACTGAAAAAAATAATGGTTTTTATTCATTTTCCATCTTATTGGCGGTGGGCCAATGCATTCTGAATCGGGAGGCAAACTCCCTGTTATTTTTACAATCGATGCGGGAACGAAAATTTCGTGCACACAATCAATCTTCTTAATAATATATGAAAAAGTGAAAAAATCATTTGAACTGGCTGCTGGCGCTCCTTGGTTTATGTTGCTTCTATGGATGCCCTTTCAATTCAGGCATCTTCGGCTTTACCGGTTGCCAACTTTGGCTGTTGTTTTCACACAAGTGATTTATATGAGGTATACTCAGTAATGTTGAAATCACCCAATAAAAACATAGAATAATAATCTCCAAAGTCAAAGTCAATAAAAGCATCTACAATTATTTCATATGGAATAGAGGGCATATTCGGTGGAATATAAGCAGCACGAATATATAAACACAGCTTCCAATACAAAATTTGATACCTACGATAACTAGGTATGAGAGAACCAATATTATTGAGATCAATCTCAATGGGACAAAACTATTTATAGCTAGTAATACACCACCTCCACGCGATAACTGTAATTGTTCAAAATTGCGATCTCTTCTGAAGATAGTAAAGTTAGTTCTGAGAAGCTCAGAATTCAACTGAAGAAAGATCCCATGTTTCAGAAGAAGCAATCAATGCATAGCTTAAAGTAGATGAAATGTTGTATAGTAAGCTAGTCTTACAATTAAGGCCTTTGACATTTTGGTGATACATATTGAGCTCTTTGACCGAAGATACGTCACTAATAAATGGATCCTTACGCAAGCATTCACTCTCACATGAATCATTTGTTTCAGATAATTGCTATACCAGACCCACTAAATCCCGAAATTTTTTGAATTTCTTTTTAAAGACAGGACACACTCACTATGCCAAACAGGATGATCAATAGATATATCTTGCATACCAGTAGAATTACTCTCCAACTGCTTACAGTAAGTGTATTGATTAAAGTTAGATACGCAATCCTTTAGATCTTGATTACCGGAATAATTTTGACATGCCCTAGAATTCTTACAGGAACTAGAGCCATGATCAAAACCACTACAGTTATAGCAGCATAGAACATCAGTGGCATCAAAGATGGAGCAACTATCTCAGCCTATGAAGATACGCTTGTGTTCTTGAGACATTAAGCAATCAAAAGAGGTAGGGTTCAGTTGAAGAAGTATTTGAAAAATGTTCGATTTCTTCTTTGTGGGCCAGAATTTTATCATTTTTCAATCGGAGCTGGCGTTCAATAGTAGACAATTTTGCCTTAATATGTAATCCAATAAATCGGCTTCATTTTATTTCTTAGCTATACCAACAATTTTTATACGACGGTGACAATTGGTGACTTCCTTCACAGAATAGTTCTCAGATAGTTTTTCAACAGCAATACGACGAAATTCAGAAGTATCCTTATTATTGTTGCAGCTTATAACCTACCTACCAACATTCGCAATGTTCTCAACTTTGAAAACTGCAAATGTAGAGCTGACAGGTACAATATTCTGAAGAATTTCCGATTTAGTAATATTATTCTTTTCGTTCGTAGTTTAATGTAGACTCCACAATCGCTGGCTATAGACTGAGTATACGTAAGGGTGACGGGTGCATTGTTACAAGCCATTTGTGCGTTGTTAAACTTGGCAGACATTATGTTACAGACGTCACTTTTCATATTAATGAATCCATTATTGATGCGTGAGAGAACATCCTGAACAATATTTTCAGTGAATGCCATAAATTGCTTATTCTTAACATTAGCACATGTGTTGCAATACCTGAAGCAGCGGGTTTTTTTTGTGAAATTTAAACCATTTGGTGGTATTTTAACACATATAAGATGATAACGTTTATTACAAAAACCATCGGAGGTAAAACCTTCGTTTTTATCTTCTGTCGCAGATGGACATATACCGCATTATATTCATTATGAAATATCACAATACTGGAAAACTAGGAGAAAAGTGATCAAAGATACAAATACTCATGTAATTTATGCGAAAAGTTTAAATGCACTTAGACTAATATGAAGTAAGATTCAAATTATTCGAACTATGTAAGTTAGAAAAGAAGGGGCTATTTAAGAGAGCTCGCTGATATATAACGTTAGCATTCGAAGTCGTTTATCATAATTATGATTTTGATTACACCTAGATCTAGATCTAGAACATTGATTTTGTTGTTGGTTTCTGTTTCTAATGTGAATTTACTATTTGGATGCATAACATTAATGCAATTGAGAACATACTTGTCTAGGAGATCCTGTAAAGCATTCTAGAATGTCTCCTACATATCTAAATCAGACAAAATATGATATTCGGCTATCTTTGGAGACATTATGATCTCTTACAGGATACACTGGAAAGGTCCCAAAGGTGAGACTAGACCAGACTTTGAAATTTATTATTATATTGTAAACAATTAACTTTTTAAGTTTTGTAGATGATGAAACGGAATAGCACCAGTTCTCTGTGGATGTCTAGCTGGAGAAAGAATCCGATGTGAGATGTTCGGCAATCTTCTACTAAAAGATCTGTCCTCAACCAGCGAGAGAGAGAGTGAGAGAGAGAGAGAGAGAGAGAGAGAGAGAGAGAGAGAGAGAGAGAGAGAGAGAGAGAGAGATAGAGATAGATTCGACTCGCTATTGTACTCGTTGTCGGTCCGCATAAGCAACAACAAGAGCGAAACTTATCAGTTCTCACTGTAGTAATCGTTTTCGCTTGACAAAAAGTGAATACACAGGTTGTCATTTTCTAGACTTCGGCCCACGGTACATCACATTCAGTAGCAGGCCACTAGTGAGAATAAAAGTAGAAAGAAGTACGTAATTAAAATAATTCATGTTATTGTTATTCATGAATTTTTTCAGTAATTTCATCCATTATAGTTTTATAGTTTTGATAATGATGAAAATGATACCAATGGTTACATCACAGTCACAAGCAATAGGGTCACTGGCTTCACAGCAGAAGAAAAAGTGAATTCGAGAAATACTATGAAATTAAATCGAGAGATTCACTGTCAATATGCATTATGTAAGAAAATCAACAATATGAAAAAATTATAACAACATAAAACTTCGGGGCTCCGCTCAAAAATCTCAAACCATTTTAAGAGTTATTTGAGGAAGAATCTGCCCAGGCTCATCCCAACATAAAATAAACGTCTATGACCATATTTAGTACACATCAAGGTATGTGTACAGGGTGATTTACGTCGAACATGAGACCGTCTTAACAACTTAAAAATAACATTGTACCACGTATAATTTTAAAATGTAAAAGATTTATAGTTCAAATTTCTGGATACGAAATGTTTCTGCATGCAGTTGATGGACCTCTTTCATTTGTTGAATTAAATTTTAAACTTTCCTAAATAAGTGATTTTTCAGGTGTGTTGAATTCTATTTTTGAAAAATTGTTCAAAAGTTGTTGAAACTGATGTATGTTAGTTGGATTATTATTTATAAATTTTTCCAATTGTTCATAGGTCCATAAATCTCTGAATCTCATATAAATGTTTAATAATTCACAATCTATTAGATAGATATGAAGCTTGATAGGCTGGCCTGATTTATTCTCTGATTAGATTGCTTGTTGAAATGTTATAACACGAACGATTTCTAAAGATTTTGACTGATAAATATTTCGGTTCCCGATTGGATTTCAAACATTGGTTGTTGAAGAATATGGTGTAATTTTCATACATTTTCTTAATTGTAAGCTCCTCATGAAGATATGTCATCTGCACTAAACAAGCTGTCGTCAATAGATTGGTGTTACTTAAGTGTGGGTTCAATTTAACAATTTTGAACATTTGTAGTTTGATTCACACAATCCATATTATCAGATATTAGTTAATAACCCCCGAAACATATTTCACCCCATTGTCAACTATTATGAGTGAGTACAAGAAAAATTATGTTTTTTGTTATGTGATATTTGCCAATTCATTTGTTTCATTGTCAAAGACATTGTTCAGATAGTTCCACAACGCAATTCGATAGAAAAAGTAAATACTACAATTCTAATACATTATTCTCAGAACTAATTCACAATTTTCGGAAATACCTAGATCTACTAAATTGGTTTATGATCAATATTGAATAGGGTAGAATGGATTCAACATGATCACTGATGAGGTAGATGATCCGAATATTTTTATATTTTCCTAATTAACTTATAATCTCCTGATTTTCTCAATCTGTCTGTTTATCTTTTGTATTGAAAAGTATGTGTTTTAAACCATGTTTTGAAGGCAATATTTAAATTCTGTTTAGACATAATGTTAGCTATTTTATTTGAAATTGGTCCAAGATATGTATTAGAGACAAATTATTGTTTATTGTTATTCTCTAATTTCGGGTACACACTATGGAAGGCAATATTATAATTATATGCTATCGTCTATATTTTTTATTGTTTATAAGAAATGATCATTAAATTATAAAGCGGTATGTTTGTAAGATGTTGGATGTGTGGAACGATTAGGGATAGTTAATATCTGCATAAGTTGGTTTTCTGGAAATATTGAATAATGATAGAAATCTTTCCTGAAAGGTTTACTCATTTAATTACACTAGCTTAACGGGAGAAACTCCTTGGAGTGCTTAGGAGTACATATGATATAATTACAGAGTAGGAATTAAAATCAACTAATATCTTTACAAATGTCATCAGGGTTACAGCAAAATTTGTCAACAGTCAAACCGATCATCTCGTAGAATCTACACATTTGGAATATTGGGGAAAATAATAAAGTATTTTTTCTGCAGAGTGGTAAATAAAATGTTTTTGTGGAACGGGTGCGAGCAGATGAAACGTAAATTTAGCTTTGAAGAAATCACAGGACAGTCAACCAGGTTATGAATGACCTCATACAGGAATGAAATACTATTAATTCCCCTATGTTTATATAAGTCTAGGCAAGACAATCTATCTGATAGATCCTGGTGGGAAACTTCAATGGATGGATGATTACCATCAGCTTTGAAGGCTATATATCTTAAGGAACGCCGATTTACGCGCTCTATTTTATTTATATAAATTTTATAAAGGGGGTTCAACGCGATAAAAGCGTATTCGAGCTTAGAACGAACAAATGAATTGTATAATATTATTATTGAATCACTATTGTTAAATAGGCGGCAATTCTGAATGGTAAAGCCCAGCATTCTGTAGGCGCTAGAAACAATCAATTCAATGTGAGACGAAAATGACAATTTCACTTCAAACAAAACTCCGCTGAAAGTATAGGAATGAGCAAGGGGTGTGTCAACAAGTTTGTAATTGTAAATAATAGGCGTAATTTTCTTGGTGAAAGTCGTCTTCAGGAATAGAACTGCTTTTGTTTTTCGTATGAAAAAATGACCAAAAGGATTTGGAAATATATTCTATGTTATTTTCTATTTTTGATATATAGAGCCCAAATTAACAGGCAATATCGGTTTTGTCTTCCGATCTTAGAATCTATTAAACGCAAAATAATCATCCAGTTTAGAATCTGTTTTGTATTTATACCAATAATTTTTCTCAAGTCTGATATTCTTTATTATGTTAAACGTGAACCAAGGTGAAAACCTGTTGGTTTTCTTGTGGGAAGTGTATGAACGCATATTGTTAGCAAATTGATAAGATGTTCGTAGAACAATTGTACTGCGACATTAACATTGCTTGAATAATGTAATGCAGAGCAGTCAAAATCTAGTAATACTTAGGTTATAAAGTAATGGATATTTTGCTTTATTCAGGTTGAAAATGATGATGGTAGAATGACATGGAAGGTACTTGACCAACGTACTGAAATTCAATAAATAATGGAGGATGGTGCAAATATTCAAGTAATACAGACTTTGAAACTGTGCAAAAATTACTACAGCAATTGTACTGTTGAGATCGAAATACCCAAGCAGATTATTGAAGTATGATAATTTAGAAGATTCAACTGCTATGTCGGATTTATGTACTTATGTGAAAGTAGCAGCCAAAGTTGGCAGCCGAAGATGCCCGAATTAAAGGGCATCCATAGAAGTAACATAAACCAAGGATCGCCAGCAGCCAGTGTAAATGGTTTTTCTCACTTTTTATTGTATTATTAGGAAGATTGATTGTGTGCACGAAATTTTCGTTCGCGCATCGATTGGAAAACAAACAGAGAATATGCCTCCGGGAGGCCAATGAATTCAAATTTTAGAACTATATTCTCCGTTATTTTCCCCATCGATGTGTGAAAGTAAATTTCTTGCACATGATCGTTGTCCTGAGTAATACAAGATAAAATTGAGAAAAAATATGGATAATATTCATTTTCCACCATATTGACGAGGTGTCAATAAGAATAAGAATGAAAATAAGAATATGTTTATTGAAACAAAACTGGTATTACGTGAATACAGGAAAATAGACACCTAAACCCCAAGAGGTTTGTATTGTGTCGTATAATTTATTACAACAGTACAGTAGATAATTGAATATTTCGATTTATTAGTCAGATAATAAATATAATTTATATTTCGAGTGAGCAATATAACAATAATTAAGAAACGCTGAGACAACTCACGTTATGAATGAGATAAGTATGGACTTCATATTTAAATCTTTTAACATCATTATTAATTGATCTCAATGCTAACGGAAGTTTGTTATAGACTTTTGGTCCGTTGAAGGAAAAACTATTTTGACATTTTGTTTTGGAGAATTTATTAATTTTTATTTCTTTATTGTAAGCTGCTCTTGTGTGATAGGCATGATCTATGCACTTAGTTTCCACTTTTAGATGCATGCAGATTAGACATTGATATATGTAAAGTGTTCTTACTTTTAGCACATCCATTTGTTTGTATAAAATATCTATAGAAAATCTTTTAGATTTGTTTAATATCATTTTTAAGACGTAACTTTGTACAACATTGAGAGGTTCCATTGCATTTTTATATACACCCCCCCATGCTTCGATGCCATATTTCAATAAAGATTCCTCCAGAGCCTTGTACATATTTTTAGCATACGAATGTTCATGTATTCTCTTATTAGATAAAATTTATAAATTAGTTTTCTTACTTTGCTTGCTAAATATTCTACTTGAATATTCCACTTAAGATTTTTGTCAATGATTATACCAAGATATTTAATGTGGTCTGCAGGTTGTATGTAATTTTCACATTCACAGTTCGAAATTTTGCTGGCTAAACATTTCTGGGTATGGATATACGAATTGTGATAGCAGTGAAAATACGTACATGTGTGTTCTCTCCGTGAGTATTCCAAATAAATTGTGATATGACCAGGTAAAAATTCTAAAATTCCGCATGTACGAAGGAAGCGAAATGATAAATATCAAACTTATATAATAATTGAAATTTTAAATACACATAGTGCTTAATTAAATAATTACTGTTACGAACAATGATTCTTGGATAGTGCATATAAAATTCTGTTGCTATACTTAACTTTTTGATATCCTACAAAAAAAAAACTCATACACACCCAACAGCTGACCGCAAAAAAACTATAAAATAATATGAATAAGAATATAAATTCTAATGCAGATGTTATCGAGGCAATAGAAAAAAGTTAAATCGAACTAAAGAATCACTTTGAAAATCTGATAGTACAACTGAGTGATAGACTGTTAAATGCAAATGATAAAATTTTAATTTTGGACAACGAAAATCGCAAGCTGAAAGACAGAGTCGAAAATATTGATAAACACACCAGGCGTAATAATATCATAATATACGGTTTAAATACGGAGAATAAAAGCGAAGAGAAATTAATAGACACCGTAAATAACAAAATTCATGAAGCATTGAATATTCAAATTAACAAAACAGATCTAAAAGACATCTACACATTGGGAAAATCTAATAAAAAGCCAATCAAATAAGAGTTTATCTCCAGATTCAAAGTAACTGAAATTCTAAAGAATGCTAAAAAATTAAAGGGCAGTAATGTATATGTTAACAAAGATTTAACGCCAAAGGAGCAAGAAGAATAAAGAATTCTACATAGCCATTTAAAACAAGCCAGAGGAAAAAGTTACAATGCATTTATAAAAAATAAAACTCTTGTCGTGAATGGTGAATCTTTTACAATAGAAGATCTTAATATTATAGATAACAAGCAATACAGTCCAAACAATTTCAAGTCAAAAAGTGCTCCTCCCACTCCAAACAAAGCTGTAGAAAATGATGAAGTATTCCATGACACTAACGAAATTAGAAAAATCGACCATACAGACATTGAGAACATAAATATACAAGAAAAAAAACGTCTAAGAAGCAATTCTACTGAGAGCAAAAACAAGCTTGGAGATAAGAAAACACACACACCAACAACAAGCACAAGAGTGGTAAAGAAGAAAGGAGCATGAGATAACAATATATAGTCACTAAATCTCTACTTCTACTGAAAATTTACCCAGATTATGAATTTTCTACTTTGGTTAAAATTGAGAAATGGATCCGTATATCGAAAATTTTGATACAAACGAAATTCAAGATTTTTCGCTTTCCAATACTGATGAAGCAGATCTTATTTTGAAAATAAATGAACTACACAATAACCTTAAGCTTATACATTTAAACATCAGAAGCCTTGCAAAAAATTTTGAAAAATTAGAAATTTTATTGAGCGAATTTGATTTTAAATTCGATATAATTGTACTCACAGAAACTAGATATCTAGTTAACACAAATATGTATAATCTAGATGTCTATGTCATAATCTATAATGAAGGGACTTATAACCAAAATGATGGTACTTTAATATATCTAAGCAGAAATATACAAAAATATAAAGTTTCTAACAAAAATGTATGTGGAATTACAATTACCAAATTGAATTTTACATTTGATAAATCTTTTGCATTGCATGCTCTATATAAATGTTACCCAGTTAACAACGAAGAATTCACAGTACACTTACATAACTATTTCGAGAGTGTGATTGATAATCACTAAATGAGGACTTTAATTTGTTCGTAGGAGATCTGAATATCGACATATGGACAGAAAATCTAAAAACTAATAATACAAAAAAAAACCTTGCAAGTCTATATTTTAACGTAATGGTAGAACATGGCTTTCAACAGTACATTTCATCCCCAACAAGAATAGAGAATTTATCAGTTTCTTGCTTGGATCATATATTCATTAAGTCTAAATTTAATATCACAGAAAACACGATTCCCATAGTCCTTCAAACAAAACTAACAGACCACTTTCCAATAATATTACAAATAGTATTTGGTTCAGACAAAAAAATCTCTCAAAATTGCGACGTATATTTGAAGCACATTAATAAAGAAGAACTAGTAAAAGAACTCAAAAATACAACATGGAGCTCAGTTTATGACTCTCCCTCAATTGACGAGGCAACTAATATGTTTATTGAAACAATAATGAATAAAGTGAAATTGTGCACGAAATATATCAAAAAAACATCAAATCCAAAAAAGAGGAAAGCTTGGATAACAAGGGGCATAATAAAATCAATAAAACAAAGAGATTGGCTATTCAAAAAACATCACCAGCAACCTGATAATGTAATATTCAAAAATGAATACACCACTTATACAATTATCCTAAATCGCGTAATCAAAGACACTAAATGTAAATTTTATCAACAAGAAATTGAGAAAAATAATAAATCTTCAACATCCCTTTGGCAAACAATAAATAAGATTTGTGGCAAAAATTCAAAAAACAAATGTGACGTATCTGAAATTCCAATGATCAATTAATAAAAGATCCCAAAAAATTACCAAACAAATTTAACAATTCATATTCTATTGGTAATAAGTTACTTAGTAAAACATCAATTATAAAGAGAAAACTAACACCCAAAAAAACTCGTTCTATAAGACACCGGTAACTGTAAATGAAATAAGAAACATAGTTATCCAATTAAAAAATAAAAAATCACCTGGTATTGATGGTATAAGAGCAGAGACTCTGAAGAATATCTGCAACTATATAGTTGAACCTTTAACATTCATAATAAACAGCGCATTCCAATCTGGTATATGTCCAACTGCGTTTAAAACTTCAGTAATCGACCAATATTTAATAAAGGGGACAAAACAAAGGTACTGAATTATAGGCACATATCATTAATTACCTGTTTCACGAAAATTTTTGAAAATGCCATAAAAAATCGGATGAAAATATTTCAGTTTGGTTTTAGGGAAGGAGTTTCAACACAAGACGCCATTGGCAAATTAACTAATAAAATCTATAACTCCTTAGATAGAGATGATTGCTGCTTGTGTGTTTTTACAGATTTAGAAAAAGCTTTTGACACCGTGAACCATACTCAACTTTTAGAATGTCTGGAACACAGTGGCATACGAGGCATAACCTTAACTTTATTCAAAAACTATTTAACAAAGAGAAATCAAAAGGTAGAGATAAATGGTAATTTAAGTGAAACATTAACAAACGAATACGGAGTACCACAAGGTACGGTATTGGGACCACTGTTGTTCAATATTTATTTAAATAATTTATTTATACAAGACACTCAAGGAGAGATCATCAGTTTTGCCGATGACACTGTAATTTTCTATTGTGCTACAAATTGGACTAAATTAAAATCGATAGTGGAAACAGATATGGAATCTGTGAAAGAATGGTTTGATAAAAGACAACTCTCAATAAATATTGACAAAAGATATTACATGCCTTATGGGTGTTACTCGAATTCACTACCAGAATATGAGGAATTGAATATAAATTCAACAAACCCTCTTAAAATTAAAGAAATTAGCACAATAAAATATCTAGGTGTAGAAATCGACAAACACTTAAGATGGGACAAACATATGGATTTCCTTAGTAGAAAAATAAGGACACTAATACCTATTTTTAAATATTTGAATAAAATAGTAGATACTAAAACATTAATAACTGTCTACAAATCATTAGTTGAACCTCATATAAGATACGGGATAATAGTATGGGGAGGAGTCTTAGACACTCATTTATATCAACTAAATATAACACAAAAATGGATATTGAAACTCATATTAAATGAAAGTAAATTGTATTCTACTGTGAAACTATATGAAGTTACACAACAAATGGATATCCGGCAACTATATACATTGCAAATTATGATAAATGACCCTCCACTTGAAAACATAAAACCAAATAACAATCCATATAACACACGAAATAAAAAATACATGATCCCCATTGAAAAGATGAAAAAATCAATCGGGCAGAGATCACAAGCTTACCTTTATCCAAAGTTATTCAATATCTTAGATACTAAGATTAAAATACTTTCAAACAAAAACATTTTCAGAAAAGACTTGAAACAATTTATACTGAAAAATAGAAAGAAAATGAACAATGTATTCTCAACAACTCGTATTTAAAAGCATGTTTGTGCAAAATAAAAATTAAAAGCTACAATTTTATTTATAACAAACTTTATTATTGTTTTCGCTGAAAACAATTAAATTCAATTCATATTCAACTTTTTATTATTTTCTCATTTATCGAAAGATTCATTAAAATTTTATTGAGTTACAAAATTAACTTATAATGTATACTTTTAAACTGTAAATATAAGTAAATTGATATATATATATATATATATATATATATATATATATATATATATATATATATATATATATATATATATATATATATATATATATATATATATATATATATAAATGTACATGTGTGTATTATTATGTTATTATATATTATATGTTATTATTATAAAATCTTAATCTAAATATGTCATTATAATGTAGATATATGTGTGTATATATATGTATGTGTGTATGCATATGTATATGTTCGTACATTTCCTCACGCACAAGCTACGGCTTCTGTGAGTATTGTTCGTTTATTTATTAATACAAAATTATTGAACTTTCGTATTGTAACTAACTGAATATTGAAATAAACGTTATTATTATATGTATAGTTTGTCTACGTTATTGCATTCACTAACTTTCGTGATTGAGAGACTTATGAATTTAGTTTTATTTGAATTAAGTGTGAGTTTGTTTGATTGTAACCAGCAATTCACAGAACTAAGACCACATGTAGCTTTATTCATGAGTCAATGTGAATATCTAGCACTGAATATAATAACTGTGTCGTCAGCATAGCTTATCAGTTTTGCATCAATCGGGAGGCTCCCTATCGAATTTATATAAATTAAGAACAATATCGGTCCCAGAACTGTTCCCTGTGATATGCTGATTTTTACTACCTCGGATTAACTTGGAGTGTCATGTATTTGTACAATTTGCGATCGCGCATGTAAATAATTAGTAAGTACTGCTAAGGCAGGTCCTTTAATGCCGACATTATCAATTTTTTTAAATAATATATCATGGGAAACCGTATCGAAGGCCTTGGCAAGATCCAAGAAAATAACCAAACTTTCAAGATTCTGATTGAAATTTGAGTTTATTGTATTAGTTGATTCAAGTATCGCATCTTCAGAGCTTTTGGCCTTTCGAAATCCATATTGGCTAGGAGATAAGATATTAAAATGTTCAAGATAGTTCACAATTCTATCTTTTATGCATGATTCAAAAATTTCATCAAAGTTGTTTATTAACGAGATCGGTCTGTAATTATTGTTATCATCTCTACATGCTGATTCAATGAATTCTAAATCCAGACTCATATTCCTTGTTATTTTCCCGATCAATGCCTTGAAGAAAATTTTGTGTACACCTTCAATCTTCTGGGTAATACAAGAAATAACTGAAAAAATAATTTTTTATTTATTTTCCACCATATTGACAGAGGGCCAATGAATTCAGACTTCAGAACTATATTACCCGTTATTCTCTCGATCGATGCGTGAAATAGAATTTTGTGCACACAACAATTTTCAGAGTAATTGAAGAAAAACTGAAAAAACCAATGGTTTTTATTCATTTTCCATCATATTGACGGGGCCAATGAATTTTAATTTCAGAACTATATTCTCCGTCATTTTCTCAATCGATGTATGCAAGTAAAATTCGTGCACACGATCGCTGTCTTAAGTAATACAAGGAAAAACTGAAGAAAATGATGGATTTCATTCATTTTCCACCATATTGACAGGGAGCAATGATGTAACAGTGCGTCGAGCGTTATATTTTATAAATTGGAAGTTACTCCGGATTTGACATTCCAGGCAAGTGAATAGGTTTGAAAGCCTATATCGCCGCTGAACCTCGTCAAACCTCGCTGAACAAGATGCCATTGATTCATCTGTTCTCAAGTCGAAATGTTGGTTTAGATATGTCGACGACACTTTCGATATTTGGCAACATGGTCGAGAAAAGCTTGTTTCCTTCCTCATTCAATTAAATTCATTATATCCCAATATTCTTCTCACTATGGAAGTCGAATCGCAAAGTTCACTCCCTTTCCTAGATGTATTGGTTAGTTGACAAACTGATGGTCCTTTAAGACATTCTGTGTATCGAAAACCCACTCATACCGATAGATACCTCAATGGTTTTTCCCACCACCACCCTGCCCAAAAGCAATCTGTCATAAGCTCCTTGGTTCACAGGGCTGTCAACTTATCTCAACCTCAATCCTGAAAATCAGAATTGAAACATCTCTCATCTGTTTTATTATCAAACAATTTCTCCCATTACAACATTTAAAAAGCCATAAAGAAATACACTTCGCCTAAAATTTCAAACCCACCTGAGTCACAAATCTCTATGCCTGCTTTATCCACTGCCTATCTCCGATATATTGAAAATATAATACATCGAATTTCCAAAATCCTTAAAAAACATAGTATTTCTACCCGGTTTTCCATTCTTCCAAAATTATCTTACTTTCACAAACCTATCGAGAATCTCTTTCCTCCTCTTCACTTAAAATGGGTTTATAGCATTCCCTATTCTCGCGGTAAAGTTTACATTGGTGAAACAGGTCGTGTGAAAGAACACGAGCGCTGTACAAGGCTTCGTGACACCAGTGGATCTGCACTTGCGGAACACAAGTTTGACACTAATCATCAAATCCTTCGAAAATACTAAAAATCCTAGCCCGAGCCCCAAACTTCTATTAGCGAAAAATCCTTGAAGCTATAGAAATCCTGAAACATCCGAATAATCTGCACCGTGACCTTCCCAACATTTGGAAACCCATCCTCGAAAATTCCACTTCGCACATGATTACCCAACGGCAGGGTCAGGTGCCGGGACGGAGTTAACCACCAGAATGAAGGCAGTGAACTGTGTAGCGTGAAGGATTTTTCCTACAATAAATACGGCTACAGAAACTAGTAGAACCAGTTTCAGTTCAAACCTCAAACCTGCCCTGAAGATGCCACTTGTAATGGTTGGCGAAACATTGGCATCAAGTCGAGCTATTGTGACGCGCGGAATCCATCCAGAAGCCAAGATTTATATTGAAATAAGGCACATAGAATTCACGCACTCGAGTTCTATGTCGGATTAAATTAGGGAGGTTATGGAATTGTCACAAAATGATTTTAAAGGAACAAACAGTCCGCGAAACGCGAAAGACGCAAACGAACCACTCCTACGCAAGTTACCTACAGCTCCGGGTTTCTTCCGTTTACAATACTGAAAGCAAAATTTAACGTAGGCTGAATTTGAGTAGTTTCTTTGTTGACTTATATGAACACAGATTGGCAAATTAATTTAATCTCTATAAATTCTTCGAATTTAATTTGTTACAATCTTGACAAACAGGATATTAATTGGACTGAAGAAATATGATCTGCGGAACAAAAATTAACTTGAATTAAGGTTCTACATGACTTGACTGGAAAATTATTTTATTACTTTATACAGACATTATCTCAACAACATTAAAAAGAAATTAATATTATTCCGATCATTTTGAGTGTGGAATCTGAATAAAACATATGACTTGGATTAATGCAACAATGGAACATCCCTATGGACATAAAGCTGGTTGAACTTACCGAACGAGTAGGTTTCCTCAAAGTAATTAGTTTTCTTGAAACCATTGAGGCGGAGGCCACCTCACACGCAATGCTTAGAAAATATGTTTAACCTAGAATACCAGGAGCAGACTCCGCCCATACGTTCTTGAAGCGACCTATAGGAATCTGACTAGGCGGAAGAACCGTAAGTGACGGCTCTTCTCAACTCCACGTGGACTTCTCATGACTCAGGAAATAAGTACCATTGACCTCGTACCGTGTTTACGTTTGTTAAGCATGATTCCATGCTGGCTTAGAAGTCGATGCTCTAAGAAAGAGGGATTGAATGACAGTCGCTGGGCCTGTCTGGTATATCGTGTTCAAGATGTAATAATTCATTAAACTTCAATTCGAATTAAATTGAATTATTTAAAGGAGTCAGAAGTAATAATCCGGCGGGTTGTTTCAATGAATTTTGAATCCGAACTCATGTACCTTGTTATTTTCCCGATCGATGCGTGGAAGAGAATTCCGTGCACACAATCAATTTTCTGAGTAATACAAGAAGAACTGAACGAAAGTATGGTTTTCATTAATTTTCCATTATCTTGACGGGGGGTCAATGAATTCTACCTTCACAAATATATTCCCCGCGACTTTCCTGATTGATGAGTGAAATAACATTTTGTGCATTCAATCAATCTTCTGAGTATTACCAGAAAAACTGAAAAAAATAATGGCCCATTTATTTTCCATTTTATTGACGGGGGGCCAATGGATTCTAACTTCAAAACTATATTCTCCGTTACTTTTCCCATCGATGTGTGGAAGTAAATTTTATGCACACGATCGCTGTCCTCAGTAATACAAGATCAAGCTGAAAAATAATGGATTTTATTTATTTTCCACCAATGGAGGGGGGCCAATGATTTCTGAATTCAGACTCATATTCCCTGTTATTTTCCCGATCGATGCTTTGAATAACATTTTGTGCACACAATCAATCTTCTGAGTTCTGAGAAAAACTGAAAAAATAATGGTTTTATTTATTTTCCATCTTATTCTATCTTTGACAATGTATTTCCCGTTATTTTCCCGATTGATGAATGGGATAAAATTTCGTGCACACAGTCAATCTTCTGAGTAATACAAGAAAAACTGAAAAAAATAATGGTTTTTATTCATTTTCCATCTTATTGGCGGTGGGCCAATGCATTCTGAATCGGGAGGCAAACTCCCTGTTATTTTTACAATCGATGCGGGAACGAAAATTTCGTGCACACAATCAATCTTCTTAATAATATATGAAAAAGTGAAAAAATCATTTGAACTGGCTGCTGGCGCTCCTTGGTTTATGTTGCTTCTATGGATGCCCTTTCAATTCAGGCATCTTCGGCTTTACCGGTTGCCAACTTTGGCTGTTGTTTTCACACAAGTGATTTATATGAGGTATACTCAGTAATGTTGAAATCACCCAATAAAAACATAGAATAATAATCTCCAAAGTCAAAGTCAATAAGAGCATCTACAATTATTTCATATGGAATAGAGGGCATATTCGGTGGAATATAAGCAGCACGAATATATAAACACAGCTTCCAATACAAAATTTGATACCTACGATAACTAGGTATGAGAGAACCAATATTATTGAGATCAATCTCAATGGGACAAAACTATTTATAGCTAGTAATACACCACCTCCACGCGATAACTGTAATTGTTCAAAATTGCGATCTCTTCTGAAGATAGTAAAGTTAGTTCTGAGAAGCTCAGAATTCAACTGAAGAAAGATCCCATGTTTCAGAAGAAGCAATCAATGCATAGCTTAAAGTAGATGAAATGTTGTATAGTAAGCTAGTCTTACAATTAAGGCCTTTGACATTTTGGTGATACATATTGAGCTCTTTGACCGAAGATACGTCACTAATAAATGGATCCTTACGCAAGCATTCACTCTCACATGAATCATTTGTTTCAGATAATTGCTATACCAGACCCACTAAATCCCGAAATTTTTTGAATTTCTTTTTAAAGACAGGACACACTCACTATGCCAAACAGGATGATCAATAGATATATCTTGCATACCAGTAGAATTACTCTCCAACTGCTTACAGTAAGTGTATTGATTAAAGTTAGATACGCAATCCTTTAGATCTTGATTACCGGAATAATTTTGACATGCCCTAGAATTCTTACAGGAACTAGAGCCATGATCAAAACCACTACAGTTATAGCAGCATAGAACATCAGTGGCATCAAAGATGGAGCAACTATCTCAGCCTATGAAGATACGCTTGTGTTCTTGAGACATTAAGCAATCAAAAGAGGTAGGGTTCAGTTGAAGAAGTATTTGAAAAATGTTCGATTTCTTCTTTGTGGGCCAGAATTTTATCATTTTTCAATCGGAGCTGGCGTTCAATAGTAGACAATTTTGCCTTAATATGTAATCCAATAAATCGGCTTCATTTTATTTCTTAGCTATACCAACAATTTTTATACGACGGTGACAATTGGTGACTTCCTTCACAGAATAGTTCTCAGATAGTTTTTCAACAGCAATACGACGAAATTCAGAAGTATCCTTATTATTGTTGCAGCTTATAACCTACCTACCAACATTCGCAATGTTCTCAACTTTGAAAACTGCAAATGTAGAGCTGACAGGTACAATATTCTGAAGAATTTCCGATTTAGTAATATTATTCTTTTCGTTCGTAGTTTAATGTAGACTCCACAATCGCTGGCTATAGACTGAGTATACGTAAGGGTGACGGGTGCATTGTTACAAGCCATTTGTGCGTTGTTAAACTTGGCAGACATTATGTTACAGACGTCACTTTTCATATTAATGAATCCATTATTGATGCGTGAGAGAACATCCTGAACAATATTTTCAGTGAATGCCATAAATTGCTTATTCTTAACATTAGCACATGTGTTGCAATACCTGAAGCAGCGGGTTTTTTTTGTGAAATTTAAACCATTTGGTGGTATTTTAACACATATAAGATGATAACGTTTATTACAAAAACCATCGGAGGTAAAACCTTCGTTTTTATCTTCTGTCGCAGATGGACATATACCGCATTATATTCATTATGAAATATCACAATACTGGAAAACTAGGAGAAAAGTGATCAAAGATACAAATACTCATGTAATTTATGCGAAAAGTTTAAATGCACTTAGACTAATATGAAGTAAGATTCAAATTATTCGAACTATGTAAGTTAGAAAAGAAGGGGCTATTTAAGAGAGCTCGCTGATATATAACGTTAGCATTCGAAGTCGTTTATCATAATTATGATTTTGATTACACCTAGATCTAGATCTAGAACATTGATTTTGTTGTTGGTTTCTGTTTCTAATGTGAATTTACTATTTGGATGCATAACATTAATGCAATTGAGAACATACTTGTCTAGGAGATCCTGTAAAGCATTCTAGAATGTCTCCTACATATCTAAATCAGACAAAATATGATATTCGGCTATCTTTGGAGACATTATGATCTCTTACAGGATACACTGGAAAGGTCCCAAAGGTGAGACTAGACCAGACTTTGAAATTTATTATTATATTGTAAACAATTTCGACTAAAACTCAAATTAAAGGTATCTATGATGACATTTTTTCAAATAATATGTATGTTACTTTTGTCTGAGAGATGGGAGATTTCGTGTTCGTATTCATCGGTTGTCATATTAGAAAACATGTTTGGAATAACAAATAAAATCATTAATGCAGTCAAATGGGTATAAAAATAGGCCAAACCCGTAAATCCTTGGGAAATGAATGGATTTTGATGAGACAAAGTGCATTCTCTTCAGAAGGTCATCAGAAAAAAGGTGACCACAAATAAAATTGCGTAAATTGTTCATATTGCTTATAAACAATTAATAAACAATTTAATTAGCTCATTTTTGAGATTACATAACATTTTCTAAAAAATGCTAAATTTGACCGTTATTGATCGTATAAAAAATATTTTTTGTTATGAACAATTTATTTATTAACAAAATAGATGAATTCGACCAAAACTCCGACTTTGGGGTCGTTTTCGGATAATTTTGATATTCCTAGTTCGATTTTATCGTTAAGATTGTCGAATATGTTCCTACAAATTTGCTAATTTGTTATAAGCAAATTACATTCATTATGAAAAAGACGAATTTGACCAAAATGTCGACTTTATAGTCGTCGGATAATTTTGGCCTCCTGGTCATTGCTATTATGGTCTTTACTTTATTACATTCTCTTAGAAATTTTCAAAAGCGAATTAGAAAAAAATAATTTTGATGTTTTAGCATAACAAAGTATCAATAAATATGTATAACGTTAAACTTATTAAATTGTTTAAGGAGGTATGAAAGAGTTCTTATGGAAGGGAAAACTAATGGGATGTCATTTTTTTATTATAGTAAGACTGAATACATTTCATCAATTTTGTCAAAAAAATCAAGTTCTGAGTGTACATATTATATAAAAATGAATAAAAATGTCACATTCCTTCATTTGTTAATAAATAATTTGTTCCTAACAATTCAAAAATTTATGTAAGCATTTAAAGATATGAAATCGTACTCAGGTGGCCAAAATTATCCGAAAACAACTATAAACTCGATATTTTGGACAAATTCGTTCTTTTATTAATCAACATAATTGTTTATACCAATTCAAAAATTTATGTATGTATTTGAAGATCATAATAGTTATAAAATCTTACTAATTAGAAAATTAAAACGACTATAAGCTCGACATTTTGGTCAAATTCGTATATTTAATAATAAGTATAATTTGTTTATAACAAATTATCAGAATACCAAAACTATTCGAAACCGACTTCAAAGTAGGAGTTTTTGTCGAATTCATCCATTTTGTTAATAAATTGTTCATAACAAAAAACAGTTTTTATTCGATCAAAAACCGTCAAATTTTGCATTTTCCAGAAATTTCCATGTAATCTCAAAAATGAGCTAATTAAATTGATTATTTATTGTTTATAAACAATATAAATAATTTGCGTAACTTTATTTGTGGCCAAGTTTTTTCTGATGACATTTTGGAGAGAATGCACTTTGTCTTATCAAAATCGGTCCTTTTCTCAAGGATTTACGGGTCAAATAGCCATTTGACTGCACTACATGGTGAGAATCAGAATTACGCAATCGGTAGCATAAAAACCAAAGTTGGCGGAATATAAACATCAATTGATGTCTAATGTGACCGACTCTTTAGTTCCAACATCTGAACAATTTGTTGTAATTGGTCATACGATAGTATTCAGCAAGTCGCCATTGCAGTTCCGGGCGTTGTATACAACGAAAGTACCTACTTTGTGACCTCGTATATTTTTTTGCAGACAAACTTTATCAATCGATTACACTCAGGAAAAAAGTTATGACTTCTGACGAATCACAGTTAGATCATTACCTAATTAGAGTTATCAAAGATATGTAGGTAGATACTAATCCCTACCTGTTCACTGACCTAAAATAATGTGATACATTGTATTAGTTTTCCGCGAACGGTATGATAAGACCCAATTCTAAGGGAACGTCCTGTTTGAACAGATTGTGTCAAGAACTGTCTAATGAATGATATGACTGTGAAATTAAACTTTATTAACGTTGCCCAGAATATTGCGACAAAGGAGTGTCATATCATCTGTATTCATAGCCTTTGACGATTGATAAAATTGATAGAAAGGATTTCTCACAAGAATCTTCGTTGCCGTTCCGAATAATAAGGGTAATTAATTGAACCGTATTGCGATTCCGAAATTAGCCGTTTATTATGCAATGGAAAATTGGAACTTAATTAATCTGAGAAAGTCGATTCTACATGAACCACACTGATGCTTTACATATTACAATGCATCATCCTCATTTGAAAACTGTTTACACCAATGTTGTCATGGTTTCTGAATATGTATATGATATGCTTATGTGTATGATATGTTTATGAACTAACAGTCGTTTGTTTCTCACATGCAATAGAATTTGAATGTCGTCATAAGTAGGTAAGTTAGGAGAGTTGCAGATAGAGTCCAGTTCTCCAGGTGTCCATCAACCTCTATAGCATGGATGGAGTCCCACACACCAACATTTTGGGGGTAGTCCTCTGAAGAAGTAGTTATAGTTTCATCCCCTAAAATTGAATTTACCCCCCTAAATTGAATTTTATCCCCTAAAATCGAGATGAAAAAAGTGTCTACCAGGCAGGGAGTTACTCGGCAAGGGTTATAGAAACAGTGCGTCGACAATGACCAGAAGTTATTACACCTTCACCCTAAAAATAGATTCAGTTGCTATGCAAGGAATTTAAAAATAACTTCAAATAAGGGAAGTCCCATCAACTCAAAAATAGATTATTATAATATTGCTATGCAAGAAACTTAAAAATAGATTCAGATAGGAGATGTCCTGCTAGGTTACTAGCAATATCAGATGTCACCATCAACTAGTGTCCTCTTGATATATGCTTAAGCTCAATAATTAGATCAATATTTAGAGATTGTTATGTAGTTCATAATCATGCAACAAAAATGTCTATCTGGAGTAGTCTAAAGGGATTTTAATAGATGGGTTGAAATAATCAATGAGAATGGAGTGGAAGTACATTGTATTAATGATACGAAAATCCTCTTTGAAACGTGTGTCGTGTGCCTCCAAAATACGAAACTAGTTGAAGTATAAACATGTTTGGCAGAACTTTTAAAATATAATGAAAGAGATTTGAAATATGGCTGCAAATGTACTTCATGTAAAGAGGATAGACTTTTTGTAGGATAGAATATACTTGTTGATAGTTGAAATGAGAAAAGTATATTGTGCAACGAGCATGGAATGACACTCATTTCTCACGAGTATGAAAATTACGGTACGAGCCGAAGGCGAGTGCCGTAAATCATACGAGTGAGAAATGGGCATTCCATACTAGTTGTACACTATACTTTTTCTACGACCGTAGCGACACTTCACTTTCAACAAGCCCCACATTATATGATGACGTTATTATAAAATATGAACAAGAACATCGATATTCAACATTAGTTTATTTATTATTTATAACATTAAATGTTATATTTCCTCAATGACTGACAGTTATATTTGGACTTTTATACTTTCAATTTCCACAGTTAAATTTTCCTGATTTTTCCAAGCCTTAGAAGTTGAAGGTAAATTTTCTCTATTTTCTATTGAATTCCTTATTCTATTCTCTACGTCGAACTTATTTTTCATCGATTCATCGATGTATCCTTCTGCTACTGCGGTTGATTTCCAGCCACCATGTCTTTTTAGAGAGGTTATGTCTCCCCCATCATCGACAAGAATTGTTGCAGAAGATCTGCGGAAACAATGACCAGTATAAAATTCAGCATTGGGTAGTTTCAGGAATTTGGCAATACTTTTCCCCATGCTTCCAAATTTATTTATTCCAACTTTTTGTATGGTGCATTTGCCTTTCTGGTAATTCAAAAAGAAGGAAGAGTCCTTGACATGTGATGGGCGAAGATCGGTATATTTTTTTATTATTTGGTGAAATTTTCCAGTAATCGTAAAATTTCGAACAATTTTTGTTTTGGTGTATGGTACCTTTATAACAAGAGCTGATCCCAAATCGTTCAAATCATCAATTTTCATTTGGTGCAATTCATGCCTGTGACAAGCACCCATTATTCCTATTATCAAAGAGACCTGCAAAAAAATATTGTATTAATTTATTATCTAATTATAAATTAAAAAAAAAAATTAACTTGATTGGATTTGAACTACGGACCTTTTGCTTGGTAGTCCGATGCGTTACCATGGCGCCACGGACTTGTCAGTAAACAATGAATTGATAGGGACACTAGTAGGCTTACTTGAAGAATTATTCAACTAATGTTTTGAATGTAATTATTTTTTCAATGTTATGTTCGTATACTTATGTACTTACTTTGGTCATTAGGAATTCATCATCCGGTGCATCTTTAATAAAGTTGTTTATTTCCTGAGATGTGAAAATTTTTGATTTTTTTGGTCGGTATCCATCGGATTGTCTTTTCAGGAAAACTCGTAATTTAATGTATTTGGAAATATCCACATCATTTATGCTGAGAGTTGTCCGTAACATTGAATATTGTGTCCATAACGTTGTGGGCTTGGAAACTTTTGATTTCTCAGCAAAATATGCCATCAAAACGCTCTCGGAGAACGATGATGTTTTCATACAGCTCCTCCAGTTCATGAGTAAATGGTAGGCGATTTCGTACTTTTTCTTCGATTTTTCTGTCAATAAATTCAAAGAAGCCAGTTTGGCTTTCTCCAAAATCTTTGGAGGAGTCAAACTCAATTCGCTATCACTTGAAACTTCCATATTTTCAGATAAACTTCGAATCATTGTATTGTGTCTTTGTTGATAAAAGATTTCTGACAATATTGACAACTAATTCATGGCTTGCTTCAATTGAGCATTAAAAATCGAGAATTTGGAATTGATTCGAAGTCAAAAGTTCAAAATTCATACTCTTGTTTCATAGACTATATTTTATTTATAATGAATGATATTTGATTCACATTATTAGTGGTGAATTTATTTTTTTAAATTATCCTGGGCGAAATCTTACCGGACTGGTCTATTTGGGCTTTATATTTCAGCAAAACCTGTACGACAGCCTGTATTGAAATGATCATTACAGTACCGTTTGTGATGTAGAAATGAAATAGTGTTTACAATCGGCCTACTTTCTTGATAAATAAAGCGCATAAAATGGGCATATTTCTACGCGGTCGTAGAAAAAGTAGTTTATAAAACGAGAATACAATTTTATAACATGTTCTGGCCATCTAATAAATCATTTAAATATTATATATTGTTTGATTTGTTCATATTTATCAATCCATTCCTTGTATCGTTCATCGAAATTTTCTTCAAATCCTTTCTGAAGTTTGTTTAATCAATGAAGCTGTCGATAGATTCAGTAGCTATGCAAGAATTCTTAAAATAGATTTGGATAGCTTGTTGCTATGCACGAAATTGAAAAATAGAGTCAGATAGGAGAAGATCCGTTAGCTTATTAGCAATAACAATAGATGTCATCATCAACTAGTGTCCTCTTGAATATTTGTTTTGAAACTCAATAATCAGAGATTCTTGTGTAATTTATAATTATTATGCCTGTTCTGGTAATGCCTAAATTTGAATATTGTGGCGGTTAGACACATCGATCGAATTCAGAATGTTACCAATCATGCCTGTATCAGTAAGTGTCCCTAATTGTGGTGGATAATCGCCTCGGTTGGCGGGTTTTGAGAAATTATTTTACAAACAACAATATGGAGAAAAACATCCTATGTACGTCATCAAGGGAATAGAATGTCAAGAAATAGGATTCAGACAGTTCCTGTGGCTAGGCCTTTCCATTTTACTATACTATTATTCCAAAGTAAGTTAGGTCAGGTTATGTTATTAAGCGAATTTGAAAATTTATATGATATTTTATTTTTTTCTATGGATTTAAGAATATTTGAGATTTTATTCAAGAAATTATCGAAATAGGTTAAAGATTAAGAGTTATTCAATGTTTGTTCATCTTATTAGTATTATAATTATTAAAATATATTTTGGTTACCCCCTCATTCTTGTTAGTATTTACCTGGCTACCTTCAATTACCTATCTACCAAAGTACCTTTTATTGCCAGAGGGTTCGGCTAGGCATGTCTAGTCTAATCAAGATTTATCTGTTTTTGAATCTATGTAATCAGCTTTTTCATCAGATCCTCCTCACCCTTGTTAGTATTTACCTGTCTATCTCCAATTACCTTTCTTTTTTCTTCTCAGGATTCACCTGATAATCATCAACCTAATCGAATGCATCAGGCACCTGATCGAACCTGATAAAAGCAGATCAAAACCGAACAAAGACAGATCAAACCGGATAGAAACGCTGATTATATAGATTAAAAAACAGATAAATCCTGAAAAGATTAGGCATGCCTAGCCGAACCCTCTGGCAATTACAGGAAACAGGTAGGTAGATAATTGAAGGTATGAAGGTAGATTGGTAAATTCTAGCAAGGAAGAGCGATATATTCAAAATATGTTCCAAAAATTTTAACAATAATAAAATTAAAAAAAAATTGGATATCTTCATTAGAATTTTCCTTCTTGTCATACTCTTCACATTAAGAACAATCAAACAATTATATTGGAAGTAAGTTATTTGAGTGAACAAGATTCTTAAAAAACTTTTTATAAAAAGGAAACTACACAATTTCAACAATATACCAATAAGACCAGTAGTATCTTTCACGGCTTCGCCAACAAATAATTTGCTGAATGGTTGAATGAAGAATTGAATACTTTCTGTCATAATAAATTCAATAATAATCTTCAATTAAATGGAAAATAAATCAAATTGATATATCTGTAAATGATATCGGATGTTTGTAATCTTTTCACTAATGCTCCAATATTACAAGTATCAAACATTGATACTAAAACACAACAAAATAGATTTCAATATTCATAGAAAACCTACAGATAAAGGAATATAAACAATGGACCGTTTCATCATATTCAACATAAAGTGGTAAGCTTCCATAGTTAGATCAACAGACTTTCGAAAATGCCTATCAGAAACGAATTTTCAATTAGAATTAAAAATTATTTTCCAAATAGCTAATTAGAATGTTCTTAATGATGAATTAATTTACAAAATTCTACACAGAAAAAAAATCGAATACTTGAAAACTCACCATACCTACGTACAACTCGTTCTATTAAATTCAACATAAATTAGCAAGTTTCCACAGAAACAAATATAGATTTTTGAAAACACCTCTATCAGAATTAAAATTAATTGTGAAATAGCTATATCTAGCTTCTAAAATACTACACAGAAAACAAAATCGAATACTTGAAAATTTACTCTACATACAACCCATACTATTAGTTAATTAAAAAAATTCACAATCTATTATAACAAATTCAAATATCACAAAACCCATGTAGATCTTCCACCTATTTCTATGATATTACTGATACAATCTGAAATATTCTAAAATTCATATCATATGAATCTCCAAATCCGCCTAATACCCTACTTTGGAATAATGGGGACATAAAAACAAAATGGAAAAATGTGGCATATATCAATTATCATGTAACTCTTGCTAAGCAATCTATGTAGTCGGTATTTTGAGAAAAGATTCAAAGAATACATACGTCGCATCAATACTATAAGTTTTGTATTCCCCGATTAGCTAATCATCTGATAGAAAATGGGCACAGTTTAAACCCTGAAACAAATTTAATAACTTTACATATAGCAACAAAAGAACTTTACCGTAATAACTTTTAAGAAATGCAACAATCATTCAAAAATAACGAAGTAATAATATTGATCTCACAATCGTCTGTAAATTATTTCAATCCCATTTTCACAGCATTAACTTAAAAATGCATAAATTACTTCGAATGTGTATAATATTTCTATAGCCCAATCATTATATAATTCTGATTCTACTACTAGATGGAACTGATATTATCATAATTTACCTTCTCATTTGAAATCAAATTATACACATAGGTAGGTTTTCATACGATTTGGATATAAAAGATTTCATTATAGCTAATCTAGACTTACGTTACACTCTATAGCTTCTATATAATATCCAATATGCAGCGTCTTAGATTTCAATATGTGACCCTAATGAAATTATAACAAAACGGAAATTTGTACAATTTTGAATGTATTTCAAAAGTTATAATGATTTGAGCCTTATTTAATGAATATAAGTAATTCAACTATTGTTTAATACAATTTATTCAAAATAAGTTTTCAAATATAACAAACATTGATATTAATCTATGCGCACAGACAACTATAAACAATGAATCCTTTCAACCCATTCAATATGAGTTAGCAAGCTTCTATAGTTATATCATTAGTCTTTCAAAAACACCTCTATCAGAATCAAATTTTCGATTAGAATAAGACATAGCTAGTTTCAATGTTGTATTGATGAATTAAGTTACAAAATACCAGATAGAAAATAAAATCTAACACTAGAAAACTCACAATACCTACGTACAACCCGTACTATCAAATTCAACATAAATCAGCAAGCTTCCACTGTAATATATATGGACTTTTGAAAACACCTCTATCAGAATTACAATTATTTGTCAAATAGCTATATATAGCTTATAACATACTACACAGAAAACGAAATCTAATACTTGGAATTTCATTATACGTGCAACCCACTATCAAGTAATTTACAAAATTCACAATTCATTGATACAAATTAAGATATCATAAAACCATATAGACCCCTAACCTATAGCAAAAATATATAAATCTCCAAATTTCCATAATAACCTACTTTTGAATCATCAAGTGGAAAAAAGTGGCATATTTCAATTATTATGTAACTCTTGTCAAGCAATCTATGTACACAGAACTTGTAGAAATTTTGGAATAAAATAAAAAGAACACGTACTCCCCAAAACTGCTAAAATATTCATTTCGAGTTCAGGTGCGGACATCAACCCCCTTCCCCATTTTGAACAAAAAAAAGAAATTGAATGTTCGTTAATTTTTTGTCATTTTAGATTCACGTAATACTCATTAATTTTAAATAGAATTAGATATCAAATTGTTAACTCTTTCATTCATAAATAACCATATTGAAATACATATTTAAATCTTCCTACTGGTATGTTTCGGTATTTACGAGTGTCCTAGGATAGCGACATGTTCAATACATCACTTTTGAAAACATGAATATTTATAGTAAAATAAAAAGGGCTATTCACTGCAACTATCTGAATCCTATCTCTATACATTATACTCTTGATAATCATAAGCGTATGTATGATGATACAGACAAGATTCGTAATATACTGTATTAGAGCGATGTGTCTCAACGCCACAATATTCACATTTATGCATTACCGGAACAACAATGATTATAAATTACAATAATGTAATGAGGGTTAAGTACAGGTCATTTCTAATATTCAAGACAAAATTGTTTTTAGTAAATCAAGGTTTCATGTAAAATCAAATTATATTAAAGCAAAGTAACAAGAACATCCAGGGATTGTCAGATGTTTTCTGTTTAGTATCGTGTTTAGTATCGATAACAAATGTAGCATGATAAAAATAAAAGAATTTTTATAATAAATATGGAACAATTCACACCCGCTTCAAGGAGGGTGGTATTATACCATAGTTGGCGTGATGAAGATGGTTTCAATAATTTAGCAAAATTTTCTTGTTCTAAAGGTTATTATAAGCCTGTCAAAATGAATAACCTTTATGGGACGGAAAACGAATGCTGAACTATGATAAATGTTTCAGACGTCCTCCTTTCATAAGTTACACAACACAATTAATCAAATATTGTCTTGATTATTGTTGAAATAATTAGTAATTAAGAAATCAGCTACTAATATTCAGAAAAGGACAGATAAGACCTCAAGAAAGGGAAAGAATTATTAACTGTCCTACTGCTTATTGGTTAAACAATTCGGGGATCCTTCCCCTAATTGTAGATTGATTTTTGAGAAGAATGACGCATTATGAATAACAGGAGCAATGCCAAAAACCTTCAGTTGTATTTTCTAACTTGAGTTTTTCTCTTGAGAAATTACGTGGCACTTTGTCAATTTCAATTAATTTGAGTGTTTTTTGTAAGAAGTGTGGATTTCGCTAAGTCATAGTTCTTTAAGATTTTCAATCAAAGCTTGTTGTCAATTTTTATTTATTACAAGTTCAATAATATATTCGAATCAGTTCACTTAGTTTCGATCCCCTAGTTCCATCCTGTTTGGGGAATCTGTTCAATACTTTCAATTCCTGTCTTTTAGTTAATTTAGATTATCTAAGTTTGCTTTATTTGAGTTTATATGTTGATCTTATTTTATAGATAGATAGACAGAGAGATAGAAAGAGATAGAGAGATAGATAAAGAGAGACAGATATAGAGATAGAGATAGAGATAGAGATGGAGATAGAGATAGAGATAGAGATAGAGGTAGAGACAGATATAGAGATAGAGGTAGAGATAGAGATAGAGATAGAGGTAGAGATAGATATAGAGATAGAGATAGAGGTAGAGATAGAGACAGATAGAGATAGAGATAGAGATAGAGATAGAGATAGAGTAGAGATAGAGATGGAGAGAGAGATGGAGAGAGAGAGAGACATAGTACAATAAAAATGTCCAATTATGAATCTATTTATTGAGTTTTAGCACATATGTTCGATAGCACACTAGTTGATGGTGATGTCTAGGGTTTTCCCCTATCTAAATCTATTTTTAAATTTTCTTGCATAGCAACAAGCTAAATCTATATTTGGATTAGGCTGGAATTCACCCATATAATGCTATTTACAGATTCCTGGTATAGCAACTGAATTATTTTTGGGTCAAGGTCACCAACTGCTCAATAGCCGCTGACCTAGACCCACTTTTTCTAGAACCTTTGCCGAGCTGGTCTATTTTCAGATTCCTTGCATTATAACTGAATCTGTAGGAAGTTCCATCGATTGAACAAACTTAAGAAGGAACTTGAAGGAGATATACCTACAAAATGTCGAAAAACGATACAATAAACGGATTGATCGATAAGAACTAGTCAAACAACATATACTATTTAAATCTGTTTCATTCGATGTAACTAATTGTTTTTCAGAAATAAACAACTCACAAAATTTTATTCTACTTCTAATACATACTTCATAAAATTACGCAATTTGCAGTTAGATCAAGATCACAATATATTCAATGATAAGGAAATAAGAAGAAATGCCATAAATCAATTGAATTGTTAATAATTCGAATAAATCAATCTTAAATATACAACTACTTTTGTCTTTTAATTATTAAAATATTTATAAGTATATTTTCCTACAAAAAGACCATCCTCTTCACACACATCTATTATTAGATTCCTTGCATAGTTTGGTGGTTTTTGATTATATGAGGTTGGGATATCTGCGTGGACACCGCAGAATAAAAGATGACGTTGTGGTAAGGTGGTTTATTCACTGATGCACAATAAGAAACATCACTAAGTCAATAGTACCCGTGACAGGATAGTACCATGTCGTTCTCGGTGGAATATCGAGACATCTATATCTATCAATGTAAGTGTTACCTGAAAGGTAACGTTCGCCCCTCTTGTCACGGGTGACGTACTGCTTAGTGTATCAATAATAATTGTTCTAAATAATATATACATATTCAGCATGAATATAATAACTTAAATATCATGCTATATTTTCCCTACACCTTCCCTGCAGAGAAAAGAATTTATTTGCTATGTCTAAAGTGAATAAATTCGTCAAAACAACAATAACACTCCTATCATAAATTTGGATTCTAAAATCTTTCTTTTCTCTCCAGCATCGGTGCTAATATGAGTAAGTGTAATACGATACATAATACCAATAAATATAATAATTTACAAATTCTTATAATAAAATGAAATATTTGATGTCGATTGTTTTTTTTTCAAGGTAAGCTCTATAATATAGTAAACATAAAATAAGTGTCAAGTTCACAGCTACTTATAAAAACATCAATGCTCTACTAAAATTATGTAATTCAAGGTTGTTGCGATGCATTCTCGAACACATCCCGTTTTGTGCATAGTTCAGCATTTTTGAATTAAATCGTCGCGCACTTAAATCCGATAGGTCTTTGTTCTATTTTTGTGCACTTCAATAGTTTTTCCTCCTTTTAGAAACAGAACATTCGGTTCGCGTTCCGCGATCACAACATAAGGACCTTCGTACACTTCGGTAAGTTTATTTCCCGTTTCACTCTTAACTAATATCAAATCATCTTTGTTGTAAGACCTAGGATAACAATTCTTATCGTAGTGTTCCTTACGTTTTACCTTGCTCGACACCAAATTCTGATGAGCATCCAACCATGCTCGTTGCAACCTATATTTCAATTCGCTTAGATAATTATCATGATTATAAATGGGATCAGTTTTTTCAATGTTTATCAAATTAGATGGCAATGTTGCCAGAAAACCAAAAACTAGCTCAAACGGGGTGTAACCAGTCTCAGTATGAACTGTAGTATTAAACACGAAACACCAATATCGAAGCCACGAGCTCCAATTTTCAGGTTGATTCCCCGTCATTATACGTAAGAAAGCTTTCAAATGTTTATGGGTGTTTTCCAGCGCCCCAATTGTTTCATGGTGATATGCTGTACTGTTTAATTTGTTGATATTCAGGAGCCTCGCTGCATCACACATAACTGTTGACATGAACTCTGTCCCACGATCAGTACAAATTTCCGTAGGCGTCCCATATCTTAGGATGAAATCCTCCACAAATGTTCTAGCTAGAACATTGGCCTCCTTTGATTTAAGTGGATAAACCTCTATGAATTTAGTTAAATCACACTGCAACGTCAGTATGTATGTAAAATCATCATTGTCTTTGTCTAGTGGTCCAACAATGTCTAGAAATACTTTTCTAAATGCTCGATCCGCAGTTGTTGTGACTACTAGAGGTTGTCTTGTATGTCTATCGTGTTTATTCCGCTGACATTGGTCACACCTCGCTACATATTTGTAAATGTCGTTAGTCATGCCTGGCCAAAAATAATATTTCTGTATTTTTTTTGTCATTCTCCTAATACCTGCATGTCCACTCGACGGCAATAGATGGAAATCATTTAGAATAACTGTACGCATTTCTTTATCCTCAATACATTTTCTTTTATTAACGATGCATATCCTAGGTACATCATAATTTTTATATTCATTTTTATTAAGTTCGTTGGCCAACGATTTCAAAAATGCAATATTGCTATCTTCTTTCATTATTACTACCTCTTCTATGTCGATTTCATCACACAATGTTTCCAAATGTCCCAACAAACGGCGTAGCGGTTTTGCTGCCAGATCATCTGGATCGATAAAGATCGTTTTCATAGAGGGCATGTATATTAACTTTTCATCTTCAGTAGCTACTCTATCATCGTTTTTCATTAGTTTATTCTTCAATTTCTTATTCATTATTGTTAGTTGCGTACATTGTTTGGGTTTTTTAAGGATCTCAACGATTTTCGGTTGCGCACCCGAATTTCGTTCGATAACCTGATTATTATCCCTCACTTTAGTTTCTATTTCCTCTTTCTCTTTAGTTATTGTTTGTGCCCTTGTAACAACTGCTATGCTGTGTTGATTTATGCTCTTAAGCTCTTCAATCGAAATTCGAGACAAGGCATCAGCTATTACGTTGTCAGAACCTTTAATGTATTCAATGTCGAAATCGTATTCCTCTAAGCATAACCTAAACTTTGTCAGACGGCTTGAGGGATTGTTGTGTGTGAAAAGAAAAATCAACGGCCTGTGATCTGTCATGATCTTGAATCGCTTACCAAATAAATACGGCCGAAAATGTCGTGTTGCCCATACTATCGCTAGTAACTCTTTTTCTATTGTGGCATAGTTACTTTCTGCCTTGTTAAGTGTTCTACTGGCATAGGCAATCGGTTTTCCATTTCCATTAGATAGTACTGCACCCAAAGCTTTTCCTGACGCATCAGTGTGTACGATGAACTGGTTCTCAGCAGAAAAATCTGGAAAATCTAGTACTGGTGGGGACATCAAAGCCTTTTTTATTGTTTCAAATGATATTTGGCAATTATTCGTCCAAATAAATGCTGCGTTTTTCCGGGTCAGTTGAGTTAAACACCAAGTTCGCTTCGCGAAATTTGGGATAAATTTTCTATAATAGTTAGCGAACGCAACAAACCTCTTAACCTCATCCGCCGACTTTGGCTCCGGATAATTATGCAAGGCTGCTATTTTGCTCGAATCAGGTAGGATGCCCTCTGATGTTATAACATGCCCCAAATATAAGATATCCTTTTTTAAAAATTCGCACTTTGAAGGATTCAGTTTCAAGTTGACTTTCCTTAACCTCTCAAACACTTTGATCAGATTAGCATTGTGATCTCTCAGATTTCTTCCAAACACAATCAGATCGTCTAAATATACAAAACATCTTTCATAATTGAGACCTGCCATGGCTATTGTCATTATTCGAGAAAAACTTGGAGGGCTAATCTTTAGGCCCATTGGTAGCCTCTTCATTTGAAACATTCCGCGACCTGATGTAAAAGCGGTACACGGCCTACTTCCTGGTTCTAGTTCGACCTGATAGTACCCTTGAGCAAGGTCCAAATGTGTGAAATACATTGAGCCTGACACTGATTCTAGAATTTCAGTTATATTTGGTAATGGGAATTTATCATCGACAATATTAAGGTTCAGGTGACGATAATCAATTACGACACGCCATCGTTTCTTTCCGTCTTGACCTATTTTCTTGGGAACAATCAACAACGGTGATGACCAAGCACTTTCGGCTTCCTCAATGATGTCATTTTCCAGCATTTCTCCTATTTGTTTCTCTATCTCTGCCTTTTGAGCGTGCGGTATACGATATGGTTTTTTATAAACTGGCTTGGCTTCAGGTTTAATTTTAATCTCTTGTTGACCTAGATTTGTAGTTGTCAGCTTATCTCCTGGTATGTGAAAGATATCTGCGTATTTGGCGCAGATGTTCTCAATAGGGATCTTCTCTTCTAATATCATATCCTTCCAATCAATTTCCGCAAACATTCTTTTCACTCGTTCTACATTTTTGTCCACTTTCTCAAATTCGAAACAATCATATTCATTTGTACTGTGAATTTCTGGAATACAACTTTCTAAACTTACTGACTCATCTCTTGTATTTAAAATTCTCACTGGAATCATTCCGTTTTTTGGCTTCACAATCAATCCTGCCATAAAAACTCCCTCACATAACTCTCTCGCTATTATTACACAGTCATCCCTTAACTTTGTCTCTACATATTGAATTCTTTCACACCTAGGCGGAATAATCATCAACTGGCTGTTACCAGATGTACATAAACTTAATTTTGTTGATCCAACTTCATTTTTCAAACTGAGTGTACTAAGTTCAAAATTTATCAATTCACAATACTTAATTAAAAAATTCTGACCGATTATTCCGTCAGCATCGCAAGCTAAATTTTTAAACACATAAAATCGTTCATTAAACATTTGTGCATTCGCTTCCAAATTTAAATCAACACATCCTTCTGCTACTAACATACCTCCTATTCCTTTAATTTTCAATTTATTCTCTGTCATACACACGTCTTTTGGTAATCTTTCATACTTTAAAGCACACAAGGATGCACCTGTATCCACTAAAAATGTTACATTCTTTCCATTTACATTGAAATACACTCGATTCATACCAATACATTCATATATACAATCACGCTCAGTTCTCTCGAAAAAACTGCTGCAGTGAACTTTCATCCTCAACATTCTTACTTTCATCTCCTTGCGCACAATACACATTGCCTTGATACCCTCTATTTTGCGTATTTCGAGCTAAATTCTTCAACTGTCCTAGATCCTTGTTTTGTTCTTGACAACTTCTCTTCCAAAGCCGCGTGTGATTTTTTAGGTATTAAATGCATACGCATATCACGCACCAAAACCCCCACAACATTATATTGTCTGTTAATCTGTGCCAACGCGCTGGTGGTCAATCTTGTTTTTAAGACAAAATCGATCAGCCGTTGTTTGTCCACAGCTTGAGTCAAATCTTGTTCGTAAAACTCAATTGCGTTGATGAGTTGCTCTGTCGTCTCATCTTTACCATCAAATTTTGGTAATAACTCTACTGCTGTTCTATAATCGAACCGCGACATCTTAATTAAAAACTGATCTGTAATTTCGGTATCAGTTTCCACTTTCCCTTTCTTCGTTAAATTAACAATTTCCAAATACAATTTATCAATTGCCTCCAAAGACTCTTGGAAAATCGGAATATCTTCCTTTTTAACAATAATCTCACCTTTTCGTACCTTATCCTCAAATTCCTTTATAGTTTGATAATATAATTTAGCTTCAACTGCCTTATTATGATTTACTCGCCTTTCTATGTTACATTTAACAATTACGGCTCTGATCTCGCCTAGTTGTACCCTTATTTGAGCAACTTCCGGCAATAGCGGCATTTACCTCAATTTGATAAACATATGTGAATAAATAAACCAAATACCAAACCCAAAAAAATTAATACATAAACCGATAGCCAATGAAATATAGGTCCCAATGAAATAAAATATTTAGGTAATTACATGAATAATTTTTTCTAGTGCCTATGAGTAGAGGTTAGATAATAAATATATATAAATTATTATATAAAGTGACCTATTAAATACAACATTTTGTTAATTCATTGAACTTAAATTGTTTTTCATAGCACAAATTTGCGAAACATTGCTACAATTTCTATTCTAATTACGAATATCAATGTCATCAAAATTATGAAACAATTAAACATTATTCATTAAATGGTGAACATACCGGTTGATACTTTCTGCTGATTCGGGACTTTCGTGGCGTTGAACCATCGCGCTCAATCTTGTGTCGGGTCGGCGAACTGCTGACGTCCTAGACCTCGTCCGAGAATGCTCCTTTCGTCCTTCCCAATCTCAGCTGGACCGTCACTGATTCTTAAACACGTTCCGATGTGCCTGTTGCATCAAGAAGTGCCATACTTCTATGAATCTTTCTTGATTGTTTAGCCTGTATCCTTTTCTTGCACCTTTCATATCCCAATATTGCAAGTATGAGAATTACTCCAACAAAGGCTATAATTCCGGGATAGTCCGCTGAATTGATAACAACTTCCGTCGTTTTGGATTGAGAACCACCCATTTTGTTAAGTATATTAGTACATTTCCTTACTCGAAGATTCTCCTAGCTTCACAGAACTTGCCTCCAGTTTCCGGCCTAATTCCGCATCACGAAGCAGTTTGCAGGATCGCCATTTGGTGGTTTTTGATTATATGAGGTTGGGATATCTGCGTGGACACCGCAGAATAAAAGATGACGTTGTGGTAAGGTGGTTTATTCACTGATGCACAATAAGAAACATCACTAAGTCAATAGTACCCGTGACAGGATAGTACCATGTCGTTCTCGGTGGAATATCGAGACATCTATATCTATCAATGTAAGTGTTACCTGAAAGGTAACGTTCGCCCCTCTTGTCACGGGTGACGTACTGCTTAGTGTATCAATAATAATTGTTCTAAATAATATATACATATTCAGCATGAATATAATAACTTAAATATCATGCTATATTTTCCCTACAATAGCAACTAAATCTATTTTTGCGTAATTGGTAACGAAGCTCTTAAATTATACAGTAGGATTACAGATTATCAAATAGAGAACGTGCATATTGGAAATAATTCAGGTTAACCATCCTAAAACATCATTTCAATCTAATAATCCGGGTAACTATTTTATAAAGAAAATGTGTAAAATACAAGGAATATGCATACATTCATTATGCTCAATATTTCGTGTAAATAGATTAGATTATTGTAACAGAAATGCGTATAAAGCAGTAGAAGCTAATAATTCTGAAATGGGTATATTGCCATGAAGAAATGTAGGTATTATCAGATATAGACAAATTTGTATTAAAAGGGTCGGATTTGCTTTTGTTCCAATTCATGAAATCGAGGGTGGATTGCATTCGGAACCGGTAATAAATCGTATCATAATAAAATCGTTAGTATTAAAAAAAGCCACGGCGCAGGGTGAGTAAATAGGAAATGAGCAAATAAAAATGCCGAAAAAATTATCCGCCCGCTAGAAACATATAAAAAGAGAGCTCGACTGCTGAGGAAGGCAGTCTAGTTAAGATAGTTCCTCAAGTCTGTCTTACAGAACAAGCGAAGTGAACCTCTTGTGAACTGAGACACCTGAGAGAACATTCCGAAGTTTGGTAAGAATTTATTCAAGACCGTAAATAGATAGAGAGGGTACAGTTATTGAAAGTGAAAGGGCGGGAAGTTCTGACAGCAGACTAGATTATCGCTATAGGGGTTTTTGTGGTCGCTGAGTAAGAATTTGATAATCAAAAAGTTCAAAAATATTGTTCTCCGAAAAAAACGAAGGACATTTTTTCATGAAGTCTTTTTTTAAATGCAATTTTTTGGGCGTCGTGTTGATTAGCATTTATGTTTTCGATGTGTATGTTGAATTACAAGAATTAAAAGTGATGACAAGAAAACAATTATTTGAAAATCAAGAAAATTACAACGAAAAACGTAATTGAAATTATCGTGTGATAAGTCGCTATAGGAGTCTTTGTGGTCGCTGATCATGAATTTGATAATTAAAAAGTGGAAAAATATCATTTTCCGGAAAAACGAATAAATTTTTTTCATGGTTTTTTTTTGATGTATTTTTTTGAGTGGCGTCTTAATTAGCATTTGTGTGTTTCGATGTGCATGTTAAATTACAATAATTAGAAGTAATGAAAAAAAAATGAGAAAACGACAACTCATATTCCAATATGATATGTAGCTTTAAATAATCAGTTGCAAACTTGTATAAATTAAAACAATGATTTTTAGAATTTTCCGTCATTTTCTACATAATCCTAATGTTATTTTCAGGCGATTTTGATGTCAACATCGTGATCAGCGACCACAAAAATTCAAAAACACCTATAGCGACTTATCACACGATAATTTCAATGACGTTGAAGCGATTCTTTGATATCTCGTAATCTTCAAACAATTGTTTTTTGGCATCAATTTGAATTTTTGTAATTTAAAATGCACATCGAAAACACAAATGTTAATCAACACAACACTCAAAATATTATATTAAAAAAAAGAATGCCTAAACAGTTTCTGGGTTTTCTGGAAAATAATAATTTTCAACTGTTCAATTATCAAATTTGTACTCAGCAACCACAAAAACCTCTATTGCGACTTATCACATGATAATTTCAATGACGTGGAAAGATTTTCTTTCCAGGTTTTCCACAGCTTTCCACAAATTTTTCATGTTTTAGTCTACTTTGTATCGAAATACGCGACTGCCAACATCTTTCATAAATAAAACGATAATCGCGTGAAAAATGAACATATATCTATGAAAATGACCAAATTTCCCTGATTTTCCGCGCATTGAATGAGTTTTCCTGGAATATGACCTCGGATTCGTTTTCAGCGACCCGAAAAACCTTCTAGAACTCATTTTGGAGGCTTAATTTCAATTTTTTAATAAATTAAAATTTATCTTAAAACAGTGGGTGAAAATAGGGTTAATTTAGCGTTTAGGGCTGAATGGGAGGCCGTCGGAGTTTACCTTGCTAGTCACGAATGACCCACATGGGCCATAGAACATCACGCAACCAAAATCCGATACCACGCCCTGCTTTTTTTTAGAAAGTCGCCCACTTAGCCCAGCTTTTTGACTGGACTATATGTGTTAGTGTGTACTGGCATGTACTGGCAAGCAGTCAGCCTTGGAACTTCTAACGTCTCTGTAATCCCGATAACATGTAATTTTGTACACAATAAATATTCCAAAAAGTGACTTTAATAATTATGAAATATAATTCGTGATACATTATATTCTCCGTATCATCGATCGTTATCGTAAATTTCCATTTTTGCTTATGTATGGTTTAATTATCATATATCATATATCCCTATACATACAATGTAATAGGAGCAATACTTTAACAGAATTACTCACTCGGAAGTCATTGAAATATTGGAGCGCCTTATCAATTGTGTATGTTAGAAAGGATACCGCACACTTTAGTAGTGAAAGTGGCCCCCTGTCGAATTGGCTGAATTTTCGATATGTTATAGTCCAAGTCATTCCGAACAAAAAGTTCAATGGGCACAACTTTTTCTATAGGCTGGTTTTGGCGCTAGAGGCCAATGAAAACTTTCATTTGTTCTTCATTGTTAAACAACAAGAAACGTTATCCTGGATAATAATCACTTTTCTTAATAATCAAGATCTAAACGGTCATTAATATGAGATACTATTAGAAGTATTGTTCATTGATGTCACTATAGGTGATCAATTATACAGTGTGTTCCAGCTATCATGGTCAAAATAATACTTCAAGTTGATGATGAAACTCAAGAATATAACAAAAATTGGTCTATCATTTTGATAGGGTTGTGTCGAATGAGTACGTAAATACATCTGATAATTGTACTGATGCTCAAGGAGTGTGGCGGAGAAACTCCTTTTAGCGGGTCAACAAAGCCTCCATTCGCACATTCAGCATAAATATAATAGGAAGGAAATAATGGGCTATAACTCAATAAATATATTATATGTAAGATTTAACTTACTCACTGAACCCAAATGAAAAACTCTCGACTGAACCCTAATCATTCATTTAATGATTTACAGGATGTTCCATCTGAGAACATATCAATATGAACAAAGAAACAAGGAGAATATGCCATAAACAGTCTAAACAATCATAGGTTCTTCATTATTATGTCTCTCTGCAGCATCAGATACGGTATGACGTATTTCGGTCAAAGGATACTTAACATTGGCAGCATGACGGGCATATCCAAGGTACCAAAGTACGCTAGCTACATGCGAACATGTACCCAATGTACGACTTCCTGATTTGCACGTACAGTAGTACCCCTGAATTGGCACACCTTCCAAACTGACATTGTACTTGATCCACAGTTGGTATTTGATACTATTTCGATGACGAGATTTTATTCCCATCCTCAATAGATCTGGAATTTCAATACGGTCGTCGAATTCAAATAAAACGTTTCCCAAATCCTGTCTTTTATCTTGTACATAAGATGGAGCTATTTTTATCTGGAAAATTCCGAATGTTAGTTCTCGTAGGTACTTCAAACTGAGAACTGGAAAATTTTGTAATTGGTTTTCCTCAATTGGAAACCATCTACCATGTCTTCGTAGCGGACCCTCTTCTTCTATTCTCAACTGCAGTTCATTTATTTCATTGGCACGGTTTAACATTATCTGAGCTAGCTCAGCATTGGCTCCTTCCATGGTAATTGGTTCATGATACTTATTGATTATCGCACATGCTATTCTGATATAGTCTTCTATATGCAGAACTTGTGGCATTGGTACAGTATCTCTGAAGAATTTGAACATATTCTTTATATGACCGTTTCTAGCTTCTACAATTCATCTCGTTTTCGTAACTAGTCTAGATCAATTTGCCTCTTCGGTTGTAAGCTGATGCGGTCCACCACCAAGTGCTACGGGCATTTTTACTAATATACCTAAGTCAGCCAAGAAATTCTGTGCGTCACGGTATCCCCTATCTAACATGAAAATATCACCTTCTTGGAACCAGTTCCTCAGACCCATTAAATCTCGTTCATACTCATGTCTCAACATTGCCGCATCATTATTTCTTGAATCAGAGAAATAAGGACCGTGGACATCTAGGATATAACCATTGGGAGCAACAATCAATGCAGGTTTCAAAAGATGGTAAACCTTGTGTACACAGTATGATTGACGTAATACTTGAAATGTCCGACTTTTGGGTATTTTTATATACGTCCCGTCAATATAAGCTATTGCTCTTCGATAATTTGGTTCAGGATTGTAAAGGGTGTTTGCAAAATCCGTAACATGTCTAGTAATATATTGGCCCCTCTCTATATGCTGATACCCTACATTTTGTGGAACGAATTGTTGTAATCATGATACACGCACTTTTTGAATTGCCAAGCTCACAGCTTGACGACTGGAATAGGAAAACATGCCCATCAAGAATGGATCGGAAAGTCCTTGTCGTAGTTTGCATAAAAAACATAACAAATCTTTCTTCGCTATTGCTTTATTTTTCTGATGAATATTGACGCGATTGCAAAATTCAAAGAGGTTTGTAAACTGCACTTTTTTTATTGGAGTTAACGCCTGGAACTCTTCATCAGTAAAATTATCCTGTTATTGTATTTATTTGTTGATTTATAGTTCAGCACAGCTTCTCGTAACGATACTAACAGATGTTTGAATTCATTACCTTTCAAATTGTATGGTCTTGTTATTCCTCTAAGCCCATTCATAAAAGGTGGCAGAAGATGTCCCTCCTCATTCAAATGACCACCACAGATTCTGACGCCGTCAGGTGCAAACATTCCGGTCTTCAGAAATACATCCAACCTACCAGAAGGTGACATTATATCAAGTACAGTTGGATCGGGATCTTCTTCATAAGCTTGTATCTCTGAGAGAATACTCAAATGGCAGTTTCGGCAAATCCTTGTCTGTTCAATAAAAGGTATTTGAGGCAATTCTAATTCATTCCTTCGACGTTCGGCAATGGCTCTGCTTTCTTCGAAACGTACCATTTGCCTTGGTGTTCCATTGTACTCACAAACAAAACATTCAAATCTCACTGCGAAATTATACGCCATATTCAACTTTATATTGACATGAATTAACAAACAAACAAAACCTTGCTAGAAACTTTGACATCATTTCCAAAGCCATCTACAGAAAAACGTGTTTTTCTGCAGTAAAGGGATGCAATGTTTTTATATTATCCAGTAGGTACCCTTCAAGTTCGAGAATGAATAAACAATTTTTAAAAGAAATCTGGGGCAATAGTGTGTCTTTCGATTTCTGGATTTGTTCTATTGTGATATCGATTCGAACACGAAAGTTAACTAGACAACAGAATCTAGCACAAGAATGTTTTGCATTTACAGGGCGATACGAAAAAAATCGGGTTGGAAGGTGGAGTGCATTATTTCAAAAAGAAATATCATTAATAATAATAATAAAAATAATGATAATGATATATATTAGTGAATTTTTCAAACATCTACATAACCTCCATTCACCACTACACCTACTATTATTGATTGTCTCTGAATCACTTGGACGTTACGACTTTTTGGTCGAAATTGGGTAGTCCATTTGCAGATGCATACCTTGACGTTTAGATGATAGATTAAGGAAGAAAATCTTTTTAAGGCCATTTTATAGACAGACTTGTAATATTTCTCATTCTTTTTCATGGCCTAAAATTATTCAGGATGGTCGGACAATATTTTCCACTAGGTACGGAACTTTTCGAATATAACTTTCGATTTCTTTTAATAGGAACACTCCTTATATTTTTCGACTATGTGATGTAGAATACGGTGTAGAATAGGATTCATAAACATTTTTTCATTGTAGATCCCTAAGACGATTTGTAACCATTTTCGAATTATTGCACTTTAAAAATTGTAAGTAGCTGGAACACACTGTATAATTGAGCAAATGTAACAACACCAAAGAAAAATACTTTTAACAGTATGTCATAGTAATGACTGTTTAGATTTCGATTATTCAGAAAAGTGATTATTATCCAAGATAACGTTTCGTGTTGTTTAACAATGAAGAACAAATGAAAGTTTTCATTGGCCTCTAGCGCCAAAACCAGCCTATAGAAAAAGTTGTGCCCATTGAACTTTTTGTTCGGAATGACTTGGACTATAACATATCAAAAATTCAGCCAATTCGACAGGGGACCACTTTCCCTACTAAAGTGTGCTGTATCCTTTGTGTCAGATAAATTGAAAAGAACGAACGCTCTATCAATTAATTAACTCAATATTATGAAGAGGAAGAGAAGATAATTCACCTAAGGCTACATCTTCGATCGGCATTGTATCTATGGGCATTGTTGAGAAGCGTAGAAAACTTGTGTAAAGATTTTAATATTGCAGAAGTATGCATAATGAAAAATTCTATAAATAGGCAATTAATACGCGCGATAAATAATGAAATGGAACAAATGATAGCCACCGTCATAAAAATGAGGTTAAAAATGAATTGAATAGAATCAGCCATTACGTGATGAAAATCCATCCTAAACTTACAAAAATATTGCAAAGTCTTTGTAATATGCTACTGTGTTAGCGTAACTATAGCCACATTTGTTTATTAAGCTAGTGAAAATCGAACTTTTAATAGTTATATTATTTAACTTCAAAAATAGATGTAATAAGTGACGTAACGATAATACAAAATAAAAAGACTACATGATTGATTTTGAACGATTTTCACACTTTGAATACGGGAGGACACGCCGTAATGAACCGCAAGACCAATTACTTTTGGTCAGGTCTGAAAGGAGCCGTGGAGCGGTTTGTTAAACACTGCGACGATTGTTTAAACATTCGAAGCCCACCAATGAACCTCTAACAGTGACAACAACAGCGTCAAAAACTTTTGAGGAAGTATTCCTTGATTTAGTTGTAAGGAAGTAAGGAACCTAGCACAATTGCGAAGGCAATTGTCACGAACATTTTTCTGCGCAATCGGATCCCGAGGGAAGTAGCCCATGACCAAGGGTCAGAGTTCTTGCCGGAATTTTGTGATCAATTCTTCAGCTTACTAGGGATAAAATCAGCTGAATCGACAACTTACACCATAGAATGATGGGAACTCTCGAAAATTCTGATAAGCACTTGAGAGCGTTTTTGCAAATTCAAGTAGCAAAGTTTAACGATTGATGGGCCAAATTTCAGTGTTTCGCGTACAATAATACAGAACACGGGAACGAGATAAAAACCGCATGACCTCGTGTTCGGAAAAACTTTTACTTTGCCAACAAACATAACAAAACAGATAAACCCGGTGTATAATTCCGAGAATTAACCAGCTCATTTGATATATCGACTCTAACAAGCATGTTAAGAAGCTAGGGATGATTTAATAGTATCCGAACTGAAATGTACACAAAAATTAAAAGCAAATTATAATACAGGGTGAGTCAGTTTTTTGTGGACAAACCTCTACAGGAGATAGAACAGATGTTTTTAAGGAGAAAAGTTCCTATAAACATATGTCGTAGAAGGCTGCGTTTTCGAGATACAGGGTGTTGAACTTGAAAAAAAAATTCGCTTTTTGCGAATATCTCCGGAACCGTTCATCGTACAGAAAACAGCTTTCGTGAGCATTTTCTACTTATAGTAAGCTATGTTCTGTGTGGTAAAAATTTTTTTTTTAGTCATAATTGGTTAAGATTTTGAAGGGGTAGTGGGTGTTTTTCTCCCCAACTTCTACGCCACTAAAAAAAGTACCGTTTTGAAACGACCATTTGAACCGCCAATGTTTTCTACATAAAAAAGGTACCAATGGTCATAAGCTATAAAGTTGACCGTTTTCGAGAAAAATCAACTTTTATGTTGAAAAACATGGTCAATCCTTTGATTTTGTTACTTGTTCTAACGTTTGAATAAATTTTGTTTAATTAGTAAAAATTGACCATGTTTTTCAACATAAAAGTTGATTTTTCTCGAAAACGGTCAATTTTAGAGCTTATGACCAAGAGTACTTTTTTGTGTAGAAAACATTGGCGATTCAAATGGTTGTCTCAAAACCGTACTTTTTCTAGTGGCGTAGAAGTTGGGGAGAAAAACACCCACTACCCCTTCAAAATCTTCACCAATTATGACTAAAAAAAAATTTTTTACCTCACAGAACATGGCTTACTATGAGTAGAAAATGCTCACGAAAGCTGTTTTCTGTACGATAAACGGGTCCGGAGATATTCACAAAAAACGAAATTTTTTCTTCAATTTCAACACCCTGTATCTCGAAAACGAAGCCTTCTACGACATATGTTTATAGGAACTTTTCTGCTCAAAAACACCTGTTCTATCTCCTGTTTTTCCACAAAAAACTGACTCACCCTGTATAGTTAACCTTAAGATATGTGATACGATACTTAAGGAAGAAGAAATATTCCGGAGAACAAACTTAAACAATTATACAAGGGTCTTTTTATGATAACGGAGCAAAGGAACCTCAACGTACTGGCACAAGTAGGTGATAAGCAAGTAATAATACATGACAATAGATTAAAATCATATATCATGAATTTCCCCATATTCATAGGAAGGAATTGTATAATGTCCTCTAAATGAATATATGTGGGAGAACTTTACTCACCAGACAATTGCTTCAAGTTACTTCTCAATGACAACATGGTTAATTTACGTTTTATTCAAAGGTCTTCTTTTGTAAGTGAATGGTTTGTTATTCTTATTTAAAAGAACAGATCTTACCATGAAGCCGGCCGCATCGGTCTGTAGTATAAATTCATTATCTTCTGAAAAATGTGGATAATCAAGTATCCTTAGATGAATAAGAGCATGTCTAAGAGCTTTAAAGGAATTAGGACATTCGCACGACCATTCGAATTTCGCATTCCTTCTAGATAATTTGTTGGAAGGTTTTGTTATCTTAACAAATTTCGGATTGAATTTTCTATGTTCATTTCTGAATGCTACATTATTTTCAACAACTTTTGAGTTATTAGGGACCGGATAATTTTGTAACACCCTTATTTTTCTAGGGTCTGGTAATAACCCTACTGCAGAAATGAAGCTACCTAGACTAAGTATTTGTTTCTTCAACAATTAGCATTTATTGGGATCGAGTTCCAAATTAACCTTTCTTAGTCTGTTGAAGATTTTTACCAAGTTCATGTTATGAAGCTCTAAATTTCTTCCAAACACAATGAAATCGTCGAAACATACAAAACAGACATGTAATTAAGTCCCGCTATAGGAATAGTCGTTAAATTTTCAAACCCATTGGTAACCGTTCTATTTCGTACTATCCTCGGTTTTTAGCGAAAGCTGTACAAAGTCTACTTGCAGGATCTAATGCTACCTGATATTTTCAAACTTTGAATTCACGAGGACATACCGGAATAAACCGCGTGACCAATTACTTTTGGTCAGGTCTGAAAGGAGCGGTGGAGTTGTTTGTTAATCACTGTGACGATTGTCAGAGGTTTAAACATTCAAAGTCCATCAAATAACCTGTGACTACAAAAGCGTCAACAGCCTTTGAGGAAGTACTCCTTGATTCAATGGTAAGGAAGTAAGGAAGCTAGCACAATTTATAGGCAATTGTCACGAGCATTGTCCTGCGCGATGAGATTCCGAGGGAAAAACCTCATGACCAGTGTTCTTGCCGGAATTTTGTTATCAATTCTTCAGCTCATAAGGGATAAATCAGCTGACTCGACAGCTTACACCATGAAATGATGTGAACTCTCGGAAATTCTCATATGCACTTGAGAGCGTATTTGCGAATTCAAGTAGCAAATTTTAAAGATTCATGGGCCAAACGAGTACCATTTTGGTGTTTTACGTAAAATAGTACAGTACACGGGAACAAAATAAAATCCGCATAGCCTCGTGTTCGGAAAAACTTTTGAAATACCAACAAACATAACTAAACAGGTAGATGTTACCTAGACTCCATGGTTGATATTTTTCGTAGAAAGAAAGAATAACTTCCGTAATATTTGTTACGATGCTATATCGACGTTCTGATCAATCACTGCTATTGACATTTCATTTTTATACTAGCCTATTTTTGAAATTTTTGATTGTCAACATTTCTGTGTTTTGACAACACAGAACTGTAAGTTTTGCATTATACATTGATCACAATGCAATTTTGAAATAAACAATAGTATTGAACAGTAGACCCGGTGTATAATTTCAAGAATTAACCAGTTTATTTGAGATATCGACTCCAACAAGCATGTAAAGAAGTTGGGGATAATAATAGTATCCAAACTGAAATGTACGTAAAAATTAAAAGCAAATTATAATATAGTTAACCTTAAGATAGGTGATTAGATACTTGTAAGAAGTGTTCCGAAAAACAAATTATAGTAGTTTACGTAACAAGTCCCGAAAGTGGTCTTTTACTGGACGAGTGGGCAAATTGCAGGGCGAGCCGCAGGCGAGTCCTGCAAGCCTGCGAGTCCAGTAAAAGCACTTTTGGGACGTATTACGTACAATATTTTTTTTAAAACAGACATTGTTGTACCATAAACTTCATATTATTCAGTTTATATTCTTATAACAAGAACTCTTTATTAATTAACTTTTCAAAAATTTGGTATGTTTGTTCATATCGTATCCGGGACTTCGACGGTAATAAATCAAACGTTGCTTGGGTGGCCGCCTTAACAATTCATCTGGTATAATTTCATCTTCCATTAATTCACAATCATTTTGAATATCCATTTTATAATAAATGTCACGTTTTCAACTAAACGTCAAAATATGTCAAGTTATTTTATAGTTTTAAATAATACAAAACTCGGTTACTATAGAAAACAATTGACCGCTATCTTAGACTAACTATTTTATTATTTTTTTCATTAGATAGTTTATTATTTTTTTCATTAGATAGGCCGGAAAGTAAATAAAAATGAGTCCGGTAAAAGCTTTTACCGGACTATCACAATAATTTTCTGGCTCGGTCCGACAAAATGAGATTTTCTGACCTAAAAATAAACCGGAAAGTACTAATTTCTGGCCGGTTTAAAAAAAAAACAATTATACAAGGGTTATTTTGTGATTACAGAGGAAAAGAACCCCAACATGCTGGTACAAGTAGGAGATTAGCAAGTAATAATACATAATCTTGGGAGAATGAAATCATTCCTAAGAGCTTTAAAAGAATTATGACATTCGCACGACCATTTGGAATCTGCATTCTTTCTAGTTAATTTGTTTAAGGATTTTGTTATCTCAGGAATTTCGGAATGGGTCTTCTATGATAATTTTCAAATGCTACGAATCTTACAACTACTTTCGAGTTATCAGGGACCGGATAATTTTGTAACACCCTCATTTTTCTAGGGTTTGGTAATATTCCTACTGCAGAAATAAAGCTACCCAGACTAAGTATTTGTTTCTTTAACATATAGCATTTATTGGGATCGAGTTTCAAATGAACCTTTCTTAGTCTGTTCAATATTTTTATCAAATTCACGTTATGATGCTCTAAATTTCTTCCAAATAGAATTAAATCGTCGAAATATACAAAACAAGACACGTAATTAAGTCCCGATATAGATATAGTCATTAAATTTCCAAACCAATTGGTAACCGTCCTATTTCGTACTATCCTCAGTTTGTAGTGAAAGCAGGATCTAATGCTACCTGATAACATCGTGAACTTAAATCAAGATGGAACCTGAAAGTGAATCTAATATTTCTATTATATTTGGTGAAAGCAATCTGTCATCTTGAATTCTCTGATAGTAGACTGTAATCAATCACAACTGGTCATTTTTTTCTGTTCATTTTGATCTGTTTTTTTTTGGTATGATCAGTAGTGGTGAAGACTACTCACTATTGGCTTCTTCTATGTAATTTTTTAGTATGTTATCTACTTGTTTCTCAATTTCCCTTTTTGAGGCTTGAGGTAATCGATACTGTTTAACTCACACTGTACGGACGTTTCTTTTTAAGTTATGGTTTATTCATGAGCATTTGTTGTCTCGTTAATTCATCTTCCTCTGAATGAAAAATATTCGAAACTTTTGTACAAATATTTTCTATGGAGATTTGTTCTTTTTCGCTTAATCCCTTGAAATAAAGCAACCAGAAATTTTTTTTAACGCAATTGACGGATACATTATCATTATTAAATTTACTTATACAATTTTCTTCTGATGGGCATCACATGGTTGCCCCTCTCTTCATTCCCCGTATAGTGTAGTATTCTACCACTATATCTCTTACGGAAAATTTCAAAAGAGTTTACTTGAGAACATGTTAGTAAATTATTCTATTTTGTCGGAGTGTGCATCTTTCAACTACAAACACTATACTGTGATTATAACGGATAATAAACTACTATATTGAAGAACCAATTAGTCCCAATGTTCTTGAAACAAGTCCGATACATAAAATATAATATAGCTTCAATAAACCTATGATCGTAATCCTAAAACTGCATTCCACTCGAATTACCAAAATTTAAAATATGTATATATTCATTAAAGTATTATGGTGCTGTCTAGGCAAAATGCCAAAACATATCATATCCCATGTGTTCGTTCATCCTCAATTATGATACGGTTTACTTCAATTTTTATGTATCAGCCATCCTTTACTGTCTTTTGAGATTAACACATTTGGTTCACTGTCTTTTATTATTTCGTATGACCCTTCAAACACTGCACTTAGTTTATTTCCTGTTTCAATCCCTGCTAAAATTTCTTTATCAGTTACCGGATTTTCCTTTTTGTTATACACCCTTTTCCGTTTTATTTTACTTTCAATGTGCTCCGTAACTCGTTAAGAGCTTTTTCAAATCTATATTCTAATTCTGATGGTGGCGCAAAGGACCTAGCTGCCTTCGCCATTAAATACATTAATAAAAAAAAAAAAAAAAAAGAAAAAAAATTCTGATGGATAATCACCGATATTGTATACTTTACTAGAGGAGAGATAGCGAGAGAGAGAGAGAGAGAGAGAGAGAGAGATTTGCTTAAGAAACCACGCACGCGTGGACACATTATATATTACTTCGAATGTAAACGATACTGTCCATGTACTCAAATGTTTAATTAAACATTGCTGGCTTATTCATCACCACAACAGCACAGTGCTCACATAATATCAAAACATTTCGTCACTTCACCGGATTCGCAAGGAAAATACTGGGCTCTCGTGTGAAGTGAATTGCAATAAGTAGTGCTAAAATGTTGGTGTATCGGGTTTAAATCTGTTCATCCGTACATCTGATTGATCGCAAATCTATTGACAGTCATCCTAAACTAGCGACAAATGTGCTGTGAAGTGTTTTATGAGGTGGCATAGTTTTCCTTCAAATCTGCCATTATTTTCAACTGTGAAACACAGGTAATTGTGTAGCGGGTAGCTGGTACTAAAGAATCGAATCAGCATTCATCAAATATGCAGATAGCGATGCATCAATAGTGCTTCCCTCTATTGTAAATGGTACTAACGTTTTCGACTAGTGTCAAGTAGACGAATTAGTGATGAACTTGCGTAATAAGAACCGAACCTTCTGCATCCGAGAAAATTGGTTTGGTTATCCTCCAGAAATTCAATCTGTTAGTCGATTTATTCACTCTATATATGTAGATGCTTTCAAGAGTTGATTACGTCCGAGCCTTGTTTTATGAGATTTTCCCTGTCATAAAAAAGTAGACTCTTATATGGAGTTATTTCAACATCATTATCACTGAATTACATGAATTAATCCGCAAGCAGGGGGTATTAAACGAAAACTAACAAATTTTGTACATTTTATTGGAGGTGTGCATAACGAATATGAGAACAATGAATCTTCATGATCTGAACGTTTATTAGAACTACAAAACCGTGTGGAGAGGATAGGACGGTCTGCAGATGAGTTTGATGAGGTACAAGGGGAAACTGAAATATTTTGTGAAGAATTACATTACGTAGAAAAAGATGAGTTCAGTGATTTATACAATAAATTCATTGCTATTGCACAGAAAATAATTAATTCAGTGTCAGGTGATACAGAGTCAATATCGAATAAATCCAATTCCAGCTCTAGTGTTAAAAGTGATACATTAGGCTCCAAACAAAATAAAACAACTGATAATGCAAACCCGAGTCTTGAAACAGATGTGAATTCTTCATTGCCCGTATTGCCTTCTGGTGATCAAACTGTAGTTGCGCCTCCACCTAGGTAGTCTATACCAAATGAGTACACTTCTCACTTCAATAATACCGGGATATCAAAATTATCTTGGTCAAGGGTGGTTGTGGAATCTAAACCGTGTGTCTTACTTTACGTTTGAAATAATTATGTCACTGTCACACTTACATCATCAATAACCTACAAATTTCATACCTATTTATTTCAGTTGTAAGTCAATAATGAACTACAAATTAAAAATGATCTTGGTCAAGGGTGGTTGTTGAATGTAAAACGAAATGTTAACTTTGATCCTTTTACAAGGTCGCAATAGCCACAAACGGGGTCGAAAACTATTTTGAATTGGTTAATTTTTTATAAATCGAATGACGTTCACGTGAGGAGAGCGTAGCTCGCGAGTTAGAAAAGTGCAAATCTTCGGAACATAGAACGTCTTCACGAGGACTTTTCGCATGCGGTTTTCGCTCCATGTCGTTACTTTATGAACGTGGCCAATTAAATAGCATAGTCTCGGACCCAAAAATTTCGATTGAATAGGAAAATTTAATTAAAATAGAAATAGGTACTCTCAGGTCTCAGCTACGCGCTTCTAACGTGCGAGGTACCAAAGGGAATTTTCTAGCTACTAAAATATACCCAAAAGCGGTTAAAAGCTAGCGGCCTATAGCCGAAAACACTCTATTACAGCTGGCGCCGGCCGCACGGGGCATAAAACGGCCCCGAATTGTGTTTTTATACAATTCGAACCTTCTAATTCCGATAGGCCACGTGAAAACCCGGAGTCTCAAGCGCTAGAGACTTCTGAGTGTTATAACATTCGTATAAAATTGCGAAATTTCTCACTTTTTAAAACTTCAAATTAATTAATTTGACACAGTTTTGATAACGTAAAGTGAGACACACGTTTTAGATTCCACAACCACCCTTGACCAAGATAATTTTTGATATCCCGGTACTATTAGACTTCCAGTCATTAATCTCCGAATTCAGTGGAAAATATGAACAGTGGCTAAGTTTTAGAGATACTCATGAAAGTCTTATTTATAGAAATCACACTAAAAGTGCAATTCAAAAATGTCATTACCTCAAAGCCGGTCTGGAGGACGATGCGCTCAAAATAATTTATTAATTGGAACTTTCATCAGATACTATATCAGTGCCTGGGATTTGATTTGTAATAGATTCAACAATAAGAGATTACTTATTTTCATGCATATAAAATCATTACTCAATCTTCCACTTTTTCCATTAATTCTTTTATTGACAATGTATTCAAATACATTCACACTTTAGCCATTCTTGGCCAACCCACACAACATTGGGATTCATTATTGATATTTTTAATATGTTGATATTATTATGTTGAAATTAGATAGAAATATATGAATTGGAACGTTATCATATAGCTGGTGAACACCCAACTTTGAGTGCAATTCAAACGTTCCTCAATGATAGGACTGATTTTTCAGAATCCATTCAATATAGTTTGGAGATAAAAGGCTTGATGCCCCTTGTTGGTTCTCAAGGACTTCTCAGGGTTGGGGGTAGACTCGAACATTCAAGTCTCACGTTTGACAATAAGCATCCGATTCTTCTTGACTCAAAACTTACCAAACTTATATTCAAATCTGTTCATAATAATCTATCACACCCTGCTTCTCAATTGTTGCTGAACACTGTTCGTCTGACATATTGGCCTTTAGGGAGTCTAAGTCTTGCAAAACATACAATGAGAGAGTGCATTGTATACATTGAATATAATTCGAAACCATCTGAAATGCTTATGAGAAATTTTCCGGAAAATCGAGTGTGGTTGGTCCCCATTCAAGGTAACAGACATAGATTATGCTGAACCTTTCAACCTAAAAGACCGCAAAGGCAGTGACTGCAAAATCACGAAGGCATACGTGTGTTTGTTCATCTGTTTCAGCACCGTTTACCTTGATTTGGTGTCTGATCTTACAACCAATATTCTGATCTCATGCTTGCGACGGTTTGTTGCTTGTCGTGGTCTACCATGTGACATCTGGTCAGATAACCGCTCCAGTTTTACTGATGCGTCCAATTGTCTCAATAATCTCTAGTCTTTTACGGGCCTTCACATGAGTTGGCATTTTATATCACCTCGTTCTTCACATTTCGGTGGGCTGTGGGAAGGAAATATTAAGAGTTTCAAGCGAAACTCATTCAAAACTATTGGGGAGTCTATTTTGACATACGAGGAATTTCAGACACAGCCGAACGATGTGGATGCTCTTACAGTTTCGCATTTTCTGATCGTGAGGTCGCTAATTTACACCACTCGATAAAAACGTGCTGAATATTCCGATGGATAGACTTCAGCGCTTTCAGTTGCTTCAACAAATTACCCAGGGCTTCTGGATTTGTTGGTCAAGAGACTATTTAGCTTCATTACAACGTAGGAACAAATGGGTATGATCAACAATTGAAGCCAAAAATTGGCATTATGGTGGTTTTAGAAGAAGATCATCTTCCCGTCATGCAATGGTCTCTGAATTGTGTAGTAGATCTCCATACAGGAAAAGACAAGTTAGTGTTGTCTGTGAAAACGATTCGCGGAGTGTTGAAACGCCTTCCTGTAAAATTATGTTTCTTACTCACTTGTGATAATGACTCTGTTAACATAAAGCAGCATTCTATAATTGTACTATTTAAAATCATGTATCCTTACGAGTTACTATTAGAGTAACAGATAATTGTTTTGTATCTGATACTAGTTATGTTATGTATATTTTATTTTAATAATTAAGATAATTGTTGAAAGACTGTCTCTTCTCAAGGTTGGGGACAATGGTAAATATTATTCAGTGTTCAATCTGTTTCTTGTGAATGCATGCTCCACCATCAGGAAACACAGAGAGAGAGAGAGAGAGAGAGAGAGAGAGAGAGAGAGAGAGAGAGAGAGAGAGAGAGAGAGAGAGAGAGAGAGACGGTGGGAGAGAGATAGTTGCTTTTTCCACAACAGCACAGTGCTAACGTAAAGACAAAACATGGTGTATACTTGGTTTCTGTACGGACAGCCGTATTAGGAGCAAAACACCAGAACGGTACCCAAGTACTCCATAAAACCTCTTGATTTTAACAACAAATTTTAAAATATGCTTCTAAACTTTTATGCGGATGTTCTAATGATCCAATACTTTTATGATGGTATGCTGTAATTTGAAACTTATTCGATTTTTAATACTTTACGAACCTTGTTCACCTTAGACGATATGAACTCAGTTCCCCAGTCAGTGACTATTTTGTTGGGAATGCCGTAGCGCAATACAAAATTATCTGTAAAGGATGTTGCGACTGTTACCGTATCTGATTTTGCTGACCAATCGTTTGATTGAATGGGACGTATACAATATCCAAATTAACTTTTTCAAACGCCCAGGTAACTGTGGTTGTGACAACATTGGTTATTTGGGTATGTTTACTGTGTTTTATCCTCTAAGAACTGTCGCATTTTTTATATAGTTTGTTACTTCTCAATTGATTTCCGGCTGAAAATAATATTATTTCATGTTTTCATCAATATAAGTTTTTCAGTTTCGCTTTTCTGAATTGTTTCAGTTTCTCTAATTATACAAACTCGTGGACCTATCCACTTCCAATGCGAATTCATTTCTGTCGTTATATCTGAGACGCTTATTACTTTTATTTTTAACAATAATTTTCGCCAGAATATTTAGTTTATCGTATTTCCGAACCTCTCTACAAAAATGTTCGCGTGCAAGTTTATCTAGTATTTGGATTACGAAAGGTTGATAAGAGCGAGGGTACATACATTACATTGTGCAACTTTGTTGCAAGCTGCAACTCTCTCAGTTTGTTCATTTCTTGTATTGACGGTATCACTAATTCTACACAGAACTGTTGTTTTTTCTGAATCTTCACTATGTTTGGCAATTTGTATGAGTCACTTTGGTTATTATTGATTTGGATTCCTTTTTATTTTGTTTTCTATCTAATATTTCCTTACAATCTATCCTTCAAAAACTTCAAAATCTTCCAAATGAAGGAGCGGGACAAGTTGAGCTACCAACAACATTCCTCAAGAACTGTACTGAATATATCACATCATTACCACATCACATAATCTTCAAAAAATCCCTCGAAGAGGGTATTTCCGTCAGTATGGAAAAAAGCTAATATAATTCCGATCTTAAAATCTGACAAAAAACAACTTGTCAAAAACTATAGACCAATTTCAAAACTGTCAATCATTGCAAAAATTTTAGAATCCAATATATTTGATAACCTGTTCTTTGACGTTATACACATAATTAATATTGAATAACATGGATTTATAAAGAAACGATCAGTTGACTCAAACGTATTCACCTATACTGAGTATATCTCGGCTCAATAATAAACACCAAGTTGATGCTATTTACACCGACCTCAGCAAGGCTTTTGACAAGATCGATCACTCAATTTTGCTACGGAAGGTCGCTGGAGTCGGGGTAAGTGGCAATCTGCTAAATTGGTTTGAATTTTATGTTACTGATCGTCGTTAAACGGTAACAGTCGGTAACCACAAATCAGACTATCGCCAAATCCCCTCTCGAGTGCTTCAAGGTTCACATATAGGGCCATTCTTATTTAATTTTTTTATTTATGATATATCCCAATGCTTTCTATTCGCCAATGTTTTAATGTATGCGGATGATCTAAAAATATACCATTCATCTTCTGATGTTGACGACATCACGCTAATGCAGCAGGATATCAATAACTTTTATGTTGACCGTGAGGAAAACAGTCTATATCTGAATTTCCAAAAGTGTCACTAGATTTCGTTTGGACGCAGAAATATCAGTCTGAATCATCATATCAAATATCTTCCCATCCCTTACAAGCTGTCACGGAAATAAAGGATTTAGGAATAATATTCGATTCTAAAATGCTTTCCGATAAACATATATTTAACGTTTCTGAAACGGCTTATAAAATGATAGGTTTCATAATGAGAATTTGTCGTGAATTTAAGAATATTCAGACTCTCCGAACTTTCTATATGTCATACGTCAATAGTGTTTTGAGTTATGGTTCTGTAATATGGAACCCTGGATACGACATTTAAATAAATAAACTTGAACGGGTTCATGATATATTCATAGATTATATCAATAAAAAATATTTTTCATTCAACCTCAACAATCGTATCTACGTTCGGAATGAACTGAACATATTAACACCAGCGAATACATGTGAAGTTCCTCTTTAAAGTCATAAATAATTCAGTTGATTCGCCTGCTATCCTTAGTAACATTTATCTCAATGTTCCTACATATATTGCTAGACATCAGCATCCATTCCGTTATGAACAATCTCAAACAAATTATTTTTTGAACCCTCCAATATAAAGAGGCTCTCTTTCAAAGTTTTAATACATCTTGGAAATACATTTTTTGCTTCACAGACTCAATTGGTATTTATGTGTATACATATATATATTTTTTTCAATTCGTTTTCATTCTCTACATTTACCCAATTCATTACTTGATTTCTTTATTGATTGTCATATGTATCACTAACTCGGTAACTCTCTTTAGACTTCTATAGATTCACTACATTGAGTAATTACCTATCTGTAGATACTGTTTTTGGGTCAGTTCCGTTTGTATTCCTCCTTTCTAAATAAATAAATCTGTTTCTTCTGGGCTCTCGTCATAACCGAGATAACCTTCCTATTCATCTGTTTTGATTCATTTACACTCACAGTTATACGTGAAAGGGCGTCTGCAATTATATTGTAGGAAGCTTGATGCATACAACATAAGAATCGTACATTTCTAAACATAGTTGGAATTTGGTTAATCGGCTAGAAGGGTTATAATGATTGCATACAAAAATTAATGGATTGTGATCTGTTCAAATTTTGAAGGATACGTTTATTGTTTTTATTCAATAATACAGATCCTATTACAATCCCTGACGTGTCAGTTTGCAAGATGCACTCATTATTTTATGGAAAATCTGGATGCTCAAACACCCCTGGTTGTATTAGCGCACTTTTGAACAGCATCAATGATTTTTGGCATTCTTCTGAATATTTAATCAATCTTTTGTTTGTTAATTGATTCAACAGTGTTATTTTCACACTATTCATTTCTGCTGCTATTATACAGGATGGTCCAGTTTATATCATCAGAATTTCACCAGCCAATAGTTTATTGAAACATAAAGGTAGTTTGCATAATAAACTGTGGTCGAATTTTGTTTCTTTTTTGATGTGAATTATGAATTATTTTAAATAATTTGTTATAGATTAATAATGAAAAAAGGTAGCCTCCTGAAATTTTGCACATATCTTCTTCTTGGTATTCTTCATTGAATACGGGTTGTAATTATTTCATTATTACAACACAGAGGCATACGAACAGTTTTCCTCAAAAATACATTATTCAATAAAACGTACGCCACTGTTTTTTTTAGAACATCAACTGCAGAGAGGATTTGCCATTCAATTTCGAACCTTTTTTGTATCTTACAATTTTTTGATAACTCAACTCAAAACAAAAAAAAACTTTAAAAAGCATTATCATAAAGTTTTTTCGTATTACAAAAATTCTGATTTTTTTAAAAGCGCGCTAATTTCTCTTTTTACACACGTTTGAGGCTTTTTATTTTTATTATTAATTTCGGTTAGTGAAAAAATAAATAATAAATAAACATAGTAGATAAACAAATCCAAACAACAGCACACATTTTACTACTAAATCAGCCGTTGACAGTTTGCAATTTGAATTTTGGCTGAACTTGTTACTGTCAATGCATGAGTGATCTGTGTAATAAGAAAATAAGTAACGTTTGAATTATAAAAATTGTGCACGTAAGTGAATATTATAATGCCTTTTCGTTTATCTAATCAAGAATATGCTGACATACATTACGTTTACGGATTTTTGCGATGGAAACGATAATAACGCTTGCGATTTCCAAATAGACGACAGTCACAACACAATATATTTGCAAATGTGCATCGTCAGTTTGTTAGTCAAGGATTGAGATTTTCACCTAGAAATTCCAATCATCGTATCGCCAACGAGGTAAATAAGAAACAATCGCATCTTGCTTGAATTTGACAGAGATCCTAGAACAAGTCAGAGAAGAGTTTCGAGAACTCTTAGAATTCCAAAAACCACTATTTTCCGAGTATTAAGGAGAGATCACAGACGACCTTTTCATCTACAACCAGTTTAGGGATTGCATCCAGGCGATGAAAATCGCAGAATGAGATTTTGTCAATGGCTTTTCGACGCTGATCAAAATGATGAGAATTTGATTAACAATATTTTATGGACAGGCGAGTCATGTTTTACTCGAAGAAAAATAGTTAACTTCCACAATCAACATATGTGGGCACATGAAAACCCCCACGAAACCAGGCCACTTAATTTTCGAAACGAGTTTAGTATTAATGTTTGGATCGGGATTTACAATGGCAATCTTTTTGGCCCTTACTTACTACCGGACCGCCTCGATTCCCTAAACTTCTTAGAGTTCTTGGAGACAGAGAGTCTCAATATGTGGGATGAAATTCGTCTTGTTATGCGAAGGCAAGCTTGGTTCCAAATTGATGGATGCCCAGCTCATTTTAGATAGATAGATACATCTAATTTTAACTGCATTAGATTTTTCTCTATGGGGTTATCTTAAAGATACCGTCTATGCGACCCCATTCTCACCCGGGAGGAACTACTCCTCAGAATTCAGAATGCTTGTGCAAATATTAATAATGATATTTTACTTAATTTAAACCATTCCATCAAAAGACGCTTTCGATTGTGCATCCAGCAAATGGTTCCCATTTCGAACAGTTCTTACATTACTTAATTTAATTGTGAATCTTGTCTAGTTGATATTTGGAGTATGCCTAATATTATTCTCCCTTTAAGCAAAACAAATTTATTTGGATAAGTTTTTTATTCACAAATTCAGTAATTGGTCACATGATTCTTTTTGAGGTTTTTTTCTGTTTTGAGTTGAGTTATCGAAAAAATGTAAGACAAAAAATGTTCTAAATTGAATGGAAAATCCTCTCTGCAGTTGATGTTTATAAAAACACAGTGGCGTATGTTTCATTGAATAAATATTTTTGAGGAAACTCGTTCGCACGCCTCTGTATTGTAAATAAGATAATTACAACCACTTTTCAATGACGAATACAAAAAAAAAGATCTGTGCAAAATTTCAATAGGCTACCCTTTTTCATTATTAATTTATAACAAATTATTTAAAATAACTCATTTTCTTTAACATCCTTTACATCAAAAAGGAAACAAAATTCGACCATGGTCTATCATATAAACTACCTTTATCTTTCGATAAACTATTGGCTGGTGAAATCTTGATGATATAAACTGGACGGACCACCCTGAATGAGCATGATTCTGTATTCTATCAAAAAAACAAATTTGGCTGATCATCTCATGTACCTTGGGAAGGGTCACTTTCTATAAGGTTATGTTGTTCTTGACTGTTTCCGTCATCTAACTGATATATGCGATTTATAAATAAATTCTCGGGAAATAGGTCACACTGACACATATGCTTATTACTTTCGTCTCACGACCATCATCAGAAGACATGTTATGTATGAAACGGGATTTTTTAAAACTAATTGTATCAGCACAAAGCGTCTTCATCGCACCAATTTCAATTAAAAATGCCCATGTCGCCGAAAAGAACAGAAACACGAATAATTGACGACATCGTCATTTTTAACAGAAATTGGTGCGATAAGGACGCTTTGTTGTTCAATTTTAAGAAATCCAGTTTCAGATATAATACGTCTTCTGATGAAAATAATAAGCATGTGTGTTAGTATGATCTATTTCATGTGAATTTAGATGTAATTCATACCTGAGTCAAGAATCATTATTGATATACTAGGCGATTATAATTGTATATTTCTGCCGCGTGTATCGCCTCTAAAATAATTTATTCCACTATTGAAATTGAATCTTTTATTATTATGAAATGACCTACCTCTATTGTTATGAAATTGCGAATTGCCAGTGAATTTATTTCCTTGATTTTTATAATTTGAATAATTATTACATGGGCTAAAACTTCTAACATTTCCTTTATACATAGACGTACTTTCTCCCTTTTGCGCTACCCTTATTGCATTTTTAAGAGATATCAAATTTCGTTCCGCTATTTATTGTACCAAGTCTTTGATTTCGTAATCCTTCCTCAAATTATTTAATTGCTTGAGCAATCATTGTTAGATCAACGAATAATTACTTCAATTCTTTATCAAAGTTCTCTATTGTTTTATTCCTTATGATAGCCCGCGATATATTACCCTGCAACGCGTTAGCAGATATTTTTTCATGTCATTGATCATTAAATTTGGTGATTGTAGAGTTATGAACAATCGCAAGTTAGCACCAGCTGAAAGCCTGGTTCTTAGAACATTCACTAAGCATTTCTTTTCATTATCGTCTAGCATTGAATCTTAGAATTATATGCCGTCAATTAATTGTTTTGTTTTCTTCTCAGTTTCAGCAATTACGGGTAAGAGACTCAATACGTTTCGTTATGATGGCGCCTAGTGATAAATCACGCGGTTTTATGTGCTCCGTTTGCGACGTTAAAATTAGCCGGTACGATGATACTATCAATTGTGCTAAATGTGACAAGTCTTTTCATTTGAAGTGCAGTAATATGACCATTGAAGATTATCAAGTGTTAAACTCCAACAAAGCTGTAAGAAATTGGAAATGTACTAATTGTAATGCTGCCTGTGAATTTCTTGTTACTCCAGTACAACAATCTGTTTGCATTTGTAATTCGAATCATACTTCCATTACTAATCAAAATGTGGAACTTAAAATGTTTTTTAAAGAAGCCATTGCTGAACTTAGTTCATCTTTTCTAAGTGAAATTAAGGGACTAAAAGATGTAATCAACAAACAAAGCGATCATATCAAACGGATCTCGCATGAAATGGAGTTATTAAAAGATAACAAAACTGCTATAAACGACAAATGCACCAAAGTTGCAGATGTAAATTCCTCGCATAAAAACATGACCGATGCTAAAAACTCACCATCTGAGTATACTGGCACTAAAAATAATATCACAAATGTAGATAAACTACCGTTAACAACCTTTGCTCCCAAGAAATGTGGAACCGATGTTATACAGGATGGTTCATCATGGGCAGATGTAGTAAATAAAAAAGCACATCGAACAGCCCGTACTCCACTTGAGACCCCGCCAAGTTTAAAATCTAACACAAAAATAAAACCCTTCGTCGGTACGGCGTGCAACAAAACTTTAATAAGTGCCCCTAAAATTCATTTATCGCACGTCCATATCAGTAGACTGCATACAGATACTACAGAAGATGATATACTGAATTTTATTAAACAAATTGCCGCAAGCGTAAGCTGCCAAAAACGCAACGCAAAAAGGCCAGATATCTACTCTTCCTTTAAATTATCATTTCCTTGCTCGCATTTGGAACAAATTATGAGCCCTCAGCTTTGGCCGGAAGGAGTAACAATCAACAAGTTTTTTCACAAACGTCAAGTACCCCTTAAGACGAAATAACTATCTCTGAAGACCTGTATTCTCGGGAGAGTCCTTCCTATGCAACGGGGTCTATGGACAAACTAACCGTTACCCAACGACGTATTAGCAGTACTTCCGAGTGTACTTCCTTACCAATATCTGTTTTTAAACTATTCCATATTAACATACAGAGTATATCTAATAAAATAAACATACTGGACCTCTTTTGTGGTAAACATGATCCTAACTTATTATGTGTTAGTGAACATTGGCTGACCAGTGATGCTTAAAATTTCAAGATAGGTAATTATTTTTCTGTCTCCTTATTTTCGCGGTCTGTTGCAACAAGAGGAGGTGTAGCTATATTTGCTAGGAATGACCTAGCAAGTAGATGTAACAGCTGTCCTCTAGTTGATTCTCTCTCTGCAGAAATGCATTTCGAATGTTGTTCTCTGATCCTGGATGATAAGGTATGTGTAGTTTGCCTGTATCGTTCGAATAATCCAAGTAGTAATTTTAGTATATTTTTATCCAAAATGGAAATATCACTAAACATCATTCTAAAAAAATTTCATTCAATTATCATTGTAGGAGATTTAAATATCGATAAACTTAAAAAGGAGCCTAATTATAAAGCATTGCAAGATCTATTTGATTCATTTCAAGTATCCTGCTTAATTAATGAGCCAACAAGATACAATAGAAACTCTAACCGAGGTAGTGCGCTTGATTATATAATAACAAATATCCTACATGATAGTTATCACTCTGTATTTGAGCCAGGCATTTTTGACCACACTATGCAGGAATTTGTTTGGAATCATTCCATCTCTAACTATAATAATGAAAAACACCATTTTTCAAAGCAGCGAAATTTTTCTGTGGCTAATGTTAGTAAATTTGAAAATGTCTTTCATACTGAAAATATTTCATTTATTAGTACAGACATCAATAAAATGTATTCTGATTTTTGGACTGAATTTAAATGCGCATTTGATACATGTTTTCCTACTCCTACTCTGTCGACTCGTGACAAAGCAACAAAAATTAATGGCAATACCATTACTTTTAGCCCTCAGCTATATAATGCCATGGATAATCTCAAATCTTTGAATATCTTGAGGAAAGATTTAAAACATGAAAGGTTGGATATCCAGTACAAACATTTGAGAAAAATAATAAAAAAGCAAATTCGTTTTGAAAAACAGCAGTACTTTTCCAAGAAAATTCTGAAAGCCAGCAATAAATCAAAAATTCTATGGAATATTGTCAAAAATCAACTTAATAAATCCTCCAATGCAACACCAACTTCAATATTTCAGGATGTTCGAATTTCAGATCCAAAAAATATAGCTGATGCCTTCGGCTCATATTTCTCTACCATTGTCCCTGACATGTTATCTCAGAATTTTTCAAACCTGAATACTAATTTAAATTGTACCACAAGTAAACGTTCAATAGTGCAATCATTGTATTTTTCACCTGTTGATGAGAGGGAGGTTTATTCAACAATTAAGGACTTAGTAAATAAAAAATCTTGTGGATTAGATGAGGTTCCAATAACTTTACTTAAAAACAGTTCTTCAATTGTATCTTTCCTAACGCCATTTATTAACACGTCACTTGAAATTGGGGAGTTCCCTGATCAATTAAAACTGTCGAAGCTCGTACCTATTCTTAAGAAAGGTAATCCTGAAGAGCTGTGTAATCATAGACCAATTACTGTAGTAAGTGTATTTTCCAAAATTATTGAGAAAATTGTATACAAAAAAGTTTTTTCTTTCTTACAATACCACAATATTTTGACAGATTCCCAACATGGTTTTAGATCAGGTTTTTCCACCGAAACTGCCTCCACAGATCTTCTACAGAATATCCATAATGAAATTGATAAGAAGAAAATTGTTGTTGTTTTATTTATTGACTTTTCTCGACCGTTCGATACCTTAAAGCCTTCTTTCTTGTCTGCTAAATTGGATAATATTGGAATACGTGGCACCGTAAATAAATGGTTACTGTCATTTGTCTCGAACAGACATTTTAGAGTGGAAATAAATGGAGAATTTTCCAAATTATTTTCTGTCAATCTTGGAACGCCCCAAGGCAGTGTATTAGGGCCTCTTTTATTTCTAATCTTTATTAATGATCTTGTGGAACATATCAATGATGGTAAAATCTACATGTATGCCGATGATACCACTATAATCATAACTGGGTACTCATTAGAAGAAGTGGAAAGAAAAATTGTCCGTGTACTAAAGCAACTTGATGAATGGTGCAGAAGAAACCAATTCATTATTAACTACAATAAAACATCGTGTATTCAATTTTCTCATGAATTGGCTAATTCTCCGACTATTTCCCCTATAAATTTCAATGGACATAAAATACAACTCACTATTTCAGTTCCATTTCTGGGCATCATTTTTGATAATAAATTAGACTTTGGTTTACAGATAGACTCTGTCTGTAAGAAGTTGAATAAACTATGCTTTGCTTCCAGGGTTATGAAAAATTGTTTGGATGTCAATGCACTGACTGCCGGTTACTACGGTTTGGTAAATTCTGTGTTGAATTATATTATTGCATGGGGTCAGTCAAGGGAGTAGAAGCGTGTTTTCATATGCCAAAAGCGTATTTTAAGAATTATTTTTAATTTAAAACCCAATCAATCCTGCAGGAATATTTTCAAAACACATAAAATTTTGACTTTCGCCAGCCTATATATACTGAAACTACTCACTTACGTTTTTAATAATAAAGACAATAGTACTAAAGTATCTCAAACTCATACTTATTCAACAAGATCATTGAACAATCTATATCTGCCCGCTTTTCGATATATGGCCTTCAAAAAAAGTTCAATGTACCGTGGCTATAAGCTTTTCAATGCATTACCATCTGAAATGAAAGTTACTAGTAGTAAACGTATTTTTATAAAATGGCTGAAAAAATCACTGAGTATAAATTCTTGTTACTACATTGAAGAATTCCAGTATGTTCTTGATAATAATAAATGCTGAACTTTGCAAGTTACCTTCAATTTCTTTGATTTTATCAGTATATAATATTTAAGCCTTGATTTTATCATTTATGTCGTCAACTTTTTACTAATGTATTTGTCTTCTATTATATATTTATTTTTATTGTATTATTGTGATATTATGACTTACCTTAATTTCACTTTTATGTATGTATATGAGGTGCAAAAAAATTTCAATTTCAATTTCAATTTCAATACCGTTCTTAAATCAAATGTCGCCATATCGGAGTCTATTTGAGGATGGTATGTATTTTCTGTGGCAAAATTTAAATTTCTTTGTGCACACTAATAATCAATTTATGCGTATTTGTATTTCTATCTGTATTTGATCGTTACCAATAAACTCTCTGGGGATCCACTAACGTCGTCACCAGGGAATTAGTGGAATTATCTTTTGGAATGGGATGAAACTTGTAAGGGAGTTTCTTTTGAGGCTGCTCGTTGTGATGATACCCCTCAATAGTAACGTGGCGGTCAGAATATCCTGATTACCTGGATCATCTTCAGGGACTGTTTCCAATAAGATATACTATAATATCATCATTAGGAACAATTAAAAAAATTAAAAGATGAAAGGTATATAACATGAAAAGTATATATAAAAAGGAGAGTTGATCCTGTTATGAAATAATGAAGAAATTATGATATGTTTACCAGATGCATTGTCGATTGATTCCGACTCGAGAGTATATTGAAAAACTTTCGCCGGAGATGACCTAGGTATTCAGGGTATTCTGACCACCAGTTGACTATTGAGGGTCATGGTCATGACTGGAAACCTCGAGAGAACCGCTCTAATAAGTTTCACTCTATTGCAGAAGATATGTTGTCGAATCCCCTGGAGACGACTCGGGTACCAAAATGCATTGGGCCCCAGGCACGACGTAGATCAAATCTGACACCGGAATCGTGATTATGATCAGCAATCCTGATCAGCAACCCCAAAAACCCCCAAGTGAGAAATTCTGGGCTATTTCGGTTATATCTGGTAATTTTTTTCCATATTGAGTTTCAGTTTTTCTCTATAGAAATGCAAAAATGCACGTCATACAAAAACAAACTGGTAACATTTTTGTCAATGACTTCCTGAATCGATTTAAAAAAAAACTTCAAAATCGGGTAACCCTATTTTTTTTCTACCATTTTTGCTTTATTTCCTAACATTAGTTATTACTAAAGCTACCCTCCAAATTCTATTTGGATTATTTGAAATTATATAGCTCGTGATCACCTCCAATAAACTATGATTCAAAATTATATATTAAAAACAAAAATTATCACGTGTTACGACGAATACTAAACACATTCCTTCTACCGAAAATTGAGTTCTTATATTATTAATAATCCTAAGTGAAACAGTCGCTTCTGAAATATCTTAGCTTGGTATATTGATACATATGCTGAAATAGTAACTGTCAGATAGAACTATTCGAATTTTATACATACGACAAATTTTTCTGAGTTATTTTACATATTCAAACGTTGATACATTGATACTTACTCCGTTTTGTTTTATAAATTTGCAAAAATATCATGATTCAATCTTTGGTTAGTAACGGCCCTCATTAAACGCATGAAAAGGATTAAATAGATGATATTGCTAAACTAGTCTCACAACAAAATCAAAGCTTACTGAGGAACAATAAATTCTTGAATTGATAAAGCTAAAATTTTCCAGAGGGAATTTGATGAACGGTTAATTCCACTCATCTTCTCAAGGAAGGTGCGCCTGAATTAATTTTCTGCAGGTTATTTACCCTTTCATACAAACTTGGTGTGTTTCCTTCCAGCTGGAAGACAACTAGCGTGCAGCCAATGACAAAAAAAGGTAACACGACACTTCCTAATATTTATAGAGTAGTTGCACTATTGTATGTGATCTCTAAAGTGATGGAGAGAGCAATCAAGATCGAGCTCATCAAATACGTAGAGAGCTACAAAATTCTGAATGACCGGCAATATGGTTTTCGTCAGCAGAGATCAACAGGAGACCTGCTTGCCTACATTATACATGTATGGTAGAAATATATTGAAAAACATAGGGAATCTCTAACTCTATCATTAGATATCTCCAAAGCATTTAACCGAGTTTCGCACCAAAGCCACATCCCAGCCGCTCCTCATAATCTACAAAGCACAAATCTGACTGGTCCTGGAGTACTGTTCACATGTTTGGATTTCTGCTCCCAAACATACGCTGAAGCTCTTGTATTCTATCCAGAAGAGAGCTGTTCGTTTGATTGATAATGTCACAGTTAGGAGTTCATTGACCTCTCTAGAACATCGTAGAATGGTGAGAGATCTCTCCTCTTCCTATAGATATTACCGTGGTCGGTGTTCATCAGGAATCTCGTCTGCTATTCCACCACGAGAGATTACATATAGGCGGACCTGCCGCACTTCTTCCTACCTAGTGAGGTTTCTCCCTATACCTATAACCGTCAAACCTTAAAAAAAATACGAATGCGTAACTCCTCTCCCTACATTACACTGCAACCGCACACGATGTTCTTCGATCATTATAGGTTTCCGTCTAGTGTAGTCAAAGTATAGAAAAAAAATTATAGATGCAATGAGAATGGAATAGATTTTGAGGATATCCCAAACTAAATTCTACAAATTAATTCTTGAATGCTCCTTGAACTAAGTTGGTAAAGATCAGTGAGATGTACTGAACGTTTATACTATATGTATAACTTCGTCACCTACGTTTGCATAAATGACATGAGTGATACTATTGCTAAATCGACAGTCTAACTAATTCGAATTCTACAATATGGATAATTTGAACATTTGAATTCATTCAACAAGAAAAGATATTTAAGGTTTCTAAATTCATACCCATATATACAAGAGTAGGAATGATCTGGATGCAAACTAGTCAGGCTCCAATTGTCCCAGTATATCGAAAAATCATTGGGATCCATTACAGATAGTGGGAAAGGCGAGTCCACTGCCATTGTAATATTATAACTATCTGACTTTTGGATTCGTTACTTTGGTACTTTTCAAGAATGACTTGAATATCTTCATTCGTCTAGGTCGCTGTACATTATTTATTGATCTTTCCAGATTTAGATCATGAACAATCCCTGAGAGGTGATTAGGAATGTTAGCATTAAGTTACTCAGATTTATTATAGATGGCAAGTTTGAACTTGTCATGCATCATTATTCCACTCGGAAATTTGCGTGATATCCTTGAGTTTAATTTCCTAATAACCACTCATTTTGTATAAAGTCCATCATTATGAATCCCTGTCTATAATATACTTACAGGGTGCGGCATTCGTGTGTCGAAGTTCGATATATGAGTTATTATAGGAGATAGCATATACAGTTATTGTAGACATATGTAAACTTCACTTTTTAAAATTATTTTCAAATGTACAGGTTGTATATCATTACCAGTGTGAATCAAATATACATTTCTTGAATGAAACATCCTATATATCATTTCTAATTTAGATTAGGTTCATTTTCCCCATGCTATCAATACAATGTTCCATATAATTATATGGAATATTCTAGGCTAGTTTAACGCCAAACGAAACAACTTTACATACATTTTAAGCACGAGTAAATTTTTGATATTGGTCCAGGCTTATGACAGCTATTTTTTGATATTGCAAGAGAAGAAGTATAGGAGTATAGGGGTAGCCAAAAGTCGAACTGAAGATTTTTTCATTTTTTTCAAATGAATTACTCGGTATCTATTTGAAAAAGTGAAAAGATAGTTCATATAATCTCATTTTTATTGAGCTATACCTAAAACCATTAATTAATGATATATTTTCAATTCGATAACACAAGGAGATTTTGTGAAATTATTTTATGACAGTAAGACAAACTGTTACACAAAAATGATGAAACTCAATTATTAAGGTGAACTGTTATCAAATTGATTTATTTATGACGAAAGAAGGCTTATGATTCAGTACTACATAACTTAATACTATACAACCTTAAATCCCAAAGAATAATGAAGTATTTGTTGTTGAGGATCAAATATTACCTCTCATTATTTATCAAGGATTCAATAACAAAAATACAATTCAGTATCTCTTCTATGTTCGCTGACGTGATAAAGATTTATCAAAACATTAGTGACATGAGTGACTGATTTCGTTTACAATATAATATGAAGGCTATTTATTGAAGGGTATAAGAAATAATCAGCCTTATCCACTAAAAATATTGTCAAACTACTGAGGACCTTTCGTCTAACAAGTGATCATCATCAGAGTAAGCTAAATTATAAATCAAAATGTGCCTGTTTGAATACTATTTGGGGATAATAATGCAAACAAGGGGTTATCCTCAGCTGAAGATGATTCGGAATTTCATAAATTGCTTCTTCGTTTATACATTATACTCTTATGAATTACCTAATGTGTTTCAAAAGTGATAAACCTTCTTGAGAAGTAACCTTTATTTAAGCTATGTTCCGCTGACGCTGATTTTTTACCATTATCAATCTTTATATGAACAAAATGTTCTTTATACCACAAAGTGTTAATGTGACCTATTTCCCGAGAATTTTTATATATAATTTATACCGAGTTAAAATGTGCCTTTTAGTTCGACCCACATAGCATTTTGAACATGACTCACAATCGATTTTATGTGGCTTGTCACTTAATAATTTCAAAGCGTTGGAAATTTCATGGCTTTGCAATTACTTTATCATTGTAAGGCCATCTGCTGAAATTATGCTCCAATATGCTTGTCATACTATTCACTACATTGAAAAATTATAAAACTCATTAGTCAACAAGTGTGGCTCGATTTTTTTTTTCGTTTGGGGAAATCCTTATTCGTATGGTCCTTGGAGTGGTATATAAGTAAGGATTTGAAACCCGTCTTATAGCGGTGCATTTCCATGCGTCATGCATATTGTTGCAACAATTAAAACAAACAGGCATTATCCCTTTATTTGCACTAACACTTTCATGTTATCTATTTTAACTCCATTCTTTTAGCACTTTCATGAAAGCCTTCGCAAATTTCCAATTTCTTCTTGAACTCCTTCATCGACCTGGCTCCATAAAGCACAAGTTTGTTTCTGATGTCATCCGTAATGCCATCAATTACTTATTGGAGCAGGACCTCTTCCTCTATAGTGTCTCTGCTCACTAAATCTCGCAAATTGAAGGAATACAGCTTTAATTGTTCATCTTCACGCATTTCTCCTTTGATAGTAAGAGGTGCAATTTTGCGCTATTCTACTTCGATGAGAATTCCGATTTCAAAACTCGTTGCAGTGATTTCCAAATTTTGACTCCTGCTTAATGTTCTTGGCATATCCTTTGATCCATTGGTTCACGTTGAATTTTGTCACCTGTCCTCGTCTTCCTCTTCTTCGACTAACGATTGAGGGTTCATCAATGAATTGCAAATCCGTTGCACTATACCTGCCTTATTACCTTCATATTCCAAATTTAAGATGTTGAATATCGAAATCAAATCGTCATATTTGCATCAATATAATCCTGTCTTCTGTCGCTGTTCCTCGGATCCAGTTTGCAAATTAGAAACCTTGAATTCTCTCAATCGCCTTCTATTGTTGCAGTCACCTTCTTCTTCAAAAAATAACTTCAGGATGGCTTTGATGGCTTCCGATGTCGCTCTTGTGATCTGCTTCTTCACATGATCAATTGCTCCTAGTGAAGTCATCTGAAACTCAATTGTGGACTATGGCACACCGTTTAATCCACTAGCTCCTATATGATTGGTCATGACTTATTTGGCTCAATCTTAATGGGGATTTATTTGATCGGTTAATGGCTTAAGCCCAATAGGTAGAATTCCAATAATCATCTATCCTAAGATTATCATTGAAGATATATATTAGGTAGCTCTTTTGTGGTAAGTGTGTACTTTGTGATATTTGTTTGAAGAATCTACTGTGTTAGCGAAGCTATACTCACATTTATTTATTGAACTATTGAAAATAGAACTTTCAATGTGTATTCTATTTAAGTTGATATTTTGGTATAGATACGTTGACAATATAGCATTTTTCATTGGAACTGACTGACAATTGAATATATTCCAAGAATTGAAATTCAGTTCATATGAATATCAAATTCACAGTTAAAATGGAAGAAGAAGAAGACAATTTTTTGGAATTAAACATCAAAAAAATTAATGATAAATTTAATACTCCATTATTTCATAAAGCCACATATAATGACCTGAAAATCCCAATATATCAAACAATCCATTGCAACATAAAATAGCAGTCTACAATAGTTCCACTCACAGAATACTCAACGTACCGATGTCACACGATAATTTTGATAAAAAGTTGAATATCATTGAACAAATCACGGTAAAAAAAATAATAATAGATCAGATCCTATCTAAAGAACGATAAAAGTTAGGTGTCAACTCGGTTTTCCCTACAATAGAACAAAATATTTTTTTTGATACTATCACATTTATGGGGCCACGAACTACTGAAATTTCTAGTTTTCTCAGTAATTCAGGTATGTAGCGTATGAAATGCAGAACAATTGAGCTAGGCTTAGCGAAAATAATGAAGATAAACCATTCGATGAACAGAAATGTGGGGTTTACAAGCTGAAATACCGTAAACTTGAGGTATACATTGGTCCGACAGAAAGGACTTTCAAAAAACGGATCAAAGAATGTCTGATACCTTGTTTTCTTATAAAAGAATTTTACATGAACATGGGGTCTGAAGTGCGTGTTCCGATCTACAGGGTGTTAAAAATTAAAAAAAAATCGTATTTTTCCTAATATGTCGGAAACCACTATAGATATTTTCTTTCAATTTTGGTATGTGGTATCTAGATTAAAGCCAGTATTTTTCCATTAACAGTTGTTTTACTACTTGAACTAGTGGCGTCCGCTTAAACACGCCCCTGAATTATTTCTTTAAAATAAATGATACGCCTCTGAGTCAGTGTTCACTCTGTGGAGCATGATGTAAATAATTGAACTGTAAGGATAAAATAGTGTCAAATATTAAAGATAATATAATATTGATTTTTAGAGAACGAGAAAATAGATGGGACTTGTGCGACGTTGAAACTTTATTTCAACTACTGATGACCGTTTTTGTTGTTATAACATTACAAATAACGATTATTCACATCATGGTATAGTTTCATATATGATTCAACATTTACAGAACCTTTAATTCTCATCTACTGGAGAGTAGATCAGTAAATCTCCCCCTAAGAGAGCAAAACAGATGTCCGGAACTATTACCTCTAGTGTTATTAGTCGATCCACATAATAATAATTACCTCTGTGGATACTATAACAGATAATTTGTTCAAGTGTTTTGTTCATTACTTCATTTGTTGATTATTAAATCGAATGATATCACTATTTTAACAATAGGTTACTAACATTCCCCGTAACCGCGGTGAAGTACGAAATATCCGTTTAGTCAATGTTTTACATTCGATTGATTCCTACACACGCCGTTTCGCACGTCATGTGAAATCAGTAATTTTCAGTGTTAGAACACAGTGTGATTTTCACTCTTTTTTTCTAAAATGTAGTCGTAATACAATCAAATTAGTACTTTCTACACGAACCTTTCAAAACATCTCAGATTTTAGGAATAAAATTGTTAATTTCGTGTTTAAGGTATTAGGGTACGTGAAAAAAACTTGATTCATTCTTCGACCATACAGAAACTACCCTTACTCGATGTGGGAATTCACTACATCGTTAGATTTTTGTTGCGAAACAGTTACAGACTCAGATGACATCTTGAATAGGAGTTGGTGCGATGGATCCGGATATTGATAAATCTTGGTGATTAGGTTTATTTCATGTTCATGTGCTAGATTACGAAACTGTGATCTCGATTGAGGCCGAGTTATTGGAGAAGAAAGTTTGACCATGAAAAAGAGTAAAAAAAAAACAAATTACATTCTGGTGTTTCTGGGATAGAAATAAACAATTTCGGAAAAAAATTATAAATTTCATACTTCCACCAAAATCCGAATACATCGCAATGCAAGGCGGGAACGGAGAGTATGTAAGAAGCAAATGTATTTGTGAGAATTCATGATTTGGAAGTTATGATAATAAATGAACTAGAAAAGGTGATATAATGGTATCTCTTCAGATCACATTAATGTTACATATGGTTCTACCAACCTTGAATTGGCGCTAATGATTTATACTGTACACTCGGATAAAACAGATTGTCATCGTTCATCAATTCATCATTATTTTCTAGCAATAACCCATATATAACATTATGTTCTGATGGAGATCATTCTCAATAATTGGAATATAATCTAAAATATCTCGAACTAATTAATAATAAAAATTGGGTTTTCGTTTATTTATGGAACAGAACTTCATGCTTTCAAACAGAAGAGAACCGTTGATTGAAAATCTCCAGCTATGCTGCTGAATTAATATTCCCCTTTCTAATTCAATTGGCAGTATTCAGGGTAGCTCACTGTCACGTCTCTTGTGGCTTTCATCTATCGAGCTGAATGAAAAGGTTATCAGAAGTGAAGTTGTTTGTCCTGAGGCAATATTTGGAAAACTATCCACCATCACGGATGGAATTGGTAGACTGCCGAACAAAACTACCTATCATTGTAAAATTCGCTCATTTTCACAAATAAGATTATACATTTTCGTCTTATAATTTCCTAGTCGAATAAACTGACACTGATTTTGAATTCATCGCATATAGGCACTAAAATACGAGAAGGATGATGACTATGTTTTGATTTTTTTTCGTCGTTTTCTGATTCCATCAAACAATTGATCATTCAAGATTGTCTATCTGTGTGGATGTGTGTAACTATGAATAGTGAAAACGATTTTGTATATTTTGTTTTTACTTTGAGGATGATTATTTCCTCAAATTAGCCACACCGTTCGAAGAGAATAGAATACATGGAATGTGGAGCTCATGAGTTTAGAAATTTGGAAATAAACATCCTCAAAAAATGTGTACCTAAGCGTAAATGTGGCAACTTAGCATATATCTACGCCTGCGCGCGCAGTTAGAAGTTAAATGATAAACAGTTTATACATAACAGTATTTGCAATTTCTAATATTTGAAAAGGGAAGATCAATCAAAACAGTGTATGATCCCGTGAAGCCGAATTTAGAACCAGCAGTAAGAAAGAAAAGGCAGATAACAGAAGGAATCAACCTGGGAGCATCTATAAGAATTACCGTGGCCATTAGGAACAGGGTGTAGAGTGTGAGTAATTCACACCACTAGTTCACAAGTAAGAACTTTCTTAATTTTTCCTCTCATAATCAATTGAGATATTATGGTTGAGCCTCAAGTAGGCGAGTTAAGAATAAAGAAAGGAGTAAATAAAGCTAGAATCACGGAATTAACACATTATTTCAATTCTCTTGATACAACAAATGAAAAATTAATAACTTGAGTGTGATACACGTGAGTTGTTTGAAAATTCACATATTTTTCAATTGTTAGTGATATTCAGACACTTTGTTCAAGTTTTAATAAAACTAGGTCAAATGATTTTTCTGCAAGTGTGGCATAATACAGTATTCAAACCGTTAATTAAATGTCCATCAATTAGGCTTCCAACTTTCGATGGAAATTACGGAAACTGGCTTGAATTTAAGGATCCGTTGATAGCTTCAATTGATCAGAATATTGCATTAACAAAAATACAAAAATGTTATTATTTGCGCTCATCATTGTGAGAGCATTGTCAGATAATTATAATAATAATAATAAATGACCTTAATTTTGTAAATAGTGAAATACAATGTAAAAAAAGAGAAAGGCTCAGTTTAACTTATGCTACTCATAATTAACCTCTATCAAAAAAATAAATAAAGAGGGAGACTTGAATAGGCAACTGTTCTTTCTGTAAGTGCAGTAGCGTCGATACGAGTTTCCTCTAGAGAAAACATTCTGAACCTGTTTTGAAAGCAGGGAGTATAGAATTACATATTTTAACTTCATTGTAGGTGAAACATGTATTTGACCAAGCAAGACGAAATTTAGGCAAGTTTATAAGTATGACGCATGCAGCGGTCATGTTAAACTTCCTCTGTGTATTAGACTTTTGAGGTACGGGGGAGTGGAGGTGGAAAGTACACGAGAAAGCAACGAGTTCATATGATATCTGATCGATCCTGAGCCAGCCTAGATTATTGATTAGACTGATAATCTGTCATATTCACGGAGACCCAAAGCAAATCGACAACAGCAATTTTGGATTTTTTTAAGGCGATGTTTAGTAGTTTGAAGCAAGCAAGAGACATACAAAACTGAGCCATAGGTAAGGATAGTTTTTTCCTCCAGTTGGAACTTATTGATTTCATTTGCCTATATAAATGTCTTAAGACAAGGTAGGACTTCTCAACCAATGACGTTATATACTCCTAGAAGTGTAATTTGCAGTCAAATATCACTTCAAGATTCCTAGCGCAATTTGAAGCTTTCAGAACCTGGCTCCGAATATTAAACCGCATAATAGTATCTTCCTCCGCATCAGCCATCAGACCAGAATTAAAGATAATATGGCAGCGTTTGCTCGGGTTCAAAGTGAGATTGTGAGCATTTGAGTACTTTTCTATGGACATTAATAAGATTAGATGCATTCTCAGAATAAGATGAGTCATATGAAAGATGCAACTGAGTTTCATCAAAAAAAAGACTGTATTCTGACATATTTAATAGAAGACTGTATGTCGAAGACATATATGAAAAATAGTGTTGGGCCTATTACGAACCCTTGTGGCATACCGAACGTTACATCTGAAGCGTCTGCTAACTCAGCGTTGAGCTCGCCCCTCTGCAATCGCTTATTTAGATAAGAGCAGAAAAACCCCACTGACGTATGATCTGAGCCGAGAAATTCAAGTAGGCAATCATAAGATCGTAGTCAATACTGTCAAAAGATATTGAATGATCAGGGGAGAGTGGAGAATTAACCCAACCCTTTTCCAGTGAATTTACGAAATCGTCAGTAAGTTTGAGAAGTTACGGAAACCCGATTGATGAATAGGGATAATATCATTTTGAACAACATAATCATATCCTTGTTTCGCTACAACTTTTTCAATAATTTTTGACATAACTGTTAAGATGCTAATGGGCGGCAGATCATTTAAAGACTCAGGGTTGGTATTTTTGGGGATAGGTTCAATGATATAGTGTGTCCTTAATTCTGGAAAGTAACCAACTTCCAGACAGCAATTCACAATATAATTATATAATATATAGCTATAACAGGTAATCAAAATTTTAACATTTCAGCCGAGATGCAATCATTTCCCTGAGCATTTGATCCTGAACCCAAGACAATATCTCTGATTTTATCGATAGTTGAGAGCTGAAGTGAGAAATAGTTTTGCTGATTGAGTTTATTTAGTCTCTATTTTGAGGCAGTATCTTGACAGTTATCTGTTGGAAAATAGACTGAAGCAAAGTGATGATTAATCTGGTTGGCATTACATAACTGTAAAGGAATCTCACAATTTGGCTTACTCTGATCTATCAGCGCAATACCGGAGAAAGGCTGCCTTTTCTCTCCGAACCGCATTTGTCACAATATTACGCAAATTATTATAGGCTATAAAAGCCGCATTAGATTCAGTAAGCTTGTATTTTGAAAAGGCCGAATCACGTAATCTCATCATACAACGCAAATTTTTGATTCAATACACGGGAGTGGATGTTGAACAGATAAGTCATTAGTTCAGTGAAACAATTTATTTTCTGTTCGATGCAAGTCATGTATATTATATTCTGCCATGCAGTAGCAGACAGATAATTTTTGAATAGCGCATGATGAAAATTCACGAAATCTCTATGAACTACAAATTTAGGAGGATGTTTTTTGTACGATAGCCCAAGCTTGCAAAATACTTCACCGATGATCAGAAATGTCATGATCGATGGTGCCAGAATCCAATACTGAACTGTCATTAATTTCATTAGTTATTCATCCATTAGTAATTATGAAAACGACTCGGATTTTTGAAGGAAAGTGTGATATCCCGAAGAGATTCATCCTAAATTAGATAACTCACAACATTTCATTTTCTCATGTCATGATAATGTGTATTGAATATAAGCATACAACATATTTGATATTTATATAATAGTCCGGTCAATCTAGACCAAAAAATGAGAGTGAAGGTACATAAAATCCCAACAAGCTGAAAATCAGTAAAATTGTTCAAAACATAATTATAAATAATATTTAAAAGTTCCCCATCATTCCCGTGTATGGAAAAATTTTTATTCAAGGTCAAAGGTCAAAAAAATGAGTTTTTCGCGATTTTCAGCAAAACGGTAAGTTTTATCATAAAAGTACCTTGGCCAAAAATTGTAGATCATAAAATTATCTATCAAAAATGTAGGAATACTTTTTTCCTACGAGCCACGGTTTCTGAGATATAACGATTCAAAAAGTTATAAAAGTTATTATCGTCATAATATGCATGAGTACGCCACGTATATTATACATCTCTAGAGTTGTTATATATTATATATTATAATAGTTGTATGTTTTCTTGGTATATTGGTTCGTATATATACTGAAAATGAAAATAAAATTCTGTTTGACGTTTCGACAATGTTTATTGTCTTTTAAATAAACATTGTCGAAGCGTCAAACAGAATTTTTATTTCATTTTCAGTACCAATATACCAAGAAAACATACAAATATTACAAATGGTTCAAGAATATCAATAAAAGAATATATTATAATATATATATTATATATGTTATATATATTTTATATATATATAATATATTATATATATTTTACAGGAGGGGTAAAACAGGAGTTTTCAAAATGTTTGAAAAACAAGATTTAGTTCAATGTGCTGAAATTTTAAAAAAGAGTAATTCAACTCAACAAGAAGTTATCACCAACGGCATCCGCTTTCTATGTACGGAGCTCCTAAAAAAACTACCTGTTTAGATAAGCATCGATATGCATGTTTCGTTAAAAATACTAAAAACAAAAAACAAGTTCAATTAGCTTGTCTTCCTCCAACCTCAGTTGCTGCTCATCAACATCTTTTTCGGGTATATTACCAAGTTCAAGTGTGGCTTGGTTATCAGCTAGACCCTACAGACTGGGGTTGGAAGTGGGTCAACAATATATTAGAGCCAGTTCAAACTTTACTCCCACCTGCGCCGGAAAAACTGCTGAACACAATTTTTTGCAACTGCAAAAAGGGATGCAGTGCTAAATGTTGTTGCAAAAAAGTCGGACTGTTTTGTTCTCTGGCATGCACAAATTGTCAAGGCCGGTCGTGCTCTAATGTTGAATCACAAACAATGGAGGATTCGTTTGATTCCGACGAAGTGTCATGCGATACATCGCTATTGACGCAATTTACTTGCATCCAAAATGAAGATGAAGAAGAAGCAGGAGAAGAAGAAGAAGCAGGAGAAGAAGAAGAAAGAGAAGAACAAGAAGAATATCAAGAAGAAGAACAAGAAGAATTTGAAACTTACGAATCAGGCGAATGAACTTCACCACTTTTTTTTAAACTTACATCGCCTTTATCTTTTCCATTCTTTGAAAATTTCCGTTATTTTGCAATAGTTTCACATTAAACAGGATCAAAACTGACTCGTGAAGTAGGCCTACTGGGGAAACCACGTTAAAAAAACACACTAAGTACACTACCTCATAGGTGGCGTGGAAACGTGTGCATATTATGACGATAACAACTTTTATAACTTTTTGAATCGTTATATCTCAGAAACGGTGGCTCGTAGGAAAAAAGTACAGTTTATGATCTACAATTTTTGTCTGAGGTACTTTTATGATAAAACTTACCGTTTTGCTGAAAATCGCGAAAAACTCATTTTCTTGATCTTTGACCTTGAATAAAACATTTTCCATACACGGGAATGATGAATAACTTTTTTAAATTTCCGTGTGAAGTATTAGAAAAACATTTGGACAAATTAGAGTTGCAGTCGCAACAATCGTCTCAAAAAAAGCACTCAAACTAGCATGCCATTTTTGTCAGAATAAATCTTAAGGTATTTACAATTGTGAAACGTTCTCAAAATTGAATACAGACGACAGAATTATGAATGTAAAAATATTGAAATTGTGTCTTAATTGCCTTCGCATTAATCATCCTTCGTGGAAATGTAAATCAAGAAAATGTTTCAAATGCAACAAGAGGCATAACTCACTTTTGCATTCCGGATCGTTTCAGCATTGTAAATCGACCGCTGGCGGGAATGCACATTCACACTCGCACACAAAGGCGTTTCAAGATGACCGATCAAGCACCGTTGCCGAGTCTCGCGCTGCTACCTCGACACCTGCGCGTCTCACCAAAACTCTGTTTTAATATCTTGCAGATACTAATTATCAATAACCGTAGTAAAAATAAAACACAATAACAATTTTAATTAAGTGCGACTCTTATTAGATATCGGATCAAAAAAGAAATTTCATATGCGAAAAATTGTACGAAAGATTGAATTTGCAACCAACTCGAATTAATCATACAATGATTAAAGGTGTAGGGAAGACCTCAGTAGGTATGGGGGCACTTGGGGCAGACTTTCCAGAGGCTTAGCCTCCGGCCACTTCCGATGTGAGCAGACGGTTTGGGACATTCGCGCATGCGCGGGTAGGCGGTCGGGATATGGTCTCTGACCCCTGTATTATCGGCCTCGTGGCTAGGGTGTGGTGTCGCCTCTAGGTGACCTTCTGATCGCTAGGTGTCGCCTCAGCTTACATGTAAATACTCATTTCATTTTACCGAAAGGGCCCCTTCAAGGTCATCACGCATGCGTGGTCGATGGGGTAGGTAGTGTATGGCTCTGAACAATCTGAAGTCTGTAAACTAGTCATCTATGGTTCTTCCCTAACTATAGCCTAGACAACCTGAAGTCTGTGAACTAGGCATCTGTGTACTCACATTCTACTGGATTGTTTTCTACACACCGAGATTCGAACCCGCTCTAAAGTTAACCGCGGAGGACTTGAAACAATTTAACGTAGAACACTTCTACTAAAATGAAATATTTTTCTACACACGGGAGTCGAACCCGAGACATGAAATCCAAAGCCGATTCCTTAACCGCTCAGCTATGGAGGACTTGAGAACAAGTGATTTTAATGTTGTAGATATAACCGCGGGGTATCCGTGACTCGCAAGCGTGTTGACCGTGAGTCATACGAAACAGTCGACGAAATTCCACGAGCTAGGTTAAATCTATTTACATATAGTTACAATATATCTATTTCACATTAGCGGGGTATCCGGCCTGAGTGTGAGGTTAGGGAGAGTTTCAATGTAAAGCTACATATAACCACGAGAGCAAATAGTTGAGAGGTTTCAGTCTGTGAATATTCACGAAAAATAAACTACAATCTTAATAAGAATAAAATAATATTAATAAACCTTATCATTATATATTAACAAGTAGTAATCGCAGTTGAACGGACGGATAAATCATATCTGTTTGAAACACTACGCTAACGTTTTACGATGCGTGCTAGAATATTTATATGACTTGGATAAGCAATACTTGTTAATATTTACCAGGCTCGGACTGCCTCCGCATTCCGAAATCTAGCTGCTGCTGGGTGTAGCCCAATACCTATACAGAATCTAGATGAAGCGGTGTTACGCATCACGATGATTATTCGAACTGTCTGTACAGCTCGATTGCTATATAACAAAATACATTTTTTTAATCATCTTAAACATATAGATGTGCTAATATAATTTTTTCAGTATGCAAAAATATACTAATAAAACATTTTTCATCGACACACATTTCTTCATAGGATAGTTAGCTTTTTATAAAATTCAATCAATTTCAATGGGAAACATATATGCGAGGGTGTTTTATAGAGATCGAACTCATTTCCCCAACCACCCAAGAGGTAGAACTATGATGAGGAATAGATGTGGATAATGATAATAATCATATGGATATCTTCATAAGCGCTAATCTATATGACATTCAAACACATGCTTCATAAAAGTCTGAATATTGAGTAGAGCTATAGTATCTTCTTCATAAGCGATCATTATCAACATTCAGACACTTGTTTAGCACGTGATTCAACAGCCTGTCATCATCGTTCACGAACGATGATGGGCTGATGAGGAATAAAATACCAATAATAATTATATAAATATCTCCATTAGCAATCTGTACATTTTCCTTCACGAGCACAACTTTTACAAACTCCATACGTTCGCGTAAAAGATTATAATGATAAACACATTTTTTATTTGAGAATATCGATATTTGTAAAGCTACATATAACCACGAGAGCAAATAGTTGAGAGGTTTCAGTCTGTGAATATTCACGAAAAATAAACTACAATCTTAATAAGAATAAAATAATATTAATAAACCTTATCATTATATATTAACAAGTAGTAATCGCAGTTGAACGGACGGATAAATCATATCTGTTTGAAACACTACGCTAACGTTTTACGATGCGTGCTAGAATATTTATATGACTTGGATAAGCAATACTTGTTAATATTTACCAGGCTCGGACTGCCTCCGCATTCCGAAATCTAGCTGCTGCTGGGTGTAGCCCAATACCTATACAGAATCTAGATGGAGCGGTGTTACGCATCACGATGATTATTCGAACTGTCTGTACAGCTCGATTGCTATATAACAAAATACATTTTTTTAATCATCTTAAACATATAGATGTGCTAATATAATTTTTTCAGTATGCAAAAATATACTAATAAAACATTTTTCATCGACACACATTTCTTCATAGGATAGTTAGCTTTTTATAAAATTCAATCAATTTCAATGGGAAACATATATGCGAGGGTGTTTTATAGAGATCGAACTCATTTCCCCAACCACCCAAGAGGTAGAACTATGATGAGGAATAGATGTGGATAATGATGTGTAGAGTGTTGTTGTTAGATTTTATTGATAATTTCCGGTCACGCTCTTCTTGCTTCACTCCTATCCCACAAACTGTACTTTGTATGAAATCTTCGATATCTGTCAACTCGTAGGACCCCGTAGGTATAGTAACTACTTTTTCCTCACCCTTCACATCTTCATAATAAAATTTATTAAAACCTTCTTCAATGTTCGGGATGCTATTGTACGTATGCAAACCAACAAGTGCGATAGAATAATATGAATGAGGATCTAGTTCTATAGGTGGGTGAAAATCTACAGATAAACGAGAGCTCTTACCCGTGATGGTGAACGTCTGAGACATGATTGATGAAAACTTCATCAACAATCTATTTATATACTAATAAATGTTAGTCGACCAATTCCAAATATAACTGGCTACAATTATAAGTGTTATATTTCATGAAATATCGTGTAGACGGCAAGCTTTATCGAATGAATTGATAGCCTGAATCTCCTCAACCGTTCTTCTAATTTTGCCCCTGGTATTGATTTGAAGTTCAAACGGGAGCTTGTTTATAAGCGTATTGAGAACAACTTCTCCCACGCACGCTTCCATACAGACTGATGAGAATTCAAGATTGCACCGTTATTTAACGAGGGGTGGGAGGAAGACCAAAGATCTCAAAATAATTTTTTTTAATTAATTATCTCAATACAAAAGACTTAAGTATAATCTTAACAATATATGTTTCAAATATCTCAATTTTGACTCTTGATTCATCGTCCTAGTCGTATTGCATATTCCTACCCCTTCCACCTATATTGAAGTCCTTTTATGTATGTTCGACGTTGGTAAAAGTTCTTTCTTCTGTGCTCATGAAGCTCATGAACAACTTGTTTTCACTCATCTTATCAATGTGGAAATCTAGTGTAGAATTAATTTTTTGGGTATATTCACAGGATTTGGAGATATACGTTTCACAGAGGCCTGCTTTGATGTTGTGGATGATGAAGGTCTCTTCTTAGAAGGTTCCACAGATGTCATCCGTCGTTCTAACGCCTCCACTTTACTAGTAATGTCATTTAGACGCATGTTCATACTGTTAAATGTGTTATTGATCTCTTCCAATTCATTTCTGTTTTCCCTCACACTATCACTGATTGTTTTATGCTCTGATTTTATATAGATTCCCATTTCATTATATTTATTCTGAATGTCCATCAGATGTTTATCAATGTTGAGAATAACCTTATCATTCGTTAAGTTATGTTCATCCAGATCCTTGTTGATATCTTTGATCAAATTATCAACCCTAACATTGAAGGTATCTTTAAGACTGGTTTCCGTTTTCAGATTCAGTTTGTGTGTTAATTTATCAACATATACTTTATTTGCAACATCTCCATCATCATTCGGTGATTTTACGTTGCACAATCTACGATTTTCCATATCATAACTTCCATCGCTCGTTAGGAATAATCCTTGTCCGTGAACTTGTTTGAAATTATTATTAAATACATTTGTATCATATATCCACATGGAAGAGGAGGCTCTGCCAAACTTATCCATTGAAACCATCTTTATAACTGTGATGAATTTGTCTTACACCTGGTTTTTGTTCAATTACCCCTGCCTCTATCAATTCTTCTATTATAGAGATTATCTCATTATGGTTACCGGCATGCGAGGATGCAACAAGAAGTCTCAGTCTATCCACCATTTCGTTAACGTCATCCCAAAAAATATATTCCATAGGCTTCTCGTTATATTCAAGCATATCATTTTTGATATATGCACTTCCAGTGTATGTTTTGGCTCTGGGTCTTTTCATGGAATTAATCAAAGGTTTCAGTACATGTTTGTATTTCACTGTGTATCTTATTCGATCAGCTGGATCGTTATTACGTCTATGGGCACTAGTCATTTCCATCATTTGACTGTAATTTTTCCCATCTTCCACAGTGTAAGTATCAGGTAGAACATCTTTGTAAAATATCAAATTATACAGTCCTGTGGTACCTTTGAACGGAGTACCCTTGATAATTATATTACTCTCACTATCAATTTCTATAGGTTGATTACCCATGAACCATTTGTCTAAAGTTGAATTATATTGCAAACCCATTTTATCATCATATCTCTTAACATCATCATCCAATAGGAATCCTTCCAAGTAATAACGTGCTAATGTGGGATATTGTTGCAGAAACTCCTCTGTAGCCGCTGCATTATCTTTCTTATGTTTTCTGAATTCTTCACGAATCTGATCGATAGTAGGTTCGGGTGTAAACACATCCTCCTCAGTATCTTGGGGGTTATATACGAATTCTTCACCTTCAGTTACAATATTTGGGATTGGTATGTTCTCCATTTGTGTTGCTGTAGAAACAATACTTTTAGGTTTAACCAACGAATTTTGTTTCATTATTTCAGCATTTCTCGCAATTTCCTCCAGAGGTTTAGATACATTCCTGAACATATTATCTAGAATCTCATCATTTTCAGCTTTACCCAATTTCACAGCCATATATTTTTTCCTCACAACGTTTGCTAACTCCCAAATTTTTTTCTTCAATTGTTGTTTTTCTTTAAGCGTGTTACTCACACCCACGTCCATGCTGAGCGGGTTGTCTATTTCAAATGAAAGTATATATACATGTTAGATGTATATATAACTATCAAAACCTTTGCGATAACGTCCTTTGTTCATATCACAGTCTTTGTTTATCATAAGGAATCCATATTTATCTTTCCAACATACGCTACATATCTCTTTGAATTTTTCGAGTGACATGTCGGTACTTACATGATCGGTGAATATATGCTTCAAATTGAGCTCATCCTGTTTGAAAATAATCAAGCAATTGGCATTGTCGCGCAATCCATGTTTTGGACATTTAGCAAAAGACTGGCAAAGATAGAAACTATCAATTGAGTTGTGTCTCCCTCTTGAAAAATAAGCACGAATTTTCTGCTGTTTCTCAAACATCACGTCATCGAATATTATTATCGAATTAGGTCTCGCTTCTGTGGGGTCTATGACCTCATCACTTTCGGTACAAGGAAAATATCCAAGCCCCTCAATTTTCTTCAATGTCTCCTTTAGTAACTGGTATTTTGGCTGGTGTAAAGACTTTGAATATATGTACACGTTTTCAAATTTCAGACCGTTTGCATCTAACAATAGAGATAACATCACATTTGTTTTCCCACAATTACTTGGACCACAGATTATTGTTCGTAGAGTATTTGGCAGCAAAGAGCTGTGACGTTGTGGTTGTTCAACATTCTCATTGCTTGACCCTAAGTTCATAATACTCAACGAGTCTTTTTGCTTAACAATCTTCATCATGCCTGAAGGCGAATCGAAATCATACTGGAACATATGTTAATAAGCATTTGTTTATATACTAGATGATGATGTTATATTGTGTATGTCTGATCACGCGGTTAGGTACTTCTACGCCTCTCTCAAAATCAGGTATCAAATACATGTTAAATAGGTATGAATGCTGGAACACGTGTCTGAATGTTGAAACACGTGTCTGAAACACGTGTCTGAATGCTGAAACACGTGTCTGAATGTTGAAACACGTGTCTGAAACACGTGTCTGAATGTTGAAACACGTGTCTGAATGCTGAAACACGTGTCTGAATGTTGAAACACGTGTCTGAATGTTGAAACACGTGTCTGAATGTTGAAACACGTGTCTGAAACACGTGTCAGAATACTGAAACACGTGTCTGAATGTTAAAGCATGTGTTGAATCATGCGATAAAACATGTGCATGAATGTATTACAAACACTATGATTATTCACATTTTATTCCTCTTTAGCCCATCATAGTTCATGATGACGTCATCATCGTTCGTAAACTATGGTCGCCGGGTTGAATCAGTTACTGTCATTGGCTTGAAGCAGTGACGTCATCATCGTTCGTAAACTATGGTCGCCGGGTTGAATCAGTTACTGTCATTGGCTTGAAGCAGTGACGTCATCATCGTTCGTGGACGATGGTCGCCGGATTGAATCAGTTACTGTCATTGGCTTGAAGCAGTGACGTCATCATCGTTCGTAAACTATGATCGCCGGATCTTCAATTCAATAAAACACCACTTACTCGTCAAATCCTTATGTATTCCGATACACATAAAGCTATAGTCTGATGTTCTCACCCACCCCAATTTGTATGCATCATATTGATTTTCATTATCAGCGGTAAATATTCTCTCTTATCTCGAGTGTTGAAGCCGATAAAGTTGTCACATTCAGAATAACGAATATTCATTGATATCAAATCGTTGAAGCTTCTTTCTTCATGTGGGTTATCAATCTCAAACTTGAAGAATCTCAAATGAGTCTCTACAGGTAATAATAGTCAAACATATTCATTTAGCCCCGACCAACACACAGGCCCAAGTAGGTTCCCAAATGATAACAATGTTGCATACAAAATAGCTTTAGGCAATAATTCGTTACATGGGAAATATCGATATTCTCAAATAAAAAATGTGTTTATCATTATAATCTTTTACGCGAACGTATGGAGTTTGTAAAAGTTGTGCTCGTGAAGGAAAATGTACAGATTGCTAATGGAGATATTTGTATAATTATTATTGGTATTTTATTCCTCATCAGCCCATCATCGTTCGTGAACGATGATGACAGGCTGTTGAATCACGTGCTAAACAAGTGTCTGAATGTTGATAATGATCGCTTATGAAGAAGATACTATAGCTCTACTCAATATTCAGACTTTTATGAAGCATGTGTTTGAATGTCATATAGATTAGCGCTTATGAAGATATCCATATGATTATTATCATTATCCACATCTATTCCTCATCATAGTTCTACCTCTTGGGTGGTTGGGGAAATGAGTTCGATCTCTATAAAACACCCTCGCATATATGTTTCCCATTGAAATTGATTGAATTTTATAAAAAGCTAACTATCCTATGAAGAAATGTGTGTCGATGAAAAATGTTTTATTAGTATATTTTTGCATACTGAAAAAATTATATTAGCACATCTATATGTTTAAGATGATTAAAAAATGTATTTTGTTATATAGCAATCGAGCTGTACAGACAGTTCGAATAATCATCGTGATGCGTAACACCGCTTCATCTAGATTCTGTATAGGTATTGGGCTACACCCAGCAGCAGCTAGATTTCGGAATGCGGAGGCAGTCCGAGCCTGGTAAATATTAACAAGTATTGCTTATCCAAGTCATATAAATATTCTAGCACGCATCGTAAAACGTTAGCGTAGTGTTTCAAACAGATATGATTTATCTGTCCGTTCAACTGCGATTACTACTTGTTAATATATAATGATAAGGTTTATTAATATTATTTTATTCTTATTAAGATTGTAGTTTATTTTTCGTGAATATTCACAGACTGAAACCTCTCAACTATTTGCTCTCGTGGTTATATGTAGCTTTACAAATATCGATATTCTCAAATAAAAAATGTGTTTATCATTATAATCTTTTACGCGAACGTATGGAGTTTGTAAAAGTTGTGCTCGTGAAGGAAAATGTACAGATTGCTAATGGAGATATTTATATAATTATTATTGGTATTTTATTCCTCATCAGCCCATCATCGTTCGTGAACGATGATGACAGGCTGTTGAATCACGTGCTAAACAAGTGTCTGAATGTTGATAATGATCGCTTATGAAGAAGATACTATAGCTCTACTCAATATTCAGACTTTTATGAAGCATGTGTTTGAATGTCATATAGATTAGCGCTTATGAAGATATCCATATGATTATTATCATTATCCACATCTATTCCTCATCATAGTTCTACCTCTTGGGTGGTTGGGGAAATGAGTTCGATCTCTATAAAACACCCTCGCATATATGTTTCCCATTGAAATTGATTGAATTTTATAAAAAGCTAACTATCCTATGAAGAAATGTGTGTCGATGAAAAATGTTTTATTAGTATATTTTTGCATACTGAAAAAATTATATTAGCACATCTATATGTTTAAGATGATTAAAAAAATGTATTTTGTTATATAGCAATCGAGCTGTACAGACAGTTCGAATAATCATCGTGATGCGTAACACCGCTTCATCTAGATTCTGTATAGGTATTGGGCTACACCCAGCAGCAGCTAGATTTCGGAATGCGGAGGCAGTCCGAGCCTGGTAAATATTAACAAGTATTGCTTATCCAAGTCATATAAATATTCTAGCACGCATCGTAAAACGTTAGCGTAGTGTTTCAAACAGATATGATTTATCCGTCCGTTCAACTGCGATTACTACTTGTTAATATATAATGATAAGGTTTATTAATATTATTTTATTCTTATTAAGATTGTAGTTTATTTTTCGTGAATATTCACAGACTGAAACCTCTCAACTATTTGCTCTCGTGGTTATATGTAGCTTTACATTGAAACTCTCCCTAACCCCACACTCAGGCCGGATACCCCGCTAATGTGAAATAGATATATTGTAACTATATGTAAATAGATTTAACCTAGCTCGTGGAATTTCGTCGACTGTTTCGTATGACTCACGGTCAACACGCTTGCGAGTCACGGATACCCCGCGGTTATATCTACAACATTAAAATCACTTGTTCTCAAGTCCTCCATAGCTGAGCGGTTAAGGAATCGGCTTTGGATTTCATGTCTCGGGTTCGACTCCCGTGTGTAGAAAAATATTTCATTTTAGTAGAAGTGTTCTACGTTAAATTGTTTCAAGTCCTCCGCGGTTAACTTTAGAGCGGGTTCGAATCTCGGTGTCTAGAAAACAATCCAGTAGAATGTGAGTACACAGATGCCTAGTTCACAGACTTCAGGTTGTCTAGGCTATAGTTAGGGAAGAACCATAGATGACTAGTTTACAGACTTCAGATTGTTCAGAGCCATACACTACCTACCCCATCGACCACGCATGCGTGATGACCTTGAAGGGGCCCTTTCGGTAAAATGAAATGGGTATTTACATGTAAGCTGAGGCGACACCTAGCGATCAGAAGGTCACCTAGAGGCGACACCACACCCTAGCCACGAGGCCGATAATACAGGGGTCAGAGACCATATCCCGACCGCCTACCCGCGCATGCGCGAATGTCCCAAACCGTCTGCTCACATCGGAAGTGGCCGGAGGCTAAGCCTCTGGAAAGTCTGCCCCAAGTGCCCCCATACCTACTGACCTCATCTAGTGTCAGCAGTCAAGTAAAATCTCATACACTAACTGTAAAATAGAAATAAATTGTTTAGTGCTACCAGAAATAACGAAAAAGTTGCCGTCAATACCATTTGAGAGATACTGTTCAATATATATGACAACATATCACACGTGATCGATGAGGTATCAATTTTCCATTATCGCGCAAATGCGTGTAGGGAAGGATCTATTGATTCTTTTGACGCAGGAGTGATTGATTTCGCTACATTATCTGAAATGCTCATTTATCGAGAAATAAAATAACTGAATTATTGAATGAATTATAATATTATTTTGATATATTTACACAAGTGCGTGAGGACGCGACAAATATGTTGTTAGGTTCTCAATTATTTTGAACAGCAATTATTGCAGCACAGATTCAGTCGGGCAAAGATTTGTTAATATTACAGAACAGTAAATTAGGTTGGCTTATACGAGCTAATCTACATGTTGATAAATTTTGTAGAATGTCAGGTAATTATTGAAACATAAATTCAGAGTGCTCTATTGACCATAAAATTGGCAAGTTTTGGGAAATAGAAGAAATCAATAGTGAATCACTTTCCTTGTCTCAGTCAGAGATATATTGTGAGAATTTATTTTCAACAACCACTACACGCGATACTCCTGGCAAATTTATAGTGAACATCCTATTTGAGGATTCAGTAAAAAATCTAGGAAAGTCGCATGATATAGCACTCTCCAAATTTTACTCTTTAGAAAATAATTAAATAAAAATTCGGCAAAATTACATGAATTTTATGCTCGAATATGAGCAGTTACAACATATGCAATTAATTGAGCCAACCGATGCAACTTTAGCAGAAGGGTAGTTCCTACCACACCATGCAATAATAAAGGAATACAGTGTGGCAAAAAAATGTCATGTCTTATTTGATGTCAAAGAGAACAGATACCGGCTTATCCCTCAATGATGTTCAGTTTTGTAGATCTAAATTGCAACAAGATTCATTCACAATTTTATTACGGTTCAGGCAGTGGACCGCATGTCCGCAGTTATATCCAAAATGTACCGAAAAGTGCTCATCAATCAAGATGTGCTAAAATACCAAAAAATAGTTTGGCGGGCGCAGCCCGTTGAACAATTAAAATATTGTATTTTAGAAACATACGGTACAGCTAGGACTCCCTTCTTGGCTATAAGATGTTCACTTCAATTGGGTTTTGACCACCAATCGTGTTTCCCACAATCTAGTGAAATCATTTTTGACGATTCTTATGTGGACGACCTTTTGACTGGTGCTAATACTGAAGAAGAATTGATTAAAACTCAGAAAGAAATTACGAGTATTCTTGCAAGCGGTGGTTTCGAATTAATTAAGTGAAATTCCATTGTCAATTTGTCAAATATTCGATCCACCTAGGTCTTTTAGGACTAATTGTGATAGTAGGCAAATCAATTATGCAGGATCTGGTGCTACCCAAAATTTCTTGGAACGAAGAAATGTCAGTTAATTAAAAAAAAAAATGGTTCACGTTTCAAACAGAATTACCAGAATTCAACAGATGTCAAATAGCTAGACACGCAGAATATATAGAAATTGAGATTCAAAATTTGTTGCTTTTTATCAAATAACGGGTTTCCGTCAAATCTATTATGCGACAAGAGTATGGTAGCACCAATGAAAAATATACGTCTCCCAAGGTTAGAACTTTGCGGGGCACTTCTGTTATCAAATTCAAGCAACAGGACTAGAGATGCCTTGCAATTAAATTTTCACGTAATCTGTTATTGGTGCAATTCAACAATAGTTATATCCTGATACAGTGTGAACGAAATAAATGGTGAACCCTTGATGCCAGCAGAGTGACTGAGATCAAGAATTTAACTAATATTAATGAGTGGCATCATGTCAATTCCGCAGAATCATGCAGATGTATCATCACGTGGCTGCTCATTAACGGCTCTCTCTCCCTAGCAGTCAATGGAACATTTTGGAATTTGACTCATCAACAGACATACCTGAACAACGTATTATCTCAAATATATCCGTCAACATTTCGAGCGAAATTAATGATTTATTGAATAAGTTTTCATCTTTAACTAAAATTCAAAGGGTGCTAGCTTATGTTAAGCGATTCATCTTCAAGATTAGTGATAAGGATAATCGACATATCGATTATTTGTCTCCAACAGAATTAAAGGGAGCTCTGAACATTTTAATTAAAAACTCACAGCAAGAGTGTGTTGCTCGTAAATACAGTTATCCATTAAATAAGAGAGAGTTGAATGAAAAGAGCAAAATTTTTTAATTAAATCCATTTTCAGTAGATGGTTTAATCCGAGCAGGAGACAGAATCAATAATGCCCAAGAATCATACGACAAGAGATACCGCAAAGTCATATTCTCACAGAATTAATAATGAAACATTAGCTTGAGAGATTGTTGCACTGCGGTATTACAAATTCGTTGTGTTCGGTCAGAGACAAGTATTGGCCTATCTCTGGGAGAAATACATGCAAGAAAATTATCAATTAATTGCAAAATTGGAAGATTCCAAATTTAAACATGACGATACTTTTGTTTCATTTGATGTTGTTCTACTATTCATAAATACCCCAAGTCAGTGATCATTTCGATGAAATGGATTTTAGATATCAATATCCCAAATTCAAACTGCACAGAACACGTGATTCTTACATCTGTATGTATAGAGCAAAACTATTTAACTTGGCAATGTGCAATCCACTTTTTCCTTTTTTTGGCGATTCTTTTCTAAGCGAACTCAGAATCTCGATAACATAAAAATTATGTCAGTTTAAAAAAGTTTCGCATATGAATGTCGATGATATTTTCGCGATTACAAGTGAAGATTTTGTTCTGCATGGCCTTTTGAAACGGCTCGATAGCCAATTTCATTCAATTGAATTTACTGTCAAAATAAAAACAGATAAGCAGCTTCCTTTCCTTGATATGACAATTATAAAAGATGGTATTCAGTTGAAATTCAACATATACAGTTTCTTATAAATGAATGTAAGTAATATATACTTTATAATTCTTAGAACTACCTGTTTTTTTCGAATGTAATTTTGAAGAAGTTTAAACAATTTAATATATTCCAATATTTTAATAACAACAAGATATTTCAAAAAATTTAATAAAAAAACATGAAATATTATATATTTTTCCGGAAAGTAAATTAAAAACGAAAGTACGTGATGCTGGAATTCAGTGGTTTACGCAGGACTTGAAACAAAGAGAAACTGAAATTACTAAATGAATTATACTTGTGTTGGCGAACTGATGAAATAAAATATGCTCGAAATACACTCAGAAATAATTACAGATTGGAAATCAAAAAGGCAAAAATAACAGCTAATGATTATGTAATAAGATCCTCGGATAATTTATCAAAAACGGCATGGAGCCTAATAAATGCTAAAAGAAATTTGAATATTAACAAATGTTCAAAGAATATTTCAGCGAATGAATTTAATAACTATTTTTCTGACATACCACATGTAATTTTGAGTAATGCAAAACAAAGTAATAGTGATTCATATATCACTCATAAACCTGTAAGTTCTTCGAGATTTTCTTTTAATGAAATCACACCGAATACAGTTAGAGAAGCAATAGCTTCCCTAAAAAATAGTAAATCTATTGATGTGTATGGATTATCAAGTAAATTAATTAAAAAAAACATAAATAACTTAGTTCTTCCCTTAACGAAACTTATCAATTTGTGTATTGAATCTAATATCTTTCCAGAATGTCTAAAAACATCTAAAGTAGTACCATTGCACAAGAAGGGCGATGTAGATGACATTTCAAACTACCGCCCTATCTCGTTGATTCCTGTTATTTCAAAAATCTTTGAAAAAATACTTTGCCATCAATTAACGACTTATTTTGAAAGCTATAATTTGTTTAGCGAATGTCAGTTTGGTTTCCGTAAGGGCCGCAGTACCGCTGATGCCTTGATAAAATTTGTTAACTATACTTTACAATGTTTTGAAAATGGTGACTATTCTTTTTCACTTTTTCTTGATCTTTCCAAGGCCTTTGATTGCGTGTCACACACGATTTTGCTTAACAAACTCAAAAATTACGGATGCGACGAGGGCAGTTGTATCTTATTATCATCATATCTATCAAATAGACTTCAAATGGTTTACGTTAACAATAACTGGTCTGGCACAAATACTGTTAATATTGGTGTACCACAGGGATCCATTATGGGCCCTGTGCTGTTTCTTATTTTTATTAACGATCTATCAAATTATCTGGATATATCTAACAACATTTTATTTGCCGATGATTCAACTGCCTCAGTTGCAAATACTGATCTGACAATGGCAAGGGAGATGTGTGAGTCAACGGAAGAGAGGGCTTTGGAATGGTGTGCAATGAATCATTTAGCTATGAATAGGGATAAAACGAATAAACTTATTTTAACCTTACGAAACAACAATTTTGAAACTAGTGTAAGTTGTATTAAATTTCTGGGTGTATTTATAAGTAAAAACTTACTTTGGGGCACTCACATTGACTACGTTGCCAGTAACCTTTGTAAAAATATATTTGTGTTAAGAAATTTAGCATCCAGTATTTCACAATCAGTTTTGAAAATAGCCTATTTTTCTTCATGTGAATCACTCCTCAGGTACGGCGTCATAGTATGGGGACACTGTGCAGATGGGTTCCGTATTTTCAGATTGCAAAGAAGGGCCATAAGGATAGTTGGAAATCTAAAATATAGGGAGGATTGTAAACCCATGTTTATCAATCTAAAAGTTCTTACTTTCCCCTGTTTATACATTCTTGAGTGTCTTCTTTACGCACATAAAAACCAACATTTACGACCCAGAAACAAAAATTTTCATGCATACCAAACAAGAAATAGAGACTGTTTCAGAAATGAAAGATGTAGATTGAGTAAAGCTCAAACCGGACCTGTTTATCAGGCGTTTAAATTTTTCAACAAAATACCCACAAAGTGGCAGGTACTTCCCATAAAATGTTTCAAATCTCTTGTTAAAGAATTTTTAATAAAAAATGCATTTTACAGTTCGAATGAATTTATTAACTGTGATGTGAGTATTGTAGCTAATACTGTTACATTTTAAATGAATCCATAGCTTATAAAACTTCATATAATAGTTTTTTTATTAATTTCAAATTGTACGCTTTATGAGCAGTTTTTTTTTCTTAACAATTTTTTATGTGTTATATTTTAATATTCAGATTGTGTATGACGACCTATTGTATTCCATTGTAATTTGACTTGTGTAAAATGCTCTATGTATTATTGGCACCAAATAAAATTATTATTATTATTATTAAATTATTATTATTATTACAATTTATATCCAAACTCAAATTATGAATGATACATTGATGAATTATCATCAAGACTGACACATATTCTTCTTACAGCCACTTATAATACTTGATAAAGTGGCAAACCTGTATCATTAATTATCAATTAGAATTAGGTTAGTTATCAATAAAATTGCTAAAATTCAAGCTGGTTCTAAGAACACCCATGAACGTAAATAAAAATAGAATATTCTTTGTTCCCTTTTAATACGGACAAGTCAAGTGTATGAGTTAATTTCTTAGTACGACAGTCCTGGCATAACATAATACAGTTTGTTCTCTAAATTTGTGGGACAGAAACATAGAATGTGTAGTCTCTGAATCCTTGTCAAGGAAAGATCATTAATATTTGTGAAATATCGACAAAGTCGAAGAAGTTCCCCACAGTTTCAATAGGAAATCATGAGAAACGTATTTGATAGAAATGGTTCAAAAGAAAACAAGTGCTTTACAGTATACTGGTAGTTGAGACATATTTTTATGATCTAATTTGAGTAAGCAAGTGAGTCGCTTGCTATGGTTCAAATTTTTCACCCTGTCTTTTCCGTTCAAGCTACAATATATTATCGTGACCATAACATGAGACGTGCAGGACGTAATCGTTCCTTATTGAACATGTAATTAAAATATTAACTTTAGGCTTGAGGCTTGAAGCCTGCCCTGAAGATGCCACCTGTGATGGTTGGCGAAACGTCGGCATCAAGTCGAGCTATTGTGACGCGGAATCCATCCGGAAGACAAGATTATTCAAGATTAGCTGTCCGCGGAAGTCTACTATCCAAGAAAAACATTGAACGTCATTATAAAACGAAACATTTTCAAAATTACTCAAAATATACAGATTTGCGGACAGAAAAATTTGAAGCTTTGAAGCGCGGATTGAAATCGCAGAAATCTTTGTTTACAAAACTCAATACTGAACAAGAGGCTGCAATTCGTGCCAGCTTTTAAAACTGCGAAACGTGGAAAACCATTCACCGATGGAGAAATGATCAAAGAATGCGTAATTGCAATAGCCGATTAATGTGTCCCGAAAAGGTAAATTTATTCAAAACTGTCAGTTTGTCAGCAAACTCTGTGGATCGGAGGGTAGAAGACATCGCAGAAAATGTATCATCTCAACTGTCTGACAAAAATGGAGATCTTGAGTGGTTTTCTCTGGTGTTGGATGAGTCAACGGATGTGTTAGATACTGCTCAGGTGTTGATATTTATTCGAGGAGTAGATAAAAGGCATGAAGTGTTTGAAGAACTTCTTAATATTGACTACTGGGGAAGATATTTTTGAGAGCGTTGAGATTGTTATAAATAGAAAGAATCTTCGATATAAAGACTTGAAATCTATTACTACTGATGGAGGCAAAAACATGTTTGGTGAAAACAGAGGAGTGGCTGCTCCTGTGTCAAAGGCTGTAGAAAATGATAGTGGTTCAAAACCGTCTTACATCGTATCATTCATGAACAGTCCTGTGGGGGAGAAGTTTGGATATATCTGAACTTTTAAGACCATTAATATCAGCTGTTAATTTCATTAGATCCATTGGGCTGAATTATTGGCAGTAATTATTTGAATAAAATTGTTTTGAATTTCAAATAACCCATAACGCAGAAGAAATAGTTTTCTGTTTGTTTTTGAAATATCATACTTTCTAATTAATTCCGATAATATTATTGAAATACTATTATCTCTGGTTGAATTTAAGATTTTTCATTTCCGGTACAAGAAAGTGTTGACGTATTATTTGAATGAATATTTTGTTTCAATAATCGATAATCTTCATGCCTTAGAGTGTAGAAGAGCTATAAGAATATCAACTTTAAATTTTGGATTCATAAAGGGGTTCGTTTGCAGGTAATCTTTTAACTCTTCTCGTCGTGCTATATGTTGATATAGGTTACCTTGACTTGAGACCTCATTAATAAACTATAAAAGCGTTCACATTGTGGATGCATTATAAAAACATAAATGAGGAATAGTTTCAGTGAAGAAGGATATGATTATTTCTCAATTATAGTATTCAGAATTCAGCTTTACATTGATCACACGGCAAACCATGTACCTACTTGATTTTGAATATATTCTCTCCTGTCACATTGTAGTATTTCATCTATGAAAATCAGATTGACAACATAACACATGCATATTTTGTTTGACATTAATGTTCAATTTCTGAACTATGATTGAAGGTCTTGGTGGGGTAACTTGATGATGTTTTTTCACGTTTTTAAAAGTTTTGTGATTCTAAAAATGTCCTTCTCTTGGTGAACTGAGTGTTCTTCCCATGTTTTCTAGGAATCTTAAATTTAATTTTCCCATCAAAACTGATCTCATTTATTTTCGTAGAATTATTTCCATTAATTGATGTGAACATAACATCTAATGCATCTAAATAGAATTTATCGTTAATACAAAGTTCTATATATTGACAAAATAACTATTAAAAGTTCGATTTTCACTGTTTAAGCTTAGAATGGAATTTCGTCACGTGAGTTATATTATAAGAAAACAACGTCGTATTATAAACATTATTAGAATTATCATATATCTATATAGTGCTGACTTGCAATGTATACGTGAGGTTACACATTCATAATCTGCTGTATTCATATTAGTTCTGACATGATATTCTTATAATTACTATCTCAGTATATTGTATGATATATTTTATTCAATAAAATCAATTTTTTCCTAAGTCGAAATACGACTTATATAATTGGCGCTGCAGAACAGGATTGCTACGAAGAATTCGACGTGGATAACTTTTCTGTTTCAACAGTTTAGTGGCAATTTGAACGATAAACGTTTCTTCACTTCCTTCAGGGAAAGTGTTGTAACCGGCATATCATCTCCAGTCCAGAGGCCTTCCAGTTCGAGTTCGATGTATACCAGAATCGTACTGTAAGCACTCCATTTTATTTTCCATATGTCAGACTCCTCTAGATCCTCTCAATCCTTTTGTGAAGACAATCTAGAGTTTATCGATCAACTAACCGATAGGTTAAATAATTTCTCTCTTGCATCGAGCAATAGTGATATTACAAAAAATAATTCTAACATTACCGTTGAATCTGTTCAAGTAGAACAAAATTCATACAAGATGACCCAAGTACCAAATTTCACCAAAGTACATGCCGAAACAATTCCAGAATTTGATGGCAATGTAAACGAATCGAATTTCTTTTTAGAGAGTATCGATAGTATAGTTACGCATTTCCTTGATCAACAAAACGTAAATAATTTCCAGAACATAATCATTTTTCGCACTATAATAAGTAAATTAAAAGGACCTGCAAGGGAAGTTGTTAACATAAGTTGTGCTAGTACTATCCAAGAGATAAAAAACGAATTAACAAAAAACTTTAGCGATCCTAGGAATGAAACGTGTCTATCTCTAGACTTGAATAACCTAAGGCAGTTGCAACATGAAACCCCTTATCAGTTTCATGACCGTGTGAGAAAGATGTTAAACACTATTTCCAACTATCTTGCTATTCACGAAAACGATATAAATATACGCAAATTTAAATTAAATATGTATAAAAATCAAGCCCTTGCAGTATTTTTGGCAGGTTTACGAAACCCTTACGGAATTATGGTCCGTACAAAGGAACCAAAAACAATGTTAGATGCAATAAATTTCATTAGAAACGAAGATAACATTAAATATATTCAAAATTCACATTCACATAATATTCAACAACCCGTTAATATGCATTCACAAAAGAAAAATATTTCTCATCAAGTACACCAAAATCATTCATCACGAAATAATTTTGCGAACAATTTTACACAACAACACTCTCAGCCCTCTACCTCTAACAATATGTTCCACCAAAATTATCCCAAAATTAGACCATCTTTTCCTACTGGTCCCGTGAATGTTCAACCAACACAGAGACAGACACCACAAAAATTCTTTACGAACAAACAAGTATTCGGTAAACCACCAAAACCAACAAATGTTTTCAAGCCCAAACCAAACGGAACGTTCCCATATAGACCAACACCCATGAGCATGACCACAAATACGGAATTGAAACCACAATCTGTACCCAAACAAAATTGGCATGCTGAGGAATTGTTTAATACAGAACAAGTAGAATTTTCAGATGAGAACTATACAGAGTGTTCTTCCGATACCGAGGCAGAGTGTCCTCAGGAATACGAAAATAATTATGAATATGAATTCCTTGAAGAAGAATTTCAGGATTTTCACGAGAACACGTCTCAAGATCCGAAACCATAGTAGAATTCAATAATTCCTTTGACAAACGATAACTACCATATATCGACATATACGATCCCCCTTTGAAATTATTAATTGATACTGGTGCAACCAAATCTTTTTTAGATCCCGAAATCGTGAACAAATATTTTAATGAATAGAAAACTCATGAGCTGTTTGTCGTTTCGACCTCTTTCGCTTCCTCTAAGCACGACACGTCTGTTACAATACCAGCGTTTAGGGAGTTCAAGCAAAATACCGACCTAAAATTTTATTCCTATAAGTTCCATGATATTTTTGATGGACTAATCGGAATCGATCTTACCCAATCTTTGAACGCACAATTAGATTTTGCAAATTCACAAGTTATAACTCCAAATACCAAAATACCTATCAAATACTTTGATTCCAACCCAAAATTATTAATAGAAAAGTTATTACCAGGAAATACTGTGTCGAGAATCGTAATCCCTGTTACGACCCCTTCAGGCGAAATCTTAGTACCTCAACAAATAATCCGAAACTGTGTAATAGCCGAAACCTTAACAATATTCTCAAATGGATGGGCCCAAGTAGAAATTCATAATAATTCAGAACATGCTATAAATTTCACAATACTATATCCAATCAAATCACTACCAGTCCATAATAATTTTGAATTCTTTCACAAGAATGTACAGCCAAGCGAAACGTTTGATGAAAATCAAAATAATAACAATGAAAATAATCAAGACGACTCACATTCCGTCACAGGTAATATAGACGAAACCCCCGACCTAAATGACGTCGAAAATCAAGATGACAACGGTGATAATAATACTGTTCACACTAGTCGTGAAAACCCAATTCTTGAAATACCAATATCAGAAACAGCTATTAATAATTTCCCATATCAGATATTTTTAAAAGTCGTTTTACATTCACCACCATTACCAATACTTACCAGACCTTTCGAAAATAGAACTAGGACCACTGTACAGGTTTCTGAAAACAACTTCGAACATGAAATAATAGACATATTCAAAGAATTCAATAGAACCAATAGAACATTTGCTGTAAATATAGACCGAGCAGAGCTTATTCCAAAATTTTGCCGTATTTTAAGCCTACCCAATCACCGCATTAACAGCTGTTCACGTCACTAAAGCATTTATAAATTATATGACTCATCACGGTACTCCAAAATTATTGACATTAGACAATGGTACCGAGTTGAAAAATAATATTATAAAAGAATTTGCCTTATTGCACAAAATCAAGCTTCATTATACGACACCTCTAAACCCTAATTCTAATAGTGCTATTGAAAGATTTCATTCAACTATCCTTGAACACCTAAGAATTATTAGAGAAACAAAAAAGGATCTAAACAACCTAGATCAAATGCCTCACGCAATACTTGGATATAATCATTCTATTCACTCAGACACCAAACAACGTCCAATAGATGTCATAAATGGTGATTTGGATGCAAACAGTCCGTTCGATATAGACCTTAATGAGAAATTATACACTAATTATATTAACCAACACAAAGAATGCACTGCCGAAATATACAAACATTTGAATCGGCAAATGTCAAATCAAAAAGAAAGAAATAAAGAAAAACGAAACAAAGATAGAACTTGCTAAACAAAAATTAATATCTCTACAACCGAATAAAAGATTTAAACGAGGTCTGATAAATGGCTTAAGATCCATCTTCAAAAGTATTTCCGGCAATTTGGACGCCGAATATGGTCGTCGTTACGACGAGGCTATTACTAATTTGAAATCAAACCAAGATGAATTGATGTTTGATGACAATCTGCAAAACAGTTATAAATACTATGAAATATTAGATGTTCAGTCATATCTCTCAATGGACCGAATAGTCTTCTTAATTCACTTTCCGATTGTCTATCCCCAAACTTATTCCTATTACCATTTGTATTCTATACCTACTAAAGATAAAACCACCCTCGTCCCTTTCAAACCTTATCTGGCTGTGGAAGATAGTTACTATCAGTACGAAGATGAAGAATGCAGAAACATCCACCCATTGTATTACTGTGCCAATGGAAGGCCCATAGAACAAGCAACCCAAAATGACTGCACGCATCAACTCCTTCAACTGAAGAATTCAAATGCACAGCGTGTCATCAAGTTCCAGTTTTGGTCGATCAAGAAATAATTGAACAAATCTCTCCAACACATTACATCGCTGTTTTACCAGAAGCCGTCAAAGTCAAACTCACGTGTCACAAATCCGACTTTACTATTCTCATAGGCACCTTCTTAATCGAGCTACCTACCAACTGCAGTTTACAAACACCAAAAAGCCTATACACAAATAATGAAGACATTATCGCTGGACAACCACTTTTATTACCCGCTGTGCCTACACCGAAAGTTGTCAACCATTCAAGCTAACAATTAATCCTACACGACGTACCATTGGACCGACTACATCAGTTACTGAAAGAACAACGAGAAATCCGGCAAATAACCCTCAAGGACATGCCAGAAAATTTAACCCATTATTGGACTTCTCCATGATACATAATTTTATTGACTATCATAATATTTGGCCTATTCCGGTTAATTAAAAACAAACTACCAAAATCCGAGAAATCATCACCAAGAGATCACCGGATAGAAACCGTCAAGGAAACTATAGTTCAACCAGTACAACCAACTATCGAAGACGAAGATGAATAATCAATCAATTCATTCACCCACTGTATTGATTTCTCTGAGAAGGGAAGAGTTATATTCTAAGAAAACAACGTCGTATTATAAACATTATTAGAATTATCATATATCTATATAGTGCTGACTTGCAATGTATACGTGAGGTTACACATTCATAATCTGCTGTATTCATATTAGTTCTGACATGATATTCTTATAATTAACATCTCAGTATATTGTATGATATATTTTATTCAATAAAATCAACTTTTTCCTAAGTCGAAATACGACTTATATAATTCGTGTTAATTCAATTTCTATACGTTCAGTGTAGTCAAATGAGTTTTTGAACCGTAAAAAAGGAAAAGGGTCGATTTTGATGAGACAAAGTGCATTCTCTCCAGAATGTTATCATAAACTAGATCTACCTCATAGATAGTTGTGCAAATTGTTTATATTGCTTATAAACAGTAATTTATAACAATTTAATCAGCTGGTTTTTGGGATTACATGAAAAATGCTAAATTTGACCATTTTTGATCGGGTAAACACTATTTCTGGTCATTAAACATATGAAACTAGTTGAACAAATAGATGAATTAACTCCATTTGCTATAACCAATTTAAAACTCCGAGTTGACGGTCGTTTTCGGATAATTTTGGGAATCTGAATTCGAACTTATCGTTAATATCGTCTTTATAAACAAATTATGTTTATTAATAAATATACGAATTTGATCAAAATGTCGAGTTTATAGTCGTTTTCGGATGATTTTGGCCTTCTGAGTGAGATTTAATGGCTATTATAGTCTTCAAATGCATACAATAATTTTTGAATTGTTATAAACGAATTATTTATCAACAAGTATAGGAATTTGGCCAAAATGTCGAGTTTATAGTCGTTTTCGCATAGTTTTGGCCTCTTGAGTACGATTTTATTGCTATTATGGTCTTTAAATGCATACATAAAATTCTGAATTGTTATAAACAAATTATTTATTGACCAGTATACGAATTTGACCAAAATGTCAAGATTATAGTCGTTTTCGGATAACTTTGGCCTCATGAGTAGGATTTTTTGCTATTATTAATTTTTAAATCAATATAAACAAATTACTCATCAAAAAGTATTCGAATTGGACCAAAATTCCAAGTGCAGATTGTTTTTGAAATTAAACTGATAATAACCAAATAAATTCGGTATATCAAAAAAATCAAAACAAATAAATACAGTTCTCGTCAAATAACTTGGCCCGTACGTCATCAATGGGCATATCTGATTATGAGAACTTCTTGAGTCACACGTGTTATATTGTTAGGTTGGTACAGAAATTTCCGTAAGCCACACGCTGCAGAATCAACTTTATCGGTTGTACTCGTACCTAGTCGGTTAGCATTTTCAAGTTTCTTATAGTGTTCGTCATTCCGAGCTTATCATGTTTATATATAAATATTTTCTTCTGTTATAACCTAAACCTATAACATTCGCTAGTTTACATTGTTTACTCAGATTATCTTTTTAGAGTGAATATTAGTTTCAATACTATTAATGTATTGTCGTGTATTAGAACAAATTATACTTTTAACGGACGTGCAGCAGAAATTGTGTTAGGTTCCCAGTGAATGAAGGAATCAGACAGCAACGGCATTTGAATACAATTGCATATTGCATCAGGACATGAAAGGCCTGCAACTTGACAAAAATAACGTGATTCAAATACGATAGGATGGGGATGTTTTGTCTCTTTCTAGATCATTACAATGCCATTGACGTATGTGGTTTTCTTAGAAATTATACGTTACAATGTTTCTTTATCTAAATCATGAGTATTAGAAGAAGATAGACAATTTATAATGTGCCGATATTATTTCATACAGGTGCCAAGTTATTTGACGAGAACTGTATGTATGTTACCAGAAAAATCTCAATTTTGAAAGGAACAAATACAAAATATTTCATCGAGGAGTTCGAGTGCACGATATTTAGACGATGAATATAGAATAATGTTTCAGAGAATTTTTGACAAACAAATTGTTGAATCAAACTTAAGGGTTTTGATTTTTATTGAAAAAAACGTTGTCTTAAATTTCATATTTTGATAATAAATTCATAATAAATTCGATAAAATTTAATAAAATGCAATAAAATAATATTCAGATGAAAATTTACATCAGTTATCATCGTCATTAACATCAGAATCGGAATAAATTTCATTAAAATCTTCTTCTATGTTGTCATCGTCATCTTGTTCATTCGTACTAATTAGATTATCGTCGTCATAAAATATTTTTCGATGCTGTCACGACTTCTGATGTACCGAGATGTTGTCATCTTTGTGAACAGCTGCCGTACAGGATTTTTTAATTTTTGTACTACCTGCGAATTCTCATCTTCATATGTTCATCTTAGAGTTGATAGGGTTTTCATTTGAAATTCGTTGATGTTAGGATTTGAAAAAAAAATTCTTTGGGCAGCATTGAAGCGAGAATTTTGAATTATTTTACGTGATACATTTGAATGAAACTGATTATTTCTCATATGTATATATATATATATATATATGAATTAAACTATTTTTTTGAGCTTGCCATTTTTCATTATATTAAAACTTGATACATTTCATCAATTTTGTCAAAAAAATCAATTTCTGAGTGTACATATTATATAAAAATGAATGAAAATGTCACATTTCGTTTTCTTTCATTTGTTCATAAATAATTTGTTTAAATTTAAAAATGTATGTATGCATTTAAAGACCATAATATCAATTAAATCGTACTCAGGAGGCCAAAATTATCCGAAAACGACTATAAACTCGACATTTAAATGGTTAAATTCGTATACTTGTTGATGAATAATTTGTTCATAACAATTTAAAAATGCATGTATGCATTTAAAGACTATACCAGGAGTAAAATCGTACTCAGGAGGTCAACATTATCCGAAAACGACTATCAACTCGACATTTTGGTCAAATTCGTATACTTAATAAATAATTTGTTCGACTATTTTCTTAACTAGTTTCATATGTTCACTGACCGGAAATAGTCTTTAACCCATCAAAAATGATCAAATTTGGTATGTTTTATGTAATCTCAACAATCAGCTAGTTAAATTGTTAATTTATTGTTTATAAACAATATAAGCAGTTTTCACAACTATCTATGAGGTAGACCTTGTTTCTGATAACATTCTGAAGACAAAGTACTTTGTCTCATCAAAATCGACCCTTTTTCCAAGGATATACGGGTTTGTCCTATTTTTATACCCATTTCATTGCACTAGTTAGTTTGAGAGAGACCGTAACTGAATTCACATACGGTTCAATTGTTATCTACAGTACATATAATAATAACTGTATTCTACAAGTGGCAAACCTGCTAATCTGGAATTCCGTTCTGAGATTGATAAACGAAGTAATATGTTTATTCCTCAATGGTACTAGTTCTTTTATGTTTCTCCAACTAATAAGCTGTTGACGAATCGCGATTTTTCAGGTCTTGAGAAATGATTTAACAAATGGTATCAATGGTTAGTAGGGAATATTTCATAGATATTAAAATATCATTTCTAGGTACAGGAAAATTCCAAGTGGTTTGAAATTTATCATGAGTTGCTTAAATTTCTTCTGTAGATAATATTTTGGTAAGAATTCTGATTAGTATAACTGAATTTTTGATTTCGATTCTTTGAGCCTATTGAGAACTAATTTCAATGTGAACTCTCGGTGTATAATGTTGTATGTATTATTATATTGTTCCGGTATACTATGTGTATTTCATCAACTCAACTTCTTAGGATGTTATTACATTAGCACTTGTATCGAAAAGTTTTGTGAAGGTTGTAAAATATAGAATGTAATAAATTTGGATTAGACTTCGGTTTTATAGGTATTGATTGTAATGGAGAAATACGTGTATTCGTTTCTAAATTGTTGTAAATTAGTTTGATTTGTTTGAATGTTCCTCATTGTAATAATATTATGTTTCTTTGGTTGTTTAAACTTTCCGTTCCAGCGTTATCGTTAGTTTTGCTTTCATCGTGAGATTCGTTCAGTATTTCAACATTCGAAAGTTTCGATTCATTTTCTATCGTTTTTCATGCTTTTGTTTCAGGATTATTCACATACATTTCTACATTTTTCTAACGTTTTCCATTCCCACCATTATGTGTCATTAAATCTGATGTTAACACGTATTAACAAGTGACATCATGTATTATTTTATAGAATGATACTCGAGGAGAAAAAGAGCTGGAGAACCATCTCAAACAAGCTCCACAGATGCAAAATGGGCTCACAAGAAGACAACTTAGAATTTTGGCTTTGATTTTTCTAGAGTGAACCACGAGAAAATTTCTGAATCCTGGATGATCTGGGAGGAGAAACTTGGTTCATGAGTTCATGACTACTCGCAAACATGCTTCATCTCCACGCTTCACCAGGTATGATGTATCAATTTTTTTCACCAAATTAGAAGGTTTGATGGAAAAAGAGCATTTTCCTCTTTAGAGGGTGTTTGACATCGACGAAACTGAAATATCCTTGCAAAGTCATAGCTATAAAAGGAGCAAAACAAGTAGGGTATATGAGGTTGAAAGGGGAATCAAGGTTATAATCGCATGGGTAAATGCAATGGGTGATTCCATTCTCTCGGTATTTGAGTCCCCCAGTGTTTTTAAAAGGAAGGAGCATGCTCAGCCCAGGAAGTATCGGTCGAAAGGTAAGATGTGATGGTCCTAATTCTAGCAGGTGTCGTGTAATAACTGACAGTTCATAAAAAAATGAAATAGAGAATGAAAAAGCAGCGAAGCTAATGGAAAACAAATGATGTCAGCAATAAAATACGGGTAATGAAATCTGAAGTAGTCCAAAAGGTAGACCCAAGCAGTTTGGAAAAAGATGGAGCACTATCTTCATGCGATGATTCACTTGAAGATGTTTGCTCTAAGAACAAACTCAAGTCAAAATTGAAAACCTGAAGGATGCTGATTAAGCATTAGTCCGCATTGCCGGTGAAAAGGCGGTTATAGTTAGTAGATACACATGGCTACCTTTCGACCCTAAGTGTCTCCGGTCTAGGTGCGACTAATTCGATCATAGAGCTAGAACGAGTAACATAGAAAAGATGGAGCATAGAATGGTAGAGTAACCTAAGCCATAGAGCTTGGAGGTGGATCATAGAAAGTGAGATTATAGAATATGATGGTTATAGAGCTAGAGGATGAGTGTCATGGCGTCTATATGAACTGTCATGCCCGTGCACGCCATCTGACAATGCCTGTCTGTCAACAGATAGCTGCCGTCATCCATGAATAAACAGTCTCCAGGTCTGTCACGTTCAATGAAGTGTCATGGCGCCATTACAAGAACTATCAATTCATAGTAACATTGATCCATAATAAAGCATATTCATGTTGACAAAAATAGGAACATTTATTTGATAAAAAATACATATGTAAGATGATTCATGCAGCTCATCAGTTGGTTCTCCACACTAAATTCCGAACTGATCCAGTAATTGAGGAATACGCCATAAGACTATCGTTAATGATGATGCAACAGGCACGGGTGTTTTTAGAGAATTTTATCAATCTTATCATCTCATGTTTGACTCCAACTGTCGATGACTCCATGACATCGTTTTGTTTCGAACAATCGATCACAAAAATTCCTTTAAAGCTGAATAATCGAGCATCTGCTCACTTATCATTTTATTCGAAAATGATTTCTGGAATCCGTAGTACATCTGTTAGGCTTCCACATATTGTTGATCGTTGGAATGCAATTTCATTGCTTCAGTCGTATAGTAGTTTCGTTGTTTGAACAGTGTGTTGTATTGAAATTACTGTTCCTTATATTATTCAAAATAGAATGCAAACAGTAGAAGAATAATCTTCAACGTTCTCAGCCCGTCAGAGCGGATCCTCTCAATTGATTCAGTGAGTTTCCTAACTTCCTAAATTGTGTAAGAAGGTGAACAATTACTATCAATTCCTAATGAAAAGTATCATTTCAAGAATACTGAATACGTTGAATAAACACAGGCTAACACAAAAAAAATTAGATTATTGACATTCAATGTACTGTTCTTGTCAGCCAGCACATATTTTGATTAAATAATTATATAATGCAGAATTCCGTTGATTCATATACCAAGGTGTTAAATGCCATAAAAGAACAAACTAAAACTTTAAAATCAGAAATATAGGGAAATATAACTCAAATATCACAAGAAGCCATCGCAATGTGGAATAACATACAAGAGATAGACTGCATTCACAACTTTGGAACAACAAATTTCGTCCTTAGAAAGAATTATCTGAAAAAATAATGTTATATTTTTGGTTTCAACTTCAACGATTTTAATAATATTTATAAGATTAAGAGGAAGGACCATTCTATTCCATTATATCATAATGTCTTGTTAAAAGAAATCTTTTCAATTTTATTAAACAATTGAATGAAAGTTATTTATATGTTGATAACGACCTGTGTAAAGAAGATCAACCTACAAACAAGATACTGAGAGATCATATGAAAGAAGAACAAACTGAAGGGAATAGGGTATGAGAGATGAAAAAGTCGTTATAAGCAACAAACAACTATAACATAGACGGTCCAGATACGCGAACAAAAGGAACTGAAGATGGAGTGGAAAAATCCTATAAATCTTAGTGGTCTATCAACCTCTCCTCCTGCTGTATGAATAAAAGGAGTACAAAATACAAGCGATATCATATAACACAGAAAAAGTTCAAAGCTATATAAATACGGATTTTCCAGTATTAGTCTAGTTCCGATGAAAAAACACGTAAAAATATTAAGAAGGGATGTTAATAAGAGCCAAGTTGAATGATAATTGAATAGCTTCAATAATATTAATTATTTACAAATAATTTGTAACGTTCCTTTCATTTTGACGTTCAATACTCACTTTGATTCCGATGTTCCTTGAAGTCTACCAGATCTGAATTCTAGCAGGTGTCGTGTAATAACTGACACTCCATAAAAAAATGAAATAGAGAATGAAAAAGCAGCGAAGCTAATGGAAAACAAATGATGTCAGCAATAAAATACGGGTAATGAAATCTGAAGTAAGAGATACTGAGAGATCATATGAAAGAAGAACAAACTGAAGGGAATAGGGTATAAGAGATGAAAAAGTCGTTATAAGCAACGAACAACTATAACATAGACGGTCCAGATACGCGAACCAAAGGAACTGAAGATGGAGTGGAAAAATCCTATAAATCTTAGTGGTCTATCAACCTCTCCTCCTGCTGTATGAATAAAAGGAGTACAAAATACAAGCGATATCATGTAACACAGAAAAAGTTCAAAGCTATATAAATACGGATTTTCCAGTACTAGTCTAGTTCCGATGAAAAAACACGTGAAAATATTAAGAAGGGATGTTAGTAAGAGCCAAGTTGAATGATAATTGAATAGCTTCAATAATATTAATTATTTACAAATAATTTGTAACGTTCCTTTCATTTTGACGTTCAATACTCACTATGATTCCGATGTTCCTTGAAGTCTACCAGATCTGAATCTAATTGCCTTATCTCGGCATCCAAATTTTTGTTAAGGTTTACTCCTCATCAAGAATCATATAAAGAAGTTCCAACTCTAACTCCAAATTGGTCATGTCTTACTTAAATATTATTCTTCAGGAACGAAACGATACTCTTATAGACTATGAACTTCTAATCGGTGACATAAATTATAATATATTAACATCTAATGATATTGAAGTTAATGATTACTTGAACGTAATGGCTGAAAATTTTTACATATCAACCATAATTAATTTCCGACTAGACCACATGTTCAGAATCATGTACTCACTTCAAAGCATATTGCCCTTCGTAATAAAACTGAGACTACTGACCATGATGTAACGACATTGGAAATAGTGTTTGATAAAAAAAAATCATACTAATAAATGCCTAACGACAAATAAGTCAGTCAATGAAGTTCTAGACTGAAATGAATTAAAAAATTTAGTGAAGTTATAATGGAAATGGGAAACAACATGTAAAGTAAAGAACAGTGAAACTGCAATGAAATATTTCATGCTCAACAGAAGCATTGAAAAGTAAAAAGACATGGGTAACTCAATGATAAATAATAAACAAAAGTTGAGGAAACCAAATATTGTATACCCAGAAAATGAAATACTGAGCCACTATGAAACATATAGAAAAGCTTTGAATTATTCAATAAAATAACTAGACCAATTATCACAAGGATCAAATAAACAAACTTAATTCATTCAAAATTAATATGGAAAACTATAAACAACGCATCAGGAATATGTGACAATAGAAAAGAAATGAAATCAAAACGAGAAAGAAATGGAGAAATTACTGAAAATGAATCAAAATTATCTAATATTTTAACGAGTATCTTTGTGATGTGGATCATAAATTAGCATTATGTGTTGAATCAAATGTTGAAGTGCAAAATTCTGAACATAGTATATATCTCTTTCCATCTGATACCAGAGAAGTAGAAACACAATAAACGAAATTTCAAATATAAAAAGTTGTGGATCTAATGGGTTTAGGAGCTTAAACATTGAAATTGATAAGACAACAAATTTCAACACCGCTGAACCCATATTAAAGTAAAAACGGTGAAGCCTCTGTTTGAATCAGGAGAAAGATCGGGTTACTGCTAGCTATAGGTTGTTTTGTCTAATTTCTACCATGACTGAAGTTTTTGAAAAACAACTCAAGCAAAAGCTTATTAGTTTTTTATATAAACATAATTTGCTGTAAAATAATCAAATTGGATTTCAGAAAGTTATTAGCACTCAGGACGATACAAAAGTACTGACAAAATATTCCTTTACATATGACATTCATTTTCAACAGGATGGTGCACCCCTCCCCCACCTTCAATACTATTTAACACCTCTGGATTACTTCCTTTGGGGTATTTGAAAGATCATGTGTACCCAGACTTCTACTATTGTTTTGGAAGATCTCAAAAACAAAATAAGGAATGAATGTAGAGCCCTTGATGCTGAGGTGTTGAGAAGCGTTACTTCGCGTGAACTACTCCACCGAGCTGAAAGATGTGTAGAAGCAGTTGGTCAACATTACGAACATATGCTTTAATTATCATATTCTTGTGCCCCCTCATATTTTTCTGTTTCTTTTACTTAATACACAATTCTCGGGAAATAGGTCACATTAACACATATATTTTTATTTTTACCCTCGTCTTTACGTACGTTTCGGTCTCACGACCATCATCAGAAGACTTATTAATACAAAAACCTGATTACTTAGAAATACTGTAATAACACAAAGCGTCCTTATCGCACAAATTTCGTTTAAATGCCAACGTCGCGAAACGAACGGAGACATGAAATCGGAACTATAACACAGCAATGTTGCAGCGTAAAAATTAAAAATCCACTATTAAGTAGAATCATCAATAAATACGAACACATTTCATAAATGTCTGCGAGAGACTAACATACAAAGAGTTCTATCCTCTTTGCTAACAGACGAGACCATCTCAAGTGTTCATTTAAGCGCCAGATGTCATAATTTATTAGGTGATAAAAGAAGGTCTCTGGCCTGTGAGAAATACTTTAGACAATTCTACCTAAAGTAAACTTTTACATTATAAGGACGTAAGTAGGAATTTGCAAGAATATTAATTAATTAAATTAGTATAAATATGACTTAGTGTTTGAACGTCACTCCTATGATTAACAGACTTGGAGTCACGTTTTATATGAATCATCTCCAGAATAGATCTTTTATAATAATTGGTTTCCTTAGTTAAAATATTAACATTCTTGTAATCAAATTGATGGTTATAATCAAAGCAATGTTTAGCAAGCGCGGTGGAATTTTCTAAGTTTTTGTTTCTTGTGCTATACTTATGGCCATACATTCTTTTTTGTAAATATTGTTTAGAGATACCAGTATAGGTCCCATCACAATCTAAACAATTTAATTTGTATACTGTGTGGGTTTGTTTATCTTTAGGAATTACAGGTTTTAGATTTGAGAAATATTTCCCAACACAGTTAGTAGGTTTATGCGCTACGTTTATATCATACTTTTTCAAACATTTCTTAATTTTCTCTGAGGTCTCCGGAATGTATGGTAAAGTTATATAATTGTCTGAATTACCTTTTACGTTATTTTTATATGACGCTCCATTATAAATTTTGTTTATTCTCTCTTTAATAATAGGATTGAAAAAAGTTTTTGGGTAGCCATTCAATTCCAGTGTATTACGAACAATTTTTAGATTTTTGGGACGGTCCTCTGGGTGGGACAATTTAACCGCGCGGTCTGTAAGACTGTTTATGACGCTTTTTTTATAACAAGTTGGTGCAACGGAATTGAAGTGAAGATAGCGTTGAGACCAAACTTCTTTAGTAAACCACGAAGTTTTTATTTCTCCATCTGCATCATGCCTAATATTCATATCTAAGAAATTTATGTTTTTGTTAACTTCTATTTCACAGGTAAATTGAAGTTTACAGTGGAAATTGTTAAATTTATTAATCACGTACTGAATTTTGTCATTGGGAAGACACATAAGGCAATCATCTACATACCGTTTAAAAAATACGGGCCGAAAATCTAATGAACTTATAACAGATTCCTCCAGGCATTCCATAACGAGGTTAGCAATGGTAGCAGAAATAGGAGATCCCATTGCTGTGCCGAATATTTGTCCAAAATATTGTTCACCGTACTGAAAATAAGTGCATTCTAAACAAAACTTCACAGCATTTATAAATTCCGATTGATCTAGAGGTGTGTGGTTTTTAATCTCTGCCCAACGTTTTTTGATGCTATTCAATGCCAAATCGACTGGTATATTTGTAAATAAAGAAACAACGTCTAAGGAAATTAGTTGATGGTTTACGGGTACGGATTGATTTTTTATAAATTCATTAAAATGCCATGAGTCTTTCACATAAAATTCATTATTTCCTATTATATTATTGATCGATTTTGATAAAAATTTTGATAAATTGTAAGTAGGCGCTCCTATATTACTAATAATGGGTCTTAGAGGTATATCAATTTTATGTAGTTTTGGAAGCCCATAGATATAAGGTGCTAGCCCATTATGGCAAATTAATTTATTTTTCTTTTACTATTCATTCTTTGTTTGACGTTCGGTAAAATACATAGTTGATTTCAACTAGAGGAAGGTTTTTTTATTGATGACGATTATAAGTGAGAAATATTTCTTTTTCTGCATTCATGCAAAAAACAAAACTTCATTGAACTATAAATTATCAATTATTATTGAAGTCAAAATCAAGATTACACAAAATATCGTAGCCTACTGCAATTCTTTCAATTTGAAATTTCAATTGTCGTTTCCTCTATCAAATCAAATGTATAATACAAAGTGTGATACATCGTTGGATAGATAATTTTGAGTAGAAATCAAAAATTGCAAAAAATATACAGGGTGCTATTCGGAATAAAAAGATTAGAGTCACTTCCGGTCAAACCGGAAGTGACTTTCAATTTTTGTCTTTCTCAGTTGAAGGTTCCTTGAACGAATTGAAGATCATGAAATTTTCAGATTTTTATCTTCCAAAATGGCTGAGATAATCCATTGGAACAGGTATACTGGGACACCCGGTATAATTGGGAATGTAGGGAAGAGTTATGCGTCATAGATTGATTAACTCATTGAAAAAAAAAAACGTACAAATAATTCACTGTTCTCTCGTACAGTAGACTCCCTATAGATCGCATGTGGGTGTTTGTAAGCCCCAATTTGAGATCTGCTACAACCCTTAGATCGTTATGGAGAAGAACTTGTTTTTGTTCATGTCGTGCGAATTCAGTGAGCGTCAAATATCCAGGACGTATTCACGTTTATATCGAAAGGCGGATTTTCGGAAAAAAACCAAAACGGTGTTGGGTATCGAATCTCTTTTTCCATCAACGTATTCTTCTCAATGATTTTTTTCCAAAATTACATCCCTCGTCCTTCAGATATTCGCATTTTTCGGGCTTCGTCTTGATATGCATGTAATAAGTATACGAGGGTGGATTGATAAGTTTCCGGCCTGACCAAGAGATGGCGCCACTAGGCCTACGTTGTGGTGGCGTTCTATAGTACCATCCTTAGATAGCTTGTAGCTATAGTTTCAGTCCGATCACCATGTTAGTTTAGGTTTGAGAGCACGCTGAACAAGACGCCTATGTGTTTTTCGTAAAAATGGAAAAGCTGGAAAATCGTGCTGTCATCAAATACTTTTATTTGAAGGGGTTAACGCCGAAGGACATTAAAGAAGAGATGGACTCAACACTGGGGACATCCTCCCCATCATATTCAACCGTTAAGCAGTGGGTTTCCGAGTTTAAAAAGGGTCGTGTGAGCACCTCTGATGAGCCTCGCTCAGGACGCCCCATTGAGGTCACAACTCAAGATGTGATCGAAAAAATCCATCAAATAGTGCTGAAAGACCGCAGATTAAAAGTGCGTGAGATAGCTGAGACCTGTAAGATGTCATATGAACGTGTACAAAATATTTTGCACCAACATTTGTGTATGGAAAAGCTCTGTGCAAGATGGGTGCCGCGTTTGCTAACAGTCGACCAAAAATTGATTCGAAAGAACATTTCTGCCGCCAATTTGGCGTTGTATAAGCGTAATCCAAGCGAGTTTTTGCGTCGATTCGTAACCGTTGACGAAACTTGGGTCCACCACTACACTCCTGAAACCAAAGAACAGTCTAAACAGTGGATTGGGCCAGGGGAACCAACTCCAAAGAAGGCAAAAACAATTTTTTCGGCGAACAAGGTTATGGCTACTGTTTTTTGGGATGCAAGAGGTATTATATACATTGATTACCTTAAAAAGGGTAAAACTATCACTGGTCAATACTACGCAGACTTATTGCAACGTTTGAGCCACGAAGTGAAAATTAAACGACCTCATCTAAAATCAACGATCTGAAGTTTGAATTGATGCCTCACCCTCCCTACTCTCCAGACGTAGCCCCGAGTGACTATTATCTGTTTTCTAACCTCAAAAATGGCTTGGCGGTAAGAGATTTGCGGACAATGAAGAAGTAATCGAAGCTGTAAATGGGTATTTTGAGGAGCTTGACGAATCAGTCTATAGAGATGGCATTACTAGACTAGAACACCGCTATGAGAAATGTATCAGCCTTGAAGGAGATTATGTTGAGAAATAAAAAAAAATAATTCTTAAAAACGTTGTTTTTCTTGGTCAGGCCGGAAACTTATCAATCCACCCTCGTATATCATATACTATTCAAGTTCCACATCAGTTGTTGTTCTCCAAGGAGAGTCGGTAGTTCAGCTATAAGAGATTGGCTTGTACGCCGATGCGGGTCGGTTCGAATCTCAATACTACTCACAGCTTTTTTCTGCATCCATTGAGATTAGTGGTATAGTATTGTTATGAACCCTCCCTGATAGATGGCACTCTGAGCGTGGACTGTGATAATATACCTATCTTTTTCTAACACTTGCAAAGTCTACAATATTTCTCTTCCGTTCTCGTAGCCGCCTAGCCTTTCTATTTGAACTTCTACAAAACAACAAAAAAATGATATTTACTTATTCACTTAAGTATGCATACTAGTGTGGAACAAAAGTTGGGTCTTTATTTTTTTTTATCCTGTTTTCAAAAGGTGTGTTATATAATCCAAAAAAAACTCTGCGTAAGCTGGAATGGATATTTTGATATCTTCAGGTTCCTCAAGAGGTCAAAGTTTTATAGTCTTAGATCACTATAAAAGAGCTGGAAGCGGCATTTTAAGATTATCGGGTTCCCCAAGAGGCTCAAATTTTGTCTTCAAAAGGTATTCTTTTCGAAGTGTAACTTTCTTATACTTAATTGCTATGAAAATCTCAGCTTCACTTTTTATTGTAAAACTAAAATTCAGATAAATTGAACACAAAAATTAAGTAGAAGACTTACAGACTATTATGTTTAATTATAAACCATAAGAAATTAATCTTGAAGAATCTTGTCTTCCGGATGGCAGATTGCTTTTGGGCAGGGTGGTGGTGGGAAAGACCATTGAGGTATCTATCGGTATGAGTGGGTTTTCGATACACAGAATGTCCTGAAGTACCGTCAGTCTGTCGACTAACCAATATATCCAGGAACGGGAGTGAACCTTGCGATTCGACTTCCATGATGAAAAGGATATTGGGATGTAATGAATTTAAATGATTGAGGAAGGGAACAAGCTTTTCGCGACCATGTTGCCGAATAACGAAATTATCGTCGACATATCTAAACCAACATTTCGGCTTGAGAACAGATGAGTCAATGGCATCTTGTTCAAAAGCTTCCATGAAGATATTAGCTATGATCGGAGAAAGTGGGGAACTCATGGCGGCTCCCGAGGACTGCTCGTAGAACTTGCCATCTCGTTTGGAAATATGTGGAGGATAGACAAAAATCAATTAACGGTAGCAAGTCCGTTGGAATGTTTTTGCCAGGTAACAATTGAGAAATTATGGAAAGGGTGTCTGGAATGGGAACATTGGTAAACAGTGATTCAACGTCGAAGCTGACGAGCAAATCGCATGAGTCAACTTTCAACGTTTGAAGTTTTTCAACGAAATGAAAGGAATTTAGGATAAAACTATTGGAATCACCTAAAAGGGTTTTGAGAATAGATGACAGATAACGAGAGAGTTTATATGTAGGAGATCCGATAGTGCTGACAATTGGTCTCAAGGGAACTGAAGGCTTATGAATTTTAGGCAAACCATATAAACGGGGACATTATGAACAATGGGGGATAAGACATTTCTCATCTGAATCAGGAAGGGAAGAATGACGAATAATTTGTGAAATTGAACGTTCTATAGAGGAGGTGGGATCTTTTGGTAGGAGCTTATAGGAATTAGTTTGCAGATGTTGCAGGATTTTGTTATCATAATCTGAACGATTCATGACAACAGTGGAGTTTCCTTTATCAGCCCTCAGAACAGCTAAATCAGGATTTGATTTGAGTGAAATAAAAAATTAATTAAAAAGAAACAAAACTTGAAGTAATGCGATTTTTGGATTAAAGTACCTGGAATAAGCTCTTTTTTCTAGTTTCAAAATAATCTGATTTTTTCAAGACATGAGCAATGTTGTCCTCAATTTCATGCCGGCTTGAGGAAATTCTTCGGAGTTTTCATGACCACATATAGCTGAGGATGCCTCTGTAACAAAGCGAACGCATCGTACAACTGTTTGTGTGTTCCATGGGAAATTTGGTAGATTAGAAGAAATTAAATTTGAGGCCTTGAGTAAGATGATTTCTATGTTTGCGGTTATTGATGGTCCAGCAGTGGCGGCTCGTGAATTTTTGAGAGGAGGCTGGACATAAAACGTTTTTGTAAAAATATACTCTATTCACAGCCTTTTAGCCTTTGCACAGCGACCGTACCAGCTACTTCAGTCACAAAATTAATTGTTACCTAGCAAGAACCAACGTGGAGGTATAGAGTTTATCTTGGCAAAACATTTTTTTGTTCGTTTTTTGTCTTTAATTTTTTTGGATTTTTAATATTTTTTCTTTTTTTTGGAATTTTTCATATTTTGTTTTTTTTTAATTAATTTTATTAACTTTTTTTATATATTAACGGAATTCTACGGTCTTTAGTTTGCGAAAAATGATCAATAATATTATCAAAAAATGTATCATTTTGTGTTTCACTATATTTTTTTCAATAGATATTAAACTAACATTGTATAAACGATTTTGGCCCATTGTACTTGGCATGTAAGTTTTAATTCGTTTGAGAGTAGGAAATGATCTCTCCACCGATGCCGACGTGACAGGAATGGTGACTGTCAAACAAAGTAGTTTATAAAACTGAGGTAAAACTTGTTGCAAATCATCGTCTATCATATATTTTATCATATCGGCGTGAATGTCGTACTGGCCTAAAATATCTTTATCCGAGTATATAACGCATAATTCATTGTGCAGTGCTATTTTATCAAAAAATTTATATTTTAGAACTAAGTTATACAAAAAACTTCAATTCATGTACATCGGAAAATCGAATCTCAATTTGACCTTTAATAGTATCTAAAATTTCATAAAAAAAGTGTTTATAATGTAGTTTCTTGACTACCAAATTATACGTTTTCCTCCTTTAACAATATTCTGTTTACCGGTTAATTTAAACTTAATACTCGATGAAATTTTTTTTTCATGTGTGTCTATACCACGAGCTGAATTTTTCAAATCATCATAACCCGAGTGCCCCCAACATGAAGTTGTATCAGATGTAAATAGCAAGCAATACCAGCAATATAATTTATTGTGTACCTCAGATCCCGTTAACCATAAATATTTTTTACAATTATCAGTATCAAATCATCGATTTTGAAACATATCTTTCATCGCTAATCTTTTCAGCAACTAAATCACTACTCAGTTTAACGTTTAATAACCAAAGAACTCTTTGTTAATAACTCACCGAACGACCGAACAGATGAATTATAACTTAACCTTACATCGCTTCGCGAAGCAAAAACAACAACTGGCCGAGCACGTGTCGAAGTTTGCAGCGACGGCAAGTAATCGTATTTCATACGACCGCCGGGCAACGAGATCTATACCTCGTTGCCGCCGGGAGCGTACGAGAAGCTAGCCTCCATAGACTGTTGCCATATTCGCTGTTTAACCCTATTCGTGAATTGAACTGGTTGGATAAACGGCAACTGTGTTGACCACACGTATTTAGGGTTTGAGATGTATAGAGAATCTAGCCTCTGGCCACTGTTGCCAGATTACTACTGAGAACGGGGAATTAATTGTAAAATTTAAAGAATTATCAGAGAAACAGGAAATAAAATGGAGAATGATCATTAAGATGAATTGGTGAGGAGGCTGAGCCTCCTTAGCCTCCTTCGAGGAGCCGCCACTGTGTCCAGTTATTCTAAAAATTTATTTCGGTGTAATGTGTTGCAATAAAATTCATAACGGGATACGTCAAATACCAAGTTCTCTGTATTTTTGATTATCATCTGTAAGCAAGGATTGTAATAGATGTTTGAGATGACGGAAAAACCCATCTCGTTGATTTATGAGATGTGTAATTTTTAATATATTTTCCGGTAAAAATCTACAAGATTTGATTAATTTGAAAAAACGTCTTGCCACCTTCAGCTCAAGAAGGTTGAGGTTTAGCTCGGAACAAAATGGAGTGTAAACTTTCATGATGTAATAACTAAAATACTCAGGGATTCCGATAGATATTTAGTTGCGACGTGAAGTGATAAGATTCTGTTGGATGTACATCGAGCATGATAAATGTTTCCTAGATTTCTTAACACTAGGAAACCAGAAACTTCACCAGATTCAATCGCCTGCACTATTTCAAAGAGGTAATCTCGTTTGTGATGGGATCACATTCTTTGTTGTTAATTTTGGAAAGATCGCTTGTAAGTAACGGTCAAATATACAGGGTGTTCCATTTCAGACGAGCCACCCCGTATATTTCTTATCCCATAGTGAGTGGAAAAATCTCCCGAAACACGTCAAATGATTTTGTTTGGGGAACATCTTCTGACGTATATTTGAAGCTTGAACGAGCAACCCCCTAATAGGGGGCGCTTCAACCCCTCAAAATTGAATGGGGGAGAGGGGTTGAGTGATACGTCATTTGGAAGGTCTTGGAAGCCTCTTTACAACGGTGTATGAAAAATGTAAATTTGATGAACCGTTTTCGCCAAAAATTAATTTTGTTGCTCGAATGCGCCACTTTGAATATTTTGGTTATTTGTACAATGTACAAGCTCATTTTTATTAAGCCTTTTTTACAAACATGAACAATCTTCAAAAAATCACATTCGTAAAAAAATTGAATTGTGTTGTCATGCTTACAATGAAAAAAAATTAAATCTGCCTGTTTAAATCAAATGTTCAAATTGTCCTCCATTGACTTCCATACAATAATACAATCTTGACTGAAAACCGTCTCTAACATGGTTCAGCATAATTGCTGAATTTTGCTTATTTGACGACACTCATTTACAATTCGTTGGCGTAGTTCGTCCAAATTTTCAGGCTGAGTCACAAAAATCTTGGACTTAAGATGTCCCCACAAGAAGAAGTCCAAAGAGTTCAGGTCAGGAGATCAGGCAGGCAACTCCATGGGACCTCTTCTTCCAATCCAACGACCGGGGTATTGCAAATTGAGGTATTGGCGAACTGGTGCGGCGTAGTGAGGAGGAGCTCCGTCTTGTTGGAAATGCAATTGTTGTTCAAGTAGTAGAGGATCGTTTTCTAATTGTTCAGTTATTAACGGATCAATCGCATTTCCCAATATTTCAAGATAAATTTCGCCTTTTAAATTACCAGAAATAAACAGAGGTCCAATTAGGTGGTCTCCCAAAATTCCTACCCAAACGTTTAGCTTTTCCCGGTGTTGAGTGTGAGCTTCTCGAAATACATGAGGATTTGTATCGCTCCAAATTCTACAGTTATGCCGGTTAACCTCTCCATTAAGTAAAAAAGTGCATCCGTCAAAAAAGCAAACGTTGTACAAGAAATTTGGGTTATTGTTGATAGGCTCGACCATAATTTCGCAAAACTCTTGCCTTCGATCCCAATCATCATCATTCAATTCCTGAATTAATTTAATTTTGTACGGATGGAACTTGTGTTTATGTAAAATTCTGAAAACGTTAGATTCGCTAATACCGGAAGCTGCAGAAAGTTGTCGTACAGATTAAGTGTTTGGCATAAGTTGGACATGTCCCAATACCGCCACAGCTGCTCCTTCATCATTAACAATTCCAATGGGTGCCCTGTTTTTATCCATTACTGAACCCGTCTCAACAAATTTTGAAACCAATTCCATTACGTACTTATGGCGAACGCTACGTTCAGGATGGTTTTCGTTAAATATCCTTGCAGCCGCTCGGGCATTATTTTGATTTTGGTAATGTAATAAAGGCTAACCAGCTCAACACGTTCTTGCAATGTACACCATATTTTTTGAAATTTTAAACAAATCAGCAAAGTAATAACTCAACAGATTGATTAAAATCATGAAATGATCGAAGAAACGTTAAAACCAGATAAACACCTTCTAAGAACAAAAAATGAAGCCAACATAAGGAAATGTTTTGCTGTTTTTTTATTTATTAGTTTGAGAGAATGTATTATTGTCCATGGAGGACAATTTGAACATTTGATTTAAACAAGCAGATTTAATTTTTTTCATTGTGAACATGACAACACAATTCAATTTTTTTACGAATGTTTTTTTGAAGATTGTTTAAGTTTGTAAAAAAGGCTTAATAAAATGAGCTTGTACAAATAACCAAAATATTCAAGGTGGCGCATTCGAGCAACAAAATTAATTTTTGGCGAAAACGGTTCATCATATTTACGTTTATCATACACCGTTGTAAAGAGGCTCCCAAGATCTTTCAAATGACGTATCACTCAATTCATCTCCCCTATTCAATTTTGAGGGGTTGAAGCGCCCCTATTAGGGGGTTGCTCGTTCAAGCCTCAAATATACGTCAAAAGATGTCCCCCAAACAAAATCATTCGACGTGTTTCGGGAGATTTTTCCACTCACTATGGGATAAGAAATATACGGGGTGGCTCGTCTGAGATGGAACATATATATATACAGGATATTTTTCAGAATAATAGGATGATAATTCTGAAAGACTTTGGGATATATATTTGAATGGGTATGATCAATACATGAAACCGAATTATATTGTTCTCTTTTATTGCAGTTAATTAGTGATGTGATATTGTATTCGATCAGCATGTACAGGTAATCAGAAAGTAATTCGTTATCAGAGTTTAGACATTGATATCCCCTGCGAAGACTTGAATACAGTTGAATCATCTAGCTTTAGCAAAAGTTACAAGATTGTAATAGGGTTTGGTATTCATGGAGATGTGTATATTAATGAGTAATAGAGCCGACTTTCATGAATGACCACTACCAGTTGATTTCGATTCTTCAGCTTGTGAAGTGGATATTTTATTTATCCCTTTGAATATACGATACATACTCACATTTGAATATATGGTGCATAATCAAAACTATAGTTAGGTATATGCAATGCTCTGCAATATTTGAATCTTCTTAAAATGATTATTCTATAATAAAACTAATTTTTCTATCCCGGGTGTTATGTGGTATGGTAAGCCACTGTTTCCTCCGCCTATTCGGAGAAGCTGTCGCTGGAAGATACCTTCAAAATTGTCAATAGTGTGTGATGAACTGGTTCTGCCTTTCTATATTTTTGAAGGAGTCTAGGTATGAGTATTACTACGACTGACAATTATTCTGACAGTACTCATTCAATGACAGCATCCCGGTTCTTATATATTCCAAAAGAACTGACCAAGAGAAATGTTCTGGGTAAGTATAAAAACAAATTTGAGGTTCCTTCGCCTAATCGGCCACAATTTCGTGTAATACGTTAAGACAAATAGAATTAAGTTTTCTGAATTATGAAGGTAACTCAGATAATTAAACATAGGATTATGAAGAGGAATGAACGTAATGCATTGATCCATAGGCGGGATTCGAACCCACTTAACTGGATTTATAGCCCAGCGTGTTAACTAATTTCACCACTTTATCCCGTCAGAGTAAATAGTAGATTATTCTCCTCAATTAGAAACGATTGGACTTTAGATGAATGTGCTTGAATAGTTGATCTATACCGGAACATCAAATCGCATTGTGTCCCTGAATGATCTACTACATTCTCAGGATTTACAAAAATATAAGACTGACGAGACCAAATTGCGCTGGACTACCAGTCTTGTTGAGGTTCTGAAAGCTCACCGTTTTCGAGAAGAACGCGCTTAAATGAACATACGCGATTTCGGTAGTAAGTAAATTTGTTATTGAGTTTTTGTTATGTTCACTTAAACGCGTTTCCCCGGAAATTCTCGCAATGGGGTATATCTTTGTTAACATCATTAGAAAGGTTAGACAATTTTACATCATTTTGGTTCGAAGCTCATTGGCATACCGAGACAGGGGAAGCTATTGAAAGTGTAATAGTTTAAATCGATGTAGTTTCTAAACGACTTATTCGATTTTAGTAACCTTTAGTTTGTATCGAAGAGAAGTTACGTACTTCCAATTGCCATATCTATTAGTACACGATAGTTCCTAATAAAATTGCTAGAGGACGTAATTTGTAATGATAACGGTTTTATTGATTTTATCCCAAAAACTTAAATCATACGGGATAGTTATGACACGATAATCAGAAATTAGCAAAAAAAACTGAATCGCGCAGAACGATATCTTTTTCTGTTTCAAAGTTCGAGAAAAACGCGCCTAAATGAACATACGCGATCTCGGCAGTAAGTAAATTTGTTAATAAGTTTTTGTTATGTTCATTTAAACGCGTTTTTATCGAAAACGGTGAAATTTTGAGACCCTCAACAAGAGTACATTATTTGTTTGGAATAAAATTGTAAACCAGAAAAATGTGCAAAGAAAACTAAAAAATCATTCTCAAAAAAGTTAAGCCTAAAAGAATCGCTGAAAAGTCGCGCACTCAGCGTCTTCTACCGCATATTGTGAAACTAACTGGACCATTTTATTTGGTGTCCTCTGAAATCCTCGAGTACTAGATTTCAACGAAATATCTGTAACTGCACAGGAGCTACAACAAAATTTCGTTTTGTAAAAATTAAATTCAACCCTGTATCTCCGAAACAGAAAAAGATAGGACCATAGTCCTGAAAAATCTAATGATTTTTGTGAAATTTACCGTCCCCTGCTGTTGAATCGATAGTTTATTTATTATGTTCTGTGAACTTATATTGATATTTATCGCTGGGGTCCACGCTGAGTGTTCTATGCGTAAGGACGCTAGTATGTTTTTTGTTTTGTTGTTGATTTAATAAAGTAACGAATTGTTTATGACGTTTATATAGTCGATATTTTTGGTGCTGTAATTTTAATAAACTTATACCATTTGGATTGGCATTTCGCCTGCGGATTTACAACCCCAAGAAATAGCAGTGCTATCCAACATAAAATTGGTCCATTCGAGAAGGATTTGTGCCGCATTTTCCATGGAAAAGCCGCAAAAATTGGAGGCATAATAAGATACTGCAGCACCTATGTGAAGGTTATCGCCGTCGTCTTATTTTTAATGTAAACGGGAAAATCTGTGAGTTTCCATCATCAATTTACCCTTGTTCAATATAGATTCTATTGCCAATTTAGATGTGAAATCACATTCCTACATTTTTGCACTCATAAGTTTATAATTACAAATTATACATACTTGTGTAAATTATGGCTGAACCAGAGGATACTCTTAGAAACCTGGTGGTTCGTAGGGGGCAACTAAAAGCACAATTGAGCAGATTTGCTAGTTTTTTAGTCGATTCAAGGAATCATGACAAAGTTACCGAAATATGTACCAGATTAGAAAAAATTGATAGAATCTTTGATACATTTAATGACATTCAAACAGAAATTGAACAAATACAATCATCCGATAGTTCGGAACAACTCGAAGAAAGAATGTTTTTTGAAGATAAATATTTTGCTATTGTCGCGCAGGCAAAAGAGTTAATAAATATTCAAAAACTCGCTGACCCAATACCAAATGCTTCTTAAAACTCAAACAAGTTACCATTACTAACTAACATTCATTCAGTTGTACAGTTACCAGACATGAAATTGCCAGAATTCAATGGTAATTATGACAAATGGGCTACTTTTAGAGACACTTTTGTAGTTTTGATACATAATTCAAGTTTGAGTAACATTCAAAAGTATTATATTTGCAAGCGTCTTTGAAAGGTGAGGCTGCGTCGGTCATTGATTCACTGACAATTAATGACAGCAATTATTCGGTTGCTTGGGACTTGCTACAGTCGCGATATGAGAACAAAAAGCTTAACATAGAAAACCATGTAAGGCAATTATTTGATTTACCCAACATTGTAAAGGAATCAGCTTCTGCATTACGTTCATTCTTAGACAATTTTTTAAAACATTACAGGTCTTTAAAAAATTTGGGTGAACCAGTAGAATCTTGGAGCACCATTTTAATATATATGTCATTTTCGAAATTAGATGTAGCATCTAAAAAGGAGTGGAAGGTTAAGAGTAAACAAAAGGTGGAATTGAATATAGATGAGTTTATAAAATTCCTAACTGACAGATGTCAGTTGTTGGAAGCTATAACGTCTCGTAAAATAACCGATAAAACTTATTCGGTGAATTTTAGTACGGATAAGGTTGAGTGTCAATTATGCAAACTGGATCATAGTATTCAAAGTTGCAAGAGTTTTTTAAAATTGACTCCAAGTAATAGATTAGCAGAAATAAGAAAGGTAAGAGCTTGCACTAATTGTTTGCGTGTTGGGCATGTCAATAGGGATTGTCATTCCGGTGGTTGTCGCATATGTCAAAAAAGACATCATACATTACTACACTTGGGTCAAAGAGACAATTCACAAAATGCAGCATCGTCTGTTTCTACAAAGCACTCGACTGATGTTCAAGCACATGTCTTATCGACAGAAGGGAATTCAGTGACACCTTGTACAACTATTGCAAGGGTTCCTGATTTTGAACCTACGACAATAACGGTTACTCATTGTCAGAATAATATGTTTGTTATTTTTTCTACTGCACTTGTGCAAATTATTGAATCTCAAGGTCAACCTGTTATAGTTAGAGCTTTAATGGACGGAGGATCACAATCTAATTCCATAACTAAGAGCTTAAGGCGTAAACTGGAGTTGCCTATGAAATCCACCTCTTACTCCAAGTAAGGTTTCGCAAATAACTAGGGCAGAAATTAAATCTCTTACGACTGATTCTTCAATGGATTTACAATTTTTGGTAATTGATAAAATAACAGGAAATATTCCACAATTTAGTTTCGATATATCTAGCCTAGAACTGCCTGGTGATTTGAAACTTGCAGATCCAAATTTCAATATAGCTTCAGAGGTTGATTTATTGCTTGGGGCTAGTATATTCTATGATCTACTATTAATGGGTCAAATTAAGGTTGGTGTCCAAAAACCAATATTACAAAATACTAGACTAGGTTGGGTTGTTGCTGGCCCAATGGCCGATTGCAATATAAAAGGTCGGGATTCTTTATGTAATTTTGCACGAATGTATTCATTAGAAAATCAAGTAGAAGCATTCTGGCGATTGGATAATATATTATATATTATCCAATGTGACATTAAGAAAACTATTTATACCACTGAAGAAGCAGATTGCGAGCAACATTTTCAAAATACTTTCCAGCGCAGTTCAAGTGGAAGATTTATGGTAAGGTTGCCTTTTCGGGACAACCGAAATACATTAGGAGAATCATTAAATGTGGCCATTAGTAGGTTCCGAAATTTAGAAAGGAAATTTGAGAAAAATCAGACTTTGTATGATAAGTATAGTAGTTTTATGTCAGAATACTTAGATCTGGGTCATATGTCACTGATCAGCAAACCAGTTGAAATAAATAATCACGGTTGTTATTTACCGCACCATTGTGTACTGAAAGAATCATCTGAAACTACTAAACTACGCGTTGTTTTTGATGCTAGTGCTAAGACGAGCACCAATATTTCATTGAATAATATTCTCAAGGTTGGTCCGAACATCCAAGAAGATATTTTTCCCATAATTTTACGTTTCCGTATTCATATTATTGCGTTTACTGCAGATGTAGCGAAAATGTATCGATGCATAGATATGCATGAACAGGACCGAGAATATCAAAGAATCGTTTGGCGTTTTAAGCCTACAGAAGGTTTAGGTCATTACAGGCTTAATACGCTTACATACGGAACATCTCCGGCATCTTTCATTGCAAAAAGATGTCTAAAGCAACTTGCATTAGAAAATGAGATACAGTGTCCTATTGCTAGTCAAACCATTTTGAAAGACTTTTACATGGACGATTGGCTGGGTGGTGCAGATGACGTGGAGTCCGCCACATCTTTGATACGGGATGTAACTCGGATATTAGGAGGTGCTGGATTTCATTTGCGTCAATGGAAATCTAATGATAAATGTGTATTAGAGGTACAGGCACGCATGGAGACAACTGATCAGTCTCAATATATCATTAAAGATACACAAGGTTCTAAAACCTTGGGAATTTTTTGGCAACCGAATGATGATTGTTTCAGATATCTAGCTCATTCTAGCCAACATAAAATCTTCACGAAACGAGTGATTCTCTCGATTGTTTCGCAGATCTTCGACCCACTTGGTCTTTTAGGTCCAGTTATTGTTAGGGCTAAGATCGTCATCCAAGATTTATGGCAGATGAAAGTAGGGTGGGATGAAGAAATATCCACAAGTAGTTTAATCTCTTTCCATAGATTCAATAGAAAAATTGAAGCTTCAAATAATTTAAAAATAGCCAGATGTATCATAGGTAAGGACAGTAACATCGAATTACATTGTTTTTGCGATGCTTCCCAAGCTGCATATGGTTGTTGTATGTATATTAGATCTAAGAGTTCTGATGGGGAGATTAAAGTAAAATTAGTATGTGCGAAGTCTCGCGTTGCGCCACTCAAGTCCGTCACTTTGCCTCGGTTAGAGTTATGTGGTGCTTTATTGGCAGCAAAGTTGTCTGAGAGAATTGTGAATATCTTCAGAGTAAAGTTTGACCAGATACATTCTTGGTGTGACTCCACCATAGTTTTAGCGTGGATTGCTTCGGAGCCTGCTAGTTTGAAGACTTTTGGTACCAATAGAACAACCCAAATTCGGGGTATATGTGAACCGTGTCAATGGCATCATGTTCCCACAGAATCCAATCCAGCAGATATTATTTCACGAGGTTGTGATTCAGACGAAATTGAAGATTTAACCATGTGGTTTGAAGGGCCGCCTTGGTTGTCTATGAACAATAAATACTGGCCTAAGTTAAGTAGTAAGTTAGAGTCAAGTGAAATTCCCGAAACTAGACCTACTGTCGTTATGATTACATCAATTCCTAATGATGATTTGATGGAACGTTTTTCTTCCATTACAAGATTATGGCGTATAATAGCCTTATTGGTACGATTTACTACGAATTGTAAATTGTGCATTACCAATAGGGTAACTGGAGATATTACTGTTGATGAGATAGAAGATAGTAAGAGACGAATTGTGAAACTGGTACAGTCACGAGTATTTAGTGAAGAATTAAATTCTTTGAAACGATCCAAACCGTTACCAAGGCGTAGCACGCTGATATCATTATCCCCATTTCTCGATAAAGATGAAATAATACGAGTAGGTGGTAGACTCAAAAATTCTCAGTTGACCTTCAATAACAAACATCCCATAATTATTCCATCGAATCACTATTATACTAAACTTTTGATACGGCAAGAGCATCTAAAAAATTTGCTTGCTGGGCCTAGAGCGATTCTTTCAAGTATTCGAACTCAATATTGGCCTTTGAGTGGCAGGCAATCGGTGAAAAGTGTATTACAAAAATGTGTTATCTGTTTTCGAGCTGATCCTTCAAAAATATGTCAAAAAATGGGTGATTTACATGCGTCCAGAGTCACACCATCCAGACCTTTCACAACTTGTGGCATCGACTATTGCGGCCCTTACCTGATCAAAGACAGCAAGTTTAGAAATAAAAAGTACATTAAAGCGTACGTATCCATTTATATTTGTTTCGCATCTGAAGCTATGCATTTGGAATTAGTCAGCGAGTTGTCCACTAATGGGTTTCTAAATTCTCTAAAACGGTTCGTTGCACGAAGAGGTTTATATTTTCTGATAACTGAACTAATTTTGTGGGCGCGGAAAAAGAACTTTCCGAGATAGTTGATGTAGTTAAGGAACCACGTGTTCGTGAGTTTTTATTAGAAAATAAAATTCGGTGGCATTTTATACCACCCCGATCCCCGCCCTTCGGGGGCTTATGGGAATCAGCCGTAAAGCTTACAAAGTACCATATTAAACGAGTCATGTATAACGTTCATTTGACATACGAAGATTTTTATACTCTATTGGCACAAATAGAGTCTATATTAAATTCTAGACCCCTATTTCCCCTCACAGAGGATCCCAACGATTTGGAAGTATTAACGACCGGACACTTGTTAATTGGCAGTCCGCTAATAGCTGTACCGGAGGTTCCAGTATCTGACAACCGACATACACATGCAGCAATTTTTCGACACATGAAATTGTTAGTTCAGCAGTTTTGGGACCGTTGGTCAAAGGACTATTTACACACGTTACAGCAGAGAACCAAGTGGTACAAAGAAAGGCATGATATTTTAGTAGGTTCGTTCGTCGTCTTGCATGAAGATAATGTTACTCCGATGAATTGGAAAATGGCAAGAATCGTGGCAGTGCACCCTGGGAAGGACAATATTGTTCGAGTGGTATCTGTTAAAACTCGCACTGGTGTCTTTAAGCGTGTAGTCAATAAAATTAGTTTGTTACCAATTGAAACTGTGTGATTGACCATTGTAACCCGGTTATGTCCTCTTGAAGTCAAGCTTATCATTTATTTTTTTGTATTTTTGAAAGCCAGATCTTTCAAGGTCGGCAGTTATGTTGAATCGATAGTTTATTTATTATGTTCTGTGAACTTATATTTATATTTATCGCTGGGGTCCACGCTGAGTGTTCTATGCGTAAGAACGCTAGTATGTTTTTTGTTTTGTTGTTGATTTAATAAAGTAACGAATTGTTTATGACGTTTATATAGTCGATATTTTTGTTGCTGTAATTTTAATAAACTTATACCATTTGGATTGGCATTTCGCCAGCGGATTTACAACCCCAAGAAATAGCAGTGCTATCCAACACCTGCATTTACGAGAGGTTTTTCTGAAACACCATGTATAAGAACAGGGATGCTGTCATTGAATCAATATTCTCATAGTTATTGCCAATCATAGTAATACTAATAACCTTCACTCCTCAATTCAAATGTGAATGAATAGCTGATCCAGAGTGGAGCATAGAATGGTATTGTGAGAGCGCATCTTCATATTGCACAACTATCCAGAAATACATTTGAAAGAATGGTCGTAAAAGAGACATTTGGTGCTATGATCTCGTTGACCGGATTTTGAATTATAAACACCCTATATGCAATTCGTTGAGTTATCTTGTTGATTTTATCGATGATCTCACGGACCATAATTGAATTCAAAGAACCAAGCACAATCCTTCGGGATATTCATTGTAACGCTGTCACCAGAGCTCATGGGAACACTTCTTCAGAACAATTTTCTAGACTTGTCGTTATTGAAAAACTCTTTCCTCGTTCTTCACGATTTTCATGAGGTTTCGGGGTCTAGGGAATTAACATACGACATACACGATTTGTTGTACGATGTTTTGCTAAATCATTTGTATATATTTGGTACGTTATTACCAGAACAACGATCCTGTTTTACCTGTAGTATCTAAGAGATTAGATTGTGAGAAAGGTGTATCCTTCTGCAAACATTGAAAAGCTCAATTTCAATTGAATCTCGAAATAGAAATCTGTTCTATAAATGATTTACATTTCTGCTATTACTTTTTGCAGCATGGATTGAACTTATCACGATTATCATCCATAATACTTTCCTCAATTTACTATTTCAGTATTCGCTAATGTGGATGATGATATGATATATGAATCCATTCACATCGTATAGTGTACTGATTATCAACGAGTGAGCAGTGTCAGCTTGATCATATTTGGCCTACTATGTCTTTCTAGGTGCATCATTGTAACATGAAAAAGAATTATTCATACTTTAATGAAAATTCTTGGTAAATAAGTCATAATAACAAATGAGTCATTCCACGTCAGAACAGCAACGCTCAATGGGTCAACATCTCTGATTTCGTTCAAATTTTGGGGATAGGTTCTCATTACCGAAAAAATAAGATCCTGAAAATTTCAGGTCGAAAGGAGATATAACAAAATTTGGCCAATTTTAACGTCAAAAAATTCAAAATCAAATTCTTCGGTAAAAACGAACTTTTAGGACCAAAAAATATTTGAAAGAGCCCAAATTGATAGGAAATTTTCCCAGGAATCCGATTAAATCAGACTATCCAGCGTATTCAGCTGACGCATGCGAAAAAAACTCGAAAAACTCTAAAATGTCACTTTTTCTTCAAAAATTCATAACTCAGCTGCTGCCACTTCGATTTTCTCAAAATTTTCAGGGAAGGTAGCTGAAACCATGTACGGAGGATCCATGCTCTTGATATGAAAATTTCCGTCAAAAGACCGAAAATACGGAAATTTGATATTTTTTATTTTTATCGTTATATTTCAAGTACGATGACCATTGTAGAATTTAATCATGATTCAATAGAACTAATGCAATAGCTTAGTAAAATTTGAAATTAATTTTATTTAAATAATTCAATTTAGCAGAACGTGAAAAAAATATTAGAATCCAAAAAAAGTTACAATCACAGGTCTATAGATTCGATGTTTTTAAACTTTTCTAAATAATTTCCATATCTGTTTATTCGGTTTAATTTTCCGCAGGAAAATTTCTTTCTTCCTTTCTTTGGGTTTTCGGGTATTATGAATGAAACGTAGAATTATTACTAGAACGCGGGAAATGGTATTTAGAAAGGAATGTTGGTCGATAAGGTTATCGAGGAAATTTGGTTGTGCACTGTTGAAAAGTTCCACCTTATTTCCTTCTATAAGAGCTTCGACAGGTTCAGATAAATTTCCACCGGACAAAGATGGACTACAAGACTTCCTCAGAAATGGGGGGCCTTGCCACCAAAGTGCATTGCCTAATAGTTGAGAAGGAAGTACACCCCTTGAACCCAGGTCAGCAGGATTATCAGGTGAAGGAACATGAAACCAACAAGAGGGTGCAACATTTACTTGAATGAATACCACTCTGTTGCTCACAAAAGTTTGTCACGTGTGCGCTGAAGCGCGAAACCAACATAACGCTATAGAGGAGTCACTCCAACATATGATGTAATTGAATGACATTTTTCCATGAAAAGTACGTACAACAAATGATACTAATTTGGCTCCAAGAACTGCAGCACAGAGTTCAAGTTTTGGAATAGATAGTTTTCTAAGTGGTGCCACTTTGGCTTTCTCACACACGAAAATGTAAGCAATTTTCAAACTGGAAGAGAATACAAAATAAATTACCGCACGATAGTCCTTTTCAGAGGCAATATAAGGTACATGACTCATACGTATTATTGGATAATTGACGTGGCAAATTAATCTTTGTTAATTCAAGAATCTCAGATGAGAAACTTTTCCAGATTTGAAAAAACTCTTGCGGGGGTGTTTCATCCCAATCTAGTTTGAAACGCCATAATTTCTGGATTTTAATGTTTTATCATAAAGGTGACCGGGGACAAGATCCCTAGGGGGTTGAAAATTCTCGCTAAATTGGAGAGAAGGTTGCGTTCAGTACAGTGGGAGTCAAATGATTTGACAGAAAATTTGAACATATCTGAAGTGGGATTCCACTGAAGTCCTAATCATTTCAGGGAACTTTCATGATCGGAATCAACATTGCAGGGATCAATGGACAAGTCAGAATCGGACAAATGGGACAAAAGTGAAGAATGATTGCTGAATCATTTTCGCAAATCGAATCCTCCCCTCTTTAGAACCTCAATCAATTCCCTCTGAGTCTCAAGGGCACCCTCCAGAGTTGAGCTCCCCGTGCAAACGTAGACGTAGACATCCTCTCGCAAAACTTCCGCGGCAAGAGGAAACTCACCCGCATGATCGTCTGCCAATTTCAGCAATGTTCTGATTGCCAGATATGGAGATGAATTCACCCCATAAGTTATCGTTTTGAGACGATAATCTTTGATTGGATCAGTTGAGTTAAAACGCCAAACGATTCTCTGAAAGTCTTGTTGCTCCTTCACCACTAAAATTTGGCGATACATCATTTTTATATCAGCGAGGACAACAAACGAGAGTTGACGAAAATTTAGCAGAATAGAGAATATATTTGTCTGGAGCTTGGGTCTAATCATCAAGTGGTCATTGTGGGGAAATCCATTCGGTAAGCGTGCTGAAGCATTGAAAACCACCCTTAACTTAGTGGTCAAGCTATCAGACTTTATTACACAATGGTGGGGAATATAGTAGGTCGAAAGTGGTGTGGATGTTTCTGGAATCAATTCCAAATGGCCCAGACTGAGATATTCTCTCATAAAATCTAAATACTGATTATACACAGGTGTATTTTTTAAGAGCCGTCTCTCTAAAGATAAGAAGCGTTGCTCTGATAGAGAACGAATATCTGGAAATATTGGAGAAGTATCACGGAACGGAAGAGACACAATATATCTCCCATCTTGATCTCCTGAAGTGGTACTGGAAAATAATTTTTCACAAGATATATCTTCCGGGGATAAAACATGCATTTCAGGAACTTGTTCCACTTCGAAGAATATTTTCATGGTCATATCTAAAGATTCGGAACTTCCTACACTACAAAAGGAGGAGTTTACAGAGGGAGTAGGTGGCATATTTACCTTCCCCATGAGGACATATCCAAAGATAGTATTAACAACATCGGGTTCACTATCCTTCCCTAGAATGCGACCATCGAGCAAAATACTTGTGAAAACATCAGCACCTAATAATAGATCGATCTCTCCGGGATGATTAAAAAGAGGGTCATCTAGTGAGAGGCTAGATATATAGGGCCAATTTTTATTAGGTATTCAAGAGGTTGGCAATTGATCACATATGCGGGTCAGAATCACCGCATTTACTAGAAAGTTAGGAACAAGTTTCTTACATGGTCCAATAGAGACAGTTACTTCCCCACAAATTTGTCAAAAACTTCCACTTGGGCAGTAGACAGTAACACACTAGCGGTATAAGGATGAAATGCGGTCTGAACTTGCGGGTGTAAATTAGTAATCAAACTGCTAGAGGTTGAAGCTGTACCTCTGTCAGTAGTTGTAGTCGAAGATGTAGCTGAGTCAGATTCTAGCGGTGGCTTATTAACTGTTCCAAAATGAAGTGATGTGTGATGTAGCTGATCACACTTGTCACATTTTACTTTACTTTTACATTGTTTGAGAGAATGAGAGCTACTCAAACAATTGACACAACATTTTTGATGTTTGACTATTCGATGTCTTTCATTCGGAGATTTACTTAAGAAATCTGGGTAACGATATAAAAGATGATCTTGTCTGCAAGTAGGGCATTGATATGTTTTAGTTTGAACCATAAAACTAGAAATTCGGTATGTTGAATTTGGTTTATTGGATTCAAGGTTCTTTGGCTTTAATTTACGGGACATGTTTGTGTTCTCGATAGCACTACACTGCTTTGATAGAAATTCATAAAGCGTAGCGTAACTTGGAAAATCAGTAGAATCATGATGAAGTTCAAAACGTGTAGTCAAAGAGGCATCAATCTCTTCAGTATCATCTGGACAAGAAAGAAATCCCACTGATCAATAGGCAACTGCATATTTTTCAAGGCTGCAAGATTATCATTAAAAATATCCAACATGTGACGCAAAGCAGTGGCATCATCATTAGTTAACTTTGGAGTACTTTCAATGGCTGCCCAATGTGCAGCAGCTATCAGTCTAGAGTTTTTATACCTTTTGATGAGAGATTCATATGCAATATTATAATTAGAACTTGTCATTGGCAAGTGTTGTACAAGTGCTAACGGTGCAGCTCTCAATGATCCAAGTGAATAATTTAATTTTTCAATATCGCTCAAACTAGAATTCTTATGAATTAGGGCATCATACATAACAATATAAGAGTTGAAAGCGGTAATGTCACCACTGAATTGAGGCAGTACTATTTTAGGCAAAGTGACATTAGTATGATGATTAGGAATATGAGCTTGTTTGTCGACATCTTGTTTGAAGAACCGAAATTCGATTGTTTTTATCTGAAAATACATTTTCTCGAATTGAGTACGAACGTTATCTTCAGATATATAGTTGTCATCTGGAGTCTCTGCTCCATCTGCAGGCAAGAGCCCAATAAGATTATTTTGATATATAAAGAATTCGTCTCGAATTGATTCGATTTGTTCAAACCTGAATTTGAAGACTGTAAGATGGTTTGAATCAGTTTCTGCAAATTTTGCGGTTTCGAAAACCGCTTCTAATCGTTTGATTTCAGTCTATAATATCGATTTCTCTTTCTTTTCTCAACATCACTAGATGAAGGAGCCATTTTACCAAAGTTCTGATAAAATTTGCCGAAAAAGCAAATAGAATTGCACTATAATTTGGGGGATAAAACCTTGCATTCTAATGAAATGAATTAATTGAACAATAATCGTTCAACCTGGAACAGATGATAGTAGGCGTCAAAGTTGAGGTACAAAACAATTTAGAATTCGCAAGAAATTAATTTTCACAATGATTTGTACAAGCAAGCGTTGCTAACAATCATCGACTCAAACTCTGTCGGCAATGAGATTCAAATTGGCTTCAAATCTAACAGATAAGTACGAGTTAACCGACTACCTGCACAAGAAATGCGTTTATTTTTGTTAGAATAGAAGATATCTCGAAATGAGTATTTCAGATTATGCGTAAATAGTAAATAATATCAAATGATAGCGGAGATTGCAATACGTAATGTTTGAATGAATTATTAAGTACACGAAATAAGCAATCCGGTTCGTAATGGACCAATATTTCGAGCGGGAATAACTCAGAATTGAATTTGTTTCAAATGAGCAAAGTAGACTGTAATAATTATCGCGGTTGAATTAAAATGCGAACTAAATCTCAAGATCCTACCTTACATATGATACGCACAGCTAAATCACAGTGTAGTTAGTTACTCCTGCTGAAGTACGGCAGGAAGAGTCCTTGATCCTCCGGGACAGCGTGCTGAACCGGCCGGTTTCTTCTGGTTGATTGCTGTGATCGTCAAGTCACTCAAGTTTAACGCTGTATTATCGCGTGATATTCTAGGATAACTATGAGTAGCAGGAGCTTAATATCGTAGGTTATTATTTGAATTCAAAAGTTGAAAATAAGTTAATAGCGGTTGTAAGTTAATGGCGGGGTTGCGGTTATAAATTAATGGCGGGGTAGCGGTTTTAAAATTAACATTCTGTTAACCATTAAAAGAATACTGTTCAATAGACAATCGACAGAGCGGGCACACGTGATCGATAAGTTCGTAATTTACATTATTGCTCAACGCGAGTAGCCAAGGATCTATTGATCATTTTGACGCGGAAAATTAATGATTTCAATACTTTATCTGAAATGCTCATTTATTGAGGTAGAATGAATTAATTATTGAATAAATTTGATAATATGATTTGAATGCATTTAAAAGTATGTGGGGACGCAACATCATCCCTCGGTAATTATCAAATTCCGCGATTTGTTTCCTATATTTGAGGTACAACCCGTCATAGGTGAAGAACAAGTTGAAAAACCATTAAGTAAATCCGGGATATACAAATTCTACTGTGATTCGTGTTCAAAAAGCTAAAAGTAAGAGGAATATTCTAACTCGGTATAAAGAACATTTTTTCCATATTGTGAAGAATAATTTTGAAAAATCCGCATTAGCAGAACATGTTCTGATAGCACACCATTTCTCCGGGAAGTTTATCACTCTTCAAACACAGTAACGACAAATATCTAGATAATTGGGGATGGAAATGTGTAATGAATTCAGATTTATCTGCAGCTCAGGGTAATCCTTTATTTATTTACACTATTATTTCAACTAGTATTTAAACAGACTTATTTTGATTCCGAATTTACTTTACTATGATGATGACTACTTGGTAGCAGGAAGTTCCTCAGTACTTTAACAGTATTTTTAGTGGATACGGGTGATTGTTTCTTTTTACAGTGATAACAGTAGACTCAATATTCATGAAACTATTAATGCAATAATGCCAAAAACTGAGAGACAAAAACGTGGTATAATTACCTGCCTTGGTTCGATATTCAAAAGATTCACACGAAATTTGAATAAGATGTAGAACATTTTGATGAAAACATTAAAAACTCAGTAGTTTAATCACTATGTTCAACCAAACAATTATAGATCCTTAACAGAACGAGAAAACATTGAAAATGTTCAGTTCGAACTGTTCATTTATTGAATCAATATATCAAATCAAATAATATTCATAACACAGCCGATTCTTTGAAGCAATGATAGCATATACTTAGCCATTCGAAAAACATTAGGCTTTTAGAATTAGAACTTACGAATTTCCGTATAATATCCACAAATTGACTCCATTATTCTTTATTGCATCAAAAAGTCAAAACAGATTCAGAGCAACTACCATTGAAATAAAATAGGGAACTCTACTTAGTAATTCAAAACTAATAAAAGTGAATTCATATTTTTATTACTTAGAATATAACTATAAGGTTTATGACGACAAACTCGTATTCATTCTTTATGCTCCTATATATCACAATCTAATATTCAACCTCTATAAATTATACCCAATACCCGTATGCCATAAATCTATAACCCTTCGATTATTAGTTCCTGATGCTGATATGTATTATTATCGAAAAATTACCTGGCCTCCGACAGTATTCCTGCAAGGGAGCTATTGAATTAAAATTATAAAATACTAGTAAGGATAAAAGCGAAGTTAAAATCATGATAAACCAAAATTTGCACAATTGGACAATCATGCTCTAGAAATTTCAAACATCCAAATCTAAGAGATCGAATACTGGCTACTATTTCTGTTGAAGTTACAGTCAAATGGCCATCGGGATAAGAATCCGTCTTACACCATTAGAAGCCAAGGGCCAACACTCATTTGAATTTCCAAAAATCAACACTTCATTCTACGGGCCATATGTGTAAAATTTTCATGCATTCAAATCAATCAATTTAAAAGACAGTAGATTACAAAATCAAATTGAATGGTCTCAATCGAAGCAGCTGCTCTCGTCATAGTTACTTGCTTCATCTCATTTAGACAATCATAATTATATTCATTTCTTCAAAAAGAAGTATAATTTCAATTGAATAAAAACACTAGATTCCAAGAAGAACCACCCCAATAAAGAACATTCAATTCCCTGCTCCCTCCAGAACACTCTCGCACCTGGAACTGTGAAGGGGGTGTTATATTAAATCTTTCATATCATATAATATGAACTGATTACCAACGATCCTCCAAACCAGCGACTAAATGCAGGAATATACCGTTTTATCTTCAAATATTTATTGAAAAATCAGTTTATGACATTTATTGTCGACTTTTGAATCATCTCAATTACTTAATATACTTCCCCTTTTCCAATGAGCTAAAATGTACCTATCGCTGCCCTAAATTTGATGATTTACTCGTATCTCAACCAAGAAAGTCGGCTTTCGGAAACAAACTAAGTTCAGGTCCTTTACTCATTTTACTTTTAATACTAATTTGGCTGACCCAAAATGATACATCGCTGAATTACTCTATATTTGAAAATTGATTGATGAATGTGTGTATCATATGAAGAACGATTAACATCTGCATATATCAATTATTTGGAACTCATGTAAATCATTTTGACAATACATTATCCAGGAATTCATGATAAATTGTCCCAAATATGAAGGTAGTACACCTGAAACTTGTTCTTCTAATTAAGCTAGAATGCGTAATTTATGCGTCTCAACAAAGTGAATATATCAACAATTCCAGTACAGGAAGCATCAACTAATGCCGCTTCTTGAAGATGTATATCGTAGTAGATTTCACATTAACGTATTATTGCCACTTTGCACATTGCTACACATTATCATGAGTTTGAGATTCACACTTTATTATTAGCTTGATTAAATCTCTATCCAAGCATTCTATAATATTACGAACTCAGATCTAGCAGATTACAACCTCGTTCTTTTAGAAAATATTTAAAAATCACTAGCATATCTCCACAACCAAAACCGAAAATAGATAGATTCATTTAGGTAGGTTATAGATAGATAGGCTTATTCACTATCAGTACTTCCGATGAAAAATTATGCAGGAGGTATTAAATAAGGACAACTCACAAAAGGATTTTGTAATCCTTATTGTGCATGAAATTCTCATTAGTCTCTCCTACACAGATAAAATAAGAATAAAAATATAAAGTTTAATATTATTGAGCTTAAAAATAGGTGAAATGAAGATGTATTATAAAGCAAACAGTAAATTTTTCATAATGATAACAATAATAACCATAAAAGGAAATGTGGTAAGTGGTTAGGATATAAGTGAAATGATGATCTGCTGTAATATAATATTATGTAAAAATTCTAGGGAAATTAGGTCACACTAACACATATGCTCATTGCTTATTATTTTCGTCTTTACGTACGATTCGGTCTCACGACATCATCAGACGACGTATTATGTCTGAAACGGGATTTCATAAAACCAATTGTATCAGCACAAAGCGTCCTTATCGCACCAATTTCATTCAAAAATGCCCATGTCGCCAAAACCAACAGAAACACGAATAATCGAAACTGTAACACAATAACGTTTTAAGTATATGTATATGTATCAAGAATCCACTGCATAGCAAATTTCTAATAACACGAACTCATGTCAACCAAAGTCCTTATACGACTGGAAACAAAATATTTAACGCTCAAGTATCTACTTTCGAACCAGATGTTGAAGATCTATGAGGTAATAGAAAAAGGTTGTCAGACCTCATTAGAAATATTGCTATTTGAGCATTTTACCTAAAATATACTTTTGAGATTATCAAGACGCATGTAGGAATTTGCAAGTGTCTTAGGTAATTAAATTAGTAAAAATATGACTTAGTGACTGAATATTTGTTCTATGACTTACAGACTTGAAGTCACGTTTTATGTAAATCATCTCCACGATAGATATTTTATGATAATTGGTTTCCTTATTCAAAATATCAACATTTTTGTAATCGAATTGTTGGTTATAATCAAAGCAGAGCTCAACAAGGGCGGTGGAAGTTATTTTCCGTGCACTATACTTATGACCATACATTTTTTCTTGTAAATATTGTTCAGAGATTCCTGTATGAGTTCCATTTGAACGACTGTATACTGTTTGGGTTTGTTTATCTGTAGGTATTGAAGGTTTTAGATTTGAAAAAGATTTCCCAATACCGCTAGTAGGTTTGTGCGCAAAATTTTTATCATAGTTTTTTGAACATTTCTTAATTCTCTCTGACGTCTCCGGAATGATAATGTTATAAAATATCTGTATTACCGTTTATGTTATTTATATATGATGTTCCATTGTACATATTGTTTATCCTTTCTTTATGGGATTGAAAAATGTTTTTGTGTAGCCATTCAATTCCAGTGTATTACGAACAATTTTTGAATTTCTGGGATGGTTCTTTGGGTGGGATAATTCAACCGCGTGATTTTTAGGGCCGTTTTTAACACTTTTTTGAAACTTGTTGGTGCAAAGGATTTGAAGTGCAGATAAGGTTGAGACCAAAGTTCTTTAGTAAGTTTTTTATTTTTCCATCTGCATCATGCCCAATATTCATATCTAGGGAATTTCTATTTCACAAGTAAATTGAAGTTCATAGTGAAAATTGTTGAATGTGATTAATCACGTACTGAATTTTATTATTGGACAATCATCTACATACCGTTTGAAGAATACAGGTTGAAAATCTAATGAATTTATTACAGATTCCTCTAGGCATTTCTTAACTAGGTTAGCAGTAATTTCCGTCATTTCAATGTACTTATGACGGTTTTATTACATGTATCCGCGTTCAAAACTTATATTTGAGGGTCAGCATCTAAGAACTCTCCTGTCTTTTTTGAGTGATAGTTAAAACGATTTCTTTTATGCCTATTTCTGATTTCTGTTCATCATTTTTATTTGTCGAAATGTTACAAATTTTATTTCTAATTTCATTTTTCTCCTCTAAATTTAAATTTCTAATTCCTCATTCTAAATATAATAGATGAGATTTATGAATAGATGATAAAGTGGTATTATATACGGTGATTTGATGATATAAAGGTCAATTTGATTTGTATAGTATATTTGGGAAGGTTTCTACAATTATACATGATAAATGCTGATAGGTTGGAGGAGTAATACCTACTTAGCAGCATATTTATCTGAGGTCAAAATAAACTAGGTTGCAGTAGTAGTAGTATAAGAAATAAACGGAAACCATAAATTTTTTTTAGTTTCAGTTTGTCTCAAATCATAAAAAATGTTCTTTGAATAATTGCATGTACCACATTGAAGATTTAAATAAACATATTTTTCAATGTGGGAGATGCAATTATAATTAAAAAAAAGAAACGTGTGGCACTGGGGGACTGCCGCGGTAAAGCTATTGCAAAGCATTTTTTCTCAACTTATGCAATTATAATTATTCATTTATTTATAATTTATGCAGTATTTTTCTTTCTTTGACGTTCAGCATTTGATTTTGGTACTGTTTCATTTTTTTTTGAATAAACAAAGTGCATTTATTAATGAAGAAAGTGATGACAAAATATTGGAAGAAAATGAGTGAGTACTCTATATTGTACTCTATATTGTATTCGTATCTCTGAATGTAAGATTATCATTTGTAAACAACAATTAATATTAAGTAGCTTTTAGGTGAAACATAGAGGATTTGAAAATTACAAAGAACAATTTGTAAACATAGAAATTTCAGAACATAAATTTAAATTGAACAATTTAGTAACCATAAAATGTTTGGTGTGTAATTACACTATTGATACCTAATTATTTATACCTAGCTATTTTCATGCGAGCTTCTAACAGTCGTACCACGATCGTATACGCAGGTCTGGAAACTCGAGGTTGTTTTCTATGTGAGCAGCTTACGCGTCGAATTTCGCGTAGTATAAAAACACGCCACATAGGGGAAACATAAAAGGCGTCACGTAGGAGTATCATCTTGATCTCTATGAAGAGTATTCTGTGACAAGTGTCAGTTGACTTGTAAACACAATTTTATACGAAAGTTTTAACGTTCAGATATCGATAGCGCTTCCGGCTCCGGGATTTTCACGTAGCCTATCGAAATAAGAAGGTAATCATTTTGACATATGCCTCGAGGAGCTCGCTGCGCGTAAGTTAGAGTTTATACATTTTACCTCTATTTTTTTAATTTGGGGCCATTTCGAACCCCGTACGGCCGGCGCCAGTTGTAATAAAGTATTTTGGGCTATGGGCCGCTAGCTTTTACCCGCTTTCGGTATATTTAAGTAGCTAGAAAATTCCCTTCCGTACTCGCACGTCAGACTCTAGTAGCTGACAGCTGAGAATACCTCTGTTTTAATTAATATTTCCTATTTATTTAATCGAGACTATGCTATTTAGTTGGCCCCGTTCATAAACTAACGACATGGAGCGAAAACCGCATGCGAAAAGTCCTCGTTAAGACGTTCTATGTACCGTAAATTTGCGCTTTTCTAACTCGCGAGCTACGCGCTCCTCACGTGAACGTCATTCGATTTATCGAAAATTAGCCAATTCAAAACAGTTTTTGACCCAGTTTGGGGCTATCACGACCTTTTAAAAAGTTCAAAGTTAACATTTCGACAATTTTAAGCTCGGCCGAGCTACATGGTAGGCGGAGTGGTGGGTGTTAGGTAATTTTTCGTTACGAAAGTTTCGAAGAGCACCTGACGTTAGGTTATTTCGTTACGGTATTTCTTGGTTCGGTCACCGGGCTCAAAGCTCGCGATAAGAGCTAAACGCAATAGCTTAAAACATTTCTAAAATGATGTCTTCAAAATACAAAATTATACAGAATTTGTCACGATGAGCGTAGATAAACGTTGCTGATGAACGACTTGGATTTGATACAAAAAAAGTGGTATGGAATATTTATTGAGTGTGATAAACAAAAATGGTGTGAACCTTCCAGTTATACTGGAGGTACCAGTCTAAGTAATTATTTTAAATAGATCGCCCTATTTATTGGAATAATTTAAAATTTTTGGTTCAATTTTAGATCTTCTTTCTGTGGCATACTCTATACTTGCACAGTTTTCGTGATATTGATTTATATTATTCCAAAATTCAGTTGGATAAAAATGTATCTTCAATAGTAGACTTCCGCAGATAGCTAATTTTGAAAAATGTTGATGCATCAAGTCGAGCTATTGTGACGCGGAATCCATCCGGAGCCCAAGATTTTTCAAGATAAAAATGTATTGTAAGTCATTGTTTAAATCAATTCAATAAATTGCTGTAGCCTGTAGACGTCTGTGAATAAATATTATGGTTTAAAATGCCCGAACAATGTACAGATTGTTCAAATTTGAAGCCTACTCGAAATATCACAAATGTTGAAAAAGTAATTTTTTTAAATATCTATATGTATGACACATTCGTGAAAAACTCAAACAATTAGGGTCCTCATGTACACTTTACCATATATTCTGTAGTAAGATTAGTTTAGAGTAAACACAGTAAATGGAGGTGTTGCAATTGAAGTGCTTCGAACTCCGAACTGATCTACGACAGTGAATAAGCTTTCGATAGCTTAGGTTAGCAGTTCAGATCTTCCACAATTAATTCAACTAATTGAATGCAATTATGAACAATCATTGATAAACAGTTGAAATGTTATCATCTTTCAATTTGTTCCTTCCACGATAAGCTTAATTATCAATCTATAAGGGTTACAAGTTCCACTCACTCAACTAGACCACGTGGCGATTCTGTTCAAAAAAGAGATGGAGCTTTTTTTGTGAAGGGTAATTGAGGAAAAGCCACAATGAGTAATTCATCATGCAAGTAGGAGATTATTAAAGCGAAATAATTCTCGAAATATTGATATTCGTAGTTATGATGTTGGCAATCAAGTCCTGCTGGGTATCGCAATAGTTATGAATTAGTTATGCTTAGTATGAAAATTGTTACAAAGTGGAACAATGTCCGAAGTGTCTGAACTTGAGGAGCTGCGTCACCTGTGGGGATAATTCTTGTGGAGATATCAATAAATATATAATTGTCAATATTAGGGAAATTTTAGATGTCACTCTGTTCGCTGACATTCATATTTCAGATTTTTGCTGGGATATATATCAATACGTTCCAGTCTATGTAGCACGTTTGTATACAAGATTCCTTTCAAAATTGAGGAAGGTTATGAAATTCTTCTCCAACACGGCCCTTATATTGGCAGGTTGTCCTATATCAATATTTTTCTCTTTGTAGAATGTTATTCCTCTACTGACTGCTCCTAATTTTTTTTAATTCGTTCAGTTTACGTGTGTATTCTTCCAAAGACATATCGATACTGATAATTCTGTTTGAAAATATCATGATGATGTCATTACAGGTCGTCGTCTAATATACGTCGCACTAGTTGCGGTCTCAACCATAGGAGCGAGAATCATTTGAGAAAATTTCCAGTGTGAAAATGTCTTACAACATAGCAGCATACGTTCACGATTGTGATATGACTACATGATTCATCAATGTTAACAGATAATGAAGTATCTTAAATTTTGATTCGATATAGAACGTGTCAACTCTCACGAAAATAAAACTCATAAATGAGCAAACGATAATTTCAACATTTTGTTGTTATCAGTAAATGGAGATGAGGAGTTAACTTGAAAATTTGCCTACGTCACCTATCAATATTCTCAATCAATAATGATGAGGATGAGTTATTGTTATGAAAAGATGTATCAGGTACTGTAAAAACACGACATCGAAACGGTAAGTGATGATCATAGTTCGAGAACTATGGTTACCGGTTAATATAGAGAAAGCATCGACAAATGGGAGGTCTGAATATCAACCGCTGGACCTCCATCTAGAACTAGAAGTTCGATTTTGATTGAAATGAGCATGCGTTAGTTATATGTATTTAATATTAACCTCACTAACGGTCCTGTAGAATGAAATGACAATTTATTGATGACGAATGATATTCGAAGTTAAAGTATTATCTTCTGCGTTAGTTGGAGCTCCTTGGAAAGTTCTAATTTATTATTAATGGGCATGCTCTACTCATAAATCATACACAATAACTTATATTTTCGAATCAGGGCGTGATTTCCCTCGTTTCATACCTATACCACTCGTATTTTGATTGATGGACAGCTCAATCACACATATGTACGAGTATGTGGAAGCTCATAGATTGCCCACCTAATACCACATATAATGGCTATCAATATGACAGGTAGATGGAGCTATTGTTATGACATAAAATATTTTACAGATGTCGGGACAGTTGACATCTCACAGATTGAAATGTAGCGGTTATGTACTACCTGAGTCGAGCCTTTTCTTTTCTTACCCATAAAGCTATAATTTGAATTTTTCACATCTTTATCAGCCATAGTGAATTTTTCTACTGAAAATCATGAATTCTTACTCTGCACATGAAAGGCTTTCATTTGTTACCCATGAAGTTATACTTTGTAGGATACAAATTTCAAACTGTTATCGCGGAAGATTGTTTGCGTCGATTGCTATATAAATAATATATTATTATTCAGCACATCACGTGAATTCTGAATATGCTGTAAAATTACCATTTCCGGTGTGACAAAATGTCGACCATATAACAACTTTCTGTTTAACGTTGATGATGATGCTGAAGACAACAAAAGCTCTGCCTTCAATCATTAAAAGTTCGAAGATTCTATGACAGTTCGAACACGTGACAGACATACTATAAATAAGAAATAATCACCCTTATTCACTAAAATATGCGACGAGTAGATTTCACTGCTGAGAATTAGTCAATACAACTATAACATGTAACGATAGCGTTGTCCACTCCAGTAACATCTGTGACCCGTAGTTTTTTCATCTGAGTCGCGTTTAGTTTTATGTAGAGATTGGATAGTTCGATTCCTAGGTGTATTTCCAAGTTGTTATGTGACGTGCTCTGAATTTTGAGAGAGCGTCAATAGTTATCACTTCCGTTAGATCTTTGCTGGTCAGAAGACACGTCTGTAATTTTCTGAGTTTGCAGTGGGAATGGATGTGTAAACTTTGTTTCAATACCTGAATTCTGGAATTTTTCTTCGGTTGGAATCAAGAACATTACTCGTCATTTTGGATCGCAATTGTGGTTTTGGATGATTGATGTTACCGTAAAGGTACTATAACTCACATTCATACATGCTGTGAATTGGATACCACAAACGGTCAGAAGGAATTGGAAATCGATAGTTAGTTTGGGAAAAGAACGAATCCTGTGTTATAGAGAGTTTTTTCTAAAAAGTTTTTTACAAGTAAATCTACTGTACAATTCCCATGAGATCTGCGAAGACAAATGTGAATTCTTAAGTGTGGAGGTAATCCTGTAATGATTGTGGCCCGTATCTGGGCATCTGAATTGTATATGGTTATAGGAATTAATTTCCATAATTTGAATTTATAGAATAGCACAAACAGTAAACTCCAATTACACCAGGTACGAGTTCTTCCATTTAGATATATTTCGAGGTAAGCTAACTTGGAAGACTGGTTGTTTGAATTCCTAATCAAGATCAGTATATTGTTTGGTTAGAAATACCCTGTCACCCAGAACTAACATCACACGACTCTTCTTCACTGTAGATTTCGGCAATCAAGCGATAAAATAGAATATTAGTTATCCACAAGTGAAGGAAATATGAGTTTTTGTGAATTGGGACTCCAATGTGTGAGAACCCTTTATATATTGGCACTGTAACGTGTTGAAACCTTACATTGGGCCTTTTATTGAGACTGATATAATAGAGAGTGATCGGAATTACTAGTTATAACTATTTTGTATTTCAGATTAATGCTTTTTATGTACAGGTAGGCTGACGTTCGATTTTGTTGAATACTTAGTATGGTGATAACTACTGAACGTAATTTCATTTCTGAATTCTTCTTTGAGTGTGTACTGTGGTCTGTGACATTCATATTTGGAGGTTAGGCAACATTGAGTTGTCCAATTACAGTTTTCGATAGTGACATTTGGGGCAGAATTGTTTTCTTATTAGTTTTGTTCGTTAGTATCGGTAAGTAGGAGATTGTTTACCCAATCAAGATTTCATGGCCAATGATAATTAAGATACACGAGGTGTAGCAGGGGGTACAGTAGCGGGAATGCGAGTCAACTTAGCACTAATTTTCGCAATGGTTAAGAAATAGGATAGCTTCACTCACTTGTAGAGGCCAAGACTGCTTGCGACAATAAGCTGATAGCTATATTAGCAAAACTTGAATCTGCAGACCTAAGCTGACCCGGCTGTTAAACAGAAATTGCAAAAATCAATGATGTGTTAGGGAGGATGGTTTGGATGACTCCAACAGGAGATACTAACGGGTCGGAGAAGGCTGCTTTGCTAGCGCGAACATTGTGATCAAAATTCGCTGTTGAAACCACAGTAGATGATGAGGATATTCCTCCGGCAGATGTGGCTTTGATGGAGATGACATCAGAAAGTTCTGACTGTGACAGCGATCAAGAAGGTGGTGATAGAACATCTACGCCTCGTACTGCATCGTTCACTATTCACACCCGATATATAAGTAGGATATTGAATATTCCGGTGAAAGGAAGAACATATCCGTAAACGCTTTCTTAGAAAGAGTTGAACAGCTGAGGGTGGCTTATCATGTTACGAAAATGGTTTTATATGATTGAGACACAGATCTTATCACGGGAAAAGCATTATATTGGTACATGGGTGCCCGTAAGCAAGAAACTAGTTGGCATGGCTTAGTAAAACGGTTAAGTTAAGGGAGGAAGAGACGTTTCGAGGAGATTACAAAGACAACTCGAAGTCCGGATGAGAGTATGGAGAAATATTTAGCTGTCATGTCAACCCTCTCTCAGATTATCATGCACCCTTACTGAAGAGGTGAAACTAATCTTTACTGCTAAATATATCACCCTCTTATCAATCTCAACTCGCGCTAGTAGACGTAACGTCTCTATCACATTTGCGAAAATTAGGTAAGACACTGAAAGCGAATCGGGATAGTTCGAAAAACTATTTGTAGCCTTCGCGTAGAAATATGTTGAGGCCAGATCTGGCTTTTGTGGAGATAACTGAAAATTTGGCTGCACTGGTTGTATCAGGAAACGTAACTTCCTTTACTTCTTCTACACCTCGTAATACTACTAACACCTACTCAATCGTGTTTGAATCGTAATTTACCTGGTCGTGGATCCATAGGTTGTTTAGCACCAAGGCAAAAAATGTGTGTTAAATGTAAGAAAGTAGGATATACCATCAATACATGTCCGAACTGTTCCAAATATGGGAGACACAGAAACTGGAACAGTCGGAATGATTGCATCTCAAATTATAGTATTCCGACAACGGATATCCTTCCTGTTTTGAATTATATCTTACATCACACACAAAATGACAAATGACCTTATTTAAAGGTAGAAACTTTGTAAAAATCGACTTTAGGACTTTTAGATTTTGCTTCGAGTCGTACCGTTTTGGTGCTCGCGGATGGAAAATATTTGGGAGCGTGGGTATCAACTTGAAACCAACTAGTCACATAACCTGTGAGGTCGCGAACCCTCAAACCTGCTCAGTAATTGGAACTTGTGATTTGTCAATTATGTTAGATGGAGTAACGCGGTTAGTCGGAGTTATGGTGATTCGGAATTGTCTTATATTATGATATTAGCTTAGTATTTTTGGAAATTGTACATTTATTGTCAATCTAGATCTTACTACGTTTTACCTACAAAATAGATATGGAATAAGTACTGGGTGAAGGCATTCACTAAATGATTGTGTATCCTCTGCATACCAGTACACATGTAAATACAGCTCAAGGGTTAATCGAATAATCTATTTTTCGGATTTAATGCGATATCAATTCATTCAATACTAGTTATGTTTCGGTTACAAATCACTATATCACATCTGATTTTGTCCGGAACCTCTCAATAAACATCTTCCTTAGTATAAATTGGAATTGTTTATGTTAATATTTTGTTTTGTTTGGATATTTGATAATGGTTATAAAGTTTTAGTTCTTAACTGCTACGTGTTGCGAACCAACGTTGATTTTCGTTTGACTAGATCATTTCATAACGTGGAGGCTATTTTCAACTGAGGTGCATTCATTCAAGTATTTAATTTAAATATTTGATATACCCCACTTCATGAAATATATTTGTCTATTGTTTAACTCATACAAGTAAATATTACATGTAATAATCCAAATGCTGTATACTAGACACCTTGATCCCTCCAATTTCTAGTGAGAACGTAATTTCAATTGCAGTTGGTCAACATGTATATTGCGCCCTCTGTATACTTCATAAACATTCCTATCTCTCATCTGATCATTGGCATATCCGCTTTTATCTCATTTATTTGAAATTCAGTTTCTAAATTTGAATTATCAAAAGCTCCGAAGTTGACGGAATATTTTTACAGACTACACAAATGTTTCTTATAGAGAATTGAAGAAGAAGAATCTCCGCAAAAGTAACATTTTCCCAAAAAAAAATATTGTCCCAAATCACGACATATTCAGTTACGTTTTTCCTCCATATAAATAGTCACAATTTACACGCAACTTATTATTATTAACACCCTATGGCATTGTTTTCGAAAATAAATGGAAATTAGATGTTCAACAGCATTCAGAAACAGTATAAGTTAAATCAAAAATAGTAACCGCCATTCAATAGCACTTTGAAAAGAGACGTTACGCCAGAACTAGATTCTCTTAGATACTTAACACTCTGAAACCATAGGAGCGTACGTTTCCATTGGATACGTACTATTAACGTCTAAATATAAGGTTTACGGTCAAAATCTTGTTCGCAACAGAATTTCGCTAGGCAATGAAATGCGCTCACGCGCTTCAGCACAGTTTATATACCGAATACAATGTTTATTCTGCATCAGCTATTCTAGCTATGGCAGTAAAAGTCGCTCCATAAACTTAGCTGAATTTTTATTTATTTTTCGGAACTAGCCTAATAAAGGTTATTTCAAAATTTTTGTAATTGGTTGATTTTATGATCACGATTTAATTCGTTCTTCCCTTTTTCAGAGGAACAACTGGTCGAAAAAGGGTCAACTGCTCTAACTCCTTTAAGAGAATCTAAGAACATATGAAGCCTCATTTGCCGCCGCTTTACATGTTTCATAGTCGCGACTCCATCTCTGCTCTTCGATTTCCTCAAAGAAAAAACAACTAATCAGAGAAGGATAAACTGCTCTAAGATGTTCCTTCTCCAAGAATATCGAAGAACAGACGAAGGTTATTACATAATCTCAACGGAGCAGCATCACCTGCAAATTGTTCTTTTCCTGAACCTAGCTCAGAAAGTAACACTTCAAGCTGCGAAGTTATCCCATGCTAGTTTTTTAAATTTTTATATATTTTTGGGAATACAGTGTTAGTGAAAAAATGCCTTAAATTGGAATGTACCTTCCTTGGAAACATTTCAATCAGGCGCTATACTCCGGAGAACAATTTCAATGCGGCACTTGTAATTTTGTAGGTTATTTGCTATTAAATTGTTCTAGAAGTGAATTCATTATTCTACTTGGTATTCCCCCAGCGGCAATAGTTCAATTTCAATTTTCTCATTACGAAATTAAAGTAAATGTTATTGTATCCATAAATAAACATACAACTAGAATGGCGTCATATGAATTAGAGAATATATACAAGGCCGAGGAAAATCAATCAATTTCAAGAATACACTATCAAACAACCCTTACTAACATATTATTTCCAAAAATATATGAAAATTCAACAAACTTACCTGCGATAACATTGCCGCTTGGACTTCCGTATCAACGCAATTGGAACCAAAAGTATATGGAACCAGGGTCTTACTGTCTGAACTAGGTTCAAGGAAGGAATAATTTAGATTTGATGCTCCTGCATTGGAATTATGTAATAGCTTATTTTTTTCAATGTCGCGAGTTTTCATGTTTTATGATCGTGGCCTCATCTGTTTTTTGATATTCTTAGAAAACGAACATCTTAGAGGAGTTCATCCTGCTCTGTGTAGTTATTCATTCTTTGAGAGAATCGGAGAACAAAAATCGATCAATTATAACAATTAACCTTTACCAGGCTAGTCGGTCGAGGCCTCATATGTTCTTCGATTTTCTAAAAGAAGTTACAGTAGTTGACCCCTCTTCTTTGACCAGTTGTATCTTTGAGAAAATCGAGGAACGGATGAAACCGTGATCAGAAAATCAATCAATAACGAAAATTAACTTTGAAATAGCCTTCAACAAGCCTATTATTCCCAAAAATATATAACAATTTAACAATCAAACCTGCGATAACGTTGCCACTTGGAATTTCGTACCTACGCTATTGAAAGCAAAAGTTTATGGAGCGAGTTTTACTGCCTTAGCTAGAATAGCTGATGCAGAATCAACATTGTATTTGGTAGATCAACTGTGCCAAAGCCCGCGAGCGCAATCCATTGTCAGCGCATTTGTTGCGAGCAAGATTCTGACCTTATGTTTTTAGTCTGCAATATTACGTATTCAATGAAAACATACGCTTCTGTGGTTCGAAAATGTTAGGTATCTAAGAGAATCTAGTTCCGACAGTTGCTTGCAAATTGTGACTATTTATATGAAGGAAAAACCTGACTGAATATGTCCTGATTTGGGACAATATATATATATATATATATATTTTTGGAAAACGGTACCTTTGCGGAGACTTTTCTGTTTCAATTCCCTATAAGGAACATGCAAGCAGGCGATAAAAACAATTGGTGGTACTCATATTCGCAATAATTACTTTATTTCGAATGAAGAATTGAATATCGTTCTAAATTGAGGAAGATGCTCTGTTAGGCGGTCTTAGGTTATTTTTCAAGCAAAAGTCTGTGCGTAAATCATTAGGATTGTCATATCATATTATGGGATATTGGATCTTTGTCGCTACTATGAATGTTGAATAATAAAATAATTACACCAAATTGAATATACTAAGTAGCTCAGTGGTAGAAGCATCGATTTTCTAATCACTGGCTGCCGGTCGCGGGTTCGAATCCAGCGACTGCGGAATTCTTCCGATGGCCCGAGAAAGTGGTGCGGCAAGATACAATGGGCTGTCAAGCCCAAGTGTCATCGTGACTGCCCTGGTTGCAGGATCGAGCCTACCACACGAGGTGGAGTGTTCAGTGGGTATATCTTAGGTGATTAAGTTCGGGAGTCAGGGACTCCCACACTACCTTATGGGATGTTACAGGACCATAAGGTGCCCATTAAGGGTTTCAACTACCTCGCACTCGAAAAAAAAAAACTATATATTTACGAGGAATCGGATTAGGCCACTTTGATGATACTGCAATCTTTTACCCCATAAAGCCTTGAACAACCAAACGTACAGATTTCATGAATGTACTTAACGAAATTTAGTATTGCTCATTCCTGTTTTTTAGGCTTCTCATTGCTTTTATTTTTTGTTTCTGTTCTACTCTTCCTTTTTGTTCATTGTTGCTGCACGTACGTTATGGACATATATATTCTAAACTACATATTCGAATTATGGACTTTAAATACACCCTCCATTTGTATAGTTTCTAATTGATAGTTTGAATTCATCTGTCCCAAACATATACTTCAAACCCATTATTCTATTTTCGATTTGTGTTTGTTTCAGTAACACAATTCTTGATTTCAGTTCTTAGTACTGAGCTTCTCGTACCTCTAGTTAACCAATATTAGATAGAACCTCCAGTAATTTTCGATGTTGCTACCTTATTACATTATTCAGTATGTTGTTGTTGTTGTTGTTACAAATTTATAATCATATCTTCTGATCTCCCTTTGTTATCACTCCATGGGTACACTTCTCACCAAGTGAAACGAAGCCCACGTTCTAGAAGTCTCTAACTCTCATTTGGACAACGATACTTTATTCCGCTGATGAGGAATTATCGAATACAATTGCCAAGTTGGGATTGGATTCAGGACCGTAACGGAGATTGCACAATTTGATTGGCCTGGTGGATTAACGGTAAGAAGCACAAATCAGACGCGCTGTCGACTGTATGTATCAGATGTTTCTATAACAACCGTAATCTCTCCTGCAAAAAAGGGATTCTTTATAATAAGGAAGTGGTCCGTAAACCCTCTGAAAACAAGAAGCAAAACAATTCTGATCATGTTGACAAGAATATAAATGTAAACAATATATCGAACAAGGAGCTAACGGGTTCGACGTTACGAAGTAACGATGAACCTAAAAAGCACTGGAATGAAGTATTAAAAAGACAACCCAAGAAAATAAGCAAGACAGCAATTGTTGGAACATTTAAAAACAGCGCGAAACAGATGGTAGTACCTAGGAAATCGTACATTTTTGCTTCAGGATTTAGGCCTGATACTATATGTGAAGACATTATTAGTTTTCTCAAAAATGATTTTCTAGAAATAAACTGTGAACTACTCAACTCTAAATTTTCTCAGTCTTATGCTTACTTCAAGATTTCTTGAATTTCAACAACCTACAGAAGGCGATGGAGCCCTGAAGCAACTTTCGTAAATAGGTTTTATCAAAGGAGATCAACGGCACCGACTCATCCTTAGCTAGAGCATACAAGAAATGCAATCTCAAGTATGCAAAAGATCAAAATGATTCTAATATCAGACCAGAAAATCTCAAATTTGTCCAGGTAAATACCCAATCACTCGGAAAGAAAACTTACACAAATGGAAGTTTTTTGAAAATGGAACCACCAGATATTTTATGTGTCCAAGATAATTGGACTAATAAAAAAAACATCACTCTGTTAAAGCTTGAATGATACGATATTAATACCAAATTCTACTGCCAAAATAGTATTCACGGTGAATCAATAGTATACAGGAAAAGCACTATATCCACATCATATGATGTAGAAGAATTAAACTGCGGGGGAACGTTATCACAAGAAATGATCTACGAATGTTTTGCAATTAAAATAGTGAAAGGTGACTTCAATTGCTACATTGTGAGCATATACAGACCTTGCGATGGTAATTACGAGTTTTTTTTTGGAAAACTGTTAAAAAACCTTAATATTTTGTGAAAAAATGTCTCAAAATATATTTCTGAGAGGAGATTTGAACATAAATTATCTGAGTGAATCAATTTATATTAAAGTATCAACCGATTTAATAATTTAATTCAATCTTAAATGCTCTTCTTTGGAGCCTACTAGACTATGTACAAATCGTTATGGACAAACTGCTGTAAGTAAAATTGATTATTTTCTTACAAATTGTAGTGATAATGTAAAAGTTAAAATAATCCAACCAAACTTAGGTGACCATCTCGCTATTTAAGCAGAGGTAGAGGTTAGCACAACGATAAATTCAACTAGCACAGAAGGGTTTCGCAACATCAGGAAATTTTTGTTATATTTCAAGGCATATTCTTAAACATTCCGAAAATAAAGAGTTCTTGAATCATGTAGATATTGAATGCGCTTATAATACATTTGTAGAGAAGCTGAACGGTAAAATTGATTTAAGGTGCCCAATTAAATATATCAAAAACGATAAGGATAATAAGTGTCGACATTGGATCGACAGTGAAATAATGAGTGAAAGTAAACAACTGAGAGACCTATATTGGCTTACAAAAATTGATCATACTTTAGTACAAGGATACAAACAAACGAAAAGAGAGTTTAGAAAGAAGTTTAAAATGAAAAGAAGGAACACAACAGTAAACTTATAGAGACATCCAGAATAAAGCATAAAATACAAAAAAAATCTTGGCAATCAATTGAACAACAGCTAGGAAAACTAGAACAAATAAAAAAATATATTAAACAAAGCAATATTCTGATTTCTCAACCGAAACAAGTGGCGGAAACATTCGGACAATTTTTACTGAAAACAACTTGAAGGAACACTTTGGTTCGAACATATCTCGATCATGTACAGCATCTTAGTGTATTAATGCAATTTTCTATGAATCCACAAGTTGTGTGTACACATTGCTATAAAACAACTGAATAATAATAATAGCACTGGTGTTGACGGTATTTCAACACTGAAAATATCAACTTAAAAAAAAAACATTATCGTCCAAAAAAAAAGATATCATTTTGATTATTATGAAAATTATCATTGATTAATCTCAAATTCATCATTACATTGATAGTATTTATTTTTCCTTCTATTTACATTCGAAAATTTGATTTTTTTTTTTGAAAAGTACCATACGAACGCTCGGATTTCGAGCGCGTTTGTACTTTGTTTGCTCCGGTTGCTTTTCAACTCGCTATATAATCTTCTTGAAGATATATGGGGAGCCGACAATTTAGGGTTAGATAGCCAGAAATCTCTTCTGTGAGAATTTGTTTGATTTTTTTGATTAGGGTCAAAATTGGACTCATTGTGAACCCAAACCTACATCAAGGATATCTCAAGTTTTACTCATTCAAAAAAGACCTACCGTGGCTCGAAATACTCGTAGAATTATCTCCTATTTCAATGTGAAATTTTAATTTCATACGAGTATTTCAACCTGAAAATTATGCATTTATTCTGGGATCTTGATTTTTTAAAACGGTCCCATTTCTCCATTTCTTATTCAAAGTGATTGAATTCAAGATATGTTATAGAGAACATCAAATTCTTCAATTTGCTTCCGATTTGGGTTAAAAGACTAATTTTTAACGGAGATTCAATGAAAAAACAATTTTTTCTAAGATGGCGGATTTTGGGGTACCAAAAAAAGATAGACAAAAAAAACAGAATTGGTTCGGAAGTACACATGAAATAACACCATTGAGCAGAAAATAAAGTTCATAGAGGAAAATTTGTATTACGAAATTCAGTTTTTATGTTACCACAAAAAAACACAAAATGGGACTTATATCAGACCCCAAATAATTTAGAGACTTCTACTTGTCGCCACTCGACGCATTTTTAATTTCTCTACAAGTTTGCTCGAACTGTATCGAACGATAAAATGTGTTGTTTCCCTTTAAATCGCCAAAAACGTCAAAAATTTGAAAAAACTGCCATTTTTGAGTTAAAAATGGTCAATGTCTCGAAACGCCCTGAATCTACGATTTTTCAAATATTCGTGATCAGCGAGCCAAAAAACATAAATATCAATCATAAAATAGAGATGAGGAAAAATTTTCAATCCAAATTGCAGGATGAATGGACTATAGTGCTAATACTTCCAGCTTCTTCCGAATCGCGTTTCTCCTCAAAATCTTTCACAGAATTTTCCAATTCCACCAGCGATGCAGTAACATCAGTAAGGTCTGTCGCAAAAGGATAAGGGTGTGTAGGTCTTTCAATATTACCGCTCTTTTCCCGTTTAATCAAGCCCCTACTAAGCTCTCTCCTCCCTATATTCACAGCACCTTTTGCTGAAACACCTCTGATACGCAGTTCGTAAGTCGATTCGGGTTAAACGAAATCGAGTTTCTCCTTGATTATAGTGTATTCAAGATTGAATGCACAACAACAATCTTGCCTTGTGATGTCAAATGTGTGAGGGGAAAAATGGCAATTATAGTACAATTAAGGTGTGCGAAATTCAATTTTCATGTTACCACAAAAAAAACACAAAATGGGCGTTATATCAGGCCCAGAATAACTTAGATACTTCCTCTCGCCATTCGACGCATTTTTCATTTCTCTACAACTTTGCTTACCACTGTATAGTCGATAAAATGTGTTGTTTTCCTTCAAATCCCGAAAACTCGAAAAAACGGCCACTTTTCGGTCAAAAATGGCCAATATCTCGGAACATCATGTGTCAACGATTTTTTAACCATCGTATTCGTGATCAGCGACCCGTAGAACATAAATGTCAATCATAAAATAGAGATGTGGAAAAAATATCATTTTAAGCTTAATTGCAGGACGACTGGACTACTAAACTAATATATATTCTCAAGCATACCGAAAATATGGTCACCACCTCTAGTCAGAATTACTAGTTCAGATTTGTGCATTAATGACAACTTTTATTTATAATTTGCCAATACCGTCAGATAGATCGTCTACGTCCATTTTAGACTGAAGTTTAGCTAATTCGGATATTCAAGATGAAAAAATATATGTTTCAGCTGGAGAATCTACACCCAACAAATACACAACTCACAAATTTTCTTACTCAACTCAAGTCGATTTCTGTAAAGAAATGAAATTTAAAATTTACGTTTTATCTTGATGAATTGTCTTTAACGCATTCTTAGAGAGAGTAGATAAATTACGCTTTGCTAGACGGGTAACCGAAAATGATTTATCTATTTGCGTAAATCTAAAATTTGAGATACAGAACCGAATTGAAAAATTCTTTTCGCATTGTGTTGGATTTGACTTCTAGATCATTTGTGAACTGGAGAAGGAAAATTCTGGATAATTGGTGGAAAGTTGTTTTTTGTCGTCTTGATAAATACCTACACATCATAGGCATCGTACATGTCCCTGTATGAAGGAAATGTCAAGAGGTGGAGAAGAAACTGCCTCTCTCATCCTAATGGAAAGCCCAGATAGATCATGCGCCCTTCCGTCTTCGTAACTCATGTGAGGAACTGTTTCCGTAGGGACTTGAGGAAATGGTCTGCGTCTGCAACATTCTGGATACCTATAGACCACAAATCTAAATAAATAGGACACTGATCATGGGACGCACAATGGACATAATTGGCCTAGCTACGTGCTACAAGGATTCACTCCCCTGCACTGTTTTGATCATGTTGATTATGATGAGGACTAGAGATGCCAGAGCTTTAGCGTTTGAAACTCATAGCTGCCTCTGATTATTAGATTAACTAAAACAAATATGTGTCTTTTCTCTGTCTCCTCACACTCCCTGAGACCTAGCATCAGCTTATTTCTCCATGTCCCTCAAATTACGTTAAGTACGGAAAAGAAGATTTGACTGCACTGAGAAAATTCAATTCCAACTGCTTCGAAAAACACACGTTTTTGAAACAAACTTTAATTTCTTCAAATGAATGAATGTAGACGCTTGACAGTGACCTCATTTTTTTCAACATATGGTTATTTACTACCACAGTAATTTTGTTACTCTATTAAAATATGTACTTGTCCGCAAAGTTCAGGAAAGCAAAATTAATATTGAAGTTTTATCACAAATTCTTACAACGCTGTTTAAATTGTATATTTAGATACTATAACCACTGCGATGTAAAAATTAAGAGAATGATAATTTTGATTTTCCGGAGTTTTCCGGAAAATTATGATTTTAGAATCATGAAATAATACTCAGCGACCACAAAAACATATAATTTGACACGTTGGAGCACCGCATAGAAATATGAAGAAAAGGCGACGCAATTTTCAACTAGTTTTCTAGATTTTTTATCCTTTCAAGTTAAATTTGTATCTGCAATCATGACTGTACCTTGTTATTTCATTACCGTTCCAGCCCCACAGAAAATATCGTTTGCTGCTAAGATTTGGTCGAATTTGCCGACAAACGGGTGAAGTTTGATTTTTTCGGAGTTTTCCGGAAAACTTTAGTTGCTTTTGAGTTTTGGATCATGAAATAATACTCATCGACCATAAAAAATTGTAGTTTGACACAATGGACAAGCACCGCATGAGAATATGAAGAAAATACGACGCAATTTTCCACCAATGTTTCAGAATTTTCATTTTTTATTGGTGAACTTTGTACCTACAACCATCACGACACCTTTCTATTCCTATATCATTATCCTTTGATGCTAAGATTTGGTGAAATTTCCCGGGTTTTCTGGGAAAGAGGGTAGATTCTCCATTCTACGACTTCATATTCGAGTTCAGCGGACCTAAAAATCTCTCGTTACCAAATTTCAAAATCATTGGGTCAAAATATCCTGGAACATTTCATTTGTTATATACATTTTCAAATGAAAATGGCTTTTTCCTTGTTTATTAATAGGGGAAATCATGACCGCGCTTATTCACCAGTCCACAAATGATCTAGAAACCAATTTCAACACAACGCAAAAAGAATTTTCCAATTCGATTTTTTATCTCAAATTTTAGGAGTGACCACGTTTTTCTTACATTTTTAACTGGACGATCCGTCTTAGATCTTTTCAGTGGTAAAGCACTAATGTGGTATACCGCTGGTAAAAATTGAGTTACCGATTGGTCTTCTTTAGTATCTTTATAAAGATAACAGTTTCAATCGATAAATTACGATGAAAGATGGCTAAGATTATTTTGAGGACACAAGCGCCAAATGAATCTTCGAGTTTGTATGTAACCAACATAAGTCAGCTTTCCATCCGTTAAATAATAAGAAAAGCGAAGGAGAAAAGCTTGAGATTAGTAGGAGAAATTTAGCACCTTCTTATAAAATCTCATTGATTCTTGTCGAAAATATATCTATAGAAGAATTGCTCGTCATAGATCGTAAGTTGGAAGCGATTAGAGATGCTATCGATAACTACGTTGCTCCAAGGTCTACTAGAAACACCACGTTCATTGAACCATATTTAGCATATGTTGGATGCGATGACGAACATGTTGATGCCATTTCACCACCGCATTCTTCAATTTGCTTCAATTGCTAACGAATGGAACATCGATTTTCATGATGCACGTTTCCCCGCGAAATATGTCGTGACAAATGCGGAAAACCAAATGAAAGTGTCAGAACATAAAACTAGTTTCTGAGTCGATTTGTGGACTCCAATTATAAACGACCATATATGTCTGTAAATATTTTAATGAATGATTTTTTAGGACTCCTAGACTTTGGTGCATCAAAAACTATTGTTGAAAATAAAGATTGGTCTCAACTTAAGAATGTAGGATTGCCTCTCGAAAAAACCGAAATTAGTACTTGTTAGGTAGCTAATGGACAAAGTTGAGAAGTTATGAACACTTTTTATCAACGTGTTAGTTGTACCTTCAGTACCATATACTTTGATCCTAGGAATCGAATTCTGGAAAAAAAAATGGGAATCATTCCTGACCTCCGACAGGGCGAGTGAAAATTCTCAAATGATAATGTCCATACCGACACGGTGATGGCTTGAAACCTCAAACACAATTAACGGTAGAGTAAACAGACTAGATGAATGCGTGGAGAAACTCAAAGATAACATACAGAAACGTCCATCGAAACATCCTCAATGGCGGATAGAAAATGGAAGTTTATGAGTTTCTGAAACCGAAACATCCCGTTCTAAGTAGAGATCGGACAGAGAGACTGGAATTGACAATAGTGGTGCGGGAACATCAAAGAAAAGATTAGATTATTTCACATTGTAACCTGTTTCTGCCCCCAAATGTTCAATCCGGGGTAGAAAAGGTTGTCACTTGAGGTTTCCTTATAGCATTAAATGATTTATTCCGGTTTCTGGATCGGTGGGCTCAGACTCCTTAACGTACCTTTTAATCTGTAGTTTGTATAGATAATTCTCTCCTCTCTCTCTCTCTCTCTCTCTCTCTCTCTCTCTCTCTCTCTCTCTCTCTCTCTCTCTCTCTCTCTCTCTCTCTCTCTCTCTCTCTCTCTTTATCTCTCTCCCTCTCTCTATCTTTAGGTTGGTGGTTGCCAATTAAATGGACGTTCCTTCATAAAATATTTATTACATGTTACTGAATCATATACAATACTTACACGTTTTCTGGTAATCCACAATAACTATGATAAAATTCGAATGAACAATATATAACAATTTAATGCATCAATTACGCATACGAGGATTTAATTTGAATGCGAAATATTTATTATTTGGGTGCAACATAAATATTTGCGACAGTCTATTCACCTTTACAGATGTGTTGGTTATCAAACCGCTGTTCTTCATATGCTCCTGTCTACTGATTCTACGCTTCCTAATACAAACTTTGAACTCTACGAGATATCAGTAATACTTGATATGCGTCCGGTTGTACATGTGTCATTCACAGTTGCTGTTCAAAACACGCGGGTTACGTCTAGGAAAATTAGTTGGATCTTATTTCCGCAAACTCCTAATTAGGAGTCCGCTATAGCTTAACAAGGAGTTTCGCAAGAGTCGGATCAAGACTTCCAACTACAGAGTCTATTCCGTATTCGTGCTATGTCTGACTTATTACGGACTTGAACTTACCATTTCAATTAAATTTTTCTCTGTATGCAATTCGGAGAGTGTTTTTTCCAAAGACTTATATTATAGCAAGACAAAGTGATTCTTAGGAGTTGAATCACTACCTCCAACTACCAGGGATGTGCTTGTGTATGCTATCGGTGTCGGGTAAAAACTAATAAGCCAAACAAGGTGCTTCTCAGGAGTTGAATAAAAACTTCCAACTACCAGGGTTGTGCCTTGTTTATGTAATCGGTATCGGGCAATTACTAATAAGCCAAACAAGGTGCTTTTCAGGAGTTGAATACAATACCTCCTACTACCAAGATTGTGCCTTGCTTATGTAATCGGTAACTGACTATTATTCATAAGCTGGTCATGTGATTCGCAAGAGTCGGACTCAATACTCACAACTACAGGGTTTAGTTCTTGTTTACGCTATCAGTGACGGGCAATTATTAAGAATCTACTTTTACGGGAAAATTGCCTAAGTTAGAATTGAAATCTGACTTAGGCAACGAAATGAAATTCTATCAATTTTGAGACCCGAAACTAGAATTATACTCATTCTCCAATCTTTTGGGTAACAGTATAACAATGGCGGAATGCAACACGGTTTGCAGTCTTCTCGGTATTCGGCTAGTAGGAGAATCCTATCTCGTACGGCTAGCAGAAAAGTAAGTGATTTCTGAAGTGGAATCGGACACCTTTTATGCTCGTCGGGGTGAGTGACGTAAATCGCCAATGTGAGTGGATGTCACATTCCGTTGACGAGTTTTTTTACATAGACGTGCACAAAGTTAGATCGCTTACCTTTGATCGATGGATTAGAATTGAATTGACTACAATGTATCAGATTATATAAGTAATGAAGGACACTCCATTACAACCGCAATTGGTCCCTTCTCATTAATTGTAAGCGACCCTTTCGGTAAATACAGTTATGTTTTTTCATTCCACCTTACTATTGTAAGAATCTCTTGTCAAACCCAGCTCGTCTCCACTGAAGAGAACCGAACAAGCCATTTCGTTACGAATCAATTTGAGTAAGTAACAAATCTCATAGATAATGAAGTTCTGATGTGAAACTTCTTGGGAAGTATTACAATGACGTAGCACTTTTTTTTTAACTTTCACCACACGAGAGGAATACCTATAATGTCCGAAGAACATCGTTAGAGCCAGCGGTGGAATGTTGAGAGAGGGGATAGACTTATGTATGCATTTAAAGATCATAATAGCATTAAAATTATACTCAGGAGGAAATTATTCGAAAACGACTATGAATTCGACATTTTGGTCAAATTCGTATACTTGTCAATAAATAATTTGTTTAGAACAATTCAAAAATTTATGTGTGCATTTGAAGACCATAATAGTATAACGAAGCTGAAGATTTGATAAACCATTTATTTTAGATCAGGCAGAAATACGAATATTACACTTAAACTCCTGCTAAACAGTTTATTATTTCAACAGATATGCGTGAACTATGAATGTACATTCCGTTCACTTTTCTGAATCTCCGTAATTTTGAATGAGTAATTATTTCAATAAATTGCACATAGTGCACAAAAGCATGCTTAAAAAAATTGCATTCATTCCGAATAACTCATGTTGCAAAAACGAGGATCTGGTGAATTAACGCATCAAATTTTGGACAACCTTATGTGTAAAAACTGCGTACTGCCAAAAAAACTCCGATAACATTCGTTTCCCCCGCCGTAGAGGAGCTACCGGACGATCATGAGCCTGAATTTTGGATCCTCCACTTGAGTGATTTTTTAGTGTCATATACCGTTCAGTTGTATCCTGCAATTATTTTTCGAGTGTATTTCTCATTATTATATATTTAATATTTGGAATTCTCCGTTTTATTAAGTTATTTCTGCTTTATCTTTTGATGAGCTGAGTTTTAGCCGAATATCAATTGTAATTAAAACCTACACCTTTGATACTGTTTTTCTGCCCAATGGGACCTGGTTATACTTCACTGTAGCTACCCTAGGGACAAGGCTATCTATAGATGGCATAGACAAGCATTGTGGTGAAGTCCCTAGCAGAAGTTCTCAAGGAGGAGTGAACCTTTAGAAAAATCTGGCGCTCGAGAAGACTTTGCTTCTGATAATATTCTGAAGAGAATTCACTTTGTCCCATCAAAATCGACCGTTTTCTCAAGGATTTACGGATTAGGTCTATGTTTATACCCATTTGCCTGCACTAGTATTCACTAGTTCGGTTGATGGGTTCTAACAGATAAATATGTCATTGCCTGCTAACCAACTCTTTTTAAGCTGATAATTACTTATATAATAATTTGTGGATGTGCATAATTATCTCATTAATACCACGTTGGTTCACTGAATGAAATTGATATCTAATGGAGAAGATAAGAGTTCCAGAAAACAGTATACGTCCCCAACGCTGTAGTTAAATGAGTAGATACATTTGAAGAGTGCTTTGATGTCATCAAACGATAGTCTCAACATGAACGAAATGGAATTTCCAAGTGATTCCCTTTAATTACGAAGATTATGAGGTTTTGTTATTAATTTAATACAAAATCACGTAGCGATGTTTTAAAAAATGAAGATTCAATCATAATTATCGTTGTCTCTATTGTAGAGTGGAAAACGAAGTGACAACGTATATATTAAGTTTGTTCCGGAATAATTCCGATGGGGTTCAAGGAGAGAACGACGAAACGCTTTCGGATGAAATTTTGTGGAATTTTGTATTCTTTGAAGATTCATTAAAGCACTCTACTTTGGAATATTAGTCGATCTGTAGCTAATTGATTAGAGACTTCCGGAATTTAACTTGCAAAGGAAGTTGTACACTATCAAAATACGTAGATAAAAGATCATTTCAAATCGAGTAATTTCATAATCGAATAGAAATACTGCATGCGTCCTAGTCTCATATAGGATATAGTCCAATCAATGAAGCTTAAATCGAACAGATTAACTAAATTCTCTCGTAAGTCACCGATTTTGATCTAATAGACCTCATTCGATCCGTAACCATCTATAGACAAAATCCGGCCACATCTCAACTCCGGGAAATTGTTATACGACTAATAAACAATAAATAACAATAAATAACCGACGATTCTAGTACAGTATTTGAAAAATTCGGAAAATGCATGAAAATGGCTGATTTGAACTGATTCTTGATGTTAATGCATATATATTCATTCAATTGAACGACAGGATCAATATTTATAACAATTTGTCAGTTAACAATAGATAAACGAAAGTCGATTTCGGATCATTTAGACTTGATAAGCACGAATCGTTGATCAATATGTTCGTAAATTTCTTATGTGATACATTAAGAATTGATTCACTCTAAGAATTAGGTCAAATAAAAATCTATATAAATGAGGATAATATAAACATGAATCAAAATTATATAGTTCTTTGCATCCATTATTTAAAAAATTCGGTGAAGTAAACAATAAATGACTATAATGACATTAAAATCAAATATTATATAAAAATACAATTGTATGAATATATATGCGCTACCAATCAAAATCAGTATAAATTAGTAATTTTTATGCATTTTCTAGTTTTTTAAATATTGTACTAGAATCGTCATTCATTTATTCTTATTCATTGTTCAGTAGCCGTATAAACAATTGCTCACAATCGGGATTTGGTCGGCTTTTGTCTATAGGTGATTATAAATCGAATGAGCCATTGTAATATATTTTGATTTCCCCGATAATGATGGGGTTTTTATATTTTTGAAAGGATTTTCCAACTATCAACCATGTATCAGTTCCATTTGGATATGCAACATAGTTATAATTAAGGTAAAAGAGCAAGAATGCTAGTTTCCGATTCATGAAGAATCGAGTGGAATGAGATGAATATGTTATTATTCTTATCAAAATTGAACTGGTGACGACAATTGGTTTTCGAACCATCTTTTTCACCTCTTGGTTTCTCGCTTCATGGTCGATATTGAGCTACTCACATATTAATTTGTCGAATTTTTAGTTCCTCGAGACACCGTATCCAATAAGAGAACTTCCGCTCACATAATTATGTATCAATATGATTCACTAATATTGCTGCGAAAACGACGTTCTAGAGGGAATCACGAATTTACAATCTATTATTAAGATACTCTCTACTGGGTTTATTTAATTTTAAATGAATTATATTTTTTATTCTAATTTTCTTTTGCTCCGGCTAGCTCCTTTCTTCTTTATTTTATTCTGATTGAATTTATATAATATGGAATAAAATGAAGCCTCATTTAAAATGTTAAAACTTTGATAATCTATTTATTTATGTAACCTTATATCTTATTAAAATCTTTCTATGTTTACAAATTTAACTTTATGCTTTTGAAATTTTTCTATGTTTACAATTCAACCTCAATTTCCTTAATCTAATATACAACTACTAAGTGAATGTTTATTTTTACTTGCTTATAGTTGAAATTCAGATGCTCCTACACAATGATGAAATTTTAAATGGTCTCACTTGTTATATCCTATCAAATATTGGGATAAATGTTGATAATATTTCGTTGGTTTTGATATCTTCTTATATTACTTGAGAATTCACATTAAACACATTTACTCTGCTCTAACTATGTGCACAGGTGACACTTGTAGATACTCCTTATAATTTAGGAACTTGTCGATACTTTGTTGATAATGGTTTCTATTCTTTTTAAGATATAAAAACTTTGTTGGTTGTTTAACTGGAACTACAATCGTGATTTGGTTTCTCTCCGATGCCACTTTATTAAATAACTTTGGTTATGTTTGTTAACCTTTATTGAAGTTGAACGGGAAGATTTACGAACACTATTAACTACCTCGTAGGAAGTACTAATAAACTTTGGTTATGTTGTGGTAGTCGAGCTTAGGTCCAACTCCGATGTTTAATTTGATGAGTTGCAGAGACACATTCAGTGCTCAGATGTAAGTGCAAATTCAACTAGCTTTCCTTTTTCGCCTTTTATAGGGCCCACGAAAGGAAGCTTGTCTCCATTAATATCGACCAATGAAATAATTTTCTAAATATCTAGTTATTTATTCCCATTGTTGGGACTGACACTTGTCTAGTATTATTGTAAATTGACCAATAGGAATTTAGTATTTTGAAATATTTGATATTTAGAAGATTTTCTAATTGATTCAAGTTATTGCTCATTCCACTATTTGAATTCATGTTACCAACATTTTTCCTCACATTTTGATACATAATAAACTACGATTAGGTTCCAATTCACCTAGTAATTCTCATTATTAGATCTATCTTGACAGTTGTCACTGCTTAAATTTAATACATGATTTTAAATATAAATAAAACTTATACAATTTTGTATGACTGAAATGTCTTAATACTAGCTTACATCTATTACATATTCTTAATCTATTCTGATAGTTTGCTATCTTCAGATAGTCTTTAAATCATTTGAATTATGATTTTCTAACTTCGTAGCACTGTACGTTTATCCAATTTTCACTATTTTTTCTTTACACTCTTACAAACTACTTTACATTTTGGTTTTTAATATATTATGTGGTGCCGCCTACATGATAAGTGGAGGTGGTAACCATAGGTGCAATCTAATATTAATTATGCATATCGGATATAGTCAATTATAAGAATTCATTCTATCATGTACTCTATTTACAGTTCAGCTAATAAATAAACTTATAATAACCAACGTCAGGTTTTTAATCTAAACCGATGAAGACAATACCTCTATACAATCTTTAATCTCTTATTCTAATCATATATTTAACTTTTAAATAATGTTTTCAATTCCATATCAAACTTATTTAACTTTTCTATTTTTATGTCTCGGTAAATCCTAATTTTACCATTTTATATCGGAAATGAAATCATAACACTATGTTAAATGAATTGAATAAACTTACAATGTAATTCGTGTAAGTGCCACTTTCAGAGAATTCAGAGAACATATATGTTTCAACAAAATATCTAATAACCCAGTGAAGTAGAACACGATCGACATTCCAGAGAATCCAATAGTAGTTTCTACAACATGTATCCTGTGATAAAAAGTAATAACCACTGATTTCAGCTATTCGTGAAATCTTCACGGTCTATATTTCGCATACAATGTACAATTGAAAGTGACAAAATTGAGATCACGTGCTGTGATTTCGTTACGCGTGAACTTACGGTCTTACTCCTATTTGTACAACCGCGCCCGTGTTGAATACGGTCTAAGTTCAGATAAAGCTTGACGAGTACGTTCTAAATAGATATCGTGAAATGTATATATATATCAGCTAGAGACCTGATTATAAAATTTGGAATAAGCTCTTAAAAAACATGGATTTATTCGAATAAGGTATCAAACCATAAAACTCCAAAAATCATGACGCAGAAAAGCATTGGAAATAAACCACATTCATTTTGTTTTTAAATAAACATAAAATGGACCTGGCGATAAATAAAAAGGAAGCAAAAATGTTCGTTCAAAAAATGTCTAATGTAACAATTGGTTTATCGAAATTAGTTTTTTGAAACAGGATTCAAATGTTACATTGTGAAACTTTGTCTCCTATCACTTAGAATGTTTTTGTAGTCCGAAATAATTCTTTTCACGTCAACACTAGTTAAGAGCGCATGTTTAAATCAAGCAATAATGGCAGGGTTCATTTCTAAGTACGGGACAATAGTACCTGCCAAGACTAGAGCAAGTATTTTCCGAGTTGTTGTTCAAACATGAACTGTATCATGGTCATATATGTAACATGTAACTATGATAGGTATATCCTGTAACTCTTCAGTTACTAGGTCATATAAACATTATTTATTTAACATGTGGCTATGATGGCCTGCTACATCTTTTTCGAATATGTGAATCATGACTATATATTGACGAATAAAATGAACTATAATCACACTGTGGATATATTATAACACTATTGATAAGAAATAATAACCCTTATCCACTAAAAATACTATTAAAGTGCTGAGAACCTTCCGGCTACTGACTAGCCATCATCAGAGTTAACTAAATTATGAATCGAAATGTGCCTGTTCGAATACTATTTGGGGATAATAATAAAAGCAATGGGTTACCCCCAGCTAGAGATAAGTCGCAATTTAATGAATTACTTTTTCGTTTATACATTTCCATCCCTTCTAAATTACCTAGATATTTGTATGTAATGTGTTCTGATATTGATAAATTTCGTGATAAGGGTTTAGTACAGGTTATTTTCAATGTTAGAGAAACAAAATCATATTTAGAAAATTAAAGTTTCATGTAAAATTAAAATATCCCAAAGCAAAGTAACAAGAATCTAATGGGGTTCGCTACATGTTTTCTGTTTATCATCAATAACACATTTTATCGAAGGAAGAAATGAATATATTTCTTGAAATGAACATAAAATTAGTTTCACACTCGCTTCAAGGGGGGTGATATGATACCATAGCTAATATGGTTAAGAGGGTTACAATAAGTTCACAAAAGTTTGGTTGGAAAGGAAATCATAAACCTGTCAAGATCTATAACCAATAGCTTGAATTGGTCTCTTGAGAAATCACGTGACACTTAATTTCAATTAATTGAACTTAATAGTTTCTTCAGAGTGTTTTTGGTAAGAAAGGTGAATTTGGCTAAATCAGAGTTGTTTTAGATTTTTAATCAATCGAAGTTTATTGTTCTCAGCTTTATTCAAGTTCAAGTTCAATAATACATCCAATTCATTTAGTTTCGATCCTCTAGGTTCATCCTGGTTGGTATCAATCTAATAATCTTAGTCTTATTTCTCTTTTAGTTAATTTAGATTATCTAGCTTTGTTTTAGTCGAGTACAGATTTTGATCTTAGTTTTTAATCTTATTAGTGATAAAGTTAAATTATAATATTCATTTTTTATTGTCTTTAATTATCATACACATTCTTTTATTATTATCATTATCATTAAATTGTTACTTTTATTATTAAATTTTATTGTTGTTGTTGAGTACGAGTTTATCTGATTAATATTAGCCTTTACCCTCCCACTCACCTTCCAGTATGTGAAATATTGTGTCTTGTGGAAGAAAAGCGTAAGCGTCAATAATATTTTCCAGGTTTGTTCTGGCTAATCAATGATTGGGATCAAACTCCAACGTGTCATGGTTCTCTAATTTGAATGGCCACACTGCTATTAAATAAATAGATTGAGGATTAGGGATAATATAAATTCCTTAAGTAAAGTTTTATAGAGATTCATCAATAGAGTACCATGTCACAATTTTCTTGAGAAATGGTGTGACCTGTATTCAAAATATTTTCGGCTACCGCTGATTTTCACCATTATTTTTCTTTATATGGGTAAAATGTTCCTTCTAGTTTGACTCACATAGTAATTTGAACACGAGTAACAATAGATTTTGTGTCTCGGATTTGTCGAAATCAGAAAATGTATCAAATATGTTGCCTAAGCGGTGTTTTAGCTTGTTCTCACATCTATAAATAGAATGTATTGCAAATTTGGAAAACAAAATTTGGAATTTATCAATTACTGAAGAATGATAAGTGAAACATCTGCATTTTATTGAAGTATTTGATGAAAATAGCTCTAATTTGGTTAGTTGGCTACGTTCCAATTCCCTTTTTTGTTTATAAATTGAATTATTGATCAAAGATTTGTGGTAATTTACTGAATTTTCTCAACTTCGTTGGTATTATTTTGCTGGCTCAAAAGGACGTTTAATAATCTATGAACTAGACTATTAAATGGAGCTATTTTATTTCAAAATGGTGTAGCTGAATCCGCCGGAGCATACCTATTTGTTTGAGTGTTCTATATATGTCGGAATCCAAGTAATTAACATCTTTAATAATGTCAATATCAAGAAAAGTGAGCTGGTTATCTGTTTATATTCCGACAGTTAATCTCAGTGTCTATTAAGCGTGTTCAAAAAGCCATGTAAATCAAAATCTTTTCTTGCAATCGCGAAAATGTCATCAACATGTCTATACCGATCTTTTGGAAACTGATTAAATTCTGATTTCGAAGAGGTTTCAAGTTCGCTTAGGAAAATATTGACCAAAAAAGAAGAGAGTGGGTTGTCCATTGCACATCCGCTTGTTTGTTTATAGTAATTTTCGTTCAAAATTAAATAATCTTGCTCCATGCATGAATATGTAAGGATCACGTATTGTGTGCAGTTTGTATTAGGGGTATTACTTGGAAGGCATTTCTTCAGCATGTTTATAGACTCAGGGATTATAGTATCTATAAATAGTGGAACAAAATCAAATGAAACGAGAGTATCACCAGGTTCAAGCTTGAAATCTTTCAATTTTGTAATAAGTTCCAAATTTTTGACAGACAAACTAGGTCCGGTTCGGAAGTTGCTAAATTCCTTCACTAACCATGTTGTACGTAGGATACGATACGATATTTGAAATGATTAGTCTCATGGAATTGCGCGGTTTATGAATCTTAAATAAGCAATACAGTTAAGAAAGATTAGGATTTGAAAGTCTAAGTTTGTATTTTAAATTATCGGAGATTACAGCTGTACAAGATTTTAATGAATTATTGACTAGTTTAACGCATTTTGATAACAGATTCATGGTGATCTGTTCCTAGGGACCATCATTTAATAAGGTGCTTACAGAATTATGATAATGCAAGGAATACAAAACAGAATGAGAAATTTTATTTTCAGATGTTCAACTTTTACTGTCCTATACCTAGGTGAAGTTAGAAATAATGCTCGGTCCACTAGGACTTTTATAGGATTCCTTTTTTTTTCGATTGATTTGTTTCAAGATTTTGTTAACGTCCTGTCCAAGTAGGTTTAGTATACCATTGAGTTAGTAGGGAATTTGAATTATTCTGTTTTATAATTGTTAAGTCTAAAAAATGGTTCTATTATTTTGTTCTATGTCAACTGTGAACTGAAGGTTAGGATGAAAATTGTAAAATTTCATTCTCTGGTACTGCGGTGATTATATCATCTAAAAATCTTGAAAAAAAATTAATTCAATATCAAAATTTTTTAAATTTTTTTTTTGTAAACCCATGGCACAACCATCTAGTTGCCCATAAAACTGATTATTAAGTAGAGAATAATTTGAAGTAAATGTTAAATCGAATCCTTTCAAAAATTCATTCAAAGGTAATGGTGTGTACATCTCAAACTGATCCCATTTTTCTATGATAATATTTTTTGCTAAGTTAAGTTGCCAGTATGCAAACCCTAACATACAATATGATCAGATTTCTTTCACAATTCATATCCAAAATTCATGGAAAAACAGATTATCATATAAAAGACTCTTGACATCCAAGAAATTCATCGATTCTGTCAATATACCACAAAACTATAAATTAATTTCATTAGATATGAAAAGCCAAATGTTCCTCTTGACTCAGCAAAAAATATCATCATGGAAAAATGGGATCAGATTGAGATGTACACACCATTACCTTCGAATGAATTTTTAAAAGGATTCGCATTAACATTTACTTCAAATTATTTTCAGTTTAATAATCAGTTTCATAAACAAGTAGATGTTTGTGCCATGGGTTCACCAATTTCAGTCTCGATATCTGATTTAGCAATGGAACATTTACAAGGAAAATTTTTAGAAAATTAAGATTTTGAATAATTAATTATATCACAAAAAATAAATTTGCCGGATACACAGAAATATCAAGACACCTTATTTGTTTCGATTTAAATTCTGCATCAAAGTTTGTTCCTAAAATACCTACATCAACGCCAGTGGAAGTAATACCGGTCTGAAATCATGTGCAAATGTGGTAATCTATCTACGCATCCACGGTACGAAATTTCATTGAGAAATCTTGATTATCTTCGGAGATACAAACAAAATTAAGACATTTTTCATATAATTCAACACGTATCTCAAAAATTAAGCGTCTGTGCATATATGTTAACAGGAACTTTTTCACTCAACATTAAATTTTCCATCGATTGTTAAAGTTCTAATACTAAAACCTGGTATATAATATATCCATCATAACATGCCAAATTCGATCTTTTGCTTTAGAGGAAACAAGTGCCTCAAAGAATGTCATTTCTCGGTTGATTAACATGATTAACTCTTCGATGTCTTCATATCTGATATTGGTAGATTTTTTCGAATCTCTCTTCATTTTATCTAGCATCCTTTAATGATATTATCAATACATAAACTCACATTTGCAATTATATGCAGAACTTGTGTGAATTTTGCACAAAAATTCGTTTTAAGCAACCATTGATTTGGTGTATATAGACTATTCAAACGAAACTAGGTTCATGTCCGTCAAATAGAAGTCACAACCTCAGGCGTTATTTCAATCTTCTTACTTATTTTATTTATTATGTTCATGTTTCATTTGTTTATAAGTTTTATTCACACTCGAATGGTAGTAATCAGAGAACCAGTGTTCCAAAATATTTATTTATACCGATCCATATCTGAAGATATCATCGATGCAATACCACAGAGTACATCAAAACGAACCAAGTACTATGTACGGTTAATCACGCTTGAGGTGAGTTCGTTCTCCTTATTTATTGTTGAAACGGATTGTGGATGTTTTCTTTGAATATTGAGATATGATTTTCATTGATTATTGTAGCTCTGAAGAAGCAAAAAATAAAGTCGCAAAACGGAAGCAAAGACGTGGAACATTGCTTTTTTTATATCCAATACACAACAATCTTGTGAAGTGATGCAATCAAAATAATTAAATTTTCTGCGTTTCGAACATGGAATTTTTCCATAATATTTCACTTCGATATGGAAATGGATCAGTGGATATCTTGAAGAGATGGTCGCAACAGAATGTGAGCAAAAACAACCAACCGAAGTGCAGATACAATGAATTATTTCCAGAACACATACAAAATAGTATAACATGTGTTTATTTATTGGAAAACACCCAACATCCTTTTGTGAATGAGGTATGGTCCGTTATTGATCGATTTCACGAATCTATTTTGAGAATTGAAATTAAAGTTACCATCCATAATTTAAATCGTATTTCTGACAAAATTAGTTGGTTGAAGGGACAAGCATAATAATGTATTTTTCAAGAGATTCTTCTGAGATTTGGGAAGTTTTAGAAGAAGAAACATAACAAAATATTCAAAGAGCGACATTTAAAAAACATGTTAAATTAAAAGAACGACAATGTTCCATCCCTCCTACATCTAGGGATAATTATCTAGTGAATATGACTGATAGTATGGTACCCAGGTCAGTTAAAAATTGTTTGGCACTTGAGGAAAAGTTCGCACTACCAGTGATTCCAGAAAACCTCACAGTCCCTAAAATAATTTCAGAGATCGAATAAGGCATTCAATCTCGACCCAACGAGATAGAAGGAAATGCTCTCAGATTACAAAGCACGAATACAATCACTGACTATTTATATAGGTCAGAAAACTATATACATGAGAATCAAATTTTTTGAGTTTCAGAAGCTAAGAAATTTTTGAGAGAATTTGTCAGTACTGAAAAAAAAAGATTATGATACTTGCATGATCAACGTCTTAGAGAAAAAAAGGGGGGGAAATGATATTCACTTAGAACACAAAAAGGATTCAATGAACAAATTTCAAAAGGAAAACAATAAATTGGTTGAAAATCTTCTTGATGTAGGATATATCAGATAGAGTTGCTAAGTGATTGGCATGCTATAATTGATGTCCTAGAATTCATGGTTTACCAAGAATTCATTAAGAAGGGATACCTTTGAGACCAGTGGTACCATGCATGGAGCTCATTCCTACTCGTTAGTCGAATGCATAAATCAGACATTACACAGCTTATATCTTGATTTCAAATATCGCATAACAAATTCACTTTCAACAGTTGAAAAAATTGAAAAGGTTGTTCCACCAAATGATGTACTCATATCTCTGGATGTTGTTTCACTCTTCCCAAGTATTTCTGAGGAATTAGTCCCAGAGATTATCAACGAAATTTGGCCAAGTTTAGGAATATTGACTGATATTCCCCCAGATTCATTTATTGACATCATCAGTTACTCATTTGATTCGAGTAATCTCAAATTCAATGGAACCCTCTATCAACAACTAGATGATACGGCTATGGGTAATCCTGCCTCTCCCAATATAGAAAATTTAGTGATGAATTATTTATTGGACAAAGTAATTAGTAACTTGCCGTTCGAAATACTCTTCCCGTTTTGTTATGTGGATGATATTCTTACAGCCATGTTTTTGATAATTTTTATAGAAACAGCCATCATTGAAGGAATGAAACATATATCCCTAACTCTAAGTGATGGTAAGTTCTACAAAGAAAGCCTCAAAACCACAAGAAACATAATCATCAGGACGGAAATACTAACACTGTTTTCACTGAAGAGGATGTAAAATATTACGAATTAACGTACATTAAAGGGCTATCGGAGAGACTCAATAAGGTATTAAGGAATGAGAAATCATAAATAGCATTGTACAATGAGAATAAATTAGAAATAATTCTCCCGAATGTCAAAGACAAGTTACCTAAAGAGTTACATTCAAATTTAGTGTACAAAATTGAATGCGGAAGCTGTGAAAAAGTATACATCAAACAAACATGACAGTTATTGAAAAAGAGGAAGAAACAACATAAAAACTATTGGAAATTGAAATAATTGTTGCGTACGAGGGAGGAATATCAGCAGATTCTAAAACATCATTGGAGATTAGAAATAGGGTCAAGTAATAAAGCTTGCCTGTAAGAAAATAGACCTGGGCCTAAAAACATTCTTTGTATTCACTATTATTGATAATAAAGGTTTAGTTTCCAGTCGCCACTGGTCTATTCAGTTCGTAATACTGGCGAATAATCTGAATAATGATAAAATTAAGTTCACAATCTTGTAATGAGATAAGAACCATTGTTGGACTAATAATGGGAAACATATTAGTAGTTTCCAATGCTCCCGTGCAGTAGTAAAACTAATATAAGTACTTGCTTACATAGAAAATAATTTGTAACAGTTCGCATCCGTTTGTGCGCCAGCACTATCCATATCACAATCATGTTACCTCCAGTAGCCACAATAACCATACCCGCGTAGAGGACACTCCACAATACTTGTCTCCATATTGGAAGGATGAATTGATTTCTATCTGGAAAGAGAAGAAGAGAAGTAAATACATTATTATGTGAAATTGAAGAGAGTTGATATATTCTACATATCTACATCGTTGAGAAGATAACGGACGGAATTTGTTAATTGAATAATTCAATCGTATTTACAACATTGAGTTCCATTAGAAAAGTTGATTTTAGGTGCGAATTATTCTCTAGAATTATTGATATAATGAATGTTATCAAATTGAAACTACAAGTACATCTGAACGGCTTGGTACAGGAAGCATTCAAATCTAGGAGGTGTTTTTGGGGTCAAGAGACCATGATGATATCGGAATCTCAGGGCGATAGCTATCGAGGAAGCTGAGCCATGACCGTATGTGTGCGATGAAGAATAGCACACTACCAGAGGTGGCTCTACCATTTACTGAACACAGCGGATCTAGACCGGGAAGTCGATAAACATCCCTCAAACTTAGGTGTTGAGATACCGTGCCTTTGGCTGAATGATCTGGCTTACAGGCCGCAAACGGTTGCTCCGAGAAACCGGGCCGAATCTCTGCTGTTTCAGGCCTTCCATCCGTATGGGGCTCTGCGGAGGACGACTGATTATCTCCAATACTCGTGGACATTCTATGGGACCTGAAACTTTTAAAAACCAAAAACCAAAGAGGGCTCCTCCCAGGGGTGCGACGCCAATGCTCATCACACAGTGTGGGGGAGTAATGATGTCAATCCTAAGAATGAGGCGTTGCTGGAGTTCCTTAGCTCCACACAATTTGAGATCCTCAATAGACGGTCCATATCAACTCATTTCATGCCTAGAAGGCAGGACGTTATTGATTTGACCCTTTTCTCTAGGGCAATAGAGACTCAGGTTTCGTAATGGAGAGTGTCTTTTGAAGTGTCCTTATTTGATCATAGACACATCATATTTCTTCGATAGATCTCTCAAGCACTCGTGAATTGAGAAAGCTATAAAGCGGCCCAAAGAAATTATAAAAAAGAGTTGAGAACGTCAAAACGAGATACTTGGTGGAATTTTCTGCGGGGATATCAACAAGCTGTCCTCTGCGGCTAGACAAGGTGAAGTGAGCTATATCCGGATTTGCACAGTACAAATCACCAGGCGAAGATGGAATCTTCTCTGTTCTCTTACAGGAGGGTCAAGAAATTACCATCAAGCTATTGGTGAAACTGTTCCGATTCTGCCAGCCACTGGATTTATTCCAAAGCTATGGCAGGCAGTGAAAGTTGTGTTTATTCCAAAGGCGGGTAAAACTGATTTTACACAAGCTAAGGCATCCGCCCTATGAGTCTAACCTCATTCCTATCAAAGGCAATGGAGAGACTGATTGACAGATACTTGAGAGATGACCCACTGAAGGTCCATCCCTCACACTGTCATCAACACACCTACCAGGCTGATCTTTTCATGGAATTGATGAAAGGTTTCAGTACATATTTGTATTTTACAGTGTTCCTTATTCGATCAGCTTGATCGTTTTGACGTCTATGGCCACTAGTCATTTACATCTTTTGGCTGTAGTTCTTTCCATTCTCCACGGTGTAAGTGTAGAACATCTCTGAACAATATCAAATTATACAATCCTTTGATACCCTTGAACGGGGTACCCTTAATGATTATATTACTCTCACTATCAATTTCTATAGGTTGATTACCCATGAACCATTTGTCTAAAATTGAATTATATTGCGAACTCATTTTATCATCGTACCTCTTGAAATCATCATCCAGTAGAAATCATCCCAAGTAATAACGTGCTAATGTGGGGTTTTGTTGCAGAAACTCTTCTGTACTCGCAGAATTATCTTTCTTAAGTTTCCTGAATTCTTGACGAATCTGATCGATACTAGGTTCTGAGGCAAACACATCCTCCTCAGTATCTGGGGATCATATACGAATTCTTCTCTTTCAGTTACCATATTTGAGATTGGTATGCTCTCCATTTGTGTTGCTGTAGGAACAACAATTTAAGGTTGAAACAAAGAATTTTGTTTGATTATTTCAGCATTTTTTGCAATTTCCTCCGGAGGTTTAGATACATTCTTGTACATATTGTCTAAAATCTCATCATTTTCAGCTTCACGCTATTTTACAGCCACAACATTTGCTAACTTCAAAAATTTTTTCTTCAATGGTTGTTTTGCTTTTAGCTTGTTAGACACATTCACGACCATGCTGAGTGGTTTTTTTGTTTCAAATGAAAGTATATATACATATTGGATGTATATATAACTATCAAAACTTTTACGATAACGCCCTTTGTCCGTATCACAATCTTTGTTCATCATGAAAAATTCATAAATATAAATTTATTTATGATCGATAAAAATATGTTGCAAATTAGGTTCATCCTGTTTGAAAATAATTAAGATATTCGCATTGTCACGCAATCCATGTTTTGGACATTTAGCAAAAGACTGACAAAGATATTAACTATCAATGGAGTTGTGTCTCACCTTGAAAAATGAGCACGAATTTTCTCCTGTTTCTCATTCATTACATCATCGAATACTATTACCGAATTGAGCTTCGCTTCTATGGGGTCTATCACATCATCACTTTTAGAATATGGAAAATATCCAAGTCCAGCAATTTTCTTTAATGCTTCCTTCAGTGACTGGTATTTTGGTTGATGTAAAGACTTTGAATAGATGACACGTTTTCAAATTTTAGACAGTTTGCATCTAACAATAGAGATACCATTACATTTGTTTTCCCACAATCACTTGGACCACAGATTGTTGTTATTTGGTAGCAAAGAGCTGTGACGTTGTGGTTGGTCGACATTTTCAATGCTTGAACCTAAATTCATAATATTCGACGAGTTTTTTTGCTTAACAATCTTCATTATACCTAAGGGCGAATCGATATCAAACTGAAACAAGTGGTCATAAACATTTGTTTATATACCAGTTGATGATGTTATACTGTGTCTGAATGTTCAAGCACGTGCTGAGCACGTGTCTGAATGTCGGATAACGTGTCTAAATGTTGAAACAAGAGTCTTAATATTGAAGCACATGAATGAATGTTGAATCAAGTCATTGATAGAAAGTGTCATCTCTCTCAAAAATAAAACTTATGAATTAGCAAATGATGATGTCAATATATTGATGTAAGAATATCAAGTTCTTCTATTATCTCAAGAAGTAAATCAAAGTAAACTATGAGATGCGCTTTCGTTAATTATTATATACATTTCATTATTCAAGTGTTCATCAACGTTCGTGAAGTAGTAACCGTCGCCGATGACGTAATCAACGTTCTTAAGCTATGGTCGCCGGATTGCATCAGTGACCGGTGACGTCATCATAGTTCCTAAACTGTGATCGCCGCATCTTCAATTCTATAATACACCACTTACTCGTCGGAACCATTATTTATTTTGATACCCATAAAGCTATGATCAGATGTTTTCCCGATTTCCTTCCACCATATTGATTTTTCCTCATGAAAAATATGAATATTAACATTCTGCATGCCAAGACCTTTCAATTGATTCCCATGAAGCTATGGTTGCATCAAAATTGATCTTTTCCCCGTTTATCTCAACCATATTGAACGTTTCTCAATGAAGATCATGAAATTTATACTCTACTTGTCAAGACCTTCCATTTGATACCCATAACGCTATATTTCCGAAAACATAAATTTCAAAGCCTTATCGCGGAAGATCGGTCGAGTTCATATCTATATAAATAGTATATTCTTGTTCAGCACGTTATTTAGATTCAGAATATGTGATGAAGTTACCACTTCTGGTGTGATTGAGTGACAACTATATAACCAACTTCCGGTTTCACTCTGATGATGATGAGTCAATGAAAGATTTATTTGACAGACATCATTCATAGATAGTGTGCAGCGAAAAAATGTGTCTCTTGATGAAACACCTCCTTTTCACTCTTTGGTTTGACATTTTGAAATGCGGATTGCACACACTGCTGAACAGGCACAGATTTATTTTTCTGCAACTTAGCTTTATGCATAGCTGTTTTCAAGTGTTGATCAATTTGGAACTTCTTTTCACAAACAATGATTTTGGCACAAACTTTGCGAAATACTTTATCCCCACTAAACACCAACTCAGGAAAATTTTTAATCCACGAAGCGGCTTTCGGCATTTTAGGCGTTTGAAATAAATATTTTCGAGAGCACTCTTTTCACACTGGAATCTATTGACAAACTAAACTATACAATATAAATACAAAAGTAGAGACCACATTTGCTCTCCAATTAGGCACCGAAAAGGAACAAAACAAGAAGGTTCACTTGGAGTCGGTACTTTGAAGTCCGATCTATAAAAGCAAGCCGCCGCATTCCAACTAGACCCCCGCGCACCGAACAGAAGTTTCTGTTCGGTGACAAAACTTGCTACCACCGAACACGACTTGGCACCATCAGGGATTATTTAAGTGTGCCAGCGAAATAGACAACATTAGTGGTGGAGCTTCAAGTGAACCTTCTTGTGTTGTTTCTGTTCGGTGAATTAGGCAAGCTGATTACTTGGAAATTCCTAAACATCCAATAAATGCCGGCAATAAACCATATAATAATAAAATGTGTCCATAAACTATATAATAATAAAACCTACCCACCTTTTAAATTATTTCAATTATTTGCAAGGGTCGCACTTAATCTTTTGATAAAACGAAAAACATAAAAATATGTACACAAATTTCATTTTTGCCTAATATGCAATTTTTTATGAAATTTGTAAAAATATGCAAAATATGCAAATATATGCACTTTGCATATATTCCGCCCTTTAATTAATAACTGATGGTCAATATGAGGATGTCTTTTATTGCTGAAATCCAAACCCATGTTCTCTAGTAACGTCGGCTACAACAACCTTTTCAGATGAATCTTTTTTGTATAATGAATGCTGGTGAGTTCTGGATTATTATTTATTGTTGAAAGCCATAATCTCTAGCGGTCTTCCCCAACTCCAACCGTATAATGATTTCTTCTCCACAAAAATTCACCTGTTTTCAATTCTGATCTAAAATATTCAGTGTGATGTTATCGAAGGACGTATTTTTGATAATCGGTAGATAAATAAGATTCTTAGGCTCTATATCCATGAAAAACACAGGTAGTACAAGGGATGAAAGCTCATATATCGTATAAGCTAACTTATTGTTATAATATGCTCCTGCGGTTAAGTTCCACTTCACTCTAATAGTTTGAACTTTTGGATACGTTTATAGGTCGGTCAGATGTCAATTTTTTTTTGCTGAATCTCATCAGTTGGCTTATACTATCATGAGGGATGAAATTCACTTCAAAACCACTATTTAGTTCTGTGTGTAGAGTGTTTTTGTTAGATTTTATTGATAATTTTCGGTCACGTTCTTTTCGTTTCACTCCTATCACACAAATTGAGATCCTTTCACATTCTTATAATAGAATTTATTGAGGCCTTCTCCAATGTTCGGGATGCTATTTTACGTATGCAAATCAACAAGTGCAATAGAATAATATGAATGAGGATCTGGCTCTATTGGTGGGTGAAAATCTACAGACAAGCGTGAGCTCTTACCCGCGATAATGAACGTCTGAGACATGATTGATGAAAACTTTATCAACAATCTATTTATATACTGATGAATACATTTCTAGTCGACCACAACTTAAGAGTTATCGAGGAATTCCAAACACAACTGACAACAATTATAAGTGTCATATTGCTGAAAATTGTCGTGATTGAACATACACCTTTTAAAATAATTCACCAGTCCGTGAGGGGGGCGTGAATTGCCGAAACTAATAGAAAACTGTATAACCGACTTTCCTAAACCCAACTCAATGAGTGCCTCCATTGTCCGAGCTATCTAAATTAACTATTCCACACTCGTTTTTCCTCCTGAATACTGCTCTGAAATGGTGAATTTTCAGAGTTTTTGCTAGTTTTCGTAGATCGAGATTGGTTAGAGGTTTACTGACACTTTTTTGAATGTTTATTCAAATATGGACCAATAACTTTGTGATATTTTTCCAAATATAGACCAGATCCTTGTTTCCCCACAGCTATAACTTTCATTGTTTTATTATTTCTTTCAGTTTTCTCCAAGGTTTTTCGAGCTGATTTGCTGTCGTTGACGGCCTCAGCGATGCCTGCACCACCTCCCGCCAATGCTCCAGTAGCTGATAAGCCAACAAACAGAGGTATTAAAAATGGTAGAAATCCTCCAGTCTTAGGAATAGGAATTTCTCTTGATAATAGAACATTTTCACGACCACGTGCTTTTTTGAATTGTTTTCGTGCAACTCTCAAAGATGTTTGAGATATTTTCTTCAGATTGGATAGGTCAATCTTATTTTCCATAACTTTTCTTACCCCATCGACAATTGTACTACCGAAATCAACCTTCTTTCTCATACTCATCTCCAATTTCCTCTTTGCCTTCATAGTTTTATTCACACCGGAAGCGGCAATTCTCTCTCCAAATTTTGTATGTTTAGATTTGACACGTTGCCAAGCAGCGTTCTCTAATATTTTATCTGCCTTGTTACGTCCTTCCAAACTAGCGTTTGGCAAATATGAAATATCGTGTTGGCATCAAGCTTTATTCAGTGCATTGATACCTGAATCTCCTCTCTCCAACCGATCTTCTAATTTTGTACCGGGACCACAGTATTGTAAACCGGGAATATGAAGTTCAAATGGGAGCCTCTTCATAAGTATATTGAGAACACCTTCTCCTACTATCATACAGACTGATGGGAATTCGGAATTGCACCGTTATTTGAAGAGTGGGAGAAGAAAGACCAAAGCTCTCGAAAATATTATTTTCATTAATTTCAAAATTTTCCTCATACAAAACACTTCACTATAATCTTAGCAAAATATGTTTTTCAAATATTATAATCTCCACTCTTGATTCACACTCATGGTCATAGAATTTTGTTCCATTATAATATCCTTACCCTCGAGTCAACAATATTCCAGCTTTTTGTTTGTTCCTAATAATGGTGGGTTCATTGAACGAGATCCGAATTATAGATCCAACTGTTGTGATTATTATCTAGACCCAACCATTTCACATACTGTTGACCCCTCCTCTTTCGTAATATTTTTTCGACTAAATACACATTGGGTTGTTTGGTTTTCTGTATTTTCTCCTCGTAGAATCCTCCATTGTTTTTCCCAACATATCTTGCAAAGAGAGCTGTTATGTGAACTCTTATAATTTTATGCGATTCCGTCAACCAATTGGCGAATATCCTCTTTCAAATATATGTTTAGCTTTACTTATTCGCACCACATCTTCAACGTTGTATTTGTGAGGCAGAGCTAACTTAAAGTGCGAGTATGATCGCTTCAATATCTCGCTCTCATTCTGTTTCGCCAGATTTATTGGAACCATATTTACAGTACTATGTTCACGTTTATTATATTCTTCTGCAATTTCTTCAAGTATATCAAGCCATTTGTATTTCCCGCTAGGACTGAATTTTTTGTAGAGCGTTTCCCTTAAAGTTCAAATGACACTTTCAGCAATGGCTGCTTTTTTCATACTATTCGTATTATAATGGTTGGTATCATGTTTCTTCATTAGATCGTCTGAGTGTTCATTGGAGAATCTTTTTCCCTGATCGTTTCGCAGATTCTTAGGTTTACGATGTCCTTCTAGCAATATAGAACTGACAGCTTTCAGAACCTCTTCGGCCGATTTCGTTTTCAACGGACGAGTCCAAAAAAATTTCGGGAAGCAATCGACCATAACAGAAATATATTTGAATCCTCTATTTTCGCTAGCATAATTACATAATTCAGCCAGATCCATTTTTAACAAATCATCCAAACCTTTTATGATTGTTCTGCGGCGTTTGAAATTCTTCCCACTCGGCTCATAAAATTCATGCACAACTTGTTCTCTACTCATCTTATTAATGGAGAAATCTAGTGCAGAATTAAATTTTTCGGTATTTTTACAGGATTTGGAATTATACGTTTCATACAGACCTGCTTTGTTGTTGTTGTGGATGATGAGGGTCTCTTCTAAGAAGGTTCTACAGATATTATCCGTCGTTCTAACGCCTCCACTCTACTACTTATGTCATTTAGACGCATGTTCACACCGTTAAATGCCATATTGATCTCTTTTAATTCATTTCTGTTTTCCCTCACACTATCACTGATTGTTTTATACTCTGATTTAATATAGGTCTCCCATCCATTATATTTATTATGAATGTCCGTCAGCTATTTAGTAAATGATTCATCCATGGTGCGAATAACCTTCTCATTCTTTAATTTATGTTTATCCAGATCCTTGTTGATATCTTTTATTAAATTATCAACCCTAACATTGAAGGTATCTTTAAGATTGGTTTCTGTTCTCAGATTCAGTTTGTGTGTTGATTTATCAACATATACTTTATTTGCAACATCTTCATTATCATTTGGCGATTTTACGTTGCACAGTCTACTATTTCCTAAATCATAACTTCCATCGCTCGTTAGGGATAATCCTTGTCGTGAACTTGTTTGAAATTATTATTGAATATACTTGTATCATATATCCACATGGAAGAAGAGGCTCTACCAGACTTATCCATTGAGTTCATCTTTATAACTGTGATGAATATAGTTTTTGTTCAAATACATTAGCCTCTATAAATTCTTTTATATTGTTACGAGCATACGGGGATGCAACAGGAAGTCTTAGTCTATCTACAATTCCATTCACGTCATTCCAATAAACATATTCGATTGGTTTCCCGTTATATTCAGGCATATTATTTTTGACATATGCGTGTGTACGTTTTGAACCGTGGTCTTTTCATGGAACTAATCAGATTTGAAATATCAAAGTATAGAGTCCTGTGGTAACCTTGATGATTATATTACACTCACTATCAATTTCTATAGGTTGATTACCCATGAACCATTCATCTTGAGTTGAATTATATTGCAAACATATTTTATTATCGTATCTCTTGACATCATCATCCAATAGAAATCCTTCCAAGTGAAAATTAGCTGATGTGAGTTATTGTTGCAGAAATTCTTCTGTAGCTGCTGAATTATCGTCCCTAAGTTTTCTGAATTCTTCACGAATCTGATCGATAGAAGGTTGGGGCGTAGACACATCTTCCCCAGTATCGGAGGTATTATACACGAATTCTTTTCTTCCGGTTACAATATCTGAGATTCGTATGCTATCCATTTGTGTTGTCGTAGAAACAACACGATTAGGTTTGATCAACAAATTTTGTTTGATTATTTAAGCATTTCTCGCAATTTCCACCAGAGGTTCAGATACGTTCTTGAACATATTATCTAGAATTGCATCATTTCCAGCTTCACCCAATTTCAATATTTTTTCCTCACAACGTTTGCTAACTCCCAAATTATTTTCTCCAATTATTGTTCTGCTTTTAACTTGTTATGTACATCCACGTCCATGCCGAGTGGTTTGTTTGTTTCAAATGAAAGTGCATATACATGTTAGATGTATATATAACTGTCAAAACTTTTGCAATGACGCTCTGTGTTCATATCACAATCTTCGTTTATCATAAGGAAACCATGTCTATCTTTTCAACATACGCTACATATCTCTTTGAATTTCTCAAGTGACTTATATGATCGGTGAATATATGTTTCAGATTGAGTTCATCTTATTTGAAAATAATCATCATGTTTCGGAAATTTATCAAAAGACTGACAAAGATAGAAACTATGAATTGAGTTGTGTCTCCCTGTTGGAAAATGAACACGAATTGTCTCCTGTTTCTCATCCATTACATCATCGAATATTATTACCGAATTAGGCTTCTCTTTTGTGTGGTCTATGACGTCATCACTCCCAGTATATGGAAAATATCCAAGTCCAGCAATTTTCTACAATGTTTCTTCCAGTGATTGGTATTTTGGTTGGTGTAAAGACTTTGAATAGCTGTACACGTTTTCAAATGTCAGATAACATTACATTTGTTTTCCCACAATTACTTGGACGACAGGCTATTGTTCGTAGAGTATTTGGCAGCAAAAAGCTGTGACGTTGTGGTTGTTCGACACTTTCGATGCTTGACCCTGAATTCATAATATTCAACGAGTCTTTTTGCTCGACAATCTTCATTTTGCCTGAAGGCGAGTCAATATCAATTTGAAACATATGTTAATAAGCATCTGTTTATCTACTAGTTGATGATGTTATATTGTCTATGTCGGAGCACACGGTTGAGCACTTCTACCATGTGACTCTCTGTCAAAAGCAAGTATCAAATACGTGTTTGAGTGTCTGAATGTTGAAACACATGTCAAGCACATGCCTGAATGTTGAAACACGGGTCTGAATGTTGAAGCAAGTGTCTGAATGTTGAAGCACGTGACTGAATATTGAAGCACATGTCATAATGTTGTAGCACGTAACTTAAAACAGTGTCTGAATGTTAAAGCACGTGCTAAAGCCGTGTCTGAATGTTGGTGCACGTGTTTGAATAATGAAGCACGTGTCTGAATATTGAAACACGTGTCTGAATGTTGAAGCACGTGTCGGAGTGTTGAATAATATGTTGAAACATGTGCATGAATGTACTACCTAAATGAGTATATAATCATAATACTTATTCTCTTTTTATTCCTTATCCGACCATTATAGTTCTCGAACGTGAGCTATGGTTGCCAGATTGATTCAGTTACTGTCGCCGGAGACGTCATCATCGTTCGTAAACTATGATCGTCAGATGTTTGATTTTCCGTTTTTACCATATATAAATACGTTCCACTCGAAAGGACGCTTTGTATACAGGGGTTCGTTCAAAATTGAGGTTAGGATTTTGGTATTCGCCATCAACACACCCATCCTCGACACTTGAATTACTCAGTTGTCTCATAGTTATATTTTTATCCTCATAAAATTTTGTGTCTCTAACAGTGCTTTCACTTTCACACAGCCCACGTGTCTATTTTCCCAGAGACATATCGATACTTATATCACAACACTACTCGTTAAGCTCTTTTATTTGATATCCATGAAGCTATTGTTAGATGTTCTCCCCGATTTGCATGCACCATATCAATTTTACTTCATGAAAAATAAGGAAATTAACATTATGCATGTCTAGACCATTCATTTGATACCTATAAAGCTATGTTTGCATCAAAATTGACTTTTTCCCATTTATCTCAACCATATTGAATGTTTCTCAATGCAGATTATGAAATTCATACTCTTCTCGTCAAGACCTTTCATTTGACACCCATAACGATATATTTCCGGAAACATAAATTTCAAAGTCTTATCGCGGAAAATAGGTCAGGTTCATCGCTATATAAATAGTATATTCTTGTTCAGCACGTTATGTAGTGTAGATTCAGAATATGCAATCAAATCACCCCCGGTTTCCACTCCCGGTGTGATCGAATGTAGACTATATAACCAACTTCGATTTCACTCTGATGATGATGATGCCAAAGTCAATGAGAAACATATTTGAGAGACATCATTCATAGGTGATGCGCAGGTATCTAGATATCTCTCTTGACAGTTAACGTACACCATGACACACACCACAGACGTTATGACGCGCATGTCACAGTTGCCATGACAGTTCATCGATACACCTGTCATAGACACCATGACAGTTCATAGATCCACCATGACAGTTCGGGTGATAGACGTCATGACAAATCCACCATGACAGTTCACGTGACACACGTCACAGTCACCATGACAGTTCACGTGACAGACACCATGACATCTCGTGGAAGACCTCACGTGACAGACGTTATGACACCTCGTTTGAGATCTACGTGACAGCCGCCACGACAGCTCTGTCATTATGATACACATACGTCATAGACATCATAATAGTTCATAGATTCACCAGCACAGTTTACATGACAGACACTTCACAGATCCACCACCATCACCATGACAGATGACAGATCATGTGACAAACGTTACAGCCACCATGAGAGTTCACGCAATAGTCTCTTTCAAAAACCACGTGAATGCGGTGACATGACTTATCTTACAAACAACCTGTATATACAACATTACACACTCTTTACAAATGCCCTGTGTATACATTCAAACAACCAGACTCGCAATCATTGATAACACTAATTACAAAACACTGGATGCCAATCGCCAGCACAGACCGGATGCGTAGATCAGATATCCTGTTGGAGAACTCGTGGACTTAATCTACTCGTTTTACATTATTTGGAATTCCAAAATTGATCATAACAAATTTTATAGATAAGCAAACCTAAATATATAACACCATGGAATTAGGACAGGAGCGCCTCGCGCGAAGTGGAACGATATGTCTACAAGACCGACTCCTCTTGTAAATACTGTGGTTAATTTATCTGCACATACCCTTACTGAAGCTGAACAATCGGTTCTATCTAAAGGTCCTAATTTTGTCTTCTCCCCCAAAAATATTCCTACGACATCCATTATTTCTGCTGTAGAAGCATCCCTACATAAAGTTCCCCATCTCGCAGCAGATGAAATTCGTTTCGAAACTGCTAAAATTCTTCGTCATTCCAAGATTCCTAAATCAAATTGCCCTAAACCTTTAATTCAAGCTCTCAATTCACTCAAATCAAAACCTGATTTGGCTATTTTGAGGGCTGATAAAGGAAACTCCACTGTTGTCATGAATCGTTCAGATTATGATAACAAAATCCTGCAACATCTGCAAACTGATTCCTATAAGCTTCTACCAAAAGATCCCACCTCCTCTATAGAACGTTCAATTTCACAAATTATTCGTCATTCTTCCCTTCCTGATTCAGATAAGAAATTTCTTATCCCCCATTGTTCAAAATGTCCCCGTTTATATGGTTTGCCTAAAATTCATAAGCCCTCAGTTCCCCTGAGACCAATTGTCAGCACTATCGGATCTCCTACTTATAAACTCTCCCGATACCTGTCATCTATTCTCAAACCCCTTGTAGGTGATTCCAATAGTTTTATCCTGAATTCCTTTCATTTCGTTGAAAAACTTCAAACGTTGAAAGTTGACCCATGCGATTTGCTCGTCAGCTCCGACGTCGAATCACTGTTTACCAATGTTCCCATTCCAGACACCCTTTCCATAATTTCTCAATTGTTACCTGCCAAAAACATTTCAACGGACTTGCTACCGTTAATTGATTTTTGTCTATCCTCCACATATTTTCTATACGATGGCAAGTTCTACGAGCAGTCCTCGGGAGCTGCCATGGGTTCCCCACTTTCCCCGATCATAGCCAATATCTTCATGGAAGCTTTTGAACAAGATGCCATTGACTCATCTGTTCTCAAACCGAAATGTTGGTTTAGATATGTAGACGATACTTTCGTTATTTGGCAACATGGTCGCGAAAAGCTTGTTCCCTTCCTCAATCATTTAAATTCATTACATCCCAATATCCGTTTCACCATGGAAGTCGAATCGCAAGGTTCACTCCCGTTCTTGGATGTATTGGTTAGTCGACAGACTGACGGTACTTTAGGACATTCTGTGTATCGGAAACCCACCCATACCGATAGATACCTCAATGGTCTTTCTCACCACCACCCTGCCCAAAAGCAATCTGTCATAAACTCCCTGGTCCACAGAGCTGTCAACCTATCTCAGCCTCAATCTTTAAAATCAGAATTGAAACATCTATCATCTGCCTTATTATCAAATAATTTCTCCCATTACAACATTCAAAAAGCCATAAAGAAATACATTTCACCTAAAATTCCAAATCGACCTGAGCCAGAAACCCTCCCACCTGCTTTATCCACGGCCCATCTTCCATATATTCAAAATATAACAGATCGAATTTCCAAAATCCTCAAAAAACATAATATTTCTACCCGTTTTTCCACACTTCCAAAATTATCTCAGTTTTACAAACCTATTAAAGATCCCCTTCCTCCTCTCCACTCAGAAGGTGTTTATAGTATTCCCTGTTCTTGCGGTAAGGTCTACATTGGTGAAACAGGTCGTACAGTAGCTACTCGTGTGAAAGAACATGAGCGATGTACAAGACTTCGTGACACTAGTAGATCTGCACTTTCGGAACACAAGTTTAACACAAATCATCAAATCCTTTTTGAAGATACTAAAATCCTAGTCCGAGCCCCAAACTTCTATCAGCGAAAAATTCTTGAAGCTATAGAAATCCAAAAACATCCGAACAATCTGAACCGTGACTCAGGATATTACTTTCCCAACATTTGGAAACCCATCCTCGAAAATTCCACTTCGCACATGATCGCACAACGGCAGGGTCAGGTGCCGGAACGAAGTTAACCACCGGAACAAAGGCAGTGAACTATGTAGCGTGAAGGATTTTTCCTACAATAAATACGGCTACAGAAACCAGTAGAACCAGTTTCAGTTCAAGCCTCAAGCCTGCCCTGAAGATGCCACCTGTAATGGTTGGCGAAACGTCGGCATCAAGTCGAGCTATTGTGACGCGGAATCCATCCGGAAGACAAGAATTTTCAAGATTAGCTGTCCGCGGAAGTCTACTATCCAAGATATGTCTACAGTTATTACTGCAAATATGTCAGAATGGACGAGCATACTAAGTTAAATACAGTTAACTTCAAATTCTTCTGGATTCACCCCTTTACGACTTTTGATAGCTGTAAATACTTACGCCTTGTATCCAAAGAGTTGTAGATTCTCTTCCACAGAACTCAAAAATTATCAATGCTAGTACTGATCGTAATCTCGCCTATGAACGGTGGTGTAAAAATGCTACTAAACAAAAAAAAAGGTTTTGATGAATGAAGACGTAACAATGAGCTATTTCACAACAAAATCCACGTCAGAAAAAATTGACTCCAAAGTTTGCTGTTCCCTACAGAAATTTTAATCTGTTACATGGTGATCGGTATGAGGGCAAAGGTAAGCGAAACAAGCATCTGATACCTGAAAATGGATTACAAAGATAGCCTGTTGATTTTCATGTAGATATTCATAGTGGTGAGTACATAATGAGTTAAGATCGCGAATGACCGTGTTAGCAAAGGTTAACGATGGATGCTTTCTGCGAAGTTTTGGGGTAGCGATGAATGATTCTATGCGGAATTTGGGAATAATGAAACTTTTTGAAAGTGTAAAAACTGCCCGAAGATCGTTCTGATGTAAATTCTTTAACTAGGCATGTCAGGTGGGGAACAGACCACGACAGTTCTATGCATTTTTGATCCGAGGATCTGCCGATCGTGGACTTGTTTGAAACGATTGCGCTAGATAGATATAGTTCAAATCCGGGAAGTATTATGTTTTCGAGATGCACTAACGAACATTGTTGGCAATGGTAGTTGTAGTTCTTGATTGGTTCCAAAGAAATATTTCGTGTGGGATGTCTTGATTTCATTCACAGAGCTGGACTCTGAATTTCACCTTAACGCAGATATTGAGAGCCTCGAAAGCGAGTTACATGCCCGTATGGCTATGTTAGCGCCGACAGTTATGACGATGATGTCATCGTTGGAGATGTGGACCTACACGCATATGCACCAACATACGAGGCAGTTAAGAGCAAACAATAGGTGAAGGGTCAAAACAGCTTGTTGCCGGAAATCATCTTCAAACATCTTGATGCTGGAGAGACCTATCGATACCAGCGTCCTAATTATGTCCCGACGCATACAGAAACCTTGTCCTAACTTCCGAATGAGAACAAGGCATCCGCAACAAATATGTTTGCATGCTTCCTGCTTTTGGAGTGATGGAAATGGATGAACTAATTAGCTGCATAGACTCGACAGACACCCGGGAAATGATGCATTTCCATCACAGTTTGCATCTTGAGTCGTCAGTTTCCCACATTTATCTTCCACCAGAACATTTCTCAGTCAGTTCTATTGGATTACATAAGAACACTGGAAATTTTCTTAAACGATTCTCTCTTCCCTAGTTGAGACCGTGTATAGTGGGGGTTACTCTCCATTTTGAACGATCTCATAGATCAGCGATCATAGTTCGTAATAGTCATAGAAAAGGAAACGCTTCGCTTCAATAGATTCCATTAGCGATGACGTATAATGATATCAACACAATGATATTTTCAAACAGAAGCATCAGAATCGATATATCTTTGAAAGGATTCATACGTAAACTGAACGTATTATGTTCAAAGGTAAGAGCTCTGAGTGGAGATATACAATTTTACGTGTAAAAAATTATCTCTTTCCTACAGTTGAACAGCTTGTGTAATGTATTGATGGACAGGAGGAGGTGCATGAGGATGACTGTGTTGAAACAAACTTCATAACCTAACCTCAAGTTTGAATGAGATCCTCTATACATACGTTCCACATCGAGTGAAACGAATGTATATATTTCTAAAGAATGATGCTGGTGGCGAGTGTAATTGCACCGAATGGCAACAGATGAATTGACAAAGAAATCAACTGTAGTGATTTAGAGGTATTCACATATAGCATTCCACCACAGAAGAATCATACAAGCGTACATCACATACTCAAATTTTTATTCTATGATCAGAGTGAAGGAGATATGGCTCAATGGTGAACATTCTTTTCGAAGAATCCTTCATGTCTACCACAACAAATAAAACCAAAGCCTTAACAGACATTATGATCATCCACATCTCTTGATCAAGAAATTCAGAAAATTGTTGCAATTTTGCATCACCTTCTTTATCTGCACTAATATTAAAAATGTTTATTAGAAATGTAAAGAAGGCTGTTTACTGTAGGAATGAATGATTGTATGGAGTGAGGTGTTTCATCGAAACAAAAATGATAAACATTGATGTCATAGTGCGGCGACCATAGTTCATAGGCTAAAGAACTGCAGTCGTTAAAAGAAGACTATAAAACTCTCCGCAATGAGGTGGATCGAATGCATACTAAATCAAATAACTATGAAAACAATCCGAATTCAGTTATCGCTGAACTTCAAGAACGTAATAGGCGAGAAAAAAATATTATTTTGTTCAATGTGCTTGAACCTATGGCAACTAATAGGGAACAAAGACAAAGAGATGATGAAGTAGCTATCAAAAATATTCTCAAATCGATCGATGATATTAATTTAGATAATATCCACTTTTTCCGTCTAGGAAAATTCGTTGTAAATAAAAATAGGCCATTAAAAGTTATGCTAAATAATTACAATGACGTCTTATGTATTGTCAAGGATAAAAAGAAATTGAACTCCAACATACAAATTTACACGGATCAAACACCAATGCAGCAGGATCATCTAAAAAAAATTCAGTCAGAATTACGTCTCATGAATGAAAATGGTGATACTAGTAAAACTATTAAATATATTAACGGCACTCCAAAAATTGTCACTAAACCAAAAAACTGAATAATTCAACGCAAAAAAACTAAAACTACCTAAGCATATTTAATCAAAATGTTCGTGGATTACGGACGAAAACTATAAACTTTTTTCAAGAAACAATAACGCTTGATTTCGATGTTCTAATATTAACGGAAACAGGATTATGTGATAGTTTCAACAGCAGCGAATTATTTAATTCAAATTATATCCCATATCGATGCGATAGAAACACAAGCACAAATGATAAATTATTTTTGGGTAGTGTTTTGATTGCAGTGCGGTCATCCCTAATATCAGAAGTGCTTGAAGTGTCAACAAGCTCCTGCGAAGAAATATTTGTATCTGTAACTCACGGCTCTAATCAATATATTTTCGGTGGCGTATACATCCCTCCGTCTTCACCAATTGACACCTATCTCCGGCACACATCATCTTTAGAATACATCATTGATAAATATCCTAACTCGTCAGTGTATTTCGTGGGGGACTACAATCTACCAGGAATAACCTGGCATCTTGATGAGAATAATGTTGTAAGTGTTCTTTCTACAAAATCCAATAAAGAATCCGCTATTTACGACAACTTAAATTCTTTTAATTTGTGTCAACATAATTATGTTAGTAATCAAAATAATGTAATACTCGATTTAGTTCTTTCTGATATTAGAAATATTATAGTTGAGCGGAGTCCCTATAGTATAGTTGACATTGACATGCACCATCCTTCCCTAATAATTAAACCTCCTTTAGTTTCTACTTATGTTCCGCTCTGTTCAGATGGCATCTGGAAATTGAATTTTAAGAAAGCTCCCTATGATCTAATTAACGATTACCTTGCATCATTGAACTGGGATGCAATATTTAATGTAAATGATATTAATTTTTCGCTTTTTAACCTAAATAATGCTATACAATCGGCAATTACAAGGTTTGTCCCAAAATATTATGTTAAAACCGATACTTATCCCACGTGGTTTTAAAAAGCAACCAAAACTTTAATTAAACAGAAAAATAAAGCCTATCAGTTCATTAAATCAAATAATAATAATAATTTAGTTGAATATAAGGCTCTGAGACGTTCCTCCAAATTTAACATTGGAAGTGATTATAAGAGCTTCATCGAGTTTACGCAAAATAATTTAACTTCAGATATAGAACCTTTTTGGAATTACGTTAATTCGAAACGGAGAAATAGTGGCTTACCAAATTGCGTCAATTACAATGGCTTATCATCTTCTAACGCTCAAATTATGTGCAACATGTTTGCTGATTTTTTTGGTTCAGTATACTCAACATATGATGAATCTAAGACAACTGAATTTCCTCAAAGTACAACATTTGTGAACACAGTCAATCTACAGGGTATAGATATTAATGCTGACTTGGTATTCAAGAAACTAATCAATCTAAAAACACGCTTTAATTCGGGTCCTGACAATATTGAGGCTTTCTTCTTAAAAATGTGCGGTCCATCTTTGGCTTGGCCCTTATCCACTCTATTTAACATCTCTCTTAACACAGGTCATTGCCCTGATCTGTGGAAAATAGCATTCATCATTCCCCTACATAAATCCGAAAGTAAGTCAGAAGTAACAAATTACCGTCCTATATCTATATTATCTGACATTAGTAAAGTCCTGGAATCTATCATAACCGATATTATTTTTAAATACATTCAAAAATGAAATAAATAACGAACAGCATGGCTTCTTCTCAGGTCGCTCAACCGAAACAAATCTATTCTTATATCAAAATTATATAACCGATTGTATTGAAGATGGGTATCAAGTGGATTCAATTTATACCGATTTTCGTAAAGCATTCGACCGTGTTGATCAAAAAATACTGTTAAAGAAATTGAAATCATTTGGGATTTCAGGAAATCTGCTCTATTGGCTTGAATCGTATCTTTGTGGAAGAGCACAAATCGTTAAAATCAACAATTATACATCACGCAATATAGCAGTGACATCAGGAGTCCCACAGGGTAGTCATCTAGCTCCAGTTCTTTTCGCATTATTTATCAATGACTTAGTTCTTATCTTAAAATACTGTAAATTTTTAATGTTCGCAGATGATCTTAAAATAGATCGGTGCATCGAATCTAAAATTGATTGTTATAATTTGCAAAAGGATCTCAATGCCCTGGAAGCTTGGTGTCTAGGAAATAACATGTTGCTAAACGAATGTAAATGTAAATTCATCACGTTCTCTAGGAAAACTGCAAACATTGAATATAACTATATTTTAAATAATACAATGCTGGAGCGAGTAGAACTCATTAAAGATTTAGGCGTTATTTTTGACAAGAGCCTGAGATTCCATCTCCATAAAGAACAAATTCTTAAAAGGGCCTTTAGACTTTGCGGGTTCATAAAACGACAGACTCGTGACTTTACAAATATAAATAGTATATTGTTCCTTTTTAATTCTCTAATTAGATCTGTTCTCGAATATGGGTGCATAATTTGGAATCCGTTTTTTAATATTTATGTACACTGGCTTGAAAGAGTTAAAAAAAAATGGTGGACTACATTCTATCTAAGATTAATATAAATAAAAGAGAATTTGAATATAATCAACGACTCGGTATTGTAGGTCTGAAATCTTTAAAAAATCGTAGGCAGAATTATCAAATAAAATTCGCTTATAAGGTATTCAATGGCTTAATAATCTGCCCAGAACTCTTAAATCTCTTTAATTTACGAGTACCAAATTATGCCACACGAAACCAGGACATTCTCCAGATTACATCTCATCGTACCGAATACGGTCGTCATACGCCTATGAATGAAATCTTCAGAATAGTTAATGAAACTAATTTTGACATATTTAATATTTCCTTTGCTAATCTGTCATCTATACTGAGGTAACTCTGTTATTTCAGTTATTTTTAATTCACTATTTTGTGTCTTTAATACAGTTCATCTTATATTCTTTTAGTTTTATAACTTCTCAAACGTTGTTCACTGTTTCCTTTATTTTTTTTCAATTATTACTCATGTATCATTTGGGATTTATCCTGTAGATGTATTGAAAATAAATAAATAGATAAATAAAATAAATAAATGGATAAATAAGCTAAGATCGTCACTAACCCGTCCTATGATGTCCGCTTGTGAGAACCGATGATCATCGTTCCAGAACGATGGTCGCAGGCCAATGACGTCACTTATTACATCATTAGGTTTCGTTGCTAGCAGCCGGCGACTAAAGTTCACCAACTATGATCTGCGAATGATTACATCACCACCACCCATATAAGAAATAAAATAATGATAATAACATTTATTCGGGAAAATACATATTCACTTTGGTGGAACTTTTAGAACAAAAATGATAGCATGATGCTTCATGCGACTCATCACTTAGTTTTTAACACTTAATTCTGAACTGATTCGATAATTGGGGAAAAGTCTATCTCCAGTTTAACGTCAACTGTTGACTTCATAGCATTGTTCTGTTCCTAACAATCAATCACGAAAATTGCTTCATTCTTGAACGCTATATAAACTAGCATCGGCTTGATACTCATTTTATTTGAAAATGATTTCTGGAAGTAATAGTACATCTGCTACGCTTCCACATATTGTTGATGGTTGAAATCGAGTTCCATGTTGATAACACTCAATTCAAGTATAGTTTTCGTATTCAGCAAGTTTATATTATTGAAATACGTACTTTGCTTAACATGATTATTTTTCCGATCAGTTTGGAAATCTAGAATCACATAACTGGGACGTCTGAAATTCATTGATGTTTCAACTGCTCAAATGTATCAAGCACTCGAGCACTCATCAACGGATTTTCAACTACGGAAACTAATCATTATAGGCTTCTCAGCACTCAAATTCCCTAACTCATGGAATTTCACTCGATCATTTGGGAAGATATGTCGTACGTTTAGTGCTATCGTCTTCACATTTATTTTCTCCCTTTTCGCGTCACCTGTGATTTTCATATAGCAATCGTTATCGGTTCGAGACTTTATTAATCGAAGCTTACGCTTACCACTCAATACTTCGATATATTCAATGAATAGTCCTAGTAGAAATTTCAACGGGATTCATACACTTCATTATTGTAGACTGAACTCATTACATCTTCATACCACTATCGAGAAATAGCTCGACATATGTTAGATAATATCTACTGGTGCTGACAATACCAGGATTGTATACGTTGTCTATGTCTTTTCCATTCAATTTATAAATGATATATTCAAAGTGAAGGCTCCAAAATTATTGGTAAGTTTACATTCACTATCATCATCTGCTTCTTGCTGGAATGCTGCCTCGATGAATGAAGCAGACGAGGTTAAATCTACCAACACATTTTGTTGATTGATTAATATATTAATTTCATCGCTGTTGTCGGAAGGTGTTGTGTGCGGATAGTAGGTGTGAGTTTCTCCTCGGATGTCTTCATTGAAATTGGTCTCATTGAATATTTGAAGTTTTTCTAACATGGTAACCAAGAGGCTCCAAAATATTCTCCAATAATAGTGCTGCAGCAGCAATCTCCTCCTCTGAAATCGTTGTAGGTAATAGCTGATGATAAATATGAGGATATCTTTCATTGCTGAAATTCAATACCATTTTCTCTAGTGACGTCGGTTGCAACACCCCTTTCAGATGAATTTGTTATCTATAATGAATCCTGGTGAGTATAAGACTGAAATTTATTGTAGAAAGCCCTAATCTTCAGCGGTCTTTTTCAACTCTCTCCGTATAATGATTTCTTCTCTACGAAAACCTACCCGTTTAATAAGTTAAATAAGGTTTTCAGGGTCTATATCATTGGACATACCAGGTGGAATAAGAGGCAAAAACTCGTATATCGTATGAGCTAACTTATTGTTATAATATGATCTTGAGGTTAAGTTACACTCCACTCTAATAGTTTGAACTTTCATTATGTTTATAGGCCGATCAGATCCATGGGATAAATGAAATAAATTCCTGTCCGTATAAAGATTTTTTCTCTACGAAAACTTACCCGTTTCTAATTCTGATCTGAAATATTCAGTGTTGTAGAAAGACGCCGCCCATGACAGGTAGTTAAATAAGGTTCTTAGGGTCTATATCATTGGACATACCAGGTGGAATAAGAGGCAAAAACTCGTATATTGTATGAGCTAACTTATTGTTATAATATGATCTTGAGGTTAAGTTACACTCCACTCTAATAGTTTGAACTTTCATTATGTTTATAGGTCGATCAGATCCATGGAATAGATGAAATGAATTCCTGTCCGTATAATGATTTGTTCCCTACGAAAACTTACCCGTTTCTAATTCTGATCTGAAATATTCAGTGTTGTAGAAAGACGCCGCCCATGACAGGTAGTTAAATAAGGTTTTTAGGGTCTATATCATTGGACAAACTAGGTGGAATAAGAGGCAAAGACTCGTATATCGTATGAGCTAACTTATTGTTATAATATGATCTTGAGGTTAGGTTACACTCCACTCTAATAGTTTGAACTTTCATTATGTTTATAGGCCGATCAGATCCATGGAATAAAAGGAATAAATTCACTGCAGAATCACTTTTCAGGTAAGTGTGTAGATCGTTGTTCTTAGATTCTATTGATAATTTTCGGTTACATCCTTCTTGCTTCACTCCTAGTCCACAAATTGCTTTCTGCATGAAATTTGCAATGTCTTTCAACTCGTAGGACCCCGTAGGTATAGTTACTATTGTCTCCTCATTTTTCCCATCTTTATAATAAAATTTATCAACACCATCTTCGGAATACTATTGTATGAACACTAACCCACAAGTGCAATAGAATGATATGAATGAGGATCTAATTTCATTGATGGCTAAAAATCTACAGACAAATGAGAGTTCTTACACTTGAATGTCTGATAAATGATTGCTAAAAATTTTATTCGCAATCTATTTGTATACTAATACATTCAATTCTAGTAGACTGCGATTGAAGAGTTATAGAGGTATTCCAAACATGAATGCCCATAGTGGTGAGCATAAATTTCTGAAGATATCATAATATATAACTGTTTCACCGACTTTTCCAGACCCAACCTGCCCTACTTGAAGTGCGTCTATTGCTTGAGCTATCTCAAGTAACTGTAAGCTCCACACTTATCACGAAGTGAAGTTTCAAGATTAATAGTTTATTTAAGAAATAAAGATGGGCTTTGTATATACTTGACTTTATTTCTTTTTCTTCTAACTGTCAAACTTGACATAAAGACATTATCTTTTTTATTCAAATACAAAGTGAACTAAACTGATCTTCACATGCTCCAACCTCCAGCCGAAGTAAGAAGTTCACCAATAGAGTCAAAGTAGAGTTCGATGTTTCCAACTCGACGCTTCGAATTTGTCCATCTTTGCTTGGGAAAGTTTCGGTTATTCTGTCCATTTTCCATCTGCTCCGTATGTTAGGGTCAGGTACAGCAACAACGTCCCCAACACTCAGAGGTCGACTTTTGTCTTGCCCCTTCTGCAATGATGGAAGATAGAGTGATATCCACTTTTTCCAGAAATCTTCTGCCATACTTTGTACAATTTTCCATTGTTTTCTGCCGAATACGTCCAATGCAGTGAAAGCACTTGGCGCATTTTCAACATTGGCCGAACCAATGAGAAAGTGCATAGGAGTTAAAGCTTCTATATCATCCTTATTACACAACAGGTAAGCTATGGGCCTAGAGTTCACGATGCTTTCTGCTTCTAGTAGGAAGGTTGTCAGAATTTCCTCCTTCGGATTTTGTTCTTTCAATATCTTGTACAATGCTTGTTTTATGGACTTAACCATCCTTTCTCAAACTCTTCCGGTATGCGGGGCTGCTGGTGCATTGAATATCCATTTGATTTTCTTTATACCAAGTTCCGCTACAATTTTGTTCCGATCCAATTCCTCTATATATCTTGTTCTCAGCTCCTACAAAGTTGGTTCGGTTGTCAGAATGAATTTCAATTGGTTGTCCTCGTCTTGCAATGAATCTTCTTATTGCCATCAAAGCTGAGTCTGTATTCAAGGAATCAGCCACTTCGATATCTATTGATCTCGTATTGAAACATGTTAACAGAACACCATATCTTTCTTCTACACTTCTCTTGACCTTTACTGTGAGAGGACCAAAATAATCAAGACCACAGTAGGTGAAAGGTCTACAATAGGCTTTTAGACGACACTCTGGTAACGGAGACATTCCAGGTTGTATTACTTTGGCCTTGTGAAGAGTAGATACAGTGGACGCGTTCTGGGACAGGAAGTGTGACGTCACTTCCGGTCTGTGCTCCGATTATCAGGTCTCCACTTCCGGTCTGCGCTGGCGATGTATGTTATCGGGTAGATAACGTTATCGGCTAGATAGCGTTATCAGTGATTGTGAGTCACCCATGCTGGCGATGTGTGTGTAATTAGCGTTATCGGGTAGATAACGTTATGGGTAGATAGCGTTATCAGTGATTGTGAGTCACCCGGATGGACATCCAGTGTGTGTAATTAGTGTTATCAGGTAGATAACGTTATCGGCTAGATAGCGTTATCAGTGATTGTGAGTTACTCGGTTTGTGCTGACGATTGGCATTCGGTGTTTGTAATTATTGTTTGAATGTATATACAGGATGTTTGTAAAGAGTGTGTTATGTTGTATATACAGGTTGTTTGTAAGAGAGGTCCTAGACACGTGGTGTCATGGCAGCTATCACGTGATCCTTCGGTGTCATGGCGTCTGTCACGGCGGCTATCAACGAGGTGTCATGGCGTCTGTCACGAGGTGTCATGCTATCTGTTGACGATTGGCATTCGGTGTTTGTAATTATTGTTTGAATGTATATACAGGATGTTTGTAAAGAGTGTGTTATGTTGTATATACAGGTTGTTTGTAAGAGAGGTCCTAGACACGTGGTGTCATGGCAGCTATCACGTGATCCTTCGGTGTCATGGCGTCTGTCACGGCGGCTAGCAACGAGGTGTCATGGCGTCTGTCACGAGGTGTCATGCTATCTGTTGACGATTGGCATTCGGTGTTTGTAATTATTGTTTGAATGTATATACAGGATGTTTGTAAAGAGTGTGTTATGTTGTATATACAGATTGTTTGTAAGAGAGGTCCTAGACACGTGGTGTCATGGCAGCTATCACGTGATCCTTCGGTGTCATGGCGTCTGTCACGGCGGCTATCAACGAGGTGTCATGGCGTCTGTCACGAGGTGTCATGCTATCTGTTGACGATTGGCATTCCGTGTTTGTAATTATTGTTTGAATGTATATACAGGATGTTTGTAAAGAGTGTGTTATGTTGTATATACAGGTTGTTTGTAAGAGAGGTCCTAGACACGTGGTGTCATGGCAGCTATCACGTGTTCCTTCGGTGTCATGGCGTCTGTCACGGCGGCTAGCAACGAGGTGTCATGGCGTCTGTCACGAGGTGTCATGCTATCTGCTGACGATTGGCATTCGGTGTTTGTAATTATTGTTTGAATGTATATACAGGGGGTTTGTAAAGAGTATGTTATGTTGTATATACAGGTTGTTTGTAAGAAAGGTCCTAGACACGTGGTGTCATGGCAGCTATCACGTGAGGTGGTCAACGAGGTATCATGGCGGTTGTGAATCGATCATAACGTCTACGACGTGTACATCAAATGAAAAAAAATGGTATTCTTTGGTGAGAAAGATTGAAAGGGATCCGAACCCGCATCATTTTTATCTGAAAATGTTCTATTATTTTACATGTATACTTACCAGTTCGATCGACCTCTTATCTCTCACCCGCAAGAATACCATTTAGTTTTGATTGTATATTTAAGGTTGAAAAAGTCAATAGCGCAGAGGGTGTGTGTGACTGCTTCAACTAAATCGAACTCAGTTCGTGATAATGTCTCCTCGATTATACAACAGTTTTATTCATAGTGTGCTTACCACCGTGTACGATGCGAAGAAATTCGTAATAAGCGCATGTCTGCCGAATATGATGGAAATCCTCGAAGAATTACAATTACCATCCAAAAATTGGATAATCGCTGGAGAATTCATAACTTTCCTGGTGGGGGCCTCGACCGATTGGGCGTATGCTGATATTTTCTATTTCGGAGGAGATTTCGATCCACCTCCAGAAGATTGGAAGATAATCGATATGAATATAGAAGGTCAGTTCAAATATAAACATAGAAGAATGGGAAAAATCATATTGCATCAAATTTCGGGTATCGTTCCGAAACCAGGATCGTATATACTTGATTGTTTTAGAGTGCTCCATGATATCGATGTCGATTTTTATCGGATCGCACTACTACCATACCGATGTGAGATAATGGACATGCGCAGCATCCGAAGAGATACTTCAAATTCTTACACCTTTAAGATGTTTCAACTGTTTTCTGAGATAGGAGGGGAGGTCGACTATAGAATAAGTCCATCATCACTACAAATTTTGTGCTTCGACGTACTCTTTCGAAATTTCGTCAAAGAAATATGTTAATGATCTGCGCATGTGCAACTAGATATTTGGATAGTTTATCATTCTAGTTTGAAATGACGTCTATCGTCGTTGATATTCAAAGTTTCCCGATTTCTGCAAACGTATATAAAATCAAGGAACTCTCTTTGTTGGACTGTGATAAAAGGTTGGAGAAATATTTTCTATTCAAACCACCAAAATCGATGGATCAACTATCCGAGACGCAAATGAAGAAAATATTTCATTGTGAAAAATATCATGGGATTCCATGGAACTCTGGCTATCAGGATTATGATGAATTGTATGAAATTTTGAAGGAAAATATCGATCCGGATGCTACTGTTTATGTATGTGGGAAGATAAAAGCTAAGTTTCTACGGGGGGCGTTCCAAGAATTGGGGTTAGATCGAGTAGAAGTGGTGAATTTGGAAGGTAAATGTCCAAAATTAGAGCGAGGAAATTGTGAATTCATCTGTTTACATCACCCCAATAGTGTGAATCCTATGTGTTCTAGTGCGAATAGTTGGAAGTTATTCGAATTTCTTACGAAGGAAGATGTTATGTGGCTCTTAAAATAATAATATAGATATCTACAAATATATCATTATGGATATATCTTTTGAAGAATACACACGCAGACTTTGCGAATTCGTGGAAAAAGTTCATAAACTAAGAAGAGACTTGAATTTTTACGCAGATAAAATTAAAGTTATAAGACTGCTGAACAAATTAAGTGTAAAAAGTGGGGATGATGGGAGTGCGGGTGTTGAAAACAAATTTTATGATTCTAACCGCAATTCTGAATGGTATTTTATACGCGAACGTTCCCCAACACGTTGAACGCATCTATATTTGTCTGAAGGATGTCGGCGGTGGTGGTGGGGAATGTAACCGTACCGAATGGATTCCGATGAATTTTCAAAAAATCAATGATAACCAATTGGAGGTATTCACATTCGACATCTCACAAGACAATCGTACAACCATACATTATAAACTTAAACTCTTATTCTTTGATCGAAGTGAGGGGGATATAGCTGAATGGCAAATGATCCGACAATCATCATGTTTACCACATCTCGTACAAAAGACATCATCTGCAATAGAAGGAGAAATACCCAAAATTTTCGCAATTTTGTATGTTATTTCATCTTCTTCATCAGTGTTATTATTGAAAATGTTTGTTAAAAATGTGAAGAAAGCTATTTACCATTTAAATAAATAATAATTATTATGTAAAGGAGGTGTTTTATTGAAACAAGCAAAAGATTGATATTAATAATATTTCAGGATAAAATACATATTATTTAGGTAGTATTACATTCAGAAACCACTGCTGTAATTTATCCACATGGTGAACTGCACACATGTATTTTCCACCATCATTACGATGATTCAGACAGGTCAAATTGTTCGTTTGCTCGAATTTCCCCGTTTCACATTGAGTACCATCGAAACTATGAACCTGAACGATGTGTGGGTAAACATCCAATTCTATACACTTCCTTCTCAAAAATTCGGCTTTTTGCTGTCCTCGGACATAAATATAGTCGACTGCACACAGGAGAATCGATTTAAGAATATTATTTATTTCTTCATAATCCACATTCCCAGATACATAATCGAGTCCATGATAAGACTTTTGTAAATACCATACGGATTTTCGCTCCTATGCATTTAGCGATGAATAAGATGTGTGCGGTTTGAATAAGGAATAATGACGTTTGAATCCAATTTGTATACACATTTCTTTTGGATGGAATGCATCGTCGAATTATCGAAACGATCGATTTTCATCGTTAACCACGATTATCAATCATTATTTAAATCAATCTGCTGTAGGATTGGAATCAAATTCGTGAAAAATTTTAAACAGACTTAGTAGGGAATTTTAAAACAATTTATTTTATATTCTTAAATTTTTATTAAATACTTACTTCAACAATCAATAATTGACAGATTTACAAAAACAACATTAATCACATTAAAGGCCCATTTAAGAGTTTCGTACACGAGTACAAGCGATGATATTTCGTCCCCTCCCTTCGAAAAAAAAAAAATAATTTACAAAATTATTAGAACTTTCAATATGAAAGAACTTGAATTTTTCAAAATGTGTATCCAAGACAAGAAGGAAGGTAAGAAAATTTTCAAGGCCAATCTATTCACAGATTGTTTTATCGTACATAATTGAAATCTTTTCAAAAATAATACAAAAAAACCCGAGTGTTTGAGATACATAGCTATTAGAACGTTCAATAATTTCACTTGGAATCCACAACTGATTTTATACCACATATCGGAAAATATATATTTGCGAACAAAGAAACATCGTAATTTCGCTCTTTCCGTTTTCAAATCTCTGTCAAAAATTTGATATAGTAGGAAAGAATAGAAGTAGCTCAGAATTAAATTCTATTCACAGGGCAAAATAATTTTGATTGACTGTCATCACCAACAATATCAATTGTGATTTACTATGATCCATAAGGTTATGAATATTTACTTTTTTTAACTACATGTATATTGCGTAATTCTTATTCCGATTCCAATCTAATCTGCTTCATTATATTGATTCCGATTCTTAACAACTTCCACACTAATGAAGTTCTTTGTTTCAATCGAGTTTTGACTTCATTACGGATCACATTTTATGCAATTCTCCGTAAATGTAATATCTATATAGTTCAAGCAATACATGCAGAAATTAATACCTGGAAAAAAAATATGAGCGTATAGCAAATTAAATTTAAAAAGGTGAGTTTCTGCAACTCGATCTGAAATGTCGAACATAACTTACAAAATTGGCAAAAATGCTGTTTTTCTTAAAAAACTATAGCTCGGATCGGAAATAGTTAAAGGAGAAAGTTGTAGGTATCAGATAGATAATTATCGATATCTTTCATACTTTTCGAGTTATATGGAAAAAACCGTTGACAATCGTTATTGGGAGGGTCTTCAAAAACAGCCATATCACATTGTCATTAGTTACAAAACGTTTTTTCTTGGGAGGGTCCAAATGTTTTTTGGGAGGGTCCAAACGTTCTTTGGGAGGATCCAATCGTTATTGGGAGGGTCTTCAAAAACAGCCATATCACATTGTCATTAGTTACAAAACGTTTTTTCTTGGGAGGGTCCAAATGTTTTTTGGGAGGGTCCAAACGTTCTTTGGGAGGATCCAATCGTTATTTGGAGGGTGTTTGAAAACAGCCATATCACATTGTCATTAGTTAATCATCAACCACCATGCACGTTTGCGGGCAATGTCAAAGGGAATTTTCGAGAGCAAATGCGCTGAGGCGGCACGAGAAAAAACATTTCAAAACACACAGTTTCTCATGCAAGCATTGTGAAGCTACATTTTCTCGCCGAGACAATTTGAATCGTCATATTATGTTATTCCACAGTCGAGATAAAAGTATAATTTACTGGTCCAACCCAGATGTTCTACTGGACCGGTTAGAAGAAATCATACCTCTACAAGGATATATCGAAGAGAAACGTGAAATAATTAATGAATTAAGAAGATTTTGTAATAAATGGTATTTGAATAAAAACTCGAAATGATTGATCGTTTTCCACTATTTTTTTACATTATTTAAGTCAATGAAGGTGTAGGATCGAATTTCATCTTCAACGATGATTCTCAGAGAGATTATTGGTGTGAAAGTTTGCGCGATTTTGTTATGTTGGTTCGACGCAATTTTGCGAACGATGATTCAGAGAGATTGTTGGTGTGAAGGTTCGCCATCGAATATCATTACCCCTCATGGGGATTTTTCATGCATTGCAGACATTTCAAACTCTTCTAAAACTCGGAAAAACTATCTTCAGACGCCCGCCGCTAAGCCCGCTATCTTTGTAGAACATTTAGTTGCAACTGATTGATTTTTCTCGATTTAGTTGTAGCTTCACCTACAAATATTCATTTACCTTCGCGCAGACACACGTTTTCCACATCATGCACTGCAGTTAGAACGAAATTGTTGTATACTGGATACATCATTACAACTGATTGTTTAATTCATTTGAATCCACACTGACCCTTCAATAGTTATTCATCCACGCTCAAATCATACAACATTGTATTTCCCGCTCAAACTGAATTGTTCGTAGAGCGCTTCTTCAAACGTTCTAATAATGCAATAGCGACTTTTTCATAGAATAGGTATTGCAATGACTGATTTTATGTTTTTCCATTAACTTGTGATTAAAGTGCTTATTATTTTCCACGATCGCCTTGCAGATTCCTAAGTTTACGATGTTCTTCCAGGAATATCAAACTAACCGCTTTTCGAACCTCAAAACAAGTAAACTTGAAAATGTAACATATAATTCTATTATATCAATATTTCCACATCCAACTCTGAATACAACTACCTTATTCATTGTTATTTTAGACTGAAATGTTTGTAGTGGTTAGAATTTCTCCAAAATGAACTAGAATTTTGCGAAGAGGAAATTGATTAAAATTTTGAATATCTCGGTTCACACTATCCATTTCGCTTAACATACTTTTATAAAATATGGAATGAATTATTATCGAAACGATTTCATAGTTTTCCACGATTGTTAATGATTATCCAAATCAAAACTCTCTAAACTAATGAAAAATTCACCAAATTTTAACTCGAGGATATCGATGAAATAATATTCATAATAATAATCTGCAGAATAATTAGAGCGATTCCTCTTAAACCCGCTAGTCTATTATTGCGTTATAAAATATGATGATTTGAATCAATCATTGTTCTAATTATTTATCAAACTATTATGCGATATAATAGAAGACAAACTCAGTTTCCCTTCAGCTAGATATCATTCATTCACAAAGGATAACGATAAAATAATATTCATAATAATAATCTGCAGAATAATTAGAGCGATTCCTCTTAAGCCAGCGAGTCTATTATTGCGTTATAAAATATGATGATTTGAATCAATCATTGTTCTAATTATTTATCAAAATATTATGCGATATAATAGAAGACAAACTCAGTTTCCTTTCAGCTAGATATCATTCATTCACAACAACAATTTAATCAAAGGCGTCTGCTTTTTTCCTTAGGTAATATAAAATTTGCCTATATATAGTAGTGTTTAATGTACGAGAAATCATTTGTGTTCAGCTGTTTCAAGGTAAGTTTCAATTTTCCTGTTATTCATCAAATGCTATTTTTATCACTTGTAAAATATAATTTACCGAAGGAAGTTATGATTAAATATGTTTTAACCTAATATATGAAAAACTAGTTGTGATTGAAAGAAAATTTATGATGTTTTCACAACTTAAAAATATCATTTCCACTAATTTCAATGAACCAATTTTCCTTCCAGATCAATATTCATTGATTATGAAGTTAACTTTTTCAGATCTTAATATTTTTGAAATAATTTCGTTTTAATTTTTCTATTAGTTATTGAATAGATATCATTTTTATCAATTTTAATTTGATTCAAAGGAATTTTAATGTGTTTTCAAAACAACGAAACACATTTTCTCCTAATTTCAATTAGCGAACCAAATTTTCTTTCAGATCAATATTCATTGATTATGAAGTTAGCTTTTTCAGATCTTAATATTTTTTCGAAATAATTTCGTTTTGATTTCTCTATTAGTTATTGAATAGTTATCATTTTTATCAATTTTAATTTGATTCAAAGGAATTTTAATATGTTTTCAAAACAAAGAAACACATTTTCTCCTAATTTCAATTAGGGAAAAACATAAATTTTATAGATGACAACAATTATTCATCAGATGCTATTTTTATCAATTGTAAAATGTAATTTACCGAAAGCAAGTATTGATTAAATATGTTTTTAACCTAATATATGAAAGAAAATTCATGATGTTTTCACAACTTAAAAATATCATTTCACTAATTTCAATGAACCAATTTTTCTTTCAGATCAATATTCATTGATTATGAAGTTAACTTTTTCAGATCTTAATATTTTTTGAAATAATTTCGTTTTAATTTTTCCATTAGTTATTGAATAGATTTCATTTTTAATTTGATTCAAAGGAATTTTAATATATTTTCAAAACAAAGAAACACATTTTCTCATAATTTCAATCAGGGACCTTTCCTCATTAGCAGTTCAAGTTTCTGATTTGATAGCTCTGAAAATTCTTTCGTTAAAATTTTGAAATCATCTCTTTTTAAGTATGATGTATGATTTGATGGAACAACTAACAAATAGATATACACCACCGGTTGATCCACCTGCATATTTATCTGAAAAGTAAGTTTCATTAAGAAATATCTATTAATAAAATTTCATATCTTTTTACTAATTTTTCAGTGGTTATATTGTATATATGAGTAAGAATGATGGGACTATTTCAAAATATAATGATGACCCTGTAGGGACTCATAGCACATTAGTAGTTTTGAATGAAGATAATTCGATTAGAGGGTATGTTCTCTATTCTTTACATCATTCTAAAGATTTTTAATTATAATTTGTTGACAGTAAATTAACGATGAACGATGGGGAAATAGAGAGGTGTACCCTGAACGACGGGAGAGAGGTTTTAATCAATGAATTACCTAATGTGTAAGTTCATTAAGAAAAATATAATCAGACATTGTTAAAACTAATAATAAATTTCTTATAGAGCTGACAATAATAACAGTGTTGACAGGATGCAATCATCAACAAGGATTAGAAATGAAAAGTAAGTTTCATTCTGTTGTTTTCGATATTCTTCTTTTAATTCTTCAACGCAATTTTAGTGGATGTAGAAAGAGACCAACAAGTCCCTCATCCAATATCAATAGGAAGAAACAAAAAAGGCAGTTCCCACTTACTCCTATCACCTCCATCATAATTGATGATGATGATCAAATAAGGTTAGTTATTTAATTTTAATTACTATAGGAATTCCTGGAACATCATTTTACTGTTTACAGAGATCAATCAACACCACCTCCATCATCCTCTAGATCGAATCTACATCCACTACCAACCTCAACAACACCACCGAAAGAAGAAGATATTGATGAGTTGCGTATATATGGCACGGGTGTAGACTTAGCAGTTTTGATTGTGGAGGTATGCACATTTTTAGTTCTTATATTGATTATACTAATATATTTTTCATTCTTTCGCAGTTGAGGAAAATTCAATCTAACACTGGTGGATCCTATACCTTTAAATGGGGGGTGAACAGGGTACTTCATTCATTTTTTTTATATATATATATAAGTTTATAAAATGTATTATTATTATTAGTCTGAAATAAAATTATTAATTTTAATGTGTTTTTATTGAAAATAAGATTTTGCGTATAAAAAGCACTGTTTTATTAATAAATCAGATCAAATGACTGTGGAATTCAAATCATCAGTCATATCATCCAAAAACTTGAATTAACAGATTGTATGTACTACAAATGATTCACTCATTGTTACACTCACACGCGTTTGCGTTCTCATATCAGTATGAACAGAATGTGATGATGCAGATACACTAACATGAAATAAAATTATTAATTTTAATGTGTATTTTGCGTATAGAAAGCACTGTTTTATTAATAAATCAGATCAAATGACTGTGGAATTCAAATCATCAGTCATATCATCCAAAAACTTGAATTAACAGATTGTATGTACTACAAATGATTCACTCATTGTTACACTCACACGCGTTTGCGTTCTCATATCAGTATGAACAGAATGTGATGATGCAGATACACTAACATTGACATTGACATTCAACTAGTTCATTGGCTTATTAATAGAAGGCTATATAGCTACAACATCAGTATACTCAATCGAATATGATATCTGAATCATCGATATTTCAAATATTCAGATATTTTAAACTATTCATTCGATTTTTATATAACATGTGAACATTTGAATCATTATCAAAGTTTCTACAATATTAGAGAAATTGTATTGTAAATGAATGATATCTAGCTGAAGGGAAACTGAGTTTGTCTTCTATTATATCGCATAATAGTTTGATAAATAATTAGAACAATGATTGATTCAAATCATCATATTTTATAACGCAATAATAGACTAGCGGGTTTAAGAGGAATCGCTCTAATTATTCTGCAGATTATTATTATGAATATTATTTCATCGATATCCTCAAGTTAAAATTTGGTGAATTTTTCATTAGTTTAGAGAGTTTTGATTTGGATAATCATTAACAATCGTGGAAAACGATGAAATCGTTTCGATAATAATTCATTCCATATGTTATAAAAGTATGTTAAGCGAAATGGATAGTGTGAACCGAGATATTCAAAATTTTAATCAATTTCCTCTTCGCAAAATTCTAGTTCATTTTGGAGAAATTCTAACCACTACAAACATTTCAGTCTAAAATAACAATGAATAAGGTAGTTGTATTCAGAGTTGGATGTGGAAATATTGATATAATAGAATTATATGTTACATTTTCAAGTTTACTTGTTTTGAGGTTCGAAAAGCGGTTAGTTTGATATTCCTGGAAGAACATCGTAAACTTAGGAATCTGCAAGGCGATCGTGGAAAATAATAAGCACTTTAATCACAAGTTAATGGAAAAACATAAAATCAGTCATTGCAATACCTATTCTATGAAAAAGTCTCTATTGCATTATTAGAACGTTTGAAGAAGCGCTCTACGAACAATTCAGTTTGAGCGGGAAATACAATGTTGTATGATTTGAGCGTGGATGAATAACTATTGAAGGGTCAGTGTGGATTCAAATGAATTAAACAATCAGTTGTAATGATGTATCCAGTATACAACAATTTCGTTCTAACTGCAGTGCATGATGTGGAAAACGTGTGTCTGCGCGAAGGTAAATGAATATTTGTAGGTGAAGCTACAACTAAATCGAGAAAAATCAATCAGTTGCAACTAAATGTTCTACAAAGATAGCGGGCTTAGCGGCGGGCGTCTGAAGATAGTTTTTCCGAGTTTTAGAAGAGTTTGAAATGTCTGCAATGCATGAAAAATCCCCATGAGGGGTAATGATATTCGATGGCGAACCTTCACACCAACAATCTCTCTGAATCATCGTTCGCAAAATTGCGTCGAACCAACATAACAAAATCGCGCAAACTTTCACACCAATAATCTCTCTGAGAATCATCGTTGAAGATGAAATTCGATCCTACACCTTCATTGACTTAAATAATGTAAAAAAATAGTGGAAAACGATCAATCATTTCGAGTTTTTATTCAAATACCATTTATTACAAAATCTTCTTAATTCATTAATTATTTCACGTTTCTCTTCGATATATCCTTGTAGAGGTATGATTTCTTCTAACCGGTCCAGTAGAACATCTGGGTTGGACCAGTAAATTATACTTTTATCTCGACTGTGGAATAACATAATATGACGATTCAAATTGTCTCGGCGAGAAAATGTAGCTTCACAATGCTTGCATGAGAAACTGTGTGTTTTGAAATGTTTTTTCTCGTGCCGCCTCAGCGCATTTGCTCTCGAAGATTCCTGACATTGCCCGCAAACGTGCATGGTGGTTGATGATTAACTAATGACAATGTGATATGGCTGTTTTCAAACACCCTCCCAATAACGATTGGATCCTCCCAAAGAACGTTTGGACCCTCCCAAAAAACATTTGGACCCTCCCAAGAAAAAACGTTTTGTAACTAATGACAATGTGATATGACTGTTTTCAAAGACCCTCCCAATAACGATTGTCAACGGTTTTTTCAATATAACTCGAAAAGTATGAAAGATATCGATAATTATCTATCTGATACCTACAACTTTCTCCTTTAACTATTTCCGATCCGAGCTATAGTTTTTTAAGAAAAACAGCATTTTTGCCAATTTTGTAAGTTATGTTCGACATTTCAGATCGAGTTGCAGAAACTCACCTTTTTAAATTTAATTTGCTATACGCTCATATTTTTTTTCCAGGTATTAATTTCTGCATGTATTGCTTGAACTATATAGATATTACATTTACGGAGAATTGCATAAAATGTGATCCGTAATGAAGTCAAAACTCGATTGAAACAAAGAACTTCATTAGTGTGGAAGTTGTTAAGAATCGGAATCAATATAATGAAGCAGATTAGATTGGAATCGGAATAAGAATTACGCAATATACATGTAGTTAAAAAAAGTAAATATTCATAACCTTATGGATCATAGTAAATCACAATTGATATTGTTGGTGATGACAGTCAATCAAAATTATTTTGCCCTGTGAATAGAATTTAATTCTGAGCTACTTCTATTCTTTCCTACTATATCAAATTTTTGACAGAGATTTGAAAACGGAAAGAGCGAAATTACGATGTTTCTTTGTTCGCAAATATATATTTTCCGATATGTGGTATAAAATCAGTTGTGGATTCCAAGTGAAATTATTGAACGTTCTAATAGCTATGTATCTCAAACACTCGGGTTTTTTTGTATTATTTTTGAAAAGATTTCAATTATGTACGATAAAACAATCTGTGAATAGATTGGCCTTGAAAATTTTCTTACCTTCCTTCTTGTCTTGGATACACATTTTGAAAAATTCAAGTTCTTTCATATTGAAAGTTCTAATAATTTTGTAAATTATTTTTTTTTTTTTCGAAGGGAGGGGACGAAATATCATCGCTTGTACTCGTGTACGAAACTCTTAAATGGGCCTTTAATGTGATTAATGTTGTTTTTGTAAATCTGTCGATTATTGATTGTTGAAGTAAGTATTTAATAAAAATTTAAGAATATAAAATAAATTGTTTTAAAATTCCCTACTAAGTCTGTTTAAAATTTTTCACGAATTTGATTCCAATCCTACAGCAGATTGATTTAAATAATGATTGATAATCGTGGTTAACGATGAAAATCGATCGTTTCGATAATTCGACGATGCATTCCATCCAAAAGAAATGTGTATACAAATTGGATTCAAACGTCATTATTCCTTATTCAAACCGCACACATCTTATTCATCGCTAAATGCATAGGAGCGAAAATCCGTATGGTATTTACAAAAGTCTTATCATGGACTCGATTATGTATCTGGGAATGTGGATTATGAAGAAATAAATAATATTCTTAAATCGATTCTCCTGTGTGCAGTCGACTATATTTATGTCCGAGGACAGCAAAAAGCCGAATTTTTGAGAAGGAAGTGTATAGAATTGGATGTTTACCCACACATCGTTCAGGTTCATAGTTTCGATGGTACTCAATGTGAAACGGGGAAATTCGAGCAAACGAACAATTTGACCTGTCTGAATCATCGTAATGATGGTGGAAAATACATGTGTGCAGTTCACCATGTGGATAAATTACAGCAGTGGTTTCTGAATGTAATACTACCTAAATAATATGTATTTTATTCTGAAATATTATTAATATCAATCTTTTGCTTGTTTCAATAAAACACCTCCTTTACATAATAATTATTATTTATTTAAATGGTAAATAGCTTTCTTCACATTTTTAACAAACATTTTCAATAATAACACTGATGAAGAAGATAAAATAACATACAAAATTGCGAAAATTTTGGGTATTTCTCCTTCTATTGCAGATGATGTCTTTTGTACGAGATGTGGTAAACATGATGATTGTCGGATCATTTGCCATTCAGCCATATCCCCCTCACTTCGATCAAAGAATAAGAGTTTAAGTTTATAATGTATGGTTGTACGATTGTCTTGTGAGATGTCGAATGTGAATACCTCCAATTGGTTATCATTGATTTTTTGAAAATTCATCGGAATCCATTCGGTACGGTTACATTCCCCACCACCACCGCCGACATCCTTCAGACAAATATAGATGCGTTCAACGTGTTGGGGAACGTTCGCGTATAAAATACCATTCAGAATTGCGGTTAGAATCATAAAATTTGTTTTCAACACCCGCACTCCCATCATCCCCACTTTTTACACTTAATTTGTTCAGCAGTCTTATAACTTTAATTTTATCTGCGTAAAAATTCAAGTCTCTTCTTAGTTTATGAACTTTTTCCACGAATTCGCAAAGTCTGCGTGTGTATTCTTCAAAAGATATATCCATAATGATATATTTGTAGATATCTATATTATTATTTTAAGAGCCACATAACATCTTCCTTCGTAAGAAATTCGAATAACTTCCAACTATTCGCACTAGAACACATAGGATTCACACTATTGGGGTGATGTAAACAGATGAATTCACAATTTCCTCGCTCTAATTTTGGACATTTACCTTCCAAATTCACCACTTCTACTCGATCTAACCCCAATTCTTGGAACGCCCCCCGTAGAAACTTAGCTTTTATCTTCCCACATACATAAACAGTAGCATCCGGATCGATATTTTCCTTCAAAATTTCATACAATTCATCATAATCCTGATAGCCAGAGTTCCATGGAATCCCATGATATTTTTCACAATGAAATATTTTCTTCATTTGCGTCTCGGATAGTTGATCCATCGATTTTGGTGGTTTGAATAGAAAATATTTCTCCAACCTTTTATCACAGTCCAACAAAGAGAGTTCCTTGATTTTATATACGTTTGCAGAAATCGGGAAACTTTGAATATCAACGACGATAGACGACATTTCAAACTAGAATGATAAACTATCCAAATATCTAGTTGCACATGCGCAGATCATTAACATATTTCTTTGACGAAATTTCGAAAGAGTACGTCGAAGCACAAAATTTGTAGTGATGATGGACTTATTCTATAGTCGACCTCCCCTCCTATCTCAGAAAACAGTTGAAACATCTTAAAGGTGTAAGAATTTGAAGTATCTCTTCGGATGCTGCGCATGTCCATTATCTCACATCGGTATGGTAGTAGTGCGATCCGATAAAAATCGACATCGATATGGATATGGAGCACTCTAAAACAATCAAGTATATACGATCCTGGTTTCGGAACGATACCCGAAATTTGATGCAATATGATTTTTCCCATTCTTCTATGTTTATATTTGAACTGACCTTCTATATTCATATCGATTATCTTCCAATCTTCTGGAGGTGGATCGAAATCTCCTCCGAAATAGAAAATATCAGCATACGCCCAATCGGTCGAGGCCCCCACCAGGAAAGTTATGAATTCTCCAGCGATTATCCAATTTTTGGATGGTAATTGTAATTCTTCGAGGATTTCCATCATATTCGGCAGACATGCGCTTATTACGAATTTCTTCGCATCGTACACGGTGGTAAGCACACTATGAATAAAACTGTTGTATAATCGAGGAGACATTATCACGAACTGAGTTCGATTTAGTTGAAGCAGTCACACACACCCTCTGCGCTATTGACTTTTTCAACCTTAAATATACAATCAAAACTAAATGGTATTCTTGCGGGTGAGAGATAAGAGGTCGATCGAACTGGTAAGTATACATGTAAAATAATAGAACATTTTCAGATAAAAATGATGCGGGTTCGGATCCCTTTCAATCTTTCTCACCAAAGAATACCATTTTTTTTCATTTGATGTACACGTCGTAGACGTTATGATCGATTCACAACCGCCATGATACCTCGTTGACCACCTCACGTGATAGCTGCCATGACACCACGTGTCTAGGACCTTTCTTACAAACAACCTGTATATACAACATAACATACTCTTTACAAACCCCCTGTATATACATTCAAACAATAATTACAAACACCGAATGCCAATCGTCAGCAGATAGCATGACACCTCGTGACAGACGCCATGACACCTCGTTGCTAGCCGCCGTGACAGACGCCATGACACCGAAGGAACACGTGATAGCTGCCATGACACCACGTGTCTATGACCTCTCTTACAAACAACCTGTATATACAACATAACACACTCTTTACAAACATCCTGTATATACATTCAAACAATAATTACAAACACGGAATGCCAATCGTCAACAGATAGCATGACACCTCGTGACAGACGCCATGACACCTCGTTGATAGCCGCCGTGACAGACGCCATGACACCGAAGGATCACGTGATAGCTGCCATGACACCACGTGTCTAGGACCTCTCTTACAAACAATCTGTATATACAACATAACACACTCTTTACAAACATCCTGTATATACATTCAAACAATAATTACAAACACCGAATGCCAATCGTCAACAGATAGCATGACACCTCGTGACAGACGCCATGACACCTCGTTGCTAGCCGCCGTGACAGACGCCATGACACCGAAGGATCACGTGATAGCTGCCATGACACCACGTGTCTAGGACCTCTCTTACAAACAACCTGTATATACAACATAACACACTCTTTACAAACATCCTGTATATACATTCAAACAATAATTACAAACACCGAATGCCAATCGTCAACAGATAGCATGACACCTCGTGACAGACGCCATGACACCTCGTTGATAGCCGCCGTGACAGACGCCATGACACCGAAGGATCACGTGATAGCTGCCATGACACCACGTGTCTAGGACCTCTCTTACAAACAACCTGTATATACAACATAACACACTCTTTACAAACATCCTGTATATACATTCAAACAATAATTACAAACACCGAATGCCAATCGTCAGCACAAACCGATTAACTCACAATCACTGATAACGCTATCTAGCCGATAACGTTATCTACCTGATAACACTAATTACACACACTGGATGTCCATCCGGGTGACTCACAATCACTGATAACGCTATCTACCCATAACGTTATCTACCCGATAACGCTAATTACACACACATCGCCAGCATGGGTGACTCACAATCACTGATAACGCTATCTAGCCGATAACGTTATCTACCCGATAACATACATCGCCAGCGCAGACCGGAAGTGGAGACCTGATAATCGGAGCACAGACCGGAAGTGACGTCACACTTCCTGTCCCAGAACGCGTCCACTGTATCTACTGTGAAGTTTTCAGAATTGACAATTACGAATTTCCATTTTCACAGTTTGTCTCATTTTCAAAATCCAAAATTTCTGTTTTAGATTATTCAGTACGGTTTCTTGTCCAATGTGTTTTCCCATTTCATGTTGTACAAACATTTTGACGAATCTTTCTTTTTTTCCATAAGGCAAAATGATGGGGAATTTGACATCATGATCAACATTGGCATATTTAATTCGGCTATCCATTCTCAAAATATCATTTCCATCTAATAACAGCGAAAGTTGATGTATTTTAGAATTTCCTTCTATTTTCTGTCATCTTTCCAAATTCATTACTTCCTCCATGAAATGATCCCTTTGTACTTTCGTCCACCATATAATTTCCGCTTCAAATATCTCTTCCACTATTAGCTCTCCTGTCGAATTAGATACATTTCCTTTTAGATTTGATACAAATCTCAACATCCATGCTGTACTTATCAGTTTGAGCCATTCAGAAAATCTTTGGACATCTGGCAAGAAATCCTTACTTTCTTTAATCAAATCAACATGTTCTTCCTCCAACTCAACAACATTTTCTTCTTTATCTTGTACAGGCCAAAATTCTTCTGACTGCTCCAAAAACTCATCTTGTATCCAAAGAGAATCACTGGAAAAATGAAGTTCATTTTTATGTTTTGTAGCTGAGTCAGCAACATTCAAATGTGAAGGTACTCATTTTCAGTTTCATAATTCTGTTATCTCCAGAATTCCTTCAACTCTATGAGCCCCAAATATTTTAAGTCTACATGAATTCGATCTCAGCCAACTCGAAACAACTTTTGAGTCGGTCCACCAGAAAACATCAGATATATTGTAATTCGTCTCGTTTCTAATGAAATTTGATAACCTGACTGCCATAACAGCACCTTGCCGTTCCATCCGGGGCACAGTCAATTTCTTGTTCATTGGGCCAATTTTACATTTGGATGAAACAAGCGATGTTCTTATTCCGTTGCTCTCTGATTGCAAACGATAATGAGCCACTGCAGAATAGAATTTTCCGGGTTTATTTGCGTTTCTCACTCCGAAGTGTGGCAAATACCATACTTGCCCATTAGCATTGCCATTTTCAGTTGATATTTTCTCTGTGTAGTTCTTTGCAAGGTAATCATCTGTTTTCACAATATTCTTTCGCGAATTCTTCATCATTATCCATCTTCCTCTCCATACATATAAATCTATTGAAAGCTGCTATTTTACTCTCTGGTCAAACAAATTCTTCTTTTTTCCACGGAAGTCCAATCTCGAAACGATCTTCTGTTTTTCTGATGGTATTTTCGAATATTCTTAAAGCACTCTCATCATCTTTAGAATATGCTAATGCAGATGTCTTGTACCCATTTTCAATTTTGAAATTGTTCTCAATGATTTATTCCAGATATACCCCATCATGTCTGCATAGATTAACGTAAAATTACATACCCTTCTTCGAATATGGACCATGTTCTATTCATCCAAGTCGGGTCAAACTAAATGCGGGTTGGTCATAGACGGGGTGAATAACTTTTTGTGGATAGAGAAAAAAGCATTATCCTGTCCAAGTAGAATTTTCGGCTTGGCACTTTTCACCATTTCTAGAGTGCTTCTGTCCAGATAGTGATATTTTTCACACAAATAATCAACATCAAGACTCCGAGTTGGAAGAGCTATATTCTTAATAGTTCTGGCATTTCTGATATGATAAATTTCTTTATCATTCCCTGCTTGAGATATCTTGAAGTTAACAAGTTTGGAACTCTTTCCCACGTGGGAAATTTCATTTGCTCATTGCAAACATATTGGCATTGTTTGACCTGCTAATTCCATTCGTTTTGAAATTTCGGAATTCGTCAGAGTGATTGTAGATCCCTCATCCAATAACGCAAATAATTCTATCCAACCATTTTTACCATAAACTCTTACTTTTGCGATTTTTAGTAATGATGATGCTTCATTATCAATGAAACAGGATATTTGATTCTCTATTTCCCCTTCCTCGATTAAATATTTTCTCTCCTGTCTCCTATCTTGCTGGGAATATTCTTGATGAAGAAGTCGATTATGTTTTCCACGGCATATTCCAATATTGCAAAAAATTTTACAATAACATTTTTTAGCGGAATGTCTAACTCAGACATTTATATCAAATTTCATTTCCTTCTTTCGGGAACGTTCATGTTCAAAAATTTCTTGCATCCCGAAATCTTATGATTTTTTTCAGCACATAGAATACAAGTAACAACCCGGCCGCAAGAATCGACAATAATTATATTTTCCTTTCTTTCTATGTATGGAACATTTCTTTTTCGATTTGTATGTGGCATAGGAACATTCACGGACATCAAAATGAGTACTTCAGATTTCAGTCACTCACAAAAATGTTCTAGATTGACTGAAGAATCACTTTTTAGTATTTTAGTTTTCACTTCAGCCCACATTCTTTTAGTATGTCTTGGAAGTTTTTCTTTTAATTTGTTCAAGAGTTCTGGATTATTCAAATACCTCTGACAGGTCATATTCTTAGGAGTATCTGGAAATCCATCATTTGGATCAGCGCGATCCACCAATTCTTTATTTGAATATATTTTCTTTCATCACTGAGATGCTAATTTTCACTTGCACTTTTATCATCCTGCTCTTTTGAATCGATACTGATCGATTCAACCATTGACTGTACCTCTAATTCTCATTTTTCCATTTGCAACTGAAGCATTCGTAGATCAATTTTCTTTTTCTTTGCTTCAATTTCTTTCTTTTTACTCGATCTGTTCGTTGTAGTAGTCGATCTTACAGACTGTCTTTTATAGGTCATTTCTGCTTTTTCTGTATTCCGAATCGGTCTAACTTTCACATCAACTATTTCTGGTTGTTTTCCAACAGATTGAGCTTCCTTTTCTGCCCCAAATCCAAGTCTCACAGGAAGTACACCAATATTGTTCCTTGAATTCCTGCGGGAATTTTATCTTCCCGCATATCTTTGGCGCTTCATTCAAATCCTCGAAGGACCAATTGTAAGCACCATACTTATCACGAAGTGGAGTTTCAAGATTAACTGAGTTACTTTGATATCATTGATGGCTTTAGCTATGCCTGTAATACGTCACACCAATGCTCCAGCAGCTGATAAGCTGACAAACATAGATATTAAAGATGTTAGAAATCCTCCAGTCCTAGGTATAGAGATTACTCTTGGTAATCGAACATTTTTCTGACCACCTGCTCATTTGATTTTTATCACGCAGCCTCCAAAGCTATTTGAGATGTTTTCTTTAGATGTGTCGATCTTGTTATTTTTTTACGCCATTGATAATTGCACTACCGAACCCAACCTTCTTTCTCATACCTATCTCCAATTTCCTATTTGCCTTCATAATGTTATTCACGCCGAAAGCGGCAATCGTCTCTCCAAATATTGCGTCTTTAGATTGGACACGTTCTCAAGCAGCGTTTCGCAAATATGAAACATCGTGTAGGCGACAAGCTTTATAGAGTGATTGATACCAGGATCTCCTATTTTGACCATTCTTCTAATTTCGTAACGGTAACGGTATTGATAACCGGAAATATGAAGTTATATACCACTGATGGTTTTATACTCTGATTTTATATCGGCCTCCATTTCATTACATTTATTTTGAATATCCGTCAGCTGTCTAGTAAATGACTTATCCATGGTGACAATAACCTTACCGTTCTTAAATTCATGTCATTCCAAATCCTTGTTGACATCCTTGATCAAATTATCAACCCTAACCTTAAAAGTATTTTTGAGATTAGTTTCTGTTTCAAGATTCAGTTCGTGTGTTAATTTATCAACATATACTTTATTTGCAGCATCTTCATCATAATTTGGTGATTTTACGTTGCACAATCTACGATTTTCCATATCATTATTTCCATCGCTCGTTAGGAATGTCCTCATCCATGGACATGTTTGCAATCACTATTAAATATATTTGTATCATACATCCACATGGAAGAGCAGGGTCTACCAAACTTATCCATTGAAGCCATCTTTATAACTGTGAGGAATCTGCTTTTACATATGATTTTTGTTCAATACCATTAGACTGTATCAACTGTCCTATCATAGACATTATCTAGTTGTGATGGTAATTGTTACCAGCATACGAGGATACTACAAGAAGTTTTAGTGTATCTACAATTTCATCATCGTCATTCTAATAAAGGTATATGATCGGTTTCTTGTTATATTCAAGCATGTCATTATCGATATATACATCGCCATCGTATGTTTTAGACCTAGGTTTTTCATGGAATCAATCAAAGGTTTCAAATTTCTATTTTACTGTGTATCTTATCCGATCAGATGAATCATTATTACGTCTACGTAATTCTGTAATATCCTTGATAGATATATTACTCTCATTATCATTTTCTATAGGGTGGTTAGCCATTACCCATTAACATTTATCTAAAACTGAATTATATTGCGAACCCATCTTATCATCGTATCTCCAAACATCATCATCCAATAGAAATCCTCCCAAGTAATGAGTGTTAATGGGGTGTTATTGTTGCAAAAACTGTTCTGACCCTCTGCATAATCTTGCTTAAGTTTTCAGCAATCTTCACGAATCTGATCGATAGCAGGTTCGAAGAAGAACACATCCTCTTTAGTATCTGGTGGATCATTCACGAATTATTCTCCTTCATTAACAATAGTTGTGATTGGCATGCTCTCCATTTGTATTACCGTAGAAACAATAATTTCAAGTTCAATCAAAAATTTTTTTTAACTATTTCAGTACTTTCGTTCGTTTTCGAACATTACATCAACTTCAGTTTTACCGCAATATATTTTTCCTCACGTTTGCTAACTCCCAAACTTCTTTGAATTGTTGTTTTGCTTCTGATTTGTTAGACACGTTCACGTTCATACTGAGTGGTTTGTTTCTTCTTAATGAGATTATATATACATGTTACGTGTATATATAACTATGAAAACTTTTGCGATAACGTCCTTTGTTCATACCACAATAAAAGAAATTCATATTTTCCTTCAGAATTTCTCAAGTGACATGTCGGACTTATATAATGAGTAAATATGTGCTTCAAATTGAGTTCATCTCGTTTGAAAATAATCAGTCAAAATGAATTGTCACGCAGTCTAGGTTTTGGAAATTTAACAAAAGCCTGACAAACATAGAAACTGTCAATTGAGTTGTGTCTCTCTCTTGAATAATAAGCACGAATTTTCTCCTGTTCATCACATCATCGAATATTATTATCGAATGTAAAAATGGAGAATATAGGAGTTAAACAGTTTTCCATTCACAGAGAGTGATGACGACAATGACAGCTCATTGATTAACCACCTTACACCCCACATGATGGCTACCACTATGATGGATAGATGATGTTATATTTATGACAAGAGACAAGTTATAGAACGATAGTTGACAGCTTATAGATCGGCATGTATCAATTTTTTACTCTACAAGTGAACGCTCTCATTTGATACCTATAAAGCCATAGTTGCAGAAAAATTTGACAATTCATCCATCTATATTCGCCATTTTGGATATCGCGGAAGGTCGGACGAGTCGATCGCTATTAAATACTATGCTATTTTTCAGCACATCACGTAAACTCCGATTATGCGGTGTAACCAAGTGTCGACTATATAACCCACTTCCGATTACACCCTGATGATGATGTCAAAGTAGATGAAAAACGTTCGAACATGTGACAAACACCATGACAGTTTGAACATGTGAGAAACGCGTCAAATATCTTTACAAACAGCCTATATTTCTTACATAAGCCCCTCATTATAAATAACCTGTATAGTCCATATACGTCACAAACGATTGACAAGTGAAAGTTCCATCTTTAAAGTTCATTCATAGGTTGCGTACGCAGGCGGTCATGATAGTTTATAGTTGATGTAAGCAGGCAGACATGACAGTTCATAGATACGCTATGACGCTCTCCACGTTACAAACACCATGACACTTCATGTCACTGTATGCAATCAGCTCTTTACAGTTGTAACCGCTCACGTAACAAAAACCAACGATTGACAGGTGATAGTTCACACCTAAGAGACCTCCCACAACAATTGACATATGACATTTCATCTGACACACGCCATGACACCTCTCCATATGTGACGTCACACACAAGAACCATCACACTTCCACTTCCTTACGAACAATATACAGGATGTCCTCGAACGGCATGGCCAAAATGGCACCGAAGATTCTTTGATTCGAAAAAAAGTTGATGAGCCTTTTTACTTTTGCCTCAAGTGTCTTGTTTACCCGGTAGAGGGCTTCAAAATTGCAAAAATAATTTTGTTTTTTCGGTATAACTTGAGAACGTGATGAAGAACTTCTACAATATTTAGCAAGTGAGTTACTGTCAATAATGGCCATTTTTGAGAGTGGAGCACAGAGCCTTAGAGACCATAGAAATGGCTCAAACTTGAGGATGTAACGGGAAAAGTGTCCAGAACTTTTTCGTGGTCAATGTAATTCACTCGATATTCTTTATGTAGATAGCTTATCTAATTTGAAAACTTTTCTTACTCTTAGAAAATTTTGATAACATCAACGGATTAGCTTGAAAAAATTAATTTTCGAGTCTCTGCAATTTGGCTTGCTAATTTTACTTGATTAAAATACCTTAGTTGCCTTTGCTTTTCTAATGTCATTTTGGCATTTGAAGAATTTATTCTCAAAACTGTCAGTTTTTACTTTGTTTTCCGTAAAAATTTTATAAAATTATGGCTCAAAATTTCACTAAAACTGAAATGGTTGATATGTTATTGATTTATGGACTTTGTCGTTGCAATGGCCGGAGAAGGGAAAGATATCCGCATCGCAGAATTCCAAATCGGCAAACCTTCGCAAAACTGACAAATTTGAAGCAAATCGCAGAGAAACTGGACGCAGACGGACAAGAAGGACGTTAGAGCTCGAAGAAGCGATACTGGAAGCGGTTGAAACTGAACCTGGGATAAGCATACTACGTTTGGGACTTCGTATTGGAGCCTCAAAATCATTAGTTCATAATGTACTGAAAGAAGAACTGTTGTATCCCTATCATATTAAAACAGTTCAAGACTTATTGCCCATGGATCCAGGTCATCGGCTAGATTTCTGTCGGCTTATTGTCCAAAGACAAAACGCAAACCCCAATTTTTGTAGAAGAATTCTGTTCACGGACGAAGATACTTTCACGAGATGTGGTCTTTTTAACCTACATAATGAACATTTCTATGCTGATCAAAATCCTCATGAAACGGAAGTTACATATTTTCAGAATCAAACTAAAATCAATGTTTGGGTTGGAATTGTGGATAACTTTGTTATTGGCCCTATTGTTATACCCAATCGATTGAACGGGGAGAACTACTTGAACTTTTTGGAACAAAGGCTACTTGAACTGTTGGAAGACTTGCCCTCACACATTCGTCGTGGCCTGGTTTATCCATGATGGTGCACCTCCTCATTTCACATTAGCTGTGAGGCGACATTTGAATGCGGAATATCCAGATCGCTGGATAGGTAGAGGACACGATGCACCAGTGAACTGGCAGGCCCGCTCCCCTGATTTGACGCCCTGCCACTTCTTTCTATGGGGCGCTTTGAAGTCGAAAGTTTATGCAGCTACAGTAAACACACGAGAGGAATTGTTGCAATGAATTAATCATGAAGCGGATTTATTGAAGAATGATCCTGAAGTACTAGCCAGAGTTCAATCCAATTTCTTGAAACGAATTAATTTGTGTATTCAGGAAAATGGGCAACATTTCGAACAATTCATGCCTTAGCGATTTCCCAAAAAGTTTTGTTGTTTCTTTTAATTTAGCATTTGTTTTTCCTGAATAATCACATCGTTTCCCCATTTCTATTGTTTTTATTATTCGTATTTTACCGAGACATTAACCATTTCAGTGTTAGTGAAATTTTGAGCTATAATTTTATAAAATTTTTACGGAAAGCAAAGTAAATACTGACAGTTTTGAGAATAAATTCTCCAAATGCCAAAATGACATTAGAAAAGCAAAGGCAACTAAGGTGTTTTAATCAAGTAAAATTAGTAAGCCAAAATTGCAGAGACTCGAAAATTATTTTTTTCAAGCTAATCAGTTGATTTTATCAAAATTTTCTGAGAGTAAGAAAAGTTTTCAAATTAGATAAGCTATCTACGTAAAAAATATCGGGTGAATTACATTGACCACAAAAAAGTTCTGGACACTTTTCCCGTTACATCCTCAAGTTTGAGCCATTTCTATGGTCTCTAAGGCTCTGTGCTCCACTTTCAAAAACGACTATTATTGACAGTGAATCACCTGCCAAATATTGTAAAAGTCCTCCATCACGTTCTCAAGTTATACCGAAAAAACAAAATTATGTTTGCAACTTTGTAGCCCTCTACCGGCTAAACAACTGAAGGCAAAAGTAAAAAGGCTCATCGAATTTTTTTCGAGTCAAAGAATCTTCGGTTCCATTTTGGCCACGCAGTTCGAGGACACCTGTATATAAGACATATGAAACCTCCTTAAAACAACCTGTATATTACCACCACACCGCTCATCTCCAACATTCGGATCGCCTATCTTTTAGATCTCTTATCAGTGTCCCAAAACTCATCCAGTATATCTCATTACTTACTGCAAAATAAATTTATTTTCCGGGCGCCAGTTTTCTATTAACGTTGAATCCATATCGGCGTCTTCTCCTAGGGTCCTCATCACAAAGCGTATCACAGTGCTATCCATAAATAACCTTGTCCTTAGGGTATCCACAGTGAAGTAATAACCAGGGTCCGGAATGGGGCAGATTGAATAGCATACAAATTTCAGGCACTTGGTTGGAACTTAGCTGATTTGGGAGAGATGGAGCAGAAATAGCTGAATGAAACGGAGTGGGAGTGCATTTATTTATCACATTTGTAGAACAAAAAAATAAGAGCGTCCCCAATATGAATACTTAACAATCCCCCGAGAGGAAGGTAATAAACTCGGAGGAAAGTTAAGAACAAAAAAAAACGGGGAAGTCAAGCTAGATGGAATCATTTTGACGCGGGCGGTTTCAAAACACCGCAATTACGCAACGGTTGCAACAATCTAGTGCATATCATCTACGCGGGCGCGTGAAAATTGTAGTTACGGTCTTCGTTAGGTCTTTGCTCGATCGTATCCCGCCCGATATCAGTAATACTTTAGTAACTATATTTCACAGTCCAATCATTTCAACTTATTCATCTTGCCCCTACCTTGATTCGTTGTCCAGTTACTATGACTGAAAAAAAGTTATAGCATTCACAGTCTCACCTTATTGCGATTATCTTCATAACTAATTCATAGAGGTCAATAATTTTCGACAACTTACCAATGTTCCAAATAGTTATGGAACTGCTGAAGAAAATTTTGCGAGAAGTGAGAAGAAATGTTATAACATGTCATGAAAGAAGGGTATTTTTTCTCAACAACTCCATTTTGTAAAATAGCACTATATCTTTTTCTACATCGTCAGATTGACCGATTGATTCTTGAAAAAGGTATAATGTAATATGTGACCAAAATCAATAATTTTAAGGAAATTTTGAAAAAATATTTAATAAAATATTGCGAGCATAAAAAAAACAGGAAACTGATAACGTGCAAAACACATTTAGGAGCTCATGGGAACGTATTCTCTTTAATCCAAGATACGTCAACAGTAATAGTTGTCAGAGTTTATCATTTAGAAGAATGTTGAAACGTTTATTGAGAAAATGACATAGTTCTTGTAAATATTGAACAGTGTTTTATAAACTACCGGGATATCAGAAATTATCTTGGTCAAGGGTGGTTGTGGAATCTAAAACGTGTGTCTTACTTTACTTTTGAAATAATTACGTCACTGTCACACTGAAATCATCAATAGCCTACAAATTTCATACTCATTTATTTCAGTTGTAGAACAATAATAAACTACAAATTATGAAATAATTGTGTGAACATTGAACCTTTTCAGAGGTCGTGATAGCCACAATCCGGGTCAAAAACAGTTTTGAAATAGTTAATTTTCCGTAAATCGAATGACGTGAGAAGCCCGTAGCACGCGAGTTAGGGAAGTGCGAACTGGTTGTACCTAATACGGCTTTACGACGACTTTTCGCGTGCCGTTTTCGCTCCATGTAGTTAGATTCAGTATCGGACCGTGTCCGACGGCCCTTCTTTTTTTGATAAATGTTCATTAAATGGGAACATTTAATTGAAACAGTTTGAGCTATTCTCAGATCTCAGCTACGCGCGTCTAACGTGCGACGTACCAAAGGGAATTTTCTCGCGACTAAAATATACACGAAGCGAGTAAACGCTATTGGCTCATAGCCAAAAACACTTTATTACAACTGGCGCCGGTCGCACGGGGCAAGAAACGGCCCCAAATTAACAAGACCGAGGTTAAATGTATAAACTAACTTACGCGCAGCGAGCTCCCCGAGGCATATGTCAAAATGATTTCGTTCGTAGCTAATTACATAGGACGTCTGGCATTCATGCAATTATGTTTTTAGATAATTCGAACCTTCTAATTTCGATAGGCCACGTGAAAATCCCGGATTCCAAAGCGCTAAAGACTCCTGAGTGTTACAATATTCTTATAAAATTGCGAAATTTCGCACTTTTAGAAACTTCAAATTAATTATGACATAATTATTTCAAACGTAAAGTAAGACACACGTTTCAGATTCCACAATCACCCTAGACCAAGATAATTTTTGATATCCCGGTAGAAGATTTAGTAAACCCCAATAAAAAATCTGACCAAATTGAATCAGAGAATCGAGCCGACTACTTTCATGGTTCAAAGCGCCGCAATCAGGTAATGAACAATGTCTGGATGCAATGAGCGGGAGTAGCAATTGCATGTGCAATTGATTGGTCGCAGATATTTTTCATACTAACGTGACCACCTCAAAGAACAATATGGATCCAACTGGTACCACACAATTGGAAAATGGTCCAATGTTCAATAATAAAATCACTACATTTGGATACATACACTCAATAAACATTTCAACATCCTAATTAAATAATAAACCCTGACATTTATTGTTGACGTATCTCGAATTCGAAGAAATACACTAATCCATGGCATCCTAAACTTGCTTTGCAAGTTATCAGTCTAATTTTTTAATAAATGCTGGCAATTTTGTTTTGAATACTATAAGTCTTATTGGCATAGAACCTTTCATATTTTTCAATAAAAATCAATCGCACAATCTGATGATGCCATTGGCTTACTGGCAATTTTGTTTTGAATACTATAAGTCTTATTGGCATAGAACCTTTCATCTTTTTCAATAAAAATCAATCGCACAATCTGATGATGCCATGGTGGGATGAATGGATCACTATCTAATAAAATGACGTTTTTAGTTTTTGAATCTGTCACTTTAATGACAACATATTTAAACTTGTCCTTTCTAATTTCATTAGAAAATTTCTTCCGAAGTATCGTGTAACTTGTAGAAGAATCAAACTTATATAAAACTGCAAGTCACATACTTTTTGAAATTGCAGTAACTCAAATGCATTTGAGAATCAAAGAAAAGTTCTGAAAAACTCACTCAATTTCGACAGAGAAACCGAAAATGCAGAAAAGTTTGGGTGTTTTATTCGAAATAACAAAGTTGAAAGCAACTTCCGGTATAACCAGATAGGTTTTTTTCTATACCTTGACTACACGAGTGGAAAACCTATCATGTTCGAAGAACATCGTGAGAGCAAGCAGCCGGATGTTGGCATCCGAATTTTCTGGTAACGTTTAGAGGTTATAGGCATAGGGGAGAGACCTCACTAGGCAAAGAGTCACACGATTCCGCCGTTTGTTAGAAAAATGAAGTCAATCTAGTAGGAAGAAGTTTGGCAGGTCTCGAGCTTGACAATGAAGAGGCGACTAGCTTGAGCTCGTCTAGTATACTCATCTGTAAGCTTTCGTGGTGTTACAAGACACGTGATTTTTGATGAACACTGACCATGGAAATATCTATAGAGAAATTAGAGATTGCCCAACTTTCTACGATCTTCTAGAAAAGTCAATGAACTCAATTACAGTTGAAGTGTCTAAATAATTTGAATTACACTTTTACAAGTTTCACATAAGCTATATGTATTGATGTCGTAAATATCGAAACTAGAAATGTTGTCATATTGTTGTCCTATACATATAGTCAATTTATTTGAAATGTGGCGTTTGGTGGTTTGAACGTTTTTAAGAATTTTTGTTAAATGGTGAATTCTCAAATCAATGCATTTTTCCACAATGCCTCTAATCAACTTAACCAAATGATTTGTTGTCTGAGCAGTGTCAAATCAATGTATTACAAGAGATTTTTCACAATTGGGTTGATGTAAAATGTTTTGTTAAAATAATATGAGTGAATACATGTTTCTGTTTGTTGTCAACTATTAATAACATCCTCAAAGGGATAAATTGAACAACCATCATTTATAAAAAAAATTAACTGAAGATGTCTCATTACCCTCTATTTCGTCGATTGATACTTGTCAAACGTAAAATTAATTTTTCCAATGGAGGATCACAGTTTAAAATTGAAATATTTTCCAAAGGAATGTAATTTCCTGTAAGTGATCGTTTTAGATGCATGTGCGTAAATAATTCTGTATATGCAGCTCGGAATTGTTGGCAAGTTGAATTATTGTTAAATCCATCCGTTGCCGAATATCGAAACACAAAAATTCCAAATGATTTTGACTTAACCAGTAAGTTTATCTTTTTTTCTTCAACAACATTTTTTTACGGAAGTTTGGTGCTTTCGATGCAAGAAAAAATCCAATACATCTCATTTTTCTGTTAGTGTCCACTATTCCAACATTTTCTACCGTTTCAAAGTTCATTGAATGATCTTCCCCTCTATTAAAAAAATTAAAGTATCAGTGTGGTTTTATCCGTTAAGTCGTTTTTTCAAATCTCAAATTAAGGATTTTTCTAGTGTTTAAAATGTCAAATAAATCATTTATCATTTTAATGAAATTGACTGTAGCTTCATTATATCCAAATTCAAGCAACTTCAATTGATCCTTGCAAAATATGAGAGCATTTCGTATATATTTGACCTTAATTTTATCATCATGGAAATTTAATAGCTTTTCATTTGCCCAATGAAAAGTTTCTTGAGATTGAAGATCATGCAATTGTTTTAGATATTTCCATTCAATTGAATTTTTCTGAATCGATCAGAATTTGTTTGAGTCAGTAGATTAAGTCCGCTACTTCTGCGCCAGGAAATGACTCATCGACCGGATGTTGCGCGCGCAACTTCGGATGTAACGTTACTAACCCGCGAAATTCAAACGTGTCCATAGAGCTTACGATGATCACCGAACTTCCAACCATAGAGGTCTGGGTCATAGAATGTGAGGTTAGTTGAACGTAACGTTACTAACCCGCGAAATTCAAACGTGTCCATAGAGCTTACGATGATTATAGAACTTTCGACCATAGAGGTCTGGATGTGAGGTTAGTTGGATGTGACATCATCGACCCGCCAAATTCAAACGTAGAAGTGTTTTGGTGATGTTTATCATGGCCGACGTTGGAACCGAATGTCAGAAGAATAAACGTCAAAACCACAATATGACTGATGTTGTAGCTACATCGCCGCCATCTTCTGATGAACCGATGAACTATCATACTTAAATGTCAATGTCAGAACAGTTAACTTCAAACGACTACATCTATGAATGAACCGATCAACTGTCATGCATACCTGTCAACGTCAGAAATGTTAACGTCAAGGGACGACATCTATGAGGTCACAATTCAAAATATGACTGATGTTATAGCTACATCACCGCCATCTCTTAATGAACCGATGAACTATCATACTTCAATGTCAATGTCAGAACAGTTAACTTCAAATGACTATGAATGAACCGTCATGCGTACCTGTCAACGTCAAAGGACGACATCTATGAGGTTAATGTTTTTGCGCGGGAAATTTATGAACCGATGAACTATCATAGCTGGATGTCAATGTCAGAACAGTTAACGTCAAAGGACGACATCTATGAGACTCCAATTCAAAATGTTACCGATGTTGTAGCCTATATCGCCATCTATCACTAAACCGATGAACTATCATAGCTGAATGTCAATGTCAGAACAGTTAACGTCAAAGGACGACATCTATGAGGTATTTTGTTAATTTTATTGCGCGGGAAGTTCCATCTTAATTCAAAAACGATTTACGTAAGCAGCTGTGAATACAATTGAGTCATTCATTAGGTAAACAAATAACAATAAGTGATATACAAGTCTAGACTTGTTAGTAAGCGAATTAGAATTGAGAGTTACGTTGACTACGAATTTAATTCTCGTTTGTTCAGTCATCTGTTACAGCTCAAACGAAACGCATCGTTTTCTTATATCCTTTGTCTGCGGTCTTCTATTGAACGGAAAATGTAAGTTTAATTCAATTATTTAATTCACTGCTATAAAAACATACTTGTTTTGTCTCTTATTCAGAATAAACAGTTAAAAAATTATTCAATTCACATTCATAAAATAACAAGTATAAAATTAATTAATTAACTTTTATAAAATAACTGTTGTATCAATTTTGTGTGTGTATTACGAATTTAAAGATCTTCAATTTTATTCATATTGTTTCAGATTCATGATGGATCTAACAAAACTTAATCATTGTGCTCTTTTGGAGAGAAAACCATTAAGGAGAGTTCCAGAACTCGAAATCAATAAGCATTATACAATACTTCAAGCGAGAGTAGTAAGAACCAAATTTGGTGAATCCGTATTGCTCGAGTTCAATGAATTCTCTATCTTCCTACCCAATCGACTGACCAATCAGATTATCCCAATTTTGGAACAAATCAACATGAAACCTTGTTTGATTTTGATATACAGGGGAAAAGAGGATGTTAATAAAAGCAACCCGGCTTTTAAACTTGAATTTTTGGAGCTCAAGTAATAAGAAATCTAAGGTATGGTGTTTATACTAGCGTGTGTATATAGTCGATGAAATCATCAGTATTAATATGTCTCTTGAAGAATACACACGTAAATTGGAAGAATTCCGTGCGAAAGTAAAAGCTTTGAGTAGAGATTTAAAATTTTACGAAGATAAAAATATCGCTATAAGACAATTGAATAGTTTAAGTATTGGCGGAGAGGATGGTTATGTTAGAACCCAATTTTATAATCCTAACCTCAATTTTGAATGGAATCCTGTATACAAACGTTCCGAATCGAGTGGAACGTATTTATATATGTCCCAGGAAAGATATGAGAAATGAATGTAATCGAACAGAATGGCAGCCAATGAATTATCAAATGATTAACGAAAATCAACTAGAGGTATTCACATACATAATCGAAACGATGCGGACCACCACCAATCACACATTCAATTATGAGCTCAAGCTATTATTTCCAAATGGTACAGAGGGGGATGTTATGAAGTGGCAAACATTCACCCCATCACCTACATCGATGTCTTCTCAACCACCACCACCACCAAACACACCATCACCGACACAGATAGTAAACGAGATTTATGCGATGCAATGTTTCAATCTTAGTGTCTTATTAGTTTTACTACTTAAAATCATCATAAAAATTGTTAAGAAACATACAAATAAATACATATAATAATAATAAAGAGTTGTTTTATTGAATAATAGTAATAACATGTATTTAATGAATATATATACAGATATATTTAATTTGGTAGAATAATGTTCAGGAACCATTGCTGTAGATTATCCACGTGTTGAATTGTACACATATATTTTTTTCCATCATTACGGTGATTCATGCAGCTCATCCTGTTTGAAGGTTCGAATTTTCCTGTTTCACATAGAGTATTATCAAAGTTACACACATCTACAATGTGTGGGAAAATATTCAGTTCTTGGCACTTTCTCGTTAAAAAATCAGCTTTTTGATGACCTCGAACATAAATATAGTCTGCCTTACATAGAAGATTAGATTTTAGAATATTATCTATTTCGGTGTATTCTACATCTCCAGAAGAATATTTTATTCCATGTACGAGTCTCTCCACATAACATATAGATTTTCGATCTTGAGCATTCAACGATGCAAAGGGTATGCATGGTTTAAACAATGAATAATGTCGTTTAAATCCAATCTGAATAGACATTTCTTTCGGATGGAACACATCGTCGACGACGAAACCTTGAATGTCAACCAAAGCGATTCTCATGGTGTCACGTAATAAACTGATCGAATTTATGTCTAAATGAGACTCTTGATGATTTCGGTGAGGGGTGAGTATTCCATTAAACAATCGTGAATTATGATGCAATAAGCTTTCGTATTAGCGGGAAATCCTTTATCTGCTTCGATTTCCAGTCGCACGTCGACAGTAGCTGATTTCACGGCTTCTTCTTGCTTAGAACAATCGATTACGTACAAAGCGCGTGTTTTGAAACTGCTATAACCCAATATTGAATGTTTCACAGCAGAATTCGTGTAGCTGGGGTAGAATTCAGTGTAGTTGTGGTGGGCGAGAACGTAATCATTTTTGGCAAAGTCCAAGTTCATTCGTTCACTAGGGAAATATTCTCCGTTTAGAGATAAGCGAATACTAGAAATGTGTACGTGATCGAATATCGTGGGATTAGCTTTCACATTGTTTCGCTTGTCTGTTTGGAAAAATACTATAACATAACGCGGTTTTTCAACTGCTGCACTAGTCTTGACAGCCCAAATTTCCCTTTTCGCGTCAGTCGTTATAGCAGGCAGTTCATGTGATTCCCATTTTCTGAATGGAATTAGGATGGGCATATCACTTTTGATGGCTCGCAATAGCTTTTCTCTAATTATGTCGTTGGGAAAGATATATTTGACTTTCAACTCCATACTGTCAATCGAAAATTTAACTGTGGTAGCATCGTTTGCAATTATAACACAATCGTTATCGTTTCGAGCTCGCACCAATCGAATTGTTTGTCGCCCAAATGTAATCATAGAATAATCATTGAAAATGTTGAATATATGCTTTAGTGGAATCAGTAAGCTGAAAGTCTTACTTTGATCTAAAACTACACTTTCTTCGGGGTAAGTCCAACCGGCAATAGACATATGCGTAGAATCAGTAGGAGTGTAGCAAGTGAATGCCCTCACAGCACTAACTATTCCAGGATCTCGAACAGTTTCGATGTCTCGCCCACTTTCGCTGTAAGAGCATGAGTCGAAAAGAAAGGCTCCATAATTAGGTACTATTGAGACATTCCCAGCTCCAGTTATTTCTATTTTTCCTTTGATAGCCAATAGGGTATCCTTCATGGAAAAAAATGCATCCACTTGATTTATTCCAAACTCCACAATATCGCTGTTATTGAACGCCTTAACGAAAGGTGTGATCGATCTATATTCAGCTTTTCGTATCGACTCATCGAATTTCGGTTCTTGATAGATATCAAAAATTGATGAGACAACACTGTTGTTCAAATCCACATCGTTGATAGCATTGTTACCTACATACTTCCGCTTAGGCATTTTTTTCAAATTTAAGTCGAAACCCAAGAGATTGTAGAACTGATTGATTAGCTTTGGTGAGTACGTCACGCGGTTTTGGTGATTTGTTGAAGACTGATGAAGATGGGATGTGTGAAGTTCTTTTATTGTCTCCAACAACCAAACCCATTTCAGACTTCTTGTAAATGTAGATGTAGAATACTTTCTTCCCCGCGAAAATTAACCGGATTAGAGTGTTGATCCAAAGCGAGTATGGTGATGTTGGTAATCTCACCGATATTGGACACTGGTAAATATAGAGGATTTTTTGGTCGTTCCACAATTCTATAACCAGGATCGTCGGTTATTGGGAAGTCGTAAATCGTATGCGCCGGTCTGTCTCGATAGAACGCTCCTACGGTAATGTTTGATTCGAAACGGATATTTGTAACTTTTATAATGTTCACAGGTAGATCGGAAACGTGCAATACACCTTTCCTTAATACTTTACGTGAAAACCCTAATATTTTAGCTAAACTATCATCCTTTTCGAACGATATATCGAGATGTGTACTGAATATTTCACACTTTAGGGTATTGTTATTGGGTTTCAGTGAGAATATATCTTCTTTTTGCTTCAGATTCCTTTTAATCAATTCTTCGATATCGGTTATTTCATAGTTACCTGCAGGTATTGCGATTTCTTTCAAAATTTTATTCTCGTAATAGTAGAATTTTTCGTTGTCGATATTCGGTATGGAATTGTAGGAAGTGAATCCCAACAATGCTAAGTAATATTTTTTGTCTGGCCTCAGCACAATCGAAATCTGCGGTGTAAACGAGAATATATGGTTGGTGCTTGTTAACGTGAACAACTGAGACATGATACTAATAAAAATTTATTGAAACATCTCTATCTATATTTTAACATTAATAGATGGAATAAGTATGATTTCATAAAGTATGGGTCGTCTTTGCAAACTTCTTCTATCAACACTTGCTTCTCATGATGAGTCATTTCCTCGTTCTCCATGATGTGAGAAATCTGCTCAGATAAACATTGAGAACATAGTTTGCGTGGGGGTTGTGGACCATCGCAATCTTCATCGACATGTTCCTTACACTGCATATGACGGTAAAGGTATTCAAACATATGTTCCGGAACCTCTTTCTGATTGAGAAACACCACATCCAAATGTTTTAGGATGTATTCCATCGGTAGAAACATTAAATTCTTACGTGTAAGTTCGCTCGTAGGTTTATTGATAGCCTCGATCAAATTATCGTGAATAAAATTAATTATTGTTCTCAAACTACTTCCTCCTTCAGTTTCGCATATGTATTGTATTAATGCCGAAGCGAAATCCATGATGGTTGTTACTCGCTAAATGTTTAGGTACGACTGAGAAATTTCAAACACAAATGTCCACATATTACTTGATTGTATTTCTGAAAAGGATCGTTGTTATAGGAAATCCGAACGTTCCCACCCAGATATCGAACGAGTTCCTTCGGTGGTTTTAAATTTCCAAACGAATCAAAATACTCTACATCGTTACCGTTTTTCTTGAATGCTACCCAATGAGTTCCGCTGTTTTTCACTGAATCTAAATTTAAAATGATGCGTTCTTGACACCACGGTTTTCTAGGTAGATTGTCTCGCATAAAGACACCTCGAAAATGTGGTATTTTCATTTTATTTGCGAAACGCACCAAATCCCGATCGTTCAGCGGTCTATCATAGGGTAGCTTTATTGGAAGTTATTTTGTTGCTTCTTCAAAAACAATCCCAGGCCTCCTTTAGCATTTCGTCTCAAATATAAACCTTTACCCAACGATTCCATAGCTTTGTTGTGACGTTGATCTTCTTCAAGCTTCTTTTTCGCATTCTTAGCATTTATTACTGCATTCGCTATGGTACTCGCACCTCCTGCAACCGATCCTAAGGCTCCTAGAGCTCCTAAGATGGGTAGTAATAGTGGGAGGAATCCTCCAGATTTTGGTAGTGGTATTACTCTTGGTACTCTGATACGCTTTTTACCTCCAGCTCGTTTAATCGCAATCCGTGCTGCTTTCAACGCGTTCATAGCGGACTTTCTCAAAGAAGAAGATGGCTCCATTGACTTTGCGATGCTTCCAACGATATCTTTCCGGAAACAACATCCTCGTTGTCGCCTCCGTTTCTTGATACCCATACCTAGTTTTCGTTTAACCTTCATACCACCGGTAACCAATAAACTAGAGAGTCTTTCACCTGCGCTAGCGTCTCTTGATTTAACTCGTTTCCAAGCAGCGTCCTCTAATATTTTATCGGCCTTATGACGTTTCTCCAGAGATTTGTTTTGTGAATAAGCTATATCGTGTTCGCGACAAGCGGAATCTAAAGGATTGATACCTTTATCACCGCGTGCAAGACGCTTTTCCAATTTAGTTCCAGGACCACAGAATTGATATGAAGGAATGTGTAATTCAAACGGGAGCTTGTTTATGAGTGTATTCAATAAACCTTCACCTTGATGAATCAACATTGTTAATGAGCATACGCTCTGGTGATTTTTCCTTTTATACGTTATCATTAAGTAGAAATGGTTCACACGATGAAGACCGTTCAACAAGAACAGACACTTCCAATCGAGAATTTAGATTTAAAAGTTAGAACTAATCGCGTTGGTAAACATGGTAAACTGTTACCAAACTCTTTTCGTGCTTTAATTTGTGGTCCGAGCGGATGCGGAAAAACAAACGTTATGTTATCGTTGTTATTCAATCCAAATGGTGTCAAGTTTGAAAACGTTTACGTATACTCGAAGTCATTATATCAAGATAAGTACATACTGTTGCAGGAGATTTTGGAACGAGTAAAAGGAGTTGGTTATTTCCCATATAAAGACAATGAAGAAATTATAAGTCCGAACGATGCAAAACCAAATTCTATCTTCATTTTTGATGACATATCCTGCGAGACACAACAGAAAATTCGAGAATATTATTCGATGTGTAGACATAGAAACATTGACGCATCATATCTATGTCAGACATACTCTAAAATTCCTAAACAACTGATTCGCGATAATTCTAACCTGATCGTGTTATTTAAACAGGATGAAATAAATCTAAAACACGTGTTTGATGAGCACGTATCCCCAGACGTTACTTTCGATCGATTCAAAAAGATGTGTTCTATGTGTTGGATGGAGAAATTTGGAACATTGATAATTGTTAAAGATTTCGATTTGAACAATGGAAGATACCGCAAAGGTTTCGATGTATATATTAAAGTGTGAACGTGAAATCAATAGCAAATACACAATGGACGCTGAACGGTTAGCACGTAAGCGAAAAATCGCTCAATTGGCACGATCTATACGCAAGAAATATCTCACATTGAAACTGGGTAAAACGGAAGAGGACGAGTCGATCAATAAATTATTTAAACCCATATCGGAACCACTTCGGGAAATAATCAAATCCAATAATACACCATTGATTAAACGTGAAATTAAGCAAGAAAAGGATGATGCGGATGAAGAGGAGGAGGAGGAGGAGGAGGAGGAGGAAGATGAAAGAGGAACGGTATTGGATGTGAGCGATGCAAGTATGAAAACTGTTATTGAAGAGTCTGACAACGATGATGAGTATGACGTATTAGAATCTTACCCAGAGTTACTTCAAAAATATATCGGTGATTATTGGTCCGGGAGTAGAAAAGTCGATAAAGTTTATGGCCCAGTTTACGATGCTAGTTCGTTGTCATGGTTACTAGGAGGTAAATTAATCGATTTCAAAAATAGAGATACTATCGTGACACAAGGGAGAAAATTCAAAAGTACCGTCGGTCTGTGTGAACTTATATTCTATGACAAACCTAGAAATTTCACCAAGAAAGATAAGATGAATTACAGGATGATTCTGAACTTGACAAATCCCCACAGAAATAGTGCTGGAAACTTGAAAGGTACTCGAAGATACAAGTACATTAAAATAATTCGACCTCTAATTCATGAGGAAGCTCTCGGTAGCGGTATGCAATTGACATATAACAACGAACCAGTGGAGTACGTGTACTGGGACGATCCAAACGAACTCGTGGAACGCCTAAAACTATTGATTGCTTCTCAAGAAGCTGGGAATACGTCGCACGATAATGAGATTGTTGCAATTATAAATGAACTTCGAGAGGCAGATATCATTTATTAGATGAGATACAATAGCGTTTGAAACAGTTATATGATGAGTCTCGACAAGTTTGGTAGGAGATCTAGGAGCGGAGGAGACGGTGTAGTGAACAGCGTCGATGTTCTCCGAATACGCTCGATGTTTAAGAACGTTTTGACTCATACACCAGACGGTGATGTGGATATTAAAAATTTAAAAATTTCCAATATGAAAACACCTACTTTAAATAACGATGCCGCGAATAAGAAGTACGTCGATAGCGCGATAATTGAAGTGGAAAAAAGGTTGAAGGAACTTCTTGACAAGTATGCAAAGGCTAATAATCTTATGAATAAAGCTTTAAAGAATCTTCAAACCGATGTGCAGAAAGTGATAGACGTATATAAGAAACAGACTGAGGATGATATTGCGAAATTAACTAATGACATTCATAATATAACTACACAACAAAATGTATTCATCACTAGTCTGAAGAATATTGATAGCAAATTGGTTGTGTTGGGAGGAAATTCTGATAGAGTCAATCCTAATGCGATAATTCAGCATGTTGCAACAAGGTAAAGAACAAGTTGTATATGAGCTTCATAAACCAAGTAGAAAGAATTTCAACCGCCGCCGAACAATCATAAAAGGTTTAGATGATCTGTGGCAGATGGATCTGGCTGAAATGGGTAATTATGCGCGTGAAAATCGAGGATTCAAATTCATTTTAGTGATGATCGATTGCTTCTCAAAGTATCTATGGACTCGTCCGTTGAAAACGAAATCGGCTGAAGAGGTTCGGAAGGCTGTTGACTCTATTTTTTTGAAATCTAACGGGCGTATACCCACACATTTACAAAGCGATCAAGGAAAGGAGTTCTTCAATAAGCAATTTAAAGAGTTGATGAAGAAACATAAAATCAATCAATATAATACTTATTCTGTAAAAAAAGCAGCCATTGCAGAACGCGTTATTCGGACGTTGAAAGAAGCGCTCTATAAACATTTCAGTTTGAGTGGGAAATACAAATGGTTTGATATACTCGAAAAGATCACTGAAAAATATAATAAGCGTAAGCACAGAACGATCAATATGGCTCCGTGTAAAGTGACAAAACATAACGAAAGTGAGATATTGAAGCGATGCTACTCACACGTCAAGCTAGTTCTACCACACAAATACAACGTTGGAGATGTGGTGCGTATCAGTAAGGCAAAACATATTTTCGAAAAATCGTATACGCCTAATTGGTCAGCGGAATTATTTAAAATTATAAAAGTTAAAATTACGAACCCTGTTACTTATCTACTCAAAGACATGAAAGATTCCACAATCACCGGATGCTTCTACGAAGAGGAATTACAAAGAACGAAGCAACCCGAAGTATATTTAATTGAGAAAGTACTCCGAAAAAAAGGTAATAAAATGCTAGTTAAATGGTATGGTATGGAGGATAAGAGTTGGATACAGAATACCGATATAGTATGATCTGCGCATGTTCAGATAAATATTTGGTATGTGTTGGTGGTAGAGAAGTTTGAATGCAACAGTCAGTTGTTGCGAAATGTCTTTGCAAGATAGTCGGTTTTCCAACGCGAATAGTAGTAGTAGTATTAGTGGTGATGAAGAGTTGGATAGAATTTTAGAAAAAATTGAAATAGCCTCAAAACATGAACAATTTCTATTAATGAATACGGTTTACCCACTGAGAGAAAATTTGGAGGTTAGATGTGGACTAAGCCCTGTGAGGAAATTCACTTCAACTATCTCGTTGCATCAAAGAAATCAATATGGAAAACTCGTCTTTGGAAGATACGAATGGAACGACTTCATCAATATAGTGCGGATGAAGATCAAGGAATTCTTTGAGAGTCAACATGCACATTTCGATTCTACACCTATAGCATGTGGATATTATTGTCTAATATTACAGTGCGTTTATGCGAATAGCGTTAAAGTACTTCAAGTCACCAAGCACAATACTGATTTTTATTTGAGCGAGCAAGATGTACGTGAAATCATTAGAATTAACGATGAAGTGTTATTTCATCGAGTGTCGTTCCTTGAACAACTTGAATTTTGTTCATATTATTATAAGGTCATTGCAATAATTAAATCAATGAGGGGTCTTGCTAGTTATATGGAACTTTTGTATTGTTTTATAGATGTTGCACCAGAAAGCTTATTAGCTAATACTCTTAGAGAGTTTATGTTTTCGCATAAGGATAAAATTATGTATGATTTAGAGCTTGAGTGAGTATTGTATTGTTTTATCGATATTTCATCAACAAAATTTTTTTTTGTTTATTGACTAATACATTTAGAGATATGTTATTTATATATAAATAAGGTTATGTATGATTTAGAACAATAAATGATCTTTATGAAAAATAGTCTTTCGGTTTTCTGTAAAGGGAGAGAGGAAAATGAAACAAATCATCATCATCATAGAAATATTTTATTTATTTTCATAAAACAATAATAAACATAGATATGAAGTATGAACAATAATATGATGGATATATAAACTTATACAATTATGGTGATAAAGAATAATGACCATAAGGTAAAGTGTTTATCCCATTACCAATTATGTGTCTTTTGCTGTCGAAAGGGCTGAGGGCAATTTTATTTTGTTCGATTGTATACAATTTGAAATCGAATGAGCGGATAGATCTTTGTATGCGATACATCTCAATGCCTTCTTCTAAACATCTAACATAATCTTCGAATGTGATTGTGTTCCGCAACACATAATCCCGCACCCCCTTCGCTTTCTTTGTTGGGTTACGATCCTGAACTGTATAACTATACATCTTGGATCTTAACCCTACAAACATATCCATAATCATCCCCCCATTCTCATCCTTCATTAAGCCGACTACTTTTTTATTTACAAGTGGAATCTCAAAGTTGTTGTTTAGCGCATAATCGCTCGTATCGAATTTATGAATATATATATTAATGATGCTCTGATAAATATCATCATCAGTAATTATATGATAGATCAAACTATCTGTGTCAGTATAACATAATCTTATCATTTCAGGATCTTTATAAAGTGTAAGCATGAAGTTGTAATGAAAATCGTACACACATGTTTTAGAAACGTCCAAAATCGTCATACCCACATAAATTGGTTTATTGAATAACACTTCTAATTTATTTTGTTCAATGGCCACTAGGTTCTCTTCAAATATTTTACTACTATTAAAATTGGGTTGTGAAATATAATAACGAGCTCCATAAGGTCCATACCATTTGTTAACTAATTTGACCGCTCTATGCTTTCGCACGTTCTCCATCGATTTCCCGAAAATAGCATTGATGAGCAACTTGAATAGTGCTATCTCAAAGACGTTCTTAGAAGCCGCTCTCAATCTAGTATTCAAATCAATATAGGCTTTCAACCACGGCGCTTGTTTAAACTCTAGAACTCTATGGACTTTAGTTAGTACCATTCCTAAAGTCAAACATTGTTTTAAGTTTCTATAATGAATGATATATCTTGATTTTTTATGAAAAGTTGTTAATAATTTTGGTAATTTACTACCCGGTGGAGCTGTATGAGTTGGACAAAGAGGGAGATCTTTATGAAGGTCATGCAATGTTGTAGGATACTCCAAATCAACCTCTAGAATGTACCCGATAGGGCTTTCATCGGAAACATGTTGTACGTCGATATTATCAACATTTTCAACCCACTTAAACCCATCGTAAGGTAAATATTGAATCATAGCCCACCCATATAGATTACATACATCGAAATACATTAAATAACTATTTTCTTCTTGTGGATCATGATTATGCATATATTTATTGTTGGCTTTTGCAAATCGATTACTGCATTGACTCACACCCCCTCTAATCCCCCGTTCCAAAAATAATATCATATCGATATCTTTTAAATATTGTAGTGATACGTTTGTATATTTTAGCATACAATCCCATGTGAATGATGGAACAGTGAAGTAGTGTGCGGGATCTAAATCAAACAGGCCCACGCATTTGTTTCGGAAATTCTCGAATACATCGGCCAGCAATAAAACGTCTGTTTTCAAATACAAATCCGAATAATCACCTAAATTTTTACACTCAAATCGATTCCAAACTGATTGAGCGTGTTGATAATCTTCCTCACTTATCGATTCATCTCGAAGTTTATTGAAGAATTTCTCGATCGGAGGAAGATTTTCATCGTTTAATTTCCCCCACTCATCCATGTGTTCGTATGGGAAAACTCCTTTACGTGTTAATAGTTTGAAATTTTCTTGAGATAAGTGGGAAAACTCACGTTTCAAAATAGTCAAGTCATCCTCACTCAAATAAGAGACTAATTTATCTAAACTTGAATCCAAAAATCTACACGAGTCTATAAATCGAAATTTAACAATAGAATTTGTGGAGCTTCTGGTGAAACTTATATATTTCTCTTTATTCAAGGGGAGCACCTGAATATTTTGTTTAGACGATCTAGCCAAATCTCTAATTAATAAAAACATATCGTACCCACTCAAATTGTGAGCTACGACCGGTACCACAAATTTATATTCATAATTTAAATTGCAATCTTGGTGGGCTAATCCTCGATATTTTCCTGTAAAATGACAATGATCTTTAACACGAATGTCACTCTCTTTGAACAACACACCACAAATGTGACATTTGGTTTCATACATTATACTGACTATACTAATTCCACCAAAATCAATGGGTATATTACATTTCAGTTTTAGATCGATGAATTCTCCAATTTTATCTAATTGTTCAGTCAACCATTTAGCCGGATTAGGCCCTCTATAACTATTGTAACGTGATAGGGAATCGTTGAAATGACATTTCAGGTAGAAGCCTACACTGTAAGCTTCATGTAACTGCGTTCTGTTTGTGTATGAATTTGCACTAGATTGAGAGCAGTTTTGGATAGGTAATAATAGAGCTTCAAAATCAAAGTAGATAATAAAAGGTACAGGCAGTTTGTTTGAATGATTTTTAAATTTCAAATAATCCTCTTCGGGGAATGTTATTTTACAAGTATTCATCTTACCACAATCCTCGATATGATTATTGTACTTGATCTCACTCCAGAAATTATTCAAACATCTCTCACATAAGTAAGTTTTGTGTTTGGTGGTAATTTGAGAATTTACTAATCTTGATAAATTTTTAATTAAACAGTAATGAAATTTCACTATCGGATCTACTTGATTGGAGGAGGATGATGATTCCTCTTCGCGGTAATACTTGTCTTGAATCAATAATAAATTGAAGTGTTTTTTCGAGTTTATTTTTGGTCAGGTATGCAGGGAGAACCTTTAATTTCTCCCCATTTCCATTTTTACATAATTGTAGAACAAACACATGAATAGAAATATTATTATGTTTCTCAAATATAGGGATTTGTGAAATGGGTAGGGGAAATGTTAAATTTTGCAAATTCAAAACTGTACTAAAATGCGGGTATGAAGATACTCGATCTGGATGTGTGTTAGTAGCAGGATGCAATCCAGCTGTTACTGCCCAAGCAAAACAGTATTCGTCATAATTTTTAATGTTAATAACTGCATGCTTAAGTTGGATTGCTTTAGGTAAAACAATATAGGAAGATCCTGAATTGATAGTTTCATGTTTATTAATATTGATTTCTAGACTTATCACATCTCTGAGGCTCCACCCACTATCTCTTTCAGCGAATTGTTCCAGTTTAACTTGGAGTTTACCAATGACATACTCCTTAAACCACTCCAATAAATTGGTCAAAGTATCTATTGGAGCGGATTTTGTATGAAAATATTTGAATTCTACCTGGATAAGCTCTTCATTAACATTGGGTTTGATATATTCACAACAAAATGTTGTGGTGACTTTAATAAAATTGTATATATGTAAAATTTTGACAACTCTAGAACTAAAGAGATTAAAAGCATCATACAAAAAATTTAATGGGTCTAAATGTGAAATATTTATTATCACCCCAGTTCGAATTCGTTGAGAAAATGCAGACTTACCATCTTCCCAACGAATACGATCGCTTCGATTTTTATTTGAGGGGGCGGGTTTATTTCGAATTTGTAATAAAATTTTGAATCTTCTTATATGTCCCACATTAGCTTGAACTTGATTTTTCTCCCCTAAATTGAGTGAATCTTTACTTAAATGCCTATTAAAAGTTTGTACATATTTAGTACAAAAATCTATCCACTTTTGTGTCTCTTGAGGAGAGAATTTTGATTTAACGAGGTTCTTATGAGCTTTACCGATAATTTCAACAATTTCAGAACTAAGTTTTGCGATGGACGACTCCATAATAATAATGAGATAAACACCTCACCTTACAATAAATGAAACGATTTTAACGTTAAGGTTGCTGCTGCTACTTCCTCTCTGCTCCTATATCAATACTTATCGGTACTTAATTTTTCCTCCCCTCGGAAAAGTTAGTCTATAGTTTTCTACTATTGGAGAAATTTTATCACGTTTTGGTAGGAACCACTGAAAACTCTGCAAGCTACACCAGAACAGCTGCACCAAATTTTGTTTTGGTTGGTTTCAATCTCTTGATCTTATTTTCGAAAAATCCGTTTCTCTAAAAACAAAAATGAAAGTCCTTAATAACATATAACAACAAAGACGAATTTTACATGTGAAATTGAAGTGAAAAACAACTTATTGACATGGAGTTAATTTGAATTGTTTCAATTTGAAGTGAAAAACAACTTATTGATATGGAGTTAATTTGAATTGTTTCAATTTGAAGTGAAAAATAACTTATTGATATGGAGTCAATTTGAAATAATAGTTCTCTTGGTAAAATAATAATATAGACTCACCTTTTAGATATAAGCACTACACAAAACACGAGTTGATTGTTTAAGGATCGAATGTATAATGACTAAGATCATGCAATCGCATTCCTAGATAACTAATTTCACTCACAGTTGCTTACATAAGTAATGACTAATGAAATGACAACTAAATTCGCTTACTAGCAAGTCTAGACTAGAGTTAATCACTTATTGTTATTTGTTGACCTAATGAATGAATCCATTGTATTCAATTATTCTCGTATAAACTGAATGTGATGACGCAGGTGTATGCAAACTTAATTGCTTCCACGTGTTCTCATATACTCAATGTGGTTTCTGGTGTAATAATTTCATATACGTAAGTAATCATTTAACGTTTAGGAAATTTGTAGGTTATTTTAAAAGTTCATTATTTCTGGAATTACGGTGTGGTTCAATAATAAATGACAGTATAGCTACAATATGAGTCAAATTTTTGAAATTCCTCGCGCAAACATCAGCAAAACACCTCATAGATGTCGTCCTTTGACGTTAGCTGTTCTGACATGGACATCAAGCTATGATAGTTCATTGATATATCGTTTTTTTGAATTGAGATGGAACTTCCCGCGCGAAAACATCAACAAAATACCTCATAGATGTCGCATTTAACGTTTAGGAAATTTGTAGGTTATTTTAAAAGTTCATTATTTCTGGAATTACGGTGTGGTTCAATAATAAATGACAGTATAGCTACAATATGAGTCAAATTTTTGAAATTCCTCGCGCAAACATCAGCAAAACACCTCATAGATGTCGTCCTTTGACGTTAGCTGTTCTGACATGGACATCAAGCTATGATAGTTCATTGATATATCGTTTTTTTGAATTGAGATGGAACTTCCCACGCGAAAACATTAACAAAATACCTCATAGATGTCGTCCTTTGACGTTAACTGTTCTGACATTGACATTCAGCTATGATAGTTCATCGGTTTAGTGATAGATGGCGATATAGGCTACAACATCGGTAACATTTTGAATTGGAGTCTCATAGATGTCGTCCTTTGACGTTAACTGTTCTGACATTGACATCCAGCTATGATAGTTCATCGGTTCATAAATTTCCCGCGCAAAAACATTAACCTCATAGATGTCGTCCTTTGACGTTGACAGGTACGCATGACGGTTCATTCATAGTCATTTGAAGTTAACTGTTCTGACATTGACATTGAAGTATGATAGTTCATCGGTTCATTAAGAGATGGCGGTGATGTAGCTATAACATCAGTCATATTTTGAATTGTGACCTCATAGATGTCGTCCCTTGACGTTAACATTTCTGACGTTGACAGGTATGCATGACAGTTGATCGGTTCATTCATAGATGTAGTCGTTTGAAGTTAACTGTTCTGACATTGACATTTAAGTATGATAGTTCATCGGTTCATCAGAAGATGGCGGCGATGTAGCTACAACATCAGTCATATTGTGGTTTTGACGTTTATTCTTCTGACATTCGGTTCCAACGTCGGCCATGATAAACATCACCAAAACACCTCTACGTTTGAATTTGGCGGGTCGATGATGTCACATCCAACTAACCTCACATCCAGACCTCTATGGTCGAAAGTTCTATAATCATCGTAAGCTCTATGGACACGTTTGAATTTCGCGGGTTAGTAACGTTACGTCCAACTAACCTCACACCCAGACCTCTATGGTTGGAAGTTCGGTGATCATCGTAAGCTCTATGGACACGTTTGAATTTCGCGGGTTAGTAACGTTACATCCGAAGTTGCGCGCGCAACATCCGGTCGATGAGTCATTTCCTGGCGCAGAAGTAGCGGACTTGACAACAATTTCGAACCAATATTAACATATGACAAGCATCTATGATAACAGGAACCAAATACATCTATAAAAACATATATTTTTCATTATTTTATGTATAATTAATTATTATAATATAATAATAAACAAGTTGAAAGTCTCTTTGTCTAATTGACCACAATTACGTGCAAGTGCATTAAGAGATATATAATCGAATTTTCTGAATTATGAACATAACTTAGATAATCAAATGTAGGATTATCAAGATGAATAAACGTAAAACATTGAACCATAGCCGGAACTCAAACCCACATTTTTTACCAATTACACCACTTTGGTCTCATCAGAGTCTCAAATTTTTGTAAATATGAACCTCTGATACCAAATCATCGATGAACACAATGTAGTATAGGAATCTTCCATCCCTATACGAGTTTACCTAGAATCCCGGAATTATAGAAGATGACCTTATTTATATTGAATGTTATGTAAGTATATGTTTAGATCTCGGATCTCGGCCACCAAGCATTACGTCAATATATTAAACATTTTGGTTGGCACAGATACCTCGACATTCTAGGCTAGTTTAGTAGAACAACAAACAATAAACAGTAATGACATAATATATATAATTAGGTAGAGCATTAAGAATAAGATATAGTATATTCATACATCATTGATGCGGATGGATGGTATGGTGAATAATCCATACTTGTAATTATTGTAATGAGTATAGAGTAAGACATTGAGCTATAGTGGCGTCGAACTCTAAGTTGAAGTAAAGTGTAACCCTTTTGTAAAGTGATGTGTTTTCTATTCCCTATACCCACACCAGGACCACGGGTCAGCTTAGGGCTAACCGCCCAACTTAAGATCTGATCCCCACATGGCGATCTCTACCAGTCTTTTTTCTTATGGGAAAAAAAAGAAACGAACCGCTTCCTGTCCATATCCATGTACGTACAAATGGAAAGAATAGGGAAGTAACTCCCACAAATTGTATTGGCTTAACAGGAAGACATAATGAATTTGGAATTGGAATTGGAGAATGGGAGTTGGAAATTGCAAATGGAAATTGCAAATGGAAATCGAGATGAACATCCAGGATGCAAGCGATGGGGTGAAAAAAAAAGGCATCAGAAAAAGTCAACCAAGATTGGTGTAGTGCTTCGAACATCATGTGAGTAATGAGCATTTTAGAAAATTTTAAGTACATTTTAGAAGAATTAAGAGTTTTTAATAGGAATCTTAACAAAGACAATAGTGTTAGAAAATCAGATTTAACCGCTACTAGGAGGAAATTAGATAAGTTAAATGTAATAACCGAAAATTTTAAGCTTGAGAAGGATATATTTAACAGAGAACAACATGAACAAAACTTAATTTCAGAGGCAAGGAAATACACAGGTTCAATAGAGAATTTAATTGAAAGTATAAAAACTAATTTAACCGAAAGATTAAATTTAATTGGTTCAGTTGTTCAAGCGTCAAATATGTCTGAAAAGTTTGATTTACGCACCGCGACCTCTTTACTTCCAGTAATGAATGGAAATAATGACGTCACGAAACAGTTAATCGATGCTATCGAATTATACAGCGACATGCTAGATAATTCTGGAAGAGTATTTTTAATAAATTTCGTTTTAAAAACTAGGCTCAGCCAAAATGCAAAACTGAGAGTCAAGAAAGCATACGACTCAGTTGAGGCATTGGTTCAGGACATAAAAGGTAAACTGCTTACGAGAAAATCGGAGGCTGCCCTCGCAAATGAATTCCATAGCGCAAAGCAAGGAATCAAAAGCATTGATAGCTTTGGAGGAACTGTTGAAGGTTTATTGGTAGATCTGACAATAGCACAAGCGAAAGGAAACGAAGAAACAGCAAATATCTTGAGGTCGGTTAACGAAAGATTAGCTGTAAATATTTTCGCTAATGGTCTAAACAATAACGACCTACGCACAATAGTAAAGGCTAGAAATTACGACAATTTGGCCGACGCTATTTGTGGAGCAGTGGAAGAAAATGGATCTCTACATACAGAGAAAACCAAAGTGGAAACATTCCACATGCGAGACTATAGAGTCAAGCAAGGTAACAATTTTGGCGCAAGGCATCAAAATTATAGAAAACAATACAAGCCCTTCAGAGGGAACAACCAATGTTACAATAGCAATTTTCAACAAAGTCAAACAAGACAGAGTGTTGAACGCAAACAAAAACCGTTTGGAAATAATTTTCAAAATAATAATGGGTTCAAACCCAAAAATCAAGGTTGCTTTACAGCTCAAATGGCAGGTAATCAAAATAGTAGTAGCACTTCAGAAGAAGAGGTGAAAAGTTCACTTAAGAATCAGTTTTTTCGTTCCGAATAGAGTGAATGAAAATCTAAGTACGAATGGAATGAATTGTGCGAAAATGAAATATGGAATGAATGAATTAAATTTTCTTATCGACACAGGATCTTCAGCCAGTGTCATTTTCAAAGAAGTTATTCAAAATTCAGAGAGGATAAACGAAAACAAAAAAGTAAACATACAAGGAATCGCTAGTTCCGTAATGTCACAAGGCTCCGTCAACATAAATTTAAAAGTAAACAACATAGCTTTTGAACAAGAATTTATAGTTTTAAATCAATTTACTAACGGAATTCAAGGAATACTGGGGTCAAATTTCTTTTTAAAACATAAAGCAATAATAAATTATGAAACGTTTACGTTTTCCTTCATGCTGAATAATGAAAAAATTCCAATGTCAATTCATTCAAGGTATGAATGTTATACAACAATTCCTGCAAGGTGTGAAATTGTACGATACTTCGATGTAAGAGAGAACGAAGAATGCGTTGTTTTGAATGAGGAAATATGCAACGGTGTTTTTATTGCAGGCACAATAGTAAAACCAGTACAAGGTCAAGTTCCTGTACGTATTTTGAATTCGAATGAAAGAGAAGTGAAAATTAGGAATTTTATCCCTACTACTGACAAGTTATCAAATTATAATATATGTAAATTCAAAAAAGATTACATGACAGTTGAGCGAGTAGAGAAACTTTTAGAAAAAGTAAATTTGGACACGTTACACGGAGAGGAAAAAACGACTATTGAAAAAATCTGTGCAAAATATGCCGATGTTTTTCATTTAGAAAACGACCCTCTCACGGTAACAAATATCACAAAACAAGGAATTCATCTGAATAAGGACTCTAGTCCAGTATTCGTGAGACCGTATAGGTTGCCAATCGCACAGAAAGATGAAATTCATAAGCACATAGATAAGATGCTGCAAGATGGCATAATTGAGGAAACCATATCTGAATGGTCTTCCCCGCTTCTAATTGTACCAAAGAAGCAAGTAGACAAAAATGGAGTAAAAAAGTGGAGAGTAGTAATAGACTATCGTTTACTCAATAAACAGATAGAAGATGATAGGTTTCCACTTCCCTCAATATCAGAAATTCTAGATTCATTATCAGGAGTAGTATATTTTTCACTTCAGAAGTTGGAGAATAAAACTCAAATTTTACACAAAACTTTTAACATTTAATTTAAAAATGCTGACAAATTGTTTCACCACACTGTGGCATTATCAAAGCGAGGAGTTATCAACTAAAGCTAAATCTAAAAGTATGTCCTTAAATATCAGGGATCAGAATGTGGTGCAAATTGAGGGATGGGGGTGGATAATGGTGGGAGTGTGTTTACAAAATTGTTAACAAGCGGTGAATTATATGTGTCGATTTGATCATTTAATATTACATTATTATTGTTTTTTGCGTGTTTCAATATAAAATATAATATTAAATGATCAAATCGACACATATAATTCACCGCTTGTTAACAATTTTGTAAACACACTCCCACCATTATCCACCCCCATCCCTCAATTTGCACCACATTCTGATCCCTGATATTTAAGGACATACTTTTAGATTTAGCTTTAGTTGATAACTCCTCGCTTTGATAATGCCACAGTGTGGTGAAACAATTTGTCAGCATTTTTAAATTAAATGTTAAAAGTTTTGTGTAAAATTTGAGTTTTATTCTCCAACTTCTGAAGTATTATGAATTTACACTACGTAAACGCCGAAACCATAGATATATATTTTTCACATTTGGATTTGTCACAAGGATATTACCAGGTGGAATTAGATACAGAAAGCAGGAAATGCACCGCTTTCACTACGGACAGAGGTCAATATCAGCTAACAAGGCTACCAATGGGATTAAAGATTAGCCCAAGTGTATTTTCCAGAGTCATGACAATGGCTATGACAGGATTAAATTATGAATCGTGTTTCATATATTTGGACGATCTTATAGTTTTTGGCAAAGATTTGACGACACACAACGTGAATCTCGTAAAAATTTTACAACGATTAAAAGATGTAAATTTGAAATTAAATCCAAGCAAATGCGAATTTTTAAAGAAAGAAATTTTATATTTAGGTCATTTAATTTCCGCGGACGGGATATCACCCGATCCGGAAATAAGCAATATCCGGTTCCAAAGGACGCCGGAGATGCAAAGCGTTTTGTAGCTTTCGCAAATTACTATCGGAAATTTATTCCAAATTTCGCAAAAATCGCAAATCCTTCAAATCAATTAGCAAGAAAAAATGCATCTTTCAATTGGGACGATAAGTGTCAAAAATCTTTCGAAACTCTGAAACTAGCTCTCATGAGCACGCCAATCCTGCAATACCCAAATTTTGAAAAGGAAAATAGATTCATTTTGAAATGTGACGCATCGGGATATTCGATAGGAACGGTGTTATCCAACAGTGATGACCGACCTGTCGCATATGCCAGCAGAACATTGAACAAGGCAGAACAAAATTATTGCACAATCGAAAAAGAACTTTTGGCAATAGTTTGGGCCGTAAAGCATTTCAGACCCTATCTATATGGTCGAACCTTTGATATATACACTGATCACAGACCGCTGGTATATCTTTTTGGCATGACAAACCCATCTAGTAGATTGACAAAATTTAGACTGACTCTAGAAGAGTATGATTTTACTATAAATTATATAAAAGGCACGGATAATGTTACAGCCGATGCTTTATCAAGGATTCGTATTGAATCATCAGAACTTAAGACGATGTGTAATAAAACATCGGAGAAAATATTTGCAATCACAAGAGCACAGAAGGTAAAAGCAGAAAAGGAAGGACAAATTAATAAGAACGATCACGACACTAATAGGATTGGCTACCCGGGAGTAGTCGAACTTATAAAACGTCCTACCGATTGTGTGTTACTAGAAGTGTTATCTGAGGAAGAATTTGATGAATTAAACAAGGAAAAATGTCTAGACAAAAATTTTAACAATTCATTATATTATGATGAAGAAAGAAAATTGATTTACATAAAACTACAATTTCGATCGGCATTGTACCTAAGGGCATTGTTGAGAAGTGTAGAAAATTTATGTAAGGATTTCAATATTGCTGAAATATGCATCATGAAAAATTCCAAAAACAAGGAATTAATAAGCGCGCTGAATAAAGAAATCATAGAAATAAAATCCGCCGGTTTTGTAATAGGATTAAAAATAAATGTTATACCAGACGTATTAACAATTAATGAAAAAGAATGTAGACAATTAATCTTAAATGATTTTCATACATTAAAAACAGGAGGACACGCAGGTATAAACCGCATGTTCAATAACATAAAATCAAAATATACTTGGTCAGGTCTAAAGTCAGATATAGAGAAGTTTGTAAAACGCTGTGACGATTGTCAGCGATATAAACACTCTAGACCTACCAAAGAACCACTAACAGTGACTACCACAGCATCAGCGTCTTTTGAGAAGGTGTTTCTTGATTTAGTAGGTCCGATAGGCAACGAAATCGGTGACGATCGATGTGAATTAAGTAAATTTGTCGAAGCTTATCCAATACCTAATAAAGAAGCTAGCACAGTTGCAAAAGCATTCGTCACTAATTTTGTACTAAGGTATGGGATTCCCAGGGAAATAGCCCACGACCAGGGTACAGAATTTTTGTCGGAAGTGTTCAAGCAATCTTGTAATGTGTTAGGAATAAAACAGCTAAATTCAACAGCTTACCATCATGAAACGATGGGAGCCCTCGAAAATTCTCATAAGCACCTAGGCGCGTATTTAAGAATTCAAGTGGCAAAATTTAAAGATTCATGGACCGAATGGGTACCATTTTGGACTTTTGCATACAACAACACAGTTCATACGGGAACAAAGTACAAACCGCACGACCTAGTGTTCGGGAAATCGTGTAATTTACCTTCCAACATAACGGAACAAGTAGAACCCGTGTACAACTTCGAGAATTATCCGGTTGAGTTGAAGTATCGACTCCAACAAGCATGTAAAGAAGCTAGGGATAATCTGATAGTATCGAAACTGGAACGTGTGCAAAAATCTAGGGAAAATTGTAATATAGTTAATTTTAAGATAGGTGATAAGGTATTAGTGAAAAGTGTTCCGAAAAATAAACTTGAACAATTATACAAGGGTCCTTTCGTGATTACGGAAGAAAGGAACCCCAATGTAGTGATAAAAGTAGGAAACAATCAAGTGGAAATACATAAAAATAGACTAAAACTGTACCATGATTAGATAAGGAAAACTGTTGTTTGTAAAATAAAAATAAGGTACGTCAATGGGAAAAAAATGTTAAATCTGTCAATTGAACATTTTTTTACCCCGCGTAGGGAGGTGTAGTATAGGAATCTTCCATCCCTATACGAGTTTACCTAGAATCCCGGAATTATAGAAGATGACCTTATTTATATTGAATGTTATGTAAGTATATGTTTAGATCTCGGATCTCGGCCACCAAGCATTACGTCAATATATTAAACATTTTGGTTGGCACAGACACCTCGACATTCTAGGCTAGTTTAGTAGAACAACAAACAATAAACAGTAATGACATAATATATATAATTAGGTAGAGCATTAAGAATAAGATATAGTATATTCATACAACATTGATGCGGATGGATGGTATGGTGAATAATCCATACTTGTAATTATTGTAATGAGTATAGAGTAAGACATTGAGCTATAATGGCGTCGAACTCTAAGTTGAAGTAAAGTGTAACCCTTCTGTAAAGTGATGTGTTTTCTATTCCCTATACCCACACCAGGACCACGGGTCAGCTTAGGGCTAACCGCCCAACTTAAGATCTGATCCCCACAACAATATGATTCGATACTCCGCTATAGTTGATCTATAATATGCTTCTTGTGGGATCTATCGCTTCTATTATCAAAAGTATTCACATATACCCATTGTAAGTCATTAGTATACACATTTAAAACACAAAAACATTCCAATGTTCACCCGAAGCATGTTGAATGATGACTAATCAGCCAAAAGCGGTGGACCTCAATACAGGCTTGATTACTGCCACACTAGTATCCTCCTTTAGGCCAGTACTAATAGGAGAAAATAATAGAAATAAAAATAATAATTCGTTACAGCAATCTAACAGCGGGATATTGTAGAAGAAGATATCATAAAAGAGGAAAAAATAAATCGAACCGACAGCTGCTATCCGGGATGGAATGGGGTGTGTTTTTAGGGGTTGAAAACAGTTTTTCGAGATTTCTGGCTAAACCGAGCATTCTATCAGAAAAAATTGAATATAAAAGTTATAGGGAATAGAAAGATCTACAACTTTTGTACTCACCAATTTCACCCTAACCTCTAAATTTTTCGACAAAAGTGCGAAAAAACAATTTTTCGGTTTTTAATTTTTTTCTTTGACAAATAAAACTTTATGAAGCTCAAGCTTTGGCGGAAGGCAGTAATTTTTTCGGAAAGGAATAAATGAAGGTTCTTGTTAAATTCAATTTAAAACAAACAAAAAAACATGTTTTTAACTGCGATTCCTCTTAAAACTACGCATCCTGCAGAGTTCTGTTCTGGCTCACTTACGGTAAAAAAGGTATACTGCAATGAAGAAAATGGCGGGAAAATTGAAAAAACCGAAATTCGCTGTTTTCGTGGTAATTTGCATATTTATCGCTGAATAATTGTTATTAATTGATAAAATCATTTTGATTTTTTTATGTTTATGGAAACTATAATATTATTTCTTCAATTATTGTACAGATCGAGTTTTGATATGATGTCATGCATGTCTAAGACAGCAAATTATATCTGGTATATTTGTATCATTGTAATCGCAGGATACGAATATATGACTTCTACGATCGTCGTACATGGGATTGTTACTATCTAACAAAACAACATTCGAAATCAATTGATTTACTAAACAAAATATAATCATACAATAGGTAATGTAGTAGATCTACAATGAAATATACGGGTTTTGTAGAGTGGTTTTCAATTATAAGACAGTATTTGCATGTTGCACTGAACAAGTTTATATTGCAAGTATTTATATAGAATCAATTCTATAAAAAATAATACATCGTGGAAAAATTGAAGCAGATCCCTCCTGTTTTTAGGTAGTAAATACTAACAACATGAAATTCATAGATGCGGTAAAAAAAATTTAATATTATTTTGAACATGCTCAAAAAACTAAATTGAAAAAAGTATGCATTCCCATAGATGTATTTTTCTCTAATCTTGCTTTCTTCGCAGAGCGTGGTACTTCTACTTCGTCCAATTCAACAAAACTGAACAATTCTCCAGTGTTTTCGAGAGTTTCATTGAGTACTGTTTCAGTTATAGTGCATTGATCTGTTTTCATTTCTTCCGAGTCACTTTCGTGTATGGAAATTTGTGGAAGTTCAGCATTTGAGCAATTTTCTAAATTAAAACAATTCAAACATACGACTGTAGTATATGCCGTCTCGACCTCTCATTGGCTTAGAAGGCCTCTGGTTGCGTTCACATGCTGTCTTTAGCTTCGAAAACAGCTCCTTAAATTTTTCATATTCGTATCCTGCGATTACGAATATACGAATATAGCAGATATAATTTGCTGTCTTAGACATGCATGACATGATATCAAAACTCGATCTATACAATAATAAAAGGAATAATATTATAGTTTCCGAAAAAATTAAAATGATTTTATTAATTAATAACAATTATTCAACGATAAATATGCAAATTGCCACGAAAAAAGCAATTTTTCGTTTTATTCAATTTTGCCGCCATTTTTTTCATTGCAATATAACTTTTTTTCACCACTTATCGAAACTAGACGTAACAACGAGTAAGTGAGCCAGAACAGAACACTGTAGGAGGCGTAGTTTTGAGAGGAATAGCATATAAAAATTTGTTTTTTTGTTTCTTAAATTGAATTTAACAACTTTTCAAATATTTCCCTCTGGAAAAATTACAGCCTTTTTGCAATGAATAAAGGTATCTTTTGCCGAAGCTTGAGCTTTATAAAATTTTATTTGTCGAAGAAAAAAATTAAAAACCGAATAAAAAAAGCCGTCGATATAATATTCAGAATAATCGTATACTTCGTACTTTTGATAACAATCCGAGGCTGAGCTCTCGGAAGGCAGCTCAGAACCTTCACATACCGAAGTCTACAATATTACGAACACTACACGATGACCACAGACATGCATATCACCTACAATTCTGTTCAGGATTTGCATCCTGGTGATGCTGAAAAGAGAATAAGAGTTTGCCAGTGGCTTTTAAACTCAACGGAAGAAAATCTTGACTTTTTTCATGAGATTCTTTGAACGGATGAATCCTCTCTTACCAAACGTGGGGTAACGAATTATCATAATACCCATATTTGGCACATCAGAATCCTCGAGGAATTCGACCAAGTGTAACGGTTTCGCCGTTTCGTGTTTTTTAAATAATACTGTAATGAACAGATTAGATTTCTTTTCGGTTAGGAAACTTGTCCGATGATATCTCAGAGACATCTCTACGTTCAATAACATCGATTACTGAAATTAGTTGCCGCATGCTTGATAGCGTGAGTATCGCGAGGAAGGGGGTAGGTCTGAGAACGGAAGTCGAAAAGATTCATTGTCGTGTGAACCTCAAACTAGGTAAGTCGAGATTCTATCAATCTTTGGTTTTGCATCCATTTTCTTAATTTTTGCTATCGAATTATAATTCACATCAGGCACTATATAATTTGATTTGGTTTTGTAATTTGACTACTGGATGTTCGGTGTCTGAATGTGATTATATTTCAGTGGAAGTGTTGCTCGACTTATCTAGGGTTCCACCCAATCAATTTGTTTTTAGCATAATTCAGAGATAATCATTTCCATCACCGCATTGATTGTTGTAATTTTTGTATGTAGACAATCTAGCGGGACTTAGGCAGATTACAGTGATAATATTCCTTTGTTCCCTTTGTGTTTAATCCCACAATAGCACATGGTAGTTTGAGTGATTCATTTTTGAATCGCTATTCTGTAGATCTGGTACATGAGTATACAGAGTTGTCTTTTGACTTAAACGTGCAGTAGAAGTTGTTGGGGATTATCATAAAGTAGGTATTCAATTACTGCTTATTGAGTACATAATAAACAGGTCTGCTGCGCTCGTGTGGGTTGTAGTATAAATTACAACATCATTTCTTATATGCAATTCAATTCAAGTATTCAGAGTTGTGCTAACTGACAAATTCCACATCTTGATTATTATTCTTTCAGTCACAATTTAATGTTTTGCCAATTTATGTTTCAATTGTAATAATTTAATTCTTTCAGATTAACTTTGATTGTTGTTTAAATTGATATCTCTTCAAGATTTCAATTCTGTAATAGTGTTTTTACAATTTGGGGAGATAACATAATCAGTTGTGGAATCACATGGTTATTCCGACTGACTGTGTTACTTGTCCCTTTGAACTTAGGTCAGGTACTGTTCGTTCTTTGAAATTACAGGGTTTGAACGTCTGAGGTGCCTCATTCCTTCTTTCTGAGACGATTTAGTGGATTTCCTGACAGGACCGACTTCCATTTCCATCAAGTTCCAAGAAGGGTAACATTTTCTTGTTTCAATGACCATATTTTCATTACTCTGATTTGTGTTATTTAACTGAAGTTGTATTCCACTAACTTTATAGAACCCATTTCGAGGTTCACGTTAATTCTCAGATTCGATAATATTTTTTATTTAAATATTGATTTCAATCTCTTAACTAAAATTGACATTCATTTATTTTGTGTATTTAAATTGTACCAAGTATTCAATTTCATTTTTTGTGAATATTCAAAATTCAGTTTTATTTTATGTAATACCAAAATTGTACCTTCTTCAATTCATTACCAAATTCCGATTTGAATAAATCAAATTGTTAAGTTGAACTTGTATTATTTTTCTGAATGTCCATCAACTATAAAACCATCTCGTAGTGCCTGTATTCTTGACTGTGAATTCACTTATTTTTGTAGTTATTATTAAGCAGTTGGCGCTCAGGCAATTTACCAGTCTAGAATCACAGGGCACGTTTCACTACGAGCCCTGAGATTAATTACTTTAATTTGAGCTAGTTGGGCCAATAAAAACCAACCCAAAGCGGTCCGTTTCATTATTATCATTTATAAATGAATTTTCCGTAAATGTTCGATTGGGCATTATGTTGTGGTCCACATTTCCTACCCCCTAGGTTGAACTCGCAACTTTTTATGGAGTTTCTTAACAATAATCTGCAGGAATACCTAGAGGATTTACCCATTAATTTAGGACATGAAAGTTTGATACAACTGGATGGAGCTCCCCCGCATTTTGGAATAGTTGTAAAGAGAATGGCTCAATACCAATTCTCCTCGACGATGGATTGGCTGGCTAGGGAGGAATGACATGAATAATAACGTGGTTAATGGTATCTTAATCCGCTAGACTTTTACGTTTGGGGCACTATTGAAGATAAAGTCTACACTAATCCCGTATTAACAAGGGAAGATTCAGTTTTAAGAATTCAGCAAGTCTGTCATGATATGCGGCAAAATCCGCATGAAGCATCTGCTGCAGTAAATGCGTTGGTGAGTAGATGTCGAAAATGTATTGAGGTGAGTGAACTACATTTCGAGCAACTTTTATGATTTTATCATTAATTCTCTTTCATTTTATTATTGTTGTTGTAAGCCACTAATTAAATTTCTTATTTTCGTTTTTGTTTAATCGTTTTTCAGAAATTCGGTATATTAATTTTTTACTGGCAAACGATGTGTTGAACGAAAAAAAGTAAGCAGCCTTTTTTGTTGTAAATTGAACAAGGATTCTATAAATAGTTTGTGCTTCTAAAAAAATCAGTGGCGTACCATATTTTTTATGAAAAATAACCGAAGATGTGTCTGTAAGCACGCCACTGGTGGAAGTTAAATAATATTTCTCAAGTAAAAAGATGTATTTAAATTATCTATTCAAACGTGCCAAATTTCATTCAAATATCTGAAGTAGTTTTGAAAATATTATTGAATCTGGATTTTTTTATACAAATTTTGACATCCTGTATCTTTGTAACGAAGCATTTTTTGAATATAGTTTATAGTACAAACTGATATTATTTTGTTGTTGTCTGTCTGCCTGTAAAGTTTCCGCTTTCGAAACTGGGCCACCCTGTATAGATACATATACGGGTGTCCCAGGTTTTAGTAGCAGAACTTCAACAGTCGATAGAAAATTTGATTTTGAGAAAAAAGTTCCTATTAACATATATGCACAGACGCTTAGTTTTTCAGATACAGGGTGTTGAAATTGGAAGTTTTTTTGCGAATATCACCGGAACCGTTCATCGTACAAAAAATAGCCTTTGTATGCATTTTCTACTCATAGTAAGCTATGATCTGTGCGATAAAAAAGTTCTTTATCCATAATTGGTGATGATTTTGAAGAGGTAGTTGGTGTTTTTCTCCCAAACTTCTACGCCACTGAAAAAGTACGGTTTTGAGATAACCATTTGAACCGTCAATGTTTTCTACACAAAAAAGGTGCCATTGGTCATAAGCTCCAAAGTCGACCGTTTTCAAGAAAAATCAACTTTTATGTTGAAAATATGGTCAATTTTTTGGTTTTGTTACTTGTTCTAACGTTTGAATTCGTTGAATTTTGTTTAATTAGTAAAATTGATCATGTTTTCCAACATAAAAGTTGATTTTTCTCGAAAACGGTGAACTTTAGTGCTTATGACCAAGAATATTTTTTGTGTGTAAAAACATTGGCGGTTCAAATGGTTGTCTCAGAACATTCCTTTTTCTAGTGGCGTAGAAGTTGGGGAGAAAAACACCCAATACCTACCCCTTCAAAATCATCACCAGTTATGAGTAAAAAAGAATATTTTATCGCGCAGAACATAGCTTACTATGAGTAGGAAATGCTTACAAAAGCTGTTTTTTGTACGATAAGCGGTTCCGGAGATATTCGCAAAAAACAAAATTTTTTTACAATTTCAACACCCTGTATCTCAAAAACTAAACGTCTGTGCATATATGATAATGGAACATTTCCTCTCAAAATCTGTATACAGGCTGTCCCAGGTCTTAGTAGCAGAACTTCAACAGTCGATAGAATATTTGACTTTGAGAACAAAAGTTCCCATCAACATTCGGAAATTATTTATCTTGGGTATGGTGGCTTCATGAGAGCGTAAAGAATAGCTTGCTAATGAAGAGAGAGCATTACAATTTCAGGTCGGTCAGCTCAGAACGTAGGACGTCAGTATCATACCAGCACCAGTGGGGCGAATGTGCGAGTCGCAGTTAACGCCTCGGGTGGGGAAAGAGGAGGGGCGCATAGCAGTGCGTCTCTCTTGTTTATGTGGTATTATCATATCATTGCGTTCCTTGTTGCATGTGTAGATTTATGTCTATACCCCAGAAGAATTATTTCCGATACTGTATGCACAGACGCTTGGTTTTTGAAATACAGGGTGTTGAAATTGAAAAAAAAATGTCGTCATTTGCAAATATCTCCGGAACCATTCATCGTACAGAGAACAGCTTTTGTAAGCATTTTCTACTCATAGTAAGTTATGTTCTGTGCGATAAAAAATTTCTTTTTTAGTCATGATTGGTGAACATTTCGAAGGGGTAGTGGGTGTTTTTCTCCCCAACTTCTACGCCACTGGAAAACGTACAGTTTTGAGACAATTATTTGAACCGTCAATGTTTTCTACACAGAAAAAGTGCTCCTGGTCATAAGCTCCAAAGTCGACCATTTTCGGGAAAAATCAACTTTTATGTTGAAAAACATGGTCAATTTTTTGGTTTTGTTACTTGTTCTAACGTTTGAATAAATTTTGTTTAATTAGTAAGAATTGACTATGTTTTTCAACATAAAAGTTGATTTTCCTCGAAAACGGTCAACTTTAGAGCTTATGACGAGGTATCTTTTTGTGTAGAAAACATTGACAATTCAATTAGCTGTCTCAAAACCGTACTTTTTCCAGTGGCGTAGAAGTTGGGGAGAGAAACACCCACTACCCCTTCAAAATCTTCACCAATCATGACTAAAAAAAAATTCCTAGCACGAAACATAGCTCACTATGAGTAAAAACGCCTACGAGAGCTGTTTTCTGTACGATAAACGGTTTCGGAGATATTTTCAAAAAACGAAACTTTTTTTTCAATTTTAACACCCTGTATCTCGAAATTTAAGCGTATGTGCATATATGTTAATAGGAACTTTTTTCTGAAAATAAAATTTTCTATAGTCTGTTGAAGTTCTGCTACTAAAACCTGGGACACCCTGTATACACATATACATGATTTTGAGAAGAAAAGTTCCTATTAACATATATACACATACGCTTAGTTTTTGAGATACTTGAAGGTTTTGAAGGGGTAGTGGGTGTTTTTCTCATCAACTTCTACACCACTGAAAAAAATACGGTTTTGAGACAACCGTTTGAACCGCCAATGTTTTCTACACAAAAAAGGTACTCCTAGTTATATGCTCTAAAATTGACCGTTTTCGAGAAAAATTAACTTTTATGTTGAAAAACATGGTCAATTTTTTGGTTTTGTTACTTGTTCTAACGTTTGCATAAATTTTGTTTAATTAGTAAGAATTGACCATGTTTTTCAACATAAAAGTTGATTTTTCTCGAAAATGGTCATTTTTAGAACATATGACCAGGAGTACCTTTTTTGTGTAGAAAACATTAGCGGTTCAAATGGTTGTCTCAAAACTGTACTTTTTTCAGTGGCGTAGAAGTTGGGGAGAAAAACACCCACTACCCCTTCGAAATCTTCACCAATTAGGAATAAAAAATTTTTCATCTCACAGAACATAGCTTACTATGAGTAGAAAATGCTTGCAAAAGCTGTTCTCTGTACGATAAACGGTTCCGGAAATATTCCCAAAAAACGAAATTTTCTTATCAATTTCAACTATCTATCTCTAAAACTAAGCGTCTGTGCATAGAAAATGCTTGCAAAAGCTGTTCTCTGTACGATGAACGGTTCCGGAGATATTCGCAAAAAACGAAATTTTCTTTTCAATTTCAACTATCTATCTCTAAAACTAAGCGTCTGTGCTTATATGTCAATAGGAACTTTTTGTCTCAGAATCAAATTTTCTATCGACTTCTGCTACTAAAACCTAGGACACCCTGTATATGATTTATAGCCAATATCTCAAAAGTCAAGCAATGTATCAAAAAAAGTTTCAGACAAAAGTTGTAGGAAATAAAAATCCTCACAAAAATTCATTCATAACATTTTTTGATTTAAAATGCGTTAAAAATAAATTAAGCTTTTTCTTGGAAGAATTTTTGAATAAAAGTTGTATTTTCCTTGAAAACGAACGTTATTAGAATAGTCAGATTTTTCACGGAAAATCGGAAAATCGTGTTTAGGTATATTTTTCGCAATTAATCGATAATTTGCCGGATAGTACGCCTCAAAGACGGAATGTAATACCTCGTTGATTGGTCCAGAGATATTACTGAGTATAAAAAAAGAAAGTTATGGAAAATTCTTGGAAAATCATAGAATTTTTACCTCGATAACACCTTCAAACGTGTCATTTTCTAGGTTTTTCTAGGTGTAGAATACATATTTGACAACGTTATCTTAAAATAAGTATGCATTGGGTATATTTATACAGAGTTCACTATATATTATAGTTCGTTCGCCTACATTAAATATAAATCATACCAACATACGTAACCGTGAGTCTCTTAGTATATGAACAGGTGAGTATCCAGAGTGTGGGGGTTTAACCATGACAACGTAATGCCATCCACGCGTAAGATGTTGCGTTGATATACTCAAAACAATAACGGTTTAGATTTTGGATAAACGTACATAATGTAATAAAAAAAATATCATAATAATAACAGTAATAATAATAAGAAATAATAATGATAATGATAATGATAATACTGATAGTAATTATAACAATATTAGTTATAATGAATATTAATAAATCAATAATAATAAATATATTAATAATGTATTAATGATAATATATTAATGTAATAGAAATAAAAAAATTGTCATCGGTAATAAACGTTCTGAATTAAAAAGGAAAAAAAATAAATAAAAAAATATGAAATTTACAATCATTTAAAAAAAAACTGATATGAAATTTGTAATCTACACATACGAAAACGTAGAAAATGACATATTTGACGCTGATATAAAAGTGAAAACTCTACGATTTTCCAAGAATTTTCCACAATTTTCATTCCTAAACTCAGTTATATCTCTGGACACATCAACGAGGTATTAAATTCCTTCTTTAAGGCGTACTGTCTGCCAAATTATCGACTAATTGCGAAAAATAATACCTGAATACGATTTTCCGATTTTCCGTGGGAAATCTGACTTTTCTAATAACGTTCGTTTTGAAGTAAAATACATTTTGAATAACTTTTATTCACAAAATTTTTCAAGAAAAGCTTAATTTTTATTTAACGCGTTTTACACGGAAACCGCGTGGAAAATCAAAAAATGTTATGGATGATTTTTTGTGTGAATTTTTATTCCCTGCAACTTCTGTTGTTAACTTTTTTTAATACATTGCTTGGTTTTTGAGATATTGGATATAAATCATATATATACATTTACAGAGTGTTTCAGTGTTTTTGTTCATAACTTCGGCAAGCGATGGAACTTCTAAAAATAATAGGGGTCTTTCATATAAGAAATTTTTCTAAATCATCTCGTTTTCGAGATACAGTGTGTTGAAATTGAAAAAAAAAATTTGTGTTTTGCAAATATCAACCGTTCATTGTACAGAAAACAACTTTTGTAAGCAATCTCTACTCATAGTAAGCTATGATTAGTGCGATAAAAAAAAATTTTATTCATAATTGGTGAAGATTTTGAAGGGGTAGTGGTTGTTTTTCTCCCCAACTTCTACACCATTGGAAAAAGTACGGTTTTGAGATCCCCATTTGAAAAACATGGTAAATTTTTTGGTTTACTTGTTTAAAGAAATTTCGTTTATTTGGTAAAAAATAAATTTTATTTCAAAGAATTGACAATTTTTTTCGACATAAGAGTTGATTTTCTCGAAAACGGTCAAGTTTAGAGCTTAAGACCAGGAGTACCTTTTTTGTGTAGAAAACATTAGCGGCTCAAATGGGTGTCTCAAAACCGTACTTTTCTCTGTGGAGTAGAAGTTGGGGAGAAAAACAACCACTACCCCTTGAAAATCTTCACCAATTATGAATAAAAAACAAAATTTTATTGCACAAAACATAGCTTACTATGAGTAGAGATTGATTACAAAAGTTGTTTCCCGTACGATGAACGGTTCCGGAGATATTCGCAAAAAACTAATTTCAACACCTTGTATTTCGAAAACGAAGTGATTTAGAGAAAAATTGTATATGAAAGACCCCTATTATTTTCAGAAGTTCTATCGTTTGCCGAAGTTATGAACGAAAAAACTGGAACATTCTGTATAGCACAACGCAACCCCGCGCCAGCCTTCGCGTCAGTGACCTCGGTTTATAGATGTCAAAACCCACACTTTTCTATTAAAATATCTTGCCGTACAGAGAGGTCTGTGAAATGAGCTTTTTTGGTCTAATTGCCTGGAGTAAATGCACGTGTGCGTGGCAGCAATCCACAATAGTTCATTAAAGCGGCTAGTCGACGTTTTGTTATACCACAAAAACATTTACTTTATTGAAAACCCAACTGCAGCTAGCACTTGCACCTTCTTGTTTTACTATACGTACGTGTTCTCATTTGGATACAACATTAGTAAAGCTATGATAAATATATCACTGACTTCATTTACTTCTGTTAAGTTAAATTTTCCGCTTTCTGAGACTTATGTTGGTAAAATGTATGATTGTGAGAACAGAAAATACATTGCGAATGATTTAAAAACAGCTAATAAATCAAAGAAGTTGAATTATTACACTCTATGTTACATTGAAATTTCATTCAAATGGTCCACACATAGAAATAGGAGTAGGGGTGAAAGCGTCATAGCCTGATAATTTTGTGTGGAAGACATATCCTTGTCTAATGAAGTGGAAAGAGAATGTTCACAAACAAGAGGCAGTAGCGTATCAGTTTTAGATAAATTAATTGATTTGAATATTCAAAAATTTTCATAATCGAGTTCAATTTGATAGGATGATGTTCACAGATATTTTTTTTCTTCAATAATTAACACAGCTAATTACCGAAAATTCGAAAACATTAATTAATGAAAATTCATTTGGGATCAAATAAATCTAAATATAATTTTTGAAAAACTGTTTATTAAGTAAAAAATATTCTTATAATTTGACAACTTATTGAACAGTTCCTATTCCCCAGCCACAACTTCCAAGATATTATTCTTAGGTGTCTAGAAAATAGCATACCAGCACGACTTCTTCTATCTCAATTAATAGAAATAAGTCAATATTTCGATCAGGGTTGGGAATTAAACGGTATAATTAGTTTCACACTTCACAGGTATTATACTAACGTACAATACGTGTAATGCAGTATGATACCCATGGAGATAAATATTAGTATTGAACAGTATTATGCAATATTATACGGTATTGAACACATGATTATGCACATTTGCAGCATAATCTTCTATTATAAGTATATATTTTTCACCTCCATAAGCAAAGCATTGCATGGACAGTATTAAATTTTCTCCAGGGACTGTAGACCAAGTGAATGATTCCCTATTATAAACTTTGAATTCTACTGGCTTAGAAGACTCGATTGAATTCAATATCTTCTTAACCATAACAAAAATCCAAAAGAATATTTGCAATGCTAATCAGCTCCTAACAAATGCGAAAATCTTGGGAGGCGTGCTAAAAAGTTCTCATCTATTTATATATACCTGCATCGTCTGCTCAACTAGAACGCGTTTCTCAATTATTGGTCATGTTTGTATAACAAATTGTGCAACACCAACGGAACAGAGGTCCTTGAATTTAGTGAAGATTATGGAGCAAAAATATGTCAGTGCTAAATCAAATGAATACTGGCAATATGCATCGTCATTTAATCAAGTCCATCCGTATTATTCTATTAGTTGGATATCAATGAGAATAACTGTATTTTTGAGTTCAAACGTTGAAGAGTATAATGATAATTTCTCTATCAATACATATCAAATTCTTTTTATTTTCTTTTATGTAATTAATACTTATCTTTACAGAGCTTTAGCTTATATTTAAAACAGCAAATACTGAAATGATCAAAAATTCCGAATTTTTGTAATTCTTTTTATTCTACTTCAACACACATAAAACTAACGTATACTGCAGCATACTAAAAGTCACGTATAATAGATATTGTACAAAATGTATTCTGTTCCTAACCCTTTCGATATTACTGTAAATGAATAGAACATTGGAACATTGAACAAAAGTAACACAGCCTTAGAGATGAATATTTATAAAGGTATAGAAAATAGGCAAGATCACTACCGTGTGAATTCAATTTAATTGCACATATAACTGGAATATAGCAATAAAATATGTATGCATTTTCTTCTGACGATTCTAGTAAATGGGGGATAGCAGTTTTCAAAATGTGTTTAACCTCTGATCAGTTTGTTTGAATATCTTCTGGTAAAAAAAGTTCAGAGCAGACTATCATCCCATGCTGAAGAACAAGTTGAAGATATCTAGACCACCGGTCTATTCGAATACAGTCTGTTAAAACCCTAAAATAATTACGATATAATATACAATTAGATTAAGCTACAGTTTTTTATGTCTATAACCTATATGCAAGCGAATTGTCATATCATATGATGCATGACATTTTTATGAAATATATGTAATACATAATCTCATAGAAGTAGATGTAATCCACTACTTCTGGCTCAGGATATCCGGTCTCCACTTTCGGTCTAGCTGTCGATGTGCATCCGGTGTGAGGTCGTTCTCATCAGTTTCGAAAGGTTGCAGGTGATAAGGAAAGGAAGTAGGTGATAAGGTGTGTGAGATAAAGATAGTACTTGTAAAGAGTATACAGGGTGCTTACAAAAAGTGTGCCACATGTACAGGGTCACGTGACTATCACGGGGCAGCTGTCATGGCGAACCAAAGTACTGCTTCGTAGAGGTGTCACCACCGCGTGACAGCTGTCATGGCGGGCCCAAGGTACAGATTGCTTCGTGACGCCACAGCGTGACAGCTGTCATGGCGGACCAAAGGTACAGACTGCTTCGAGGAGGTGTCGCCACCACGTGACAGCTGTCATGGCGGACCAAAGGTACAGACTGCTTCGTGGAGGTGTCGCCACCACGTGACAGCTGTCATGGCGGACTAAAGGTACAGACTGCTTCGTGGAGGTGTCGCCACCAGTTCGACTCGTCCGACTCTGTCTGTCACGAGGTGTAATGGCGGCTATCACGTACCATAGAGCTAAAGGTTATAGAGCTAACCCAAATCAAAACCACAGAGCATCATGGTGGCTGAAAGAGTTGTCATGGCGGCTGTCACATGGGTGTTCAACGAGGTGTCATGGCGTCTGTCACGTGAGGTCTTCATCGAGGTGTCTTGTCGTGTCTTGGCGGGTGTGACGTGGTGGATCCATGAAGCATCTGTCACGTGAACTGTCATGGCGGATTTATGAATGTCAACCATAGCTTTATAGGTATCAAATGAAAAGTCGTGACATGCAGGATGTTAATTCCCATATTTTTGATGAGGTAAAATCAATATGATGCAAGCAAATTGGGTGGGGAGAACATCTAACGATAGCTTCATGTGTATCAAAATACATAATGATTTTGACAAGTAAGTGGTGTTTCATTGAATTGAAGATCCGGCGATCATAGTTTACGAACGATGATGACGTCACTGCTTCGAACCGATGACAGTAACTGATTCAATCCGGCAACCATAGTTTACGAACGATGATGCAGTCACCGACGGCGGTAACTGTTACAATCCGGCCTCCATCGTTCACGAACTATGATGGTCAGATGAGGAATGAAATGCGAATAATAATGATAATGATATCTACTCATTATTCATCACACTGTAATTGGAAACATAAGATTGTTGAATATATTAAGCGTAAAAAGTGAATAGGTAGTACATTCATGCACATGTTTTATCGCGTGATTCAACACGTGCTCCAACATTCAGACACGTGTTCAGTAACATGCTCAGACACGTGTTTCAATACGCAGACACGTGTTCAGACACGTGTTCAGTCACGTGCTCAGACACGTATTCAGACACGTGCTCCAATAAGCAGACACGTGTTAAGCACGTGCTTCAACATTCATACCTATTTAACACGTATTTGATACTTGCTTTTGACAGAAGCGTAGAAGTACTTAACCGCGTGATCGGAAATACACAATATGACATCATCAACTAGTATATAAACAAATGCTTATTAACATATGTTTCAGTATGCTTTCGATGCTCCTCTAGGCATCATGAAGATTGTTAAGCAAAAAGACTCGTTGAATATTATGAATTTAGGGTCAAGCATTGAAAATATTGAACAATCACAACGTCACAGCTCTTTGCTGCCAAATACTTTACGAACAATAATCTGTGGTCCAAGTAATTGTAGGAAAACAAATGTGATGTTATCTCTATTGTTAGATGCAACGGACTTAAATTTGAGAACGTGTACATCTATTCAAAGTCTTTACACCAACCAAAATACCAGTTACTGAAGGAGACATTGAAGAAAATTGCGGGGCTTGGATATTTTCCGTATACAGAGTGATAGCGTCATAGACACCACAGAAGCGAGACCTAATACGATAATAATATTCGATGATGTGATGGATGAGAAACAGGAGAAAATTCGTGCTTATTTTTCAAGAGGGAGACACAACTCAATTGGTAGTTTCTATCTTTGTCAGTCTTTTGCTAAATACCCAAAACATGGATTGCGCGACAATGCCAATTGCTTGATTATTTTCAAACACGATGAACTCAATTTGAAACATATATTTACCGATCATGTAAGTACCGACATGTCACTCGAGAAATTCAAAAAGATATGTAGCGCATGTTGGAAAGATAAATATGGATTCCTTATGACAAACAAAGACTGTGACATGAACAAAGGGCATTATCGCAAAAGTTTTGATAGCTATATATACATCTAACATGTATATATACTTTCATTTGAAATAGACAAACCACTCAGCATGCACGTCAATGTGCCTAATAAGTTGAAAGCAAAACAACAATTGAAGAAAAAAATTTGGGAGTTAGCAAACGTTGTGAGGAAAAAATATATGGCTGTGAAACTGGGTAAAGCTGATGAGATTCTAGATAATATGTTGAAGAATGTATCTAAACCTCTGGAGGGAATTGCGAAAAATGCTGAAATAATCAAACAAAATTCGTTGGTTAAACCTAAAAGTATTGTTTCTACAGCAACACAAATGGAGAACATACCAATCCCAGATATTGTGACTGAAGGAGAAGAATTTGTATATGACCCCCAAGATACTGAGGACGATGTGTTCACCCCCGAACCTACTATCGATCAGATTCGTGAAGAATTCAGAAAACTTAAGAAAGATAATTCCGCGGCTACAGAGGAGTTTCTGCAACAATACCCCACTTTAGCACGTTATTACTTGGAAGGATTCCTATTGGATGATGATGTCAAGAAATAGGATGATAGAATGGGTTTGCAATATGATTCAACTTTAAACAAATGGTTCATGGGTAATCGACCTATAGAAATTGATAGTGAGAGTAATATAATTATCAAGGGTACTTCGTTCAAGGTACCACAGGACTGTATAATTTGATATTTTACAGAGATGTTCTACCTGATACTTACACCGTGGACGATGGGAAAAATTACAGTCAAATGATGGAAAAGACTAGTGCCCATATACGTAATAACGATCCAGCTGAACGAATAAGAAACATTGTAAAATACAAAAATGTACTGAAACCTTTGATTAATTCCATGAAAAGACCAAGGTCCAAAACATAAACTGGAAACGCATATATCAAAAATGATAAGCTTGAATATAACGAGAAACCTATCGAATATGTTTATTGGGATGACGTTAACGAAATTGTGGATAGACTGAGACTCGCACGCTGGTAACAATAACCATCACAACGAGATAGTCCCTATAATAGAAGAATTGATAGACAAATTCATCACAGTTATAAAGATGGTTCCAATGGATAAGTTTGGCAGAGCCTCCTCTTCCATGCGGAGACATGATACAAATATATTTAATATTAATTTCAAAAAAGTTCATGGACAAGGATTATTCCTAACGAGCGATGGGAGTTATGATATGGAAAATCGTAGATAGTGCAACGTAAAATCACCGAATGATGATGGAGATGTTGCAAATAAAGTATATGTTGATAAATTAACACACAAACTGAATCTGAAAACGGAAACCAGTCTCAAAGATACCTTCAATGTTAGGGTTGATAATTTGATCAAAGATATCAACAAGGATCTGGATGAACATAAATTAACGGATGAGAAGGTTATTCTCAACATTGATAAACATCTGACGGACGTTCATAATAAATATAATGGAATGGAGGCCTATATAAAATCAGAGTATAGTACAATCAGTGATAGTGTGAAGGAAAACAGAAATGAATTAAAAGAGATCAATAACACATTCAACAGTGTGAACGTGCGTCTAGATGACATTACTAGTAAAGTGGAGGCGTTAGAACGACGGATGACATCTGTGGAACTTTCTAAGAAGAGACCCTCATCATCCACAACAACAAAGCAGGGCTCTGTGGAACGTATAACTCCAAATCCTGTGAATATACCCACAAAATTAATTCTACACTACATTTCCACATTGATAAGATGAGTAGAGAACAAGTTGTGCATGAGCTTCCTCAGCCGAATAGGAAGAATTTCAAACGACGCAGAACAATCATAAAAGGTTTGGATGATTCGTGGCAAATGGATCTGGCAGAAATGGGTAATTACGCTCGTGAAAATAGGGGATTCAAATACATTTTGGTTATGATAGACTGCTTCTCGAAATTTCTATGGACTCGTCCGCTGAAAACGAAATCGCCTGGAGAGGTTCGGAAAGCTGTCAGTTCTATATCGTTAAAAGGACATCGTAAGCCTAGGAATCTGCAAAGCAATCAGGGAAAAGAATTCTTCAATAAACACTTTAACGATCTAATGAAGAAACATAATATCAATCATTATAATAGGTATAGTGTGAAAAGAGCAGCCATTGCTGAACGTGTCATTCGAACGTTAAAGGAAACGCTTTACAAACAATTCAGTCTTAGCATGAAATACAAATGGCTTGATATATTCGAAGAAATCACAGAAAAATATAATAAACGTAAACATAGTACTATAAACATGGCTCCAATAATAGTGACCAAACAGATTGAGAGCGAGATATTGAAGCGATCCTACTCCCACATCAAGTTAGCTCTGCCTCACAAATACAACGTTGGAGATGTGGTGCGAATAAGTAAGGCTAAACATATATTTGAAAAGGAATATACGCCCAATTGGTCGACGGAATTGTTTTAAATTATAAGAGTTCACATAACAGCTCCTGTTACATTTATTTTGCAAGATATGTTGGGGAAAACCATAAGTGGAGGATCCTACGAGGAGGAATTACAGAAAACAAAACAACCAGATGTGTATTTAGTCGAAAAAATATTACGAAAGAGGAGGGGGCAACAGTATGGGAAAAGGTTGGGTCTAGATAATAATCACAACAGTTGGATCGATAATTCATATCTCGTTCAATGAACCCATCATTGACCATTTGGAGATTATTAGAAACAAACAAAAAGCTGGAATGTTATTGACTCGAGATTATGGATATTATAATAGAACAAAATTCCGTGACGATGAGGGTAAATCAAGAGTGCAGATTATACTTAAGTCTTTTGTATTGAGAAAATTTTGAAATTGATGAAAAATATTATTTCGAGATCTTTGGTCTTTCTCCCTCCCCTCGTTAAATAACGGTGCAATCTTGAATTCTCATCTGTCTGTATGGAAGCGTTCGTAGGAGAAGGTGTTCTTAATACGCTTATAAACAAGCTCCCGTTTGAACTCCATATTCCTGGTTATCAATTCTGTGGTCTCGGTACAAACTTAGAAGAACGGTTGAGAAGAGGAGATCCAGGTATCAATCCACTCGATAAAGCTTGCCGCTAACACGATATTTCATATCTGCGGAACGCCAGTTTGGAAGGACGTCACGAGGCGGATAAAATGTTAGAGAACGCTGCTTGGCAACGTGTCAAATCTAAGGACACAAAATTTGGAGAGAGGATTGCCGCTTTCGGTGTGAATAAAATTATGAAGGCAAAGAGGAAATTGGGGATGGGTATGAAAAAGAAGGTTGGGTTCGGAAGTGCAATTGTCGATGGGGTGAGAAAAGTTATGAAAAATAAGTTTGACCCAGCCAATCTGAAGAGAACATCTCAAATAGCGTTGAAAATTGCACGAAAACAATTCAAAAAAGCAGGTGGTCAGAAAAATGTTCGATAACCAAGAGGTATTCCTATACCAAAGACTGAAGGATTTCTACCATTTTCAATACCTCTGTTTGCCGGCTTATCAGCTGCTGGAGCATTGGCAGGAGGTGGTGCAGGCATCGCTAAGGCCGTCAACGACAGCAAAGCAGCTCGGAAAACCTTGGAGGAAACGGAAAGACATAATAAAACAATGGAAGCTATAGCTTTGGAGAAACAAGGATCTGGTCTATATTTGAAAAAGTATCGAAAGGTCTATATTTGAATAAACATCCAAAAGACTTTCAGTAAACCTACCCAGATGACCTCTAACCGATCTCGATCTACGAAAACTAGCGAAAGCTCTGAAAATTCCCCATTTTAGAGGAGTATTTATGATGTACTGCCGTCCAACGGACCATGGAAAAACGAGCGTGAAATAGTTAATTTAGATAGCTCGGACAATGAAGGCACTCACTGGGTTGGGTTTAATAAAGTCGGTGATACAGTTTTATATTATGATAGTTTTGGCAATTTACGCCCCCCTCACGAACTAGTGGATTATTTCAAAAAGTGTTGAATATTATTCAATCACGACAATTTTCAACAATATAACACTTATAATTGTGGCCAGTTATGTTTGGAATTCCTCTCTAACTCTTCAGTTGTGGTCGACTAACCCTGCATGTATTAGTATATAAATAGATTGTTGATAAAGTTTTCATCAATCATGTCTCAGACGTTCACTATCACGGGTAAGAGCTCCCGCTTATCTGTAGATTTCCACCCACCTATAAAACTAGATCCTCATTCATATTATTCTATCGCACTTGTTGGTTTGCATACGTACAATAGCATTCCGAACATTGAAGAAGGTTTTAATAAATTTTGTTATAAAAATGTGAAGGGTGAGGAAGAAGTAGTCACTATACCTACGGGGTCCTACGAGTTGACAGACATCGAGGATTTCATACGAAGTGCAGTTTGTGGGATAGGAGTGAAGCAAGAAGAACGTGATCGGAAATTATCAATAAAATCTAACAACAACACTCTACACACAGAGCTGAAGAGTGATTTTGAAGTGAATTTTATTCCTAAAGATAGTATGAGCGAACTGTTGAGATTCAGCAAAAAGAAATTGACATCTCGTGAACTACACGTATCTGATCGACCAATAAACATAATCAAAGTTCGAAGTATTAGAGTGGAGTTTAACTTAACCGCAGGAGCACATTATAACAATAAGTTAGCTCATACGATATATGAGTTTTCACCTCTTGTACCACCTGGGTTTTCCATTGATATAGAGCCAGAAGAATCTTATTTATCTACCGATCATCAACAAGACGTTCTTTGATAACATCACACTGAATATTCTAGATCAGAATTGGAAACGGGAAAATTTTCGTGGGGAAGAAATTATTATACGCTTGGAGTTGAAAAAGACCACAAGAGATTATGGCTCACAACATTAAATAATAATCCAATACTCACCAACATTCATTATATGAAAAGAATTCATCTGAGAAGGTTGTTGCAGTAGACGTTACTTGAGAACATGGGTTTGGATTTCAGCAATAAAAGACATCCTCATATTGACCATCAGTCATTATCTACAACGAGTTCAAGGGAGAAGATTGCTTCTGCATCACTATCATTGGAAAATATAAATTTTTTGAAGTTCCTTGGTTACAATGTCGGAAAAACTTCAAATATTCAACGAGCCAAACTTCAATGAAGACATCATCCTAGAAGAAACTCATACCTACTATCCACACACAACATCTTTTGGCAACAGCGATGAAATTGAGATATTAATCAATCAACAAGATGTATTGGTAGATTAGGCCTCGTCTGCAGAAGCAAGTGGTGATGGTGAATGTAAACCAACGAATAATTTCGGAGCGTTTCTCTTCGAATATATCAGTTATGAATTGAATGGAAAAGAGATAGACAAAGTACGTAATCCTGGTATTGTCAGCACCATCAAAGCTTATCTAACATATGCCGAAAATGAATCTATACCTTTAGCTATTTCTGGATGGTCATATAAGGATGCAATGAGTTCAGTCTACAATAATAAAATCAATTCATGGATACCGTTGAATTTTCCACTAGGATTATTCATTGACTATAACGCAGTTTTGAGTGGAAAACATAAGCTGCGCTTGATAAGGTCTCGAACCGATAACGATTGCTATACTAATAGCACAGGCATGAAAACAGCTAAAATAAATGTGAAGTCGATAGCATTAAAAGTGCGACATGTGTTTCCAAATGATCAAGTTAAATTTCAAATGTTGGGGAATTTGAGTGCTGAGAAGCCTATTAAAATTCCATTCCGTAGTTGTGATCTGCATGAAAATCCGTTGATGAAGGAGAGCACTCGCGACATTTGAGCTGTTAAAACATCAATGAATTTGGAACGTCCCAGATATGTGATTCTAGCTTCCCAAACTGATCGAAAAAATAATCCTGTTAAGCACAGTACATATTTCGATAATATAAACTTGCTAAGTGTAAAATTATACTTGAATCCAGAGTGTTATCCTTATGAAGCAGTGAAATTGAATTTCACCGACCAGCAATACGTGGAAGCATACCAGATGTACTATGATTTCCAGAAATGATTTTCGAATAAAATAAAAAGCTAGTCGATGTTAGATTATATAGCATTCAAGAATAAACCATTTTTTGTGATTGATTGTTCAAAACAAAACGATGCCATAAAGTCATCAACAGTTGACGTCACACTAGAGATGGAAAGTTTCCTGAATTTCCCCAAAAACACCCGGGCTTATTGCATCATCATTAACGACCGTATAATGGAGTATTCTCCGATTACAGGATCAATTCGGAATTTGGTGTGAAGAACCAAGTGATGAGCTGCAAAAATCTTCATATCATTATTTAAGTTCTAAATGATGTACTACCAAAATAAATATTCAATTTTTTTAAATAAATGTAATTATTATTATATTTGATATTTTATTTCTCAAATGGTGGGGTGGTGATGTAGACATCCGGCTATCATAGTCAAAGAAGAAGAGGGAGATGAACAATTGATTACTGACGCCAACATCGAGTCATTGATAGAACGCGTCATCAATCACAAGTAAAGCTCATCAATTAGCAAATGATAATGTCAATATATTGATGTAAAAATAGTAAGTTCTTCTTCTATTATTTCGAAAGAAAAAAAAATCTGTTATCTGTTTCAAGTCTCGACATGAAAATTATTGACCTTGCAGGTAACCAATAAGATCTTCAATTCAATAAAACACCACTTACTCATCAAAATCATTATCTATTAATACGTTTCTTTTACATTTTCAAAAAGATATTGAGTAGTAAAACTGATAAGATGCCAAGATTAAAACACTACATTTCATAAATTCCATTTTCTTCCTGTGATGTCGCTCCAGTTCAAATTAATCGGTGCTGTTGGTTGTGCTCCTCCTCCAGTTTGCCAGTTATTAGTTCCACCCTCAGTACCATGATCGTCACCTTGAGGAGAAGGGAGAATCCCAAGATTTATCGTCAGATCGTTTTCTCCTAACATCGATCGATCCCTTTTAATCGTTTTTGGAACAATCGTTTCTTCTTCCAAAATATTCATCATCATCATCTTCTTCAGCTGTCAGGGCTTCCATTGGGTTAGTTTGTCGTGATAGAATCTCTTCCAATATTTTTTTCAACTGGGCGAATGAGCTCACATTTGGGCATTGTATACCGAAAATGTTGGGATTAAATTTTTCCATCTTCACCAAGGTGTGGAGGAATTCGTTATAGTGATAAACCATGTCTTTCTAGAAAAAATATAATATTCCATCGATGTACCGAAATACGGCCGTTGTCGATGAGGGGACTGTATAAAAGAGCTTTGTTATCAAACCGTGATATTTAGGGGTGAAGTTGCACTCATTCATTCCAACAAAGTAACGATTATTGTGAAAAACATTGGTGTGTCCTGTATATGAGCACACCACACCCTGTATATGAACATTAGGTATTTTCAACGTGTGTGAATAGGAATTTGGCCAACCGTTAACCAGCTGCAAACTTGGAAATTCCATCATATACACCATTCTATCTATGAAGAATACAATCTCTCCTGAGGGCCGTTGATAAATTGCCGATATTTTTTCGAAATTGCGGGGTAAAAATGATAACCAGTCCGTAATTAACATTGGTTGCTCCATGATTCTAGTTTCTAAATCCAACACCCAAACCCATCTTCCGTAGAAAGTATACAATCGTTGATTCATCACTAGGAAGGTGTGTAGCCGTTTTATATTACATATATCTGGAGGTGCAGGAGTACTAGTTGTTGAGGTAGTTGTTGAAGTACTACTTGTTGAAGTACTAGTTGTTGAAGTACTAGTTGTTGAAGTACTAGTTGTTGAGGTAGTTGTTGAAGTAGTGGTAACAGGTATTACAACAGACCTGTCTGTTGGTTTTCCATACAAGCTCTACACAGCAAAAATATCATCTCTACTCAGAGTTATCTTCGAAAAGTCTTTAGTCTCTTCGTAAAATGCATACATTATAGATTCATCATCGCCTGAATGACCTATCCCTATAGCATGTCCAATTTCATGCAATAGTACCGAAAATAAACTCGCTTCCCTACCCTGAGGTTTCGTTTTTATTCTACACCATGTTTCATCTTGATCTAGATGTATTTCTACCGCTGATCCATCAGTTACAGGAAAATCCGAATGCGCGAGAATAATTCCAGGTCCGTCAAGCACCCCTAAGCACTTCTGGTTGTTCGATATTCTTTGATGGATACCCTTTTGAAACGAAATAAGTATATCGGCTGTGTTGCTCGTTGTATATTCAAAATTCAATTCTGAATATCTGCCCCATATTCCGAAAATTTCTGTAGTCATTTGAACCAATTGAGGGCCGGCATATCTAAAATGCCATGTATATTTCTGCTTCACCAATTCTGAAGTTATTCTGTATTGGTAAGGATCATCACCTACTCCACATCTTTTTGTTTTCATCAATTTCAGAGTTTCATTATTTAGGGTGCCATCTATAGGTAAACGATAGAATTCTTGAAACACCGCGATCCCGCCCTCCGTATCAATTAAACCATTAGAATTTTCTTCCATATAACCGTATTTCACTAAATATTCGTTGGCTTGAACAGCGATGAAACATGAGAAAAAAAAATAATAACATGTTGGCCTGTCAACAACTTTACACTCAATGATTGCAGAGATATGAAAACCTTGTGTAATATCAGCGAATGTTGCCGGTGACGTCATCATCGTTCGTAAACTATGGTCGTCGGATTGAATCGATTACTGTCACCGGGGGTTTAAGCCAACCGCCAAGACTCGTCTTGACACCTCGATGAAGACCTCACGTGAAAGACGCCATGACACCTCGTTGAAGACCCACGTGACAGCCGTCATGACCACTCTTTCAGGCACCATGATGCTCTATGGTTTTGATTTGGGTTAGCTCTATGGTACGTGATAGCCGCCATGACACCTCGTGACAGACAGAGTCGGACTAGTCGAACTGGTGGAGACACCTCCACGAAGGACTCTGTACCTTTTGTCCGCCATGACAGCTGTCACGCGGTGGCATATCTAAAATGCCATGTCAATTTCTGCTTCACCCATTTTGAAGTTATTCTGTATTGGTAAGGATCATCACCTACTCCACATCTTTTTGTTTTCATCAATTTCAGAGTTTCATTATTTGAGGTGCCATCTATAGGTAAACGATAGAATTCTTGAAACACCTTGATCCCGCCCTCCGTATCAATCAAACCATTAGAATTTTCTCCCATATAACCGTATTTCACTAAAAATTCGTTCGCTTGAATAGCGAGGAAACATGAGAAAAATAATAGTAATAACATGTTGGCCTGTCAACAAGTTTACACTTAATGATTGCGGAGATATGAAAACCTTGAGTAATATCAGCGAATGTCGCCGATGACGTCATCATCGTTCGTAAACTATGGTCGTCGGATTGAATCGGTTACTGTCACCGGGGGTTGAAGTCAACCGCCAAGACTCGTCATGACACCTCGATGAAGACCTCACGTGAAAGACGCCATGACACATCGTTGAAGACCCACGTGACAGCCGCCATGACAACTCTTTCAGCCACCATGATGCTCTGTGGTTTTGATTTGGGTTAGCTCTATAACCTTCAGCTCTATGGTACGTGATAGCCGCCATGACACCTCGTGACAGACAGAGTCGGACGAGTCGAACTGGTGGCGACACCTCCACGAAGGACTCTGTACCTTTTGTCCGCCATGACAGCTGTCACGTGGTGGCGACACCTCCACGAAGCAGTCTGTACCTTTGGTCCGCCATGACAGCTGTCACGTGATTGCGACACCTCTACGAAGCAGTCTGTACCTTTGGCTCACCATGACAGCTGTCACGCTGTGGCGTCACCGTCACGCTGTGGCGTCACCACCACGTGACAGCTGTCACGTGGTGGTGACACCTCCACGAAGCAATCTGTACCTTGGGCCCGCCATGACAGCTGTCACGCGGTGGTGACACCTCTACGAAGCAGTCTGTACCTTTGGTTCGCCATGACAGCTGCCCCATAATAGTCACGTGACCCTGTACATGTTGAACACTTTTTGTAAGCAGCCTGTATACTCTTTGCAAGTACTATCCTCATCTCACACACCTTATCACCTACATCCTTTCCTTATCACCTGCAATCTTTCGAAACTGATAAGGACGACCTCACACCGGATGCACATCGATAGCTAGACCAGAAGTGGAGACCGGTTATCCTGAGCCAGAAGTAGTGGATTACATCTAGTCATAAATATTTGTTATTTACTGTTTAAAACATGGTAGACTTGTCGCTGGAGGAAGATACGCCTCTGAACTTATGAAATGACAGTACCGAATCGTTTGGGTAAGTTGTAGAATAAACACCGCACTTTTCGTCATTGTTGTAGTTCAATCATACACAAAAGAACAAGGAAACTCTTTCCAAAACAATATCAAACACTTTCACAATCTTAGAAACACTAAAAAGGTCGAAAAATACTGAATGAACGGTCAACATCAACAAGTTGTAAATATTCAAATTCCAATGTGGCAGACAGATGCTGATCGCTGATTGGTCACGATCATAATATGAACAGTTCTTGGTTCCGTTCTATCTTCCTCACGGTTTTTACAATTCCAAGCTGCTTCTACGCTCTTTTCTATTTCTATAGGTCCACATACTGTATTTTACTGACACCTGGTGTCGCATGAACAATCAAAATTATTGACACTATTATAACCTTATTTCATAGATCCAAGAACTGTAATGTATGAGTAAAGTTCAATTCCACAGAGTAAACAGATAAAATAAACTTTGACGTCACATCAAAGACGTCAATCGAATATTACAATTTTCGAGCACTTCTGCAGGTTAAATATCTATATTCATAACCAAAAAACACTGTTGTCATTATGGTCCAACAAAATATTAATTCCATTTGAAAGACGAATGTCAGAAATATTTGAAAAAGGGCTAACGCTCCCGAAAACAATGCAGTTCCTATTTCACCACTTGAGAACGACAACCAATAGAAATGTCGCAATCGTGTCGAAATCCTGGGAACATTTTTTTGCCTCAATTCCAATACTTCACTGCATTGTGAAACGGAACACAGGTTTTTTACTCTCAGTCCTCATCTAGTTTTGTGAAATAAAATAATAAATCTAGAAAACAACTTTATTAATAGCCATGAAAGCGTTTTAATTTAATTAAATTCCACTCAGCTTCGAGTATGAGAGCTGACGTATCTGCAAAAGGCATGTTTGTATTAGTATCTTAAATTGAAAGGGATTGATTATAAAGACTGTTTCACATTCGGAATTTTATGTAAAAAATCTTTTTAGTCCAAATTTAATTTATCCCGTTATGAAATTACATATTTGATAAACTATTCTCAATTAATTAGTCTAGTTGTAAGACTCATTGATTATGTAGTTAGGCATAATTAATTGTTCTCTTATACCCAAAATATACGTACTTCCCAACTTAATCATAGATCCTGCGTACATATCGCACTTTTTATCAATCATCAACATCTACACCCTCAGAAGCTCAATGCATGCATGAAGGTACCTCTAAAATAGAAACTGTATTGTTTCTGACCATCTTCAGGTTTTCAATTGTAAGTATAGTATTCTATCGAACTATAATGACAACCGTGTTTTTCTCGTTGACGTAATGTGTAGAACTGGATTCTCGGGTATTGATTCGCGTTGTGTGGTTTCGGTCCTCAAAAGGACCAATTTCACAACGTTTCGGCAAAGTCGCATTTGCCATCTTCAGGTGATTCGACCGTAGAGTCTGGAAAATCTAGGCGAACTGTTTCGGATATATATATATATATATATATATATATATATATATATATATATGAAATAAAAATTCTGTTTGACGTTTCGACAATGTTTACTGTCTTTATCAAAATTTGAATTAGTGTTTCCATGTAATTCAGAAAAGAATAGATGATTTCGATTAATGAAATGCGTCTGCACCCGACTTGTGTCTTAAGATCCAATTAAAACTGCAGAAAACATTGGATCGGTTGTGTGTGAAAGAGTAATGTACGGCTAATTACAATTTGAAATGGATCGAATTTGATTAAATACAAGATATTTTAAGATTGTACAATTATAAATATCCATGATTATTGTATGAATTAGTTATTCTATGATAAACACTTCCGATCTATCCATAATCAACTATTCAAGTTTAAGATAATTCTATGGAATTTAACCCCAAAATTGTTACTCATAATGTCATAATTAAATAATACTTTATCTTTTTTTAGGTTGAATTTTAAATAGACAAGTGGAAAGTGGCACTTCAAACTAATAAAATTTTGTTAAGTTTGAATTAGATTATTATAAAGTTTCGAAAGATTGGAATCTATTTTGTCATTTACACAATTGTTCTTTTTAATTGGAATAGATTCCAATATCAAACGTTTGTTGTCGTCTGTTTCAATATTTAAAATTTTTGTATTGTTGTAGTCGAATGTATGGTCAATTCATATGTATACCTTCGACTATCTATTTCAACGAAGGTACAAACACTGATAAGTATAGTGGTTCTATGAGTTGACATGTAACAAATATATTCGGTGTCTCGGAACTCTGTAGTTAATGTCTAATGCTTATGCAACATTTTTGTCAAATAAAGAAGTTTTACTAGTTTTTAACAAAATTTCATTAATTCAATCGTTCAAACATCAGAAAATAATCAACTGAAAGTGAGAACGGAGAAATTTAAGTCACTTTATGAAGAATTTGGAGATATTCAAACGAAAATTGAGTTGATATCAGGTGAGATAGATGAGATAGGTAGAGAAGAATTTGAAAATTATTATTTCAAAATTTATTCAATCGTTCATCTATTTTGTCATTTACACAATTGATCTTTTTAATTTGAATAGATTCCAATATCAAACGTTTATTGTCGTTTGTTTCAATATTTAAAATTTTTGTATTGTTGTAGTCGAATGTATGGTCAATTCATATACCTTCGACTATCTATTTCAACAAAGTTACGAACACTGATAAGTATAGTGGTTCTATGAGTTGACATGTAACAAATATATATTCGGTGTCTCGGAACTCTGTAGTTAATGTCTGATGCTGATGCATAATTTTTGTCGAATAAAGAAGTTTTACTAGTTTTTAACAAATTTTCATTAATTCAATCGTTCATATGGAACAAATAGACAGCCTACCTTCTCATCATTATTTTCTTCCACACCATTCAGTTGTAAAACAAGACAGCCTTACAACCAAGGTCAGAGTAGTTTTTGATGGATCAGCATCCAGTTCAACAGGTGTTTCATTGAATCAAGAGCTCAAGAAAGGGGCAATCATTCAAGATGAATTATTCACTATATTTATGCGATTTAGATTACACAATATAGTTCTAACAGCAGACATAGAAAAAATGTACCTCCAAGTGCTGGTAGACAGTGAAGATGCAAACTTTCAATTAATAAAATGGCGAAACAGTTCTGCAGATGAATTAAAAACATATAAACTCAAAACAGTAACGTTTGGAACAACTTCAGCGCCATTTTTGGCCGTGCGATGCCTCAAGCATAACTTACAAAAATAAGTTTTACATCAAAGATTCTTGGGATTTCAAGGAATTCATTAACAAAATTACGATACCAAAAAACTATATCTTAGTATCACTAGATGTCACATCTTTATATACAAATATCCCTCTAGAATTAGCTAAATAAATAATTCAAAATAAATGGGATGAAATAAAACTATATACAAATTTACCTATGAATGAGTTCTTAACAGCTATAGAATATACATTCACCGCTAATTTTTTACAATATAAAGATGATTGTTATAAACAATTAGATGGTTGTGCAATGGGCTCTCCAATAGCCCAAATAGTAATGGAATTCCTTGAAGTAGTATCTCAACTAAATTATAATATAGCTTTCTTCAAAAGATATGTTGATGATTGTATTGCTGCAATCCCTGAAAACAAATGTAATGAATTTTTGAATCCTTTCAATTCCTTTCACCATAAGTTACAGTTCACGATCGAATTAGAAAATAATAATGAAATAAATTTTTTAGTTTAACTTTAGTGAGAAAATCAAATGATAACAAAATTCTAACAAAATGGTATACCAAACCTACTTGGTCAGGAAGGTATACTAATTTCAATTCTAATATACCTAAAAAATATAAGAAAAATGTTATCATAAATATGATAGATAGAGCTATTCGACTAAGTTCTCCTGAACTGAGAACTATATCTATTACAAAAACAAAAGAAACTTTAATAAGAAATGGTTATCCCATTGATTTAGTAAATTCGATAACTAAAGACAAAATTCATAAATTTTATAACTCATCTGGTGAAATCAATACCAATAATGAGAAATCAAATAATAAACATTACATATCACTACCATATATTAATGGTCTGTCAGAAAAAATTTGTAATATAGTGAAACCTTATGACCTACATATATGTCATAAGAGTTGTTTAAATCAGAAAAGTCTCTTTACAAAATTAAAAAGCAGCGTACCTTTCAAAAAAATAACCCATACTGTTTATTCCATCCCTTGCAAAGATTGCGAAAAGGTATACATTGGCCAATCTTCACAATACCTCGAAAAAAGATTGAATGGTCACAAATATACCAAAAATTCATCAACTGCGCTCAATAAACATGTAAAAGACACTAACCATACATTCGACTACAACAATACAAAAATTTTAAATATTGAAACAAACGACAACAAACGTTTGATATTGGAATCTATTCAAATTAAAAAGAACAATTGTGTAAATGACAAAATAGATTCCAATCTTTCGAAACTTTATAATAATCTAATTCAAACTTAACAAAATTTTATTAGTTTGGAGTGCCACTTTCCACTTGTCTATTTAAAATTCAACCTAAAAAAAGATAAGTATTATTTAATTATGACATTATGAGTAACAATTTTGGGGTTAAATTCCATAGAATTATCTTAAACTTGAATAGTTGATTATGGATAGATCGGAAGTGTTTATCATAGAATAACTAATTCATACAATAATCATAGATATTTATAATTGTACAATCTTAAAATATCTTGTATTTAATCAAATTCAATCCATTTCAAATTGTAATTAGCCGTACATTACTCTTTCACACACAACTGATCCAATGTTTTCTGCAGTTTTAATTGGATCTTAAAACACAAGTCGGCTGCAGACGCATTTCATTAATCGAAATCATCTATTCTTTTCTAAATTACATGGAAACACTAATTCAAATTTTGATAAAGACAGTAAACATTGTCGAAACGTCAAACAGAATTTTTATTTCATTTTCAGTATATATACGAACCAATATACCAAGAAAACATACAAATATATATATATATATATATATATATATATATATATATATATATATATATATATATATATATATATATATATATATATATATGCTGTATTGGGTTGCCGGGATATACTCCGCGTTGTCGTAGATTGGTTTCGATAGAAACCGTTGATATGACGACGTTTCGGCACAATCTCATGTGCCATCTTCAGGTCTTCTCTTCAGGGCTGCTGCTCTGCTTCGAGTTAACTTGAAACTCGAAGCAGAGCAGCAGCCCTGAAGAGAAGACCTGAAGATGGCACATGAGATTGTGCCGAAACGTCGTCATATCAACGGTTTCTATCGAAACCAATCTACGACAACGCGGAGTATATCCCGGCAACCCAATACAGCATACAACGCCCGCGGAAACCTGAAGCAGAACATATATATATATATATATATATATATATATATATATATATATATATATATTTGTATGCTTTCTTGATATATTGGTTCGTATATATACATACAAATATTACAAATGGTTCAAGAATATCAATAAAAGAATATATATATATATATATATATATATATATATATATATATATATATATATATATATATATATATATATATATATATATATATATATATATATATATATATATATATATATATATATATATATATATATATATATATATATATATATATATATATGTAGAACTGGATTCTCGGGTATTGATCCGCGTTGTGTGGTTTCGGTCCTCAAAAGGACCAATTTCACGACGTTTCGGCAAAGTCGCATTTGCCATCTTCAGGTGATTCGACCGTAGAGTCTGGAAAATCTAGTAACTGCCAACCATAGCAGTACTAGCCTACAATCCTTACTTCAAAAAACGACTGAACTTCAGATGAATGTGCGTGAATAGTTGATCTATGGTAGGGCATCGAATCGCATTGTGTTCATCAATGATCTACTATCCTTTCAGAGGTTTATATTTACAAAAATATAAAAATCTGATAGGACCGAAGTGGTGTAATTGGTAAACACCCTGGACTGGAAATCCAGAAATGTGGGTTCGAATCCCGCCTATGGTTCAATCTTTTACGTTTATTCATCTTTATAATCCTATGTTAAATTATCTAAGTTATCTTCATAATTCAGAAAAATTTAATACTATATCTCTTAAGTTACATACACGATAGTGGCCAATTAGGCAAAGAAACTTTAAACTTGTTTATAATTAACCAGAACAATTCTCAGTCAGTTCTATTGAAATATATAAGAACCGGGATGCTGTCATTTGAATAAGAACTGTCAAGTAACTGCCAACCATAGCAGTACTAGCCTACAATCCTTACTTCAAAAAACGACTGAACTTCAGATGAATGTGCGTGAATAGTTGATCTATGGTAGGGCATCGAATCGCATTGTGTTCATCAATGATCTACTATCCTTTCAGAGGTTTATATTTACAAAAATATAAAAATCTGATAGGACCGAAGTGGTGTAATTGGTAAACACCCTGGACTGGAAATCCAGAAATGTGGGTTCGAATCCCGCCTATGGTTCAATCTTTTACGTTTATTCATCTTTATAATCCTATGTTAAATTATCTAAGTTATCTTCATAATTCAGAAAAATTTAATACTATATCTCTTAAGTTACATACACGATAGTGGCCAATTAGGCAAAGAAACTTTAAACTTGTTTATAATTAACCAGAACAATTCTCAGTCAGTTCTATTGAAATATATAAGAACCGGGATGCTGTCATTTGAATAAGAACTGTCAAGTAACTGCCAACCATAGCAGTACTAGCCTACAATCCTTACTTCAAAAAACGACTGAACTTCAGATGAATGTGCGTGAATAGTTGATCTATGGTAGGGCATCGAATCGCATTGTGTTCATCAATGATCTACTATCCTTTCAGAGGTTTATATTTACAAAAATATAAAAATCTGATAGGACCGAAGTGGTGTAATTGGTAAACACCCTGGACTGGAAATCCAGAAATGTGGGTTCGAATCCCGCCTATGGTTCAATCTTTTACGTTTATTCATCTTTATAATCCTATGTTAAATTATCTAAGTTATCTTCATAATTCAGAAAAATTTAATACTATATCTCTTAAGTTACATACACGATAGTGGCCAATTAGGCAAAGAAACTTTAAACTTGTTTATAATTAACCAGAACAATTCTCAGTCAGTTCTATTGAAATATATAAGAACCGGGATGCTGTCATTTGAATAAGAACTGTCAAGTAACTGCCAACCATAGCAGTACTAGCCTACAATCCTTACTTCAAAAAACGACTGAACTTCAGATGAATGTGCGTGAATAGTTGATCTATGGTAGGGCATCGAATCGCATTGTGTTCATCAATGATCTACTATCCTTTCAGAGGTTTATATTTACAAAAATATAAAAATCTGATAGGACCGAAGTGGTGTAATTGGTAAACACCCTGGACTGGAAATCCAGAAATGTGGGTTCGAATCCCGCCTATGGTTCAATCTTTTACGTTTATTCATCTTTATAATCCTATGTTAAATTATCTAAGTTATCTTCATAATTCAGAAAAATTTAATACTATATCTCTTAAGTTACATACACGATAGTGGCCAATTAGGCAAAGAAACTTTAAACTTGTTTATATATATATATATATATATATATATATATATATATATATATATATATATATATATATATATATATGTTCTTTTATTGATATTCTTGAACCATTTGTAATATTTGTATGTATATATACGAACCAATATATCAAGAAAGCATACAAATATATATATATATATATATATATATATATATATATATATTGATGCACGGTATGTTGTCGCCTCCGGTACATGGAAGAGGCGACCTCGCCTCCGGGTCTTCTGATTGAGTTACATTGATATAAAATTTATATATGGGGTGTTGAAATGATAACCAATTCGGATTTCTTGAGAGGGGAAATGATTTCCAAATTTTTAAAAGGTCATATATGAGCAGCACAGAGTGTATCATGTGGCCTCCGAAAATTGTATATATGCGTACACCTTGTGGTCATTGCTGCCTCCGAAGGTGTTGCCACATCACCGGAGGTCATATAGACACCTCCATACCTGCGTGCTGGGTCTTTAATATATGTATACACAGTTCACCTCATATTCTCCTCAACGACTGATGCGCTTTTGATTTCAGCAAAATTAATTAATTCATATTGGTCGGTATCTATGAACATTTGATTTTCTTTCCGACTTATGAACAGGAATTACTCTGAAAGCTTATGGGGAATTCACCCTCACTTAGATACTTATTATAAATTAAGAAGAAAGGATGAGCTAAATTGTGATTATAGTGTCTTTCAAAATAGTCAGGTATTCCATCAGGAATAAAGCTTGGGATGAGAAATCGTATTAATAATATCAGTATAAGAAATGTGAACTGAGGATAAATTATTGAGAGGAATCAAAGCGGGTAGCTTTTATAGGGAGATTGTTCAATTTCTTTTCACAGTATATATTCTGAAAGGAAGAAGAGTTTTATAATATATTATCGAAATACATACAACTCATATAAGCTTTGTTAGTTTTTACTTAATTGTAAAATTCTTTTGATTCATTTATGAAATTATTTTCAGATTCGTGGATACATATTTTTTTATCGTTCATCAAATAGGTCTACACCGTTTCCCTTAGCTCAAAGGACAAATTATAGTCTTCTATATATATATTCTTTTGAATTGCTTATTAGCAATTCCTCTCGAAAATTAGTTTTTGTATACTTTTAGTAATTCGTTTGCACAATGAACATTTTAGGGACCAAATGTCAATGATTCCATTGATAATATCATGAAACTGTGTCATCTACATTCATTTATTTTGAAATACACCTATCTACTTAATAATAATACTGCTATACTGATAATTCGGGTAGGCTTAAATGTTCTAAATAGGATTCGATTTAAGAATTTAGCGGAAAGTGAGTTACGGATAATATTAACTGAGACTTCTGAAGTTGGATTTTAACACTTTGTTGTTTCCTAAGACAGTTAGTTCTTCAGATATTGATGATTTTTATAACTGCGATAGACACATCACCTCCACGTTGTTTAGTTCACTAGTTCTAGTGACAATGTGATACTGTTATGATCTTTACGGTATACAGTTGTACATATCATCAAAAAGTTCAAGGGTAGAAAATTATTTGTCAAACTCGTTTCACATAGTATTATTATTGGATAAGTGAAACTAATTACCTAATCAAAGAAGTTAGTTGGGTAAGCCTAGGACATTTTGATAGAAAAAAAGTTGATTATTTGATAAACTCACAACGCAAGGTTGCATTTTTGTTATTTGGAAAGTTGAAAATTCGTCTCAATCGTGGACGTCGTTTCCTGAAGCTTATAAACTCACGTACAACTACTCCTCGAGAACAGCCCTCTGGTACCAGTAGAGATTGAAGAATATCTTCACTTTCGCCCATTTAAAAGGAACATGTATTTCCGGTATCAGTCAGCTTAATGAATGTAATATCGTTGATATCGAATTCTTTTTTTACATAATTAGATTCAGGATCAACAGTCTCAAAGTTCTGGGTTTAGTCTTCTGAAAAAACCTCACCAGGTTAAGAGTTTCACAATTTGGCCGATCTCAATGATTGCAAGTTATGCATTATTGTAAAATTGAACTGAACAACATCAATACGAGTACCACAAGTCGATAAAGTTTGATCGAGCTTCATAAAATAGGATCAAAGTTATTTAGATTATCAACTTTCTTTGCATTCTCTTTTTATGCTATAAAAGGAGAAGACTCTGTCTCCTGGTTCATAAACTGCACCCTCACATTCTTCAAATTTCGACTACCAACCCTGGAATTTAATATTTTTTTTTCTGTTTGTCTTGATGACTTTGAATTTAATTAGACACCGCACCAGCTTGTAGCCGTTGTAGAAGGTAATTCCTTCCTACAAATGAGTATAGGTCATTCAGGGTAATAGTTTTTGCAGGACAGCAACGAGTTCATGATGGATTATAATGTAGATAAATGCGCTGATTTAAAAACTAAATAATTTTTTCCAAATCTGCGAGCTTCAATTTTTAAACAGTAACTTATTGCAAAATGTTTCAAATACTTGCTATTATCAAAGAACGGTGAGTCGTAAATGAGAAATCTAGATCCAAATCAAACATATTTATAATACACATTTTTTAAGATCACTTACGACCTTTCATTTCTTATTAACAAATTATGGTTTTTATTCATTAATTTTCTAAGAAACTGATAGTTATACAGTGTGTACCAGGTCTTAGTAGCAGAACTTCAACAGTTGATAGAAAATTTGATTTTGAGAAAAATAGTTCCTATCAACTTATATGCACAGGAGCTCAATTTTTGAGATACAGGGTGTTGAATTTTATAAAATATGTCTTAATTTTGTTTGTATCTCCGAAGATAATCTCTTGATTATCATTTCATTGAGATATCTTTATCTCAATGAAATTCAGTACCATGGATGTGTAGAAAGGTTACCACTTTTGCACATAATTTCAGACCATTAATATTCCCAGTGGAGTAGATATAGGTATTTAATAACAATAAATTGACCCGAAAAGTGTTATCATCCTGTATAGGTTACTTTTTAGTAACAAATTGCAGTATTCAACTCTAAACAAATAAGGTCTCTTCCTATTTCTTTGTACCTGGCACCGTTTCACGACAAATTTGATTTTTGTTATTAATACCACCTCCATGAAAATCTGATGAAAATTGGAAAAAGGTTTTCGTTGAAGTTAGAATATCTATTATACGACGTTGCGAATGAACCATGTATACGAGAAAATGGGAATCATTTCGATCAATTTCTTCAAAATTAACACACAAAATTTAGAAAATGGTGTCGTGTTAACTCTTGTAGGTGAACTTACTATTAATTAAAGTACATTGTAGTTATCTGGCTTGAACATTTTTGGAAATAAAAATTTGTTATTCGGCCTTTCTTTGTAATATATCGCTGTACAGATTAGAAATGACAGCTTATTTTATTATTGTCACTCAACGACGCTCTTTAATTTAAGGTTCCTCTATTTCACCGATTTTCATGATCGTGGTAGCTAATCACAAAAATTAAATTAGCCGTGAAATGGTGCCAGGTACAAAGGAATGTCAGAAGGCCTTATTTGCCTTTACAAGGTGATAACACTTTTGGGGTCTATTTATTGTTATTGAATACCTATATCTAGGCCACTGGGAGCAATACCGGTCTTGAATTATGTGCAAATATGGTGACTTTTCTATGCATCCACGACACCAAATTTCATTCAGACATCTTAATTATCTTCGGAGATACTAGCAAAATTAGGAAATTTTCTATAAAGTTCAACACCCTTATCTCAAAAATTAAGCATCTGTGCATATATGTTTATAGGAACTTTTTTCTCAAAATCGAATTTTCTATCGACTGTTGAAGTTCTGCTACTAAAACCTGGGAGATCCTGTATATAAATTCTCATGAGATATGTCACATTAACACATACCTATTATTTTCGTCCTTACGTAAGATTCGGCCTCATGACCATCATCAGAAGACATCTTATTTGTATGCTATTCTCCAAATATCTCTAGACTTCTCCGATAACTGTTATTCGAATTACCGTGAAATTGGAGAATTTGTTTTTTTTATGTTGAGATTGTACAAAAAATAATAATCCTCTTCTGATGATGATCGTGAGACCCAAACCTACGTGAAGGCTAGAATAATGAGTATATGTGTCAGTGTGACCTGTACCCGCGAATTTATTGTAAATCGTACCTGATATTGGCTGACACATGTTGGATATATCAAAGCATTAGTAGTCTTTCCATTATTGGGATATATTACATATTAAGCTATGAATCAACAATTGGAAAAGAACTACCAAATAACTAGCATTTGAAGAGGTTTTTTGACTCAAAACCTCATGCAGTGCCTGGATACGGATACTACCTAACATTCCTATATGCGACTGTCCTAAAATTATTTATTTAAAGTGATTATTTTAACTGTTCAAAAAAAGGGCTTGAAAACAATTAAAATATCTTCATAGTGGAATGTCACATCAACATGCGGTCTTCAGCATTTGATATATTAACACGCTAAACAAAAATTAGTAGACCTAAATCCGATAACCGGAAGCTGAAATATCTTAATTTTATTTTATTGTTCCGGTTTTGTGTCTCAATTGTTGATTTAAAACTTTGTTAGAGCAATTGTAGACTTAAATTAAAGGTGATACGTTATTCTAACTACAAAAAAAGTCTCATAAGATGGGTTGAATATCTTATATGTTCGCGTCACTTAAAAAAAGACCACATTATCACTGCCAGAAGAAAAATAGCGTATACTCGTATATACGAGAACGCATACGCGGTGCGAGTAATAGAACCAAAATTGGAACCGTAGTGCTAGACTTTTTCCTAAGCTCCATTAATGAAAATCAAAATCGGTAAGTGCAGTTACATTTCTTTTAAGTCTGTCGTAGTGAGAGAGGTGATAATATGAACAGATGTTAATAAGTCGCTATTCATTACTTGGACCTTATAATCTCTAAAAACTTCATTTGTAACAGGTCTTTAATAACTAGCCCACAGTGGTACCTTTTTAAATTGTATGTGCACTTTGCATTCATATGCATCTCCCCGCCCGACCAAGTTTAGTCAGATACACGAGAGACGTAGTAACCCTTGCTCAAAAATCTTGAAAGAAGGGTTAAATTTGTTATCAGAACCGTAAATTTTGGGAAAACGGGATTCACGCTTTTTCTATTGATTTCTGAGAAATATTTAAAAAAAATCGCATGTTCCGAAATGTACTGACGACAACTTCAACCCTCCTGTCAACAACATTGAGTAGGGGATCACTGCATGTGTCGAGCAATATTTTTAAGTGACGAAATTTCGGTCGAGGGGATTGCATATGAACGCAGAGTGGATAGTTCTGAGTTAAGTCATCTGCAAAGACCTCACTAGGCAAAGAGTTTCACAATTTGGCTGTTCTCAATAATTGCAAATTATGCGTTATTGTACAATTGCATTCCTGAACAACATTAATACTGGTATTATACGTTTGATAAAGTTTGATCGAGCATTAAAAAATAGAATCAAAGTTATTTATATGATCAAAATTTTTTTTCATTGTCTTTTAATGTTACAGAAGGAGAATACTATATCTCCTGGTACATTACCTACAACCTCACATTCTTCGAATTTCGACAACCAGCCCTGGAATTTTTTTTTCTAATTGTCTGATTCCAATCAGGCACCAGCTTTTAGTAGTTTTTCAAGGTAATTCTTAACAATTCGCCTTCTGAGATCGTGTTCAATGTCCCTCCTACAAAGGAGTATAGGTGTCATTCGGGGTAACTTTTAAAATAGTTTTTGCAGGACCGCAGCGAGATTATGGTGGATTATAATATAGAAAAATACGCTGATTATAAAACTCAATATTTTTTGCAAATATGCGAACTTCAGTGTTTAAATGGTGTTTTATTCGCGAAATGTTTCCTATTCTTGTTATTATCTAGGAACGGTGAGTCTTAAATAAGGAATCTCGAATAGAATTAGAAGTATTTATAATACATATCTTTCAAGATCACTTACTACCTTTAATTCCTTATTAACAAATTGATGTTTTAACTAACAATTTTTTTTCTAATAAGCAAACAGTTAATTTTAGACGATAGTAGCTGAAACATGTTGGGATATATCAAATTAATTGTACTTTTTTATTGTTTGGCTATTCTGCATATTAAGATATTAATTAACAATTGAAAAAAACATTAGTAGCAAATCACTAGCCTTTGAAGAGGTTTTTTGAATCAAAACCTCCAGCAGTACCTAGATAAGGATAATAACTATCAGTTCTATATGGACCTGCACAAAAATTATGTATTTACTTAATTGCTTTAGGAGCAATCGTTGACTTAAATCAAAAGCAATACGTTAATCTAACTACAAAAAAAGTCCTATAAAATACGTTGAATATTTTATGTTTGCATCACTTGAAAAAGACCAGATTATCGCCGCCAGAAGAAAAATATCCTACACTCGTATATACGGGAACGCATAACGCGGTGCGAGCGATAGATCCAAAATTCGAACGGCAGTGCTAGAGGGGGGATTGCATATGGACGCAGAGTGAACATATAATTTCTGTGAAAAACATACCACTGTAAGCTCATGAAATGCACGTGGTGAATAGAGACTTGTCAAAATCTGTTCATATTATTATTCCCCTCCTTTCCTACTATAAACTCAAGAGAAATGTACCTGCCTATACCGTTCTTAATAAATGGCGTTTAGTAAAATAAACCTCCACTTCTGCCGCTAGAATTTTGAATATGTCGCTCACACCGCTCATGCGCTTCCATACGCTACTGTCCGTCAGGCGATGATAGACTGACCTTTTTGAAAGTGATGCAAACATATAAAATATCTAACGGATTTTGTAAAACTTTTATCGTAGTAAGGTTAACAACGTATTACCTTCAATTCGACTCAAGTTTTGCTCCACAAAATTTAAATAAACAATTGTGAGAAAACCGGAGCAACACAGGAAAAATAGATATTTCAGCTTCCGACTATAGCATTTGGGTCTTCTTAGGCGTGAAGTTTTCATTTTGCGCCAATATATTGATTCGAAGACCACTTGTTAATACAACATTTTACTACAGAGATATTCTTTTTGTTCATGTAGCCTTTCTTAAACAATTGAACAAATGCTTTGAATTGATAATTTCTGTGTAGGACGATATATGATTGATAGGTATTATCCATATTTAGCCATTGCAGGGGGTTTTGAGTGAAAAAACCTTTCCAAAGACTGGTTTCTTTGAATTGTTAGTTACTAGCTTAATATGCAATATATCCGAAGAATAATAGAAATACAACTTCTGTGATGAAAACTCAATATTTTTCAGCTATTATGTGAAAATAGTTATAACTTTCTGAAAAAGAAATTGTTAATCAAAACATTAATTCGTTAATGACAAATTAATGGTTGAAGATAAAAGGTTGTAATTGATCTTAGAAGACCCGCTTTTTAAATACCTTCGAATCAAATCAGATATTTCAATTTACAACATAGCGTTAAATCCCTAAACAAGATTATGAGGATAAAATGTCAGTATTTATTAAACGAAATACGTAAAGACCCAACTAACCTTTTTCAATTAAAAACAAAACAATTCCTACAAAATGGTGAAATTTTATTTCTAGTGGTTCCGAAAAATATAAACTCATTAATAGCAGTCCTTGCTCTCCTAAACTACACGGACTTATTAAAAATCATAAAGAAAATGCCCCCATACGACCCGTAGTGTCTCACATCAATAGTCCGAAAAGGGACCTTGCAATCAAATTAAATCAGAAATTCAAGAAATTCACTAATTTTGAACCTAAATTTACTGTTAAAAATTCTCTCGAATTGTCCGAATTAGTCAAAACACACCATATACCAACCTATGGTTTTTTAGTTTCCTTTGTTGTTTCAAACATGTTTTCAAATATTCCAACTTCAGAATGTAAGTCTCTAATCAGGAGCATTTTAGATAGATCACATATTAGCCCTTTAATTCAAAATAAAATAGAACTCGCGTTTGACCTATGCTTGAGTCAAAACGATTGTCAATTTAATAATAAATTGTATGTACAGAGTTCAGGTCTCGCTATGGGTAACCCATTGAGTTCACTATTAGCAGACATTTCTATGTCTGATCTGGAGGACAAAATTATGAACTGCACATCAGCAAAAAAACATATTCAATTTTGGTATAGATACGTAGATGATGTACTTGCTTTCTTCAAAGGAACATCCAGACAATTAAATTCCTTTCTTTCATTCATACCGGTGTCAAAAACTGTAATAAAAATATCCTCAATGTACAGATAGACCTATATCAAAGTGATCTTTTCATGTGTCTTTCAAACCACTCTTAAAATAATTCTTAGAATATTAAATTATAATCACACTATTTCACAAATTGTTACCTTGTTTACTATGTAATACTGTACTGTTTTTCAAACCGCTCTTCAAATAATTCTTAGAATATTAAATTATAGTCACACTGATTCACAAATTGTTGCTATGTTTACTATATAATACTGTGCTTTCCTAGGATGTACCTATTTTTGGAATTTCCGTTGATCCCTTAATCTCAACCCTACTCAACTCTAGTCTATTCATACTTGAACTGTTTCATTTATTTCTTCATAATTTCCTAATTGTTTGATGATGGCACTTCGGTGTTGAAACTATAGTTACGTTTCCACGTTATCATTAATAAAAGTGGTATAAAAACGAAGTAGTTATTATTTCATATAATCAAAATGATAAATTACCATAAAGTAACGACTTCCACCATTGATTTTTTGAGAGCTGTATTATGGAAAGAGCATTCTTTACATTATGAATTTCGCTGTGGTCCTTTAGAAACGAAAAAACTCTGATTTTTATTTTTCCCCTACTACTCCAAGCACACCCAAACCATAATTTTGTATCCGGGAGACCTATTCCTGTGAATTTTACTCTATTTTTGCAAAGAGCCGCATCACGTCTTCCCATTTTTAACATTATGATTCGACTATGCGAGAACATATTCACTGTTATGTTCGATTGTTACAATCAAAGCGCAACTAGCATAAGCCGAATGTCCACAGTGACGATACATACAGTTCTCACTACGCCAACGAAGATGTCGGCGAAATGTAAAGACTCGCTCGGATGAGATAACTTCACATAATGCTATCTTTGAATAATATCAGCCTTCAATGGAAAGCACTACAAATTAAAATATCAAGGATATACCACATTCAGAATTGAATTATTATTTCAAAATACTAGATATGTGTTGGATATTTAGGTGCATTCTAATTTATAAACGAATGAAAATTACGAAGAACATTCAGAGGTTATGTTACCATAAATATTCATCGAATAGTGTGATACTATATACAGTAATTACAATTGTTGGCTTGTAAATGTTAAATGATTGTTGGTACTGACTGCATATTTTCAAAACATCTTAGTTTTTGATGACATCGTTATATGTGACTGCACTCATTTTATAATTCCGCGAGCTTCACATACTCATAGAAATAATACGAACATTACCTCTTTCCCGACGTTGCCATTTAGCGGAGGCGGCAGCGTAACGTATGTGATGCAAAAATAAGATTTATATAATCGGAGGCGACAACGTGCCCTCCCCATAAGTTTTGTTCAACACCAGCGCCAGCGGTATATACCGGAACTAAAAATTTCTTTTGTGAGTATAGAGAGTACTTTGTGGCCTCCGACAAAAATTTCGGTTTAGGGCTCTGGAAAGCCTACTGAGGCCAGAGGCAATGAAAACATGCGAGAACGTTGTCGCCTCCGAATTCGGAGGTGACAACGTCATATATGAGGTGTCAACGTATCTCCAGTATCTACTTTGGAGGCTACAACGTACCCTTTATGAATATATATATATATATATATATATATATATATATATATATATATATATATATATATATATATATATATATATATATATATATATATATATATATATATATATATATTTGTATGTTTTCTTGGTATATTGGTTCGTATATATACTGAAAATGAAATAAAAATTCTGTTTGACGTTTCGACAATGTTTACTGTCTTTATCAAAATTTGAATTAGTGTTTCCATGTAATTTAGAAAAGAATAGATGATTTCGATTAATGAAATGCGTCTGCAGCCGACTTGTGTTTTAAGATCCAATTAAAACTGCAGAAAACATTGGATCAGTTGTGTGTGAAAGAGTAATGTACGGCTAATTACAATTTGAAATGGATTGAATTTGATTAAATACAAGATATTTTAAGATTGTACAATTATAAATATCTATGATTATTGTATGAATTAGTTATTCTATGATAAACACTTCCGATCTATCCATAAAATCTAGTTCGCCTAGATTTTCCAGACTCTACGGTCGAATCACCTGAAGATGGCAAATGCGACTTTGCCGAAACGTCGTGAAATTGGTCCTTTTGAGGACCGAAACCACACAACGCGGATCAATACTCGAGAATCCAGTTCTACACATTACGTCCGCGAGAACCTAAGAAGAAACATATATATATATATATATATATATATATATATATATATATATATATATGTAGAACTGGATTCTCGGGTATTGATCCGCGTTGTGTGGTTTCGGTCCTCAGAAGGACCAATTTCACGACGTTTCGGCAAAGTCGCATTTGCCATCTTCAGGTGATTCGACCGTAGAGTCTGGAAAATCTAGGCGAACTGACGCTTACTTGGAGGGACAGGTATTTATATCCCCCGTTATGTTTGACCTTTGGACTTTCGAACTATTTCACGCTTGGTTGATTTCTACGTGTTTGGCTCCGAGTGACACGTTTGGATGACGTCATTGCGACGCTGGAATCAGCCGGAAAGTTTCCGTGACCTGTTGCACGTGCACTGGATATCATGTTCTCTCTTGTTTTTGGTTTTATCTTCCGACTTTCTAAAGCGGGTTTCCATGTTGCTGGTAATCTTAGTCCGTCATCTCGTTTGTTAAGACTATGTGGACGTTTCTCGATCTCTATTGCCTCCCTGGTTATTCTGGTGTAGAAGTGTTCAATGTTGGCTAGAGTCTTTGTGCCGCTAAAGTTGATCATATGGCCAGTACTTCTTACATGTTCAGCTAGTGAAGACGTGGTTTCGTTTTTCGACACAGCGTTTGCATGTTCAGTCTTTCGCACATCAATGCGTCTGTTGGTCTGCCCGATGTATGTCTTTTCACAATTACCACATGGCACCTCGTACACTCCTTGGCATTCTAGAGGAATTCTGTCTTTTGGATTCCGAAGAACATTTTTGATTTTCCTATCTGTTGTGAAGGTTGTTTTGATATCATGACGGCTCAGTATTTTGCAGATTTTGTCAGTTGTGCCTTTTATGTAAGGTAGAAAAGCGTTTCCCACTGGTTGATCTTCATTGTTGACATCCTTCTCATTTTTGCGTTGAGAGTTATGAATCTGTTTTCTTGAATAGCCATTCATCCTAAGGGCTGTTCGGATGGTTTCCATTTCTCCATCGAAGTTCTCCGCATCAGCGAGCCGTTTTGACCTTGTCATGAGGGTATTTACGACTGATTGTAGCTGGGATGGATGGTGATGCGAGTTACTATTCAAATATCGGTTCGTGTGGGTCTTTTTTCTGAATACTGTATAAGAAGAGCCGAAGAGAACAACCAATTACCATTTCTAGATGTTTTGGTAACAAAGAAAACTGACGGCAGTTTGGGACATACAGTATTCAGAAAAAAGACCCACACGAACCGATATTTGAATAGTAACTCGCATCACCATCCATCCCAGCTACAATCAGTCGTAAATACCCTCATGACAAGGTCAAAACGGCTCGCTGATGCGGAGAACTTCGATGGAGAAATGGAAACCATCCGAACAGCCCTTAGGATGAATGGCTATTCAAGAAAACAGATTCATAACTCTCAACGCAAAAATGAGAAGGATGTCAACAATGAAGATCAACCAGTGGGAAACGCTTTTCTACCTTACATAAAAGGCACAACTGACAAAATCTGCAAAATACTGAGCCGTCATGATATCAAAACAACCTTCACAACAGATAGGAAAATCAAAAATGTTCTTCGGAATCCAAAAGACAGAATTCCTCTAGAATGCCAAGGAGTGTACGAGGTGCCATGTGGTAATTGTGAAAAGACATACATCGGGCAGACCAACAGACGCATTGATGTGCGAAAGACTGAACATGCAAACGCTGTGTCGAAAAACGAAACCACGTCTTCACTAGCTGAACATGTAAGAAGTACTGGCCATATGATCAACTTTAGCGGCACAAAGACTCTAGCCAACATTGAACACTTCTACACCAGAATAACCAGGGAGGCAATAGAGATCGAGAAACGTCCACATAGTCTTAACAAACGAGATGACGGACTAAGATTACCAGCAACATGGAAACCCGCTTTAGAAAGTCGGAAGATAAAACCAAAAACAAGAGAGAACATGATATCCAGTGCACGTGCAACAGGTCACGGAAACTTTCCGGCTGATTCCAGCGTCGCAATGACGTCATCCAAACGTGTCACTCGGAGCCAAACACGTAGAAATCAACCAAGCGTGAAATAGTTCGAAAGTCCAAAGGTCAAACATAACGGGGGATATAAATACCTGTCCCTCCAAGTAAGCGTCAGTTCGCCTAGATTTTCCAGACTCTACGGTCGAATCACCTGAAGATGGCAAATGCGACTTTGCCGAAACGTCGTGAAATTGGTCCTTCTGAGGACCGAAACCACACAACGCGGATCAATACCCGAGAATCCAGTTCTACACATTACGTCCGCGAGAACCTAAGAAGAAATATATATATATATATATATATATATATATATATATATATATATATATATATATATATATATATATATAAAACTAATAATAGTAGGATTGCGTAGCAAGTAAAAGAGAACTCTTTAAAGTTTGTCCAAGCTTTCGGAAATATTTATTTCCATCCTCAGGGAAACTACAATAGTTACAAGGATAAAATTGTTATAAAATAACCTATATGACTTACAACTTTGATGAGGTTGATTACAGAGATGTTAACATTCTGATGGAAAACGTTCACAGCGATGAGGATGATGAGTAATAAATTATATTTGTGAATCATTTGAATTGAAGATTAGTATACTTTATAAGATTAATATATTCCAATTACGACAGATATTACAACAACCACGCGGTTTTAGAAGTGACAACAGAATATTCAACCTAACCATAGAATTGACACGTCACACTGAAATATGCATCAAGCACAATGCAATTAATTGAGGAGGATGTCATCATCTATGATTTGAATGGATATTCTATTATTCCTGTCAACGTTATTATTTGATAAATTTATGTCTAAGGTCAATAAATAAGAGTAAATTTCACTCAAATGGTTAATGTCTGTTTTTTTATTTATGCAATTCTTTTCTTCAAAAATGTGTGCCATTTCTAAAAAGGATCTTTTATTTGAGAGTGTCTCACTAGCTAAAACCTTCACTGATTCAAAATTCATACAATGGTCAAAATTATTAACATGTTCAGCCAAAGCACATCTTTCAGGATGTAATCTACAATCGCTTTTATGAGAAGTGATCCTGGCACTTAAGGTTCGTGCGGTTTGTCCAACATACTTCTTATCACAGTTAAGACAAGGAATACTATAAACAACATTCGTTTGTGACGTTAGAGGAGTTTTATCTTTTAATTTACTATGTAAGGTTTTTATCGTTAAAACTGTTCTAATTGCTATTTTAAAATTTGAGAGATTATGAAAAATTCTGGATAATTTAGGAGTGATCTCCTTAATATAAGGTAAAGATGTGAATGTAATATGCTCTGGTTCAATATTAACTGCACTGCCATCAATGACATTGTGTGAAGAGTTCACCACTGTTAACAAATCAGGGACAGACGAAGTATTAAACAAAATATTCTTTACCATACTTGAAGGGGGTATGCGTTATCTATGAAGAGGTTCAAAAGGATATTTAAATTTTTATTATGAAAACTGATGTCAGAAATTCTTAACACTCTATTTTTCATTTGTTTGACTAAATTCACTTCTCATAAAAGCGATTGTATATTACATCCTGAAAGATGTGCTTTGGCTGAACATGTTAATAATTTTGACCATTGTATGAATTTTGAATCATTGAAGGTTTTAGCTAGTGAGACACTCTCTAATAAAAGATCCTTTTTAGAAATGGCACAAATTTTTGAAGAAAAGAATTGCATAAATAAAAAACAGACATTAACCATTTGAGTGAAATTTACTCTTATTTATTGACCTTAGACTTAAATTTATCAAATAATAACGTTGACAGGAATAATAGAATATCCAATCAAATCATAGATGATAACATCCTCCTCAATTAATTGCATTGTGCTTGATGCATATTTCAGTGTGACGTGTCAATTCTATGGTTAGGTTGAATATTCTGTTGTCACTTCTAAAACCGCGTGGTTGTTGTAATATCTGTCGTAATTGGAATATATTAATCTTATAAAGTATACTAATCTTCAATTCAAATGATTCACAAATATAATTTATTACTCATCATCCTCATCGCTGTGAACGTTTTCCATCAGAATGTTAACATCTCTGTAATCAACCTCATCAAAGTTGTAAGTCATATAGGTTATTTTATAACAATTTTATCCTTGTAACTGTAAATTATTGTAGTTTCCTTGAGGATGGAAATAAATATTTCCGAAAGCTTGGACAACCTTTAAAGAGTTCTCTTTTACTTGCTACGCAATCCTACTATTATTAGTTTTATTCCTATCTAGTCAGCAACGACTACCCTTCCTCTAATCAACAGGCATGGGATTTTATCAGTATATTGAAACTACATTTGGAAACGCGGCGTTGAGATGTTTGAAATCATGGTCAAAAACAAAAATGAAACTAGCCAGAGAATCAAATAGAAAATGTTTCCTTTTACAATGCAGATTGCACAACATCCTCCCAGCACACATTACTTCATCCACCAGACCGATTGAAAATTTATTGTCAAGACAAGAAGCACACTCTCTCCAAACTTCAAAATCACAGGTTAGGAATGAAACTACTCAATATAGAAATCTCCTCAAATCATAATTTAGTGAACAAACTTCATACCTTGTTATTGTCATTAAAAAATAAGATAATTTCACTCGCCTCCGAATTAATTTTCCATAAAGTCAAAATTAAAAATATAAACAAATTAAATAAATTGAAACAATTACAAATAAATCAGATAAAAATAAAATCAAATAATAAATGGATAAAAAATATTTCAAATACAACCATACCTGAAGATGTTTCTGCCTTTTTAGCCTTGGGTCCAAAATTTAGCATAGACATACCTATCAAGAATATTTTAGCAGATGTTGATTACATTACGTCCACTATCTCAGACACCACTGAGCGAAATATCATGATAGCCAGAATAACAAATATCATCACTAATCATATTCATAATTCCAACAATCCGACATCTATTTTTCATAACTTATTGTACAAATCAAAAAAATTCTTAAAAAACAACTCAAATTTAATTTTAACATTATCAGATAAAGGTAATGTAACCGTAGTGATGGATAAAGAACAATATCTAACACTGTCATTGAATATTATTAATAACAATTCTTCTTACGTGGAATTAACTAAAGATCCAACTACTTCGATTCAAAGAAAAGGAAATGCGATTATAAAAAATTATATGACACAAAACAAATCAATGACATTACAAAAAAGAAATTGACGTGTTATAATGGCATTTCTCCGAAATTTTATGCTTTACCCAAAATACACAAACCAGTTCTTTCAGTCAGACCAATAGTCGATTCAATTGGTGCTCCTACAGCAGCAATTGCCTCCTTCTTAACAATTATCTTGACTAAAGCATACGATTTTGATAATGAATATTACATAAAAGATTCGTTTGAGGTATCTGAGAAATTTAACAACACAATATTACCACCTAATCATATTTTGACCAGTTTGGATGTGGTCTCCTTATTCAGTAATGTTTATTTAGAGGCTTGCCAAAGAGCAATCCACAAACAATGGAGCAGTATTAGCCTGCAGTGTAATATCAATGAAGAACATTTCATAACTCTTTTAAACTTCCTTCTTGATAACACATATTTCTCATTTAATAACAAATTTTATAAACAAACGTTTGGAACTCCCATGGGGGCTTCAATTTCACCAATTTTAGCAGCCTATGTGATGGATGATATATTGGACACAGTATTACCAGTTTTATCGTTTAAACCACATTTTATTAAAAAATATGTAGATGACATCATTATTTCTCTACCTAACAATTGTATTGATGAAATCCTTGACACCCTTAATAGTTTTGACCCTCATATACAATTCACCATCGAAACTGAAGATTGTGCACAGTCAGTACCATTTCTAGATACAAAATTCATAAGAACAAGTGATAATAGAATTTTAATAGATTGGTACAGAAAACCTTGTAGTTCAGGTGTTCAGGTAGATACATAAACTATATGTCGTATCTAAACAATCTATGAAAGTGAATTTAGTCAAACAAATGAAAAATAGAGTGTTAAGAATTTCTGACATCAGTTTTCATAATAAAAATTTGAATATCCTTTTGAACCTCTTCATAGATAACGCATACCCTTCAAGTATGGTAAAGAATATTTTGTTTAATACTTCGTCTGTCCCTGATTTGTTAACAGTGGTGAACTCTTCACACAATGTCATTGATGGCAGTGCAGTTAATATTGAACCAGAGCATATTACATTCACATCTTTACCTTATATTAAGGAGATCACACCTAAATTATCCAGAATTTTTCATAATCTCTCAAATTTTAAAATAGCAATTAGAACAGTTTTAACGATAAAAACCTTACATAGTAAATTAAAAGATAAAACTCCTCTAACGTCACAAACGAATGTTGTTTATAGTATTCCTTGTCTTAACTGTGATAAGAAGTATGTTGGACAAACCGCACGAACCTTAAGTGCCAGAATCACTTGTCATAAAAGCGATTGTAGATTACATCCTGAAAGATGTGCTTTGGCTGAACATGTTAATAATTTTGACCATTGTATGAATTTTGAATCAGTGAAGGTTTTAGCTAGTGAGACACTCTCAAATAAAAGATCCTTTTTAGAAATGGCACACATTTTTGAAGAAAAGAATTGCATAAATAAAAAAACAGACATTAACCATTTGAGTGAAATTTACTCTTATTTATTGACCTTAGACCATCGACATATACATATGGACTGCGCGTGGCAATGATAAGCGCGGGTAGTGCCGGCGTGAGAGAGGGGAAAACGAAGAGGACTAATACTGTCTTCATCTATCGGTTCGGGACGTAAACATACTAGCTACAGTCATGTTGCATTTCCATGGCAAGGCAGCGGCCAATAAAAACGCGATAGATAAAGTAGATAAAGACAGTATTAGTCCTCTTCGTTTTCCCCTCTCTCACGCCGGCACTACCCGCTCTTATCATTGCCACGCGCAGTCCATATGTATATGTCGATGCCTTAGACATAAATTTATCAAATAATAACGTTGACAGGAATAATAGAATATCCAATCAAATCATAGATGATGACATCCTCCTCAATTAATTGCATTGTTCTTGATGCATATTTCAGTGTGACGTGTCAATTCTATGGTTAGGTTGAATATTCTGTTGTCACTTCTAAAACCGCGTGGTTGTTGTAATATCTGTCGTAATTGGAATATATTAATCTTATAAAGTATACTAATCTTCAATTCAAATGATTCACAAATACAATTTATTACTCATCATCCTCATCGCTGTGAACGTTTTCCATCAGAATGTTAACATCTCTGTAATCAACCTCATCAAAGTTGTAAGTCATATAGGTTATTTTATAACAATTTTATCCTTGTAACTGTAAATTATTGTAGTTTCCCTGAGGATGGAAATAAATATTTCCGAAAGCTTGGACAACCTTTAAAGAGTTCTCTTTTACTTGCTACGCAATCCTACTATTATTAGTTTTATTCCTATCTAGTCAGCAACGACTACCCTTCCTCTATATATATATATATTTCATACTCATATATTTAACCTGCAGAGTTGTTCGAAATTGAAGTGACCTCATCGAAGTGTGAAGATACATTGTGAAGATTTTGTGTTCACTCTGTGGTGTATGGTGTGAATATTTAAACTGTACGTATAAATCAAGCTTAAAATAGTGTCAATACAATACGAATAAGGAAAATACATCAACTTTTGATTTTTAAGGTTCCTTTAAGAAATGCTGCATCAACGAAAAAATAGGTGGGAATTGTAGTTAAAACTTCATATCAACTACAGCTAACCGTTTTTGTAGTTACAAATTTACAAATAATAATGAGAATTTCACACCGACAATTTTCGACCAATGAAATACTTTTATTTTGACTTGTTGCCATGCCAATGAAAAAGTTTCAGCGGATATTTTTTTTTTAGGGTAGAGAAGCAAAATTATATTGGATATTTTTTGACGTTTAACAAATGAGTTTGAAAGTGATATAATACATAACAAAACAACCGTTCACAAAAATAAATTAAATATTTAAATTCTTTCGATTTATTATTAAAATCTATATTTTATTCAATTTCATAACATTTAAATGTTTTTGATATTCCTCTTAGAAATTCTCTCTTCGTAATAGCGAATAGCAAAGAACAGAAGACTCTAAATTTACCAAATGTTTGTGTTCGAGCAAATAAATGTAATATTTTGAAACCACTTTGTTAAATTTATTCTTGCCAATTCTGTTAAATTTTATAAATGTTTGCAACAGCTTTCCTTGGATTTTCTTGAATAAACCTTACGATTTGCCACATTTAACATTTCTGGTGAACAATTAACTCCAGTAAATGTGGTAGTTTGGAATGGAACATTTTTAGGTGAACAAGCCTCGTAATTTTTAAAACAACTCATTGTTACAATATAATCTGAGACGATTGATTTTGTACAAAATAAAGAGAAAGTACAACAATGACATTTGTCATGGCATCTGTCATAGCCATAGCCGCCTATTTCCATTAAGCAATATTACTATTTTATGATTATGTGATTCGCTTAAAAAACAGTACTATCGTTTGCTAAAAACAAATATAATTCCTCCAATTTTGGTAAATCAACCCAAAAACATAAAAGAGACTATATGAAATCTATTTAAAATAATTTAACACAATTAAAGTGAGTGGATAAAAAGATATTTGAATTTTAATGTAAATCAGTTGCCAAAAGAAAACCATTAGTTAAAAACACATAATTCCACCAATTTTAGTAAATAAAATGTAATTCAATAAAATGTAATAAACCATATTTAATCCATTTCGAACAATTTTGCACAACTAAAGTGGGTGGATCAAAGATTACAAAGGTCCATAAACTGCCTCCATACACTTGCCCTTGATTTTTTTGTATTTTCTGGAATTATATGTAGAATTTATCTCGAATTTCTGGAGGATCTTCAATTCCGTGGCGAAACATTATAAATTATAACCATACAATTTAAGCATGAAAACACCACAAGTTTTTTTGACGTTCGCACTCGCATACATCAAACTCTCAAAATCCTATAAATAAATTATGGCATTCCTTCGTAATGTCTCGTATTTTCATGACAAAATGTAAAATAATATCACATTGAAATTATTTTGAACTAATTTTTCTTCGGGGTGAAATTCTCTTACCGAATATCCCGAGTACACAAATTAATTTCCGGCAATTTTGCACATGGGATATTATAAGTGATTATTCATATAAAGGGCTGGATAGACATCGCAAACAGCCAAAACTGACTCTGCTTGCAGGTGGTGATTAAAAAGGACAATTCTTAGAGCAAGTTGATGTATTATGAACTCCACAATCACCAAATGATGATCATCGTATTATTTTATGCTCTAAATGATATGTAAGAGATTGAAATATGCTTAACAATTTTGTTTAAAAAATAATTTTATTATTTATTTCATCTTTTACATGTTGAAATGTGAATGACTCCACATAATATCGCGCTTCCGGAGAGTAGGTTTCTCTCGAGGATGGTGGATATCCATTTTTTCTTTTATTTTAAATAAATACATGCAGTTACTATTTTTCTTCGAACATTACAATTGTTCATGAACTGCATTCAAGATTACAACTAATTTGTATTATTCGATATAAAGTAAGTAAAAACCCCAATTTTGTTTATAACAGTTTATTATATAATAATGCCTCAAAACTGCAATGGCATTTGTTACCCTGTTGATTATTTTGCAAGTAGAGGATCGTAAAACTTCAATAAAATGAGCAACTACAATTTGCATGTTACCACTACCTATGAGCATGATATTTGAGATTTAAAATCAGTTGAAGTAAAGGAAAAGGTGAAATGCAACCTCCTCTGAAATCAATCACATATTCAATAAATCTCATGTAGTCAGATAAGTTATTATACCATAACGGGTTGTTGATTATTTCCAAAAAATCCAACGAATTGTGTTTCATATTCTTCCTTTTCTTATACGTTTTAGTCCGTTCCACATAAGTCTCATTATTATCTTCAGAATTGGCAGAACTTGTATGGTATAACCAATTCTTAGACAATAAAACTTAAATTATGATGTAAGAACACTTTAAAGAAATGGTATATAACCAAATCCAGCTTAACCATCATTAACGAGTGATGAATGTCACATGATCAATCGATCACAGTAGATACAGTGGACGCGTTCTGGACCAGGAAGTGTGACGTCACTTCCGGTCTGTGCTCCGATGTTTGCTATTATCAGGTCTCCACTTCCGGTCTGCGCTGGCGATGTATGTTATCAGGTAGATAACGTTATCGGCTAGATAGCGTTATCAGTGATTGTGAGTCACCCGGATGGGCATCCAGTGTGTGTAATTAGTGTTATCAGGTAGATAACGTTATCGGCTAGATAGCGTTATCAGTGATTGTGAGTTACTCGGTTTGTGCTGACGATTGGCATTCGGTGTTTGTAATTATTGTTTGAATGTATATACAGGGGGTTTGTAAAGAGTATGTTATGTTGTATATACAGGTTGTTTGTAAGAGAGGTCCTAGACACGTGGTGTCATGGCAGCTATCACGTGATCCTTCGGTGTCATGGCGTCTGTCACGTGATCCTTCGGCTATCAACGAGGTGTCATGGCGTCTGTCACGAGGTGTCATGCTATCTGTTGACGATTGGCATTCGGTGTTTGTAATTATTGTTTGAATGTATATACAGGATGTTTGTAAAGAGTGTGTTATGTTGTATATACAGGTTGTTTGTAAGAGAGGTCCTAGACACGTGGTGTCATGGCAGCTATCACGTGATCCTTCGGAGTCATGGCGTCTGTCACGTGATCCTTCGGCTATCGACGAGGTGTCATGGCGTCTGTCACGAGGTGTCATGCTATCTGCTGACGATTGGCATTCGGTGTTTGTAATTATTGTTTGAATGTATATACAGGGGTTTGTGACGTCAGTTTATACTAGCACGTGTAATTGAATACAATGGAGTCATTCATCAGGTAAACAAATAACAATAAGTGATATACTATAGTCTAGACTTGCTAGTAACCGAATTTAATTGTCGTTTCATTAGTCATTACTTACGTAAGCAGCTGTGAATACAATGGAGTCATTCATAAGGTCAACAAATAACAATAAGTGATATACAAGTCTAGACTTGTTAGTAAGCGAATTAGAACTGAGAGTTATGTTGACTACGAATTCAATTCTCGTTTCCTCAGTAATCTGTTACAGCTCAAACGAAACACATCGTTCTCATATATCCTGTGTGTGCTGTCTTTTATTGAACGGAAAATGTAAGTTTAATTCAATTATTTAATTCACTGCCATAAAAACATACTTGTTTCGTCTATTATTCAGAATAAACCTCTTATTAGCATTGAAACAGTTAAAAAATTATTCAATTCACATTCATAAAATAACAAGTACAAAATTGATTAATTATCTTTTATAAAATGACTGTTGTTCCAATTGTGTGTGTGTGTATTATACGAATTTAAAAATCCTCAATTTATATTCATATTGTTTCAGATTTATGATGGATCTAACAAAACTTAATCATTGTGCTCTTTTGGAGAGAAAACCATTGAGGAGAGTTCCAGAACTCGAAATCAATAAGCATTATACAATACTTCAAGCGAGAGTAGTAAGAACCAAATTTGGTGAATCCGTATTGCTCGAGTTCGATGAATTCTCTATGTTCCTACCCAATCGACTGACCAATCAGATTATCCCAATTTTGGAACAAATCAACATGAAACCTTGTTTGATTTTGATATACAGGGGAAAAGAGGATGTTAACAAAAGCAACCCGGCTTTTAAACTTGAATTTTTGGAGCTCAAGTAATAAGAAATCTAAGGTATGATGTTTATACTAGCGTGTGTACATAGTCGATGAAATCATCAGTATTAATATGTCTCTTGAAGAATACGCACGTAAATTGGAAGAATTAATATGTCTCTTGAAGAATACACACGTAAATTGGAAGAATTCGGTGCGAAAGTAAAAGCTTTGAGTAGAGATTTAAAATTTTACGAAGATGAAAATATCGCTATAAGACAATTGAATAGTTTAAGTATTGGCGGAGAGGATGGTTATGTTAGAACCCAATTTCCTAACCTCAATTTTGAATGGAATCCTGTATACAAACGTTCCGAATCGAGTGGAACGTATTTATATATGTCTCAGGAAAGACCTGAGAAATGAATGTAATCGAACAGAATGGCAACCAATGAATTATCAAATGATTAACGAAAATCAACTAGAGGTAATCACATACATAGTTCTCGAAACGATGCAGACCACCACCACCACCACCAATAACACATTCAATTATAAGCTCAAGCTATTATTTCCAAATGGTACAGAGGGGGATATTATGAAGTGGCAAACATTCACACCATCACCTACATCTGGCAAAATGATCCGACAATCATCATGTTTACCACATCTCGTACAAAAGACATCATCTGCAATAGAAGGAGAAATCCCCAAAATTTTCGCAATGTTGTATTTTATTTTATCTTCTTTATCAGTGTTAGTATTGGAAATGTTTGTTAAAAATGTGAAGAAAGCTATTTTCCATTTAAATAAATAATAATTATTATATAAAGGAGGTGCTTTATTGAAACAAACAAAAGATTGATAATAATAATATTTCAGAATAAAATACATATCATTTAGGTAGTATTACATTCAGAAACCACTGCTGTAATTTATCCACATGGTGAACTGCACACATGTATTTTCCACCATCATTACGATGATTCAGACAGGTCAAATTGTTTGTTCGCTCGAATTTCCCCGTTTCACATTGAGTACCATCGAAACTATGAACATCTACGATGTGTGGGTAAATATCCAATTCTATACACTTCTCAAAAATTCAGCTTTTTGCTGTCCTCGGACATAAATATAGTCGACTGCACACAAGAGAATCGATTTAAGAATATTATTCATTTCTTCATAATCCACATTCCCAGATACATAATCGAGTCCATGATAAGACTTTTGTAAATACCATACGGATTTCCGCTCCTTTGCATTTAGCGATGAATAAGATGTGTGCGGTTTGAATAAGGAATAATGACGTTTGAATCCAATTTGTATACACATTTCTTTTGGATGGAAGGCATCGTCAATGAAGAACCCCTGAATGTCAACTAATGCGATTCTCATGATGATGCGATTCGCTTGAAGTTTCGATTTAGACTGACTGATGTTTAATTGAGACTCTTGACAATTCCGGTGAGGGGGTAGTATTCCATCAAGCAATCGTGAATGATGATGCAATCTGCCTTGGTATTGGCTGGAAATCCTTTATCCGCTTCAATCTCCAATCGTATGTCGACTGTTGATGATTTTACCGCCTCCTCTTGTCTAGAACAATCGATGATGTAAAGCGCGCGTTTTTTAAATTCATCATAAGCCAATATGGGATGTTTTGTTGTGGAATTCGTGTAGCTGGGATAGAAATCGGTATAGTTTTGGTGGGCTAGAACGAAATCTTCCTTGGCAAAGTCCAAGTTTATCCGTTCGTTAGGCCAATACTCTCCGTTCAGCGATAAGCGGATACTTGATATATCCACATGATCGAATATTGTAGCTTTCACATTGTTACGTTTATTGGTTTGGAAAAATACGATAACATACCGTGGTTTTTCGACGGACGCGCTAGTTTTCACGTGCAACTCCATCTGAAATGTCGAACATAACCTACAAAATTGGAAAAAAGCGGTTTTTCTTAAATAATTAAAAACTATAGCTCGGATCGGAAAAAGTTAAAGGAGAAAGTTGTAGGTATCTGTGTGTTGGGTACTTCATTCAGAGAGATCTCTCTGACTTCATTACGGATCACATTTTATGCAATTCTCCATAAATGTAATATCTATATAGTTCAAGCAATACATGCATAAATTAATAACTGAAAAAAATATATGAGCGTATAGCAAATTAAATTTAAAGGTGGTTCATGCAACTCGATCTGAAATGTCGAACATAACCTAGAAAATTGGAAAAAAGGAGAAAGTTGTAGGTATCAAATAGATAATTATCGATATCTTTCTTTCCGAGTTATATTGAAAACCGTTGAAAATTGGGGTACGCTTCCATATGTATTGTTTCCTGTACATGGCAAGCTAAGATAGCACTTTTTTTCTTAATTTGAAATATTGACTATTTTTCAAAATATATCGATTTTTCGAAAAAGACGCTCTCATAAATTGGCTAGATCTTCTCAGCAAATGGTCATTGAGTAACGATTTGGGGCTTATTTTCTTCATGAAGAGTTGTCCTATAACTTTATCGAAGAAACGTAGCGATTTTTTTTAATTTTGAGGGTGAAAAAAATTACTTTAAAAAAAAATTTCCTCTATTTTGATCATGTTTTCAATTTTAATTTTAGAAAAATGTCTTTAACGGAAATCAATTTGTAACATCTTTTCACGAATTACCTCCGGCTGCCGGAGTGTGAGGAAGCACTGCGCGCTCGCACTGAAAACTGATTTTGCGCGTTCAAAGTGGCTTGTGCTTGCAAAATCTTCAATGTTTCAGCTTCTGGATAACATACAAAAATCTTTTCGAACTTAATCTGGGGAAGCTCGATGAGATAAACACGAATATCGTATTTATTTCAGTCTTAGAATCTCGAATATATTTATTTTTTACATTTCCAATTTGTTTTACTTTTTATGTCATTTAAATTACGATTTATTAACAAAACAGTATCTTCAATGTAATATCTCAACTTTTTTTGCTCAGGGAATCATACAGACGTTATGCTTGCGGATCTCTTTAACAATTATTTAATTATTTCAGTAAATATTTCTTTATGATACAAAATTATTATAACTAACCTTATTTGATCATCATCATCAATTATGATGGAGGTGATAGGAGTAAGTGGGAACTGTCTTTTTTGTTTATTCCTATTGATATGTTGGAAGAAATCATACGTCTACAAGGATGTATCTAAGAGAAACGTGAAATAATTAATGAATTTTTAAAAAAGGGTATTTGAATAAAAACTCAGATGATTTTCATCGTTTTACACGATTGTCAATCATTATTTAAATCAATCTAGGAGAATGAAGATGCTACGGGTGTAGGATCGAAATCAACTTGTGAAGATTTCGTCAAATTTCATCTTCAGAATAACGATGATTCTCAGAGAGATTATTGGTGTGAAGGTTTGCGCGATAGCGATTTTGTTATGTTTGTTCGGCGCAATTTTGCAAAGGATGGTTCAGAGGAATTGTTAGTGTGAAGGTTCGCGCAGGACTTAAACCACATCGAATATCATAACACCTCCAATGCGAATTCATTGATAGGAATTTTTCATGCATTGCAGACATTTCGAACTCTTCTAAAATCAGATCTAACACTATCTTTGGAGTAAATTTTGTTGCAACCCTTTAATATTTATTCACGCACGCGCAAATCATACAACATTGTATTTTACGCTCAAACTGAATTGTTCGTAGAGCGCTTCTTTAAACGTTCTAATAATGCGTCCTGCGTTAGAGGCTTTTTCATAGAATAGGTATTGCAATGATTGATTTTATGTTTTTCCATTTACTTGTGATGAAAGTGTTTATAGAAGAATTATTTTCTAGGATCGCCTTGCAGATTCCTAGGTTTACGATGTTATTTCAGGAATATCAAACTAAACGCTTTCCGAACCTCGAAACAAGTAAACTTGAAAATGTAACATATAATTCGATTATATCAATATTTCAACATCCAACTCTGAATACATGGACTAGAATTTTGCGAAAAGGAAATTGATTAAAATTGTGAACGAAGCTCGGATCGGAAAAAGTTAAAGGAGAAAGTTGTACGTTGATAAAGATCCACATGTTCACATGTTATATAAAAATCTAATGAATAGTTTAAAATATCAGAATGTTTGAAATATCGATGATTCCGATATTATATTTGATTGAGTATACTGATGTTGTAGCTATATAGCCTTCTATCAATAAGCCGATGAACTATCAGAGTTGAATGTCAATGTCAATGTTAGTGTACCTGCGTCATCACATTCTGTTCATACTGATATGAGAACGCAAACGCGTGTGAGTGTAAACGTAAGTAGGGTGAGGGGGTATTGTAAAGCAGTGTCTGACAAAAAGACATGAGATGAATATTTATGGAAATAAACTACATTCTTAAAATAATCAAATTTATCGTTCTATAGTAGCATTCGCGGTTAAACGGATGTTTGTGAAATATATCGCTAGCGTATTAAGATTGCAACGATGTGCGTTAGAAGCCGCAAATATTTTGATAATCAACAATTGACCAGGCTCGGACTGGCCCCCAGACATTTGTTTCTCCATCGAACACGCTTCAAAAATTCCACGATTGTAGATATACATATATGCTAGGCATTATGTCGATAGAACAACATGTTATTAATCATTCTATGCTTCCTCGGAAACCAGGCGAACGAATATCTAGAGCACAAAGCAACCTATACACTCATGTGATCGAGGTTAGCGATCAGCAAGCGTGACGAAAGCGTGACGAAAACGACTCGAAAAACGATTAAAACGACATGAAAAACGATTTAAACGACTCAAACGACATGAAAAACGATTAAAACGACATGAAAAACGATTAAAACGACTCGAAAAACGATTCAAACGACATGAAAAAACGATTAAAACGACTCGAAAAACGATTCAAGCGACCCACAAACATGACGAAAGCGTGACCAAAACGACTCGAAAGCGTGTGGGTCGTACAAGGCGTGGCAGCCCAACGAAATTCCACTAGTTAGTGTTTGTAACATATAGTTAGAACTCACATAATTCCGTACCTATGTTTTTTACAACACTCATTATTTCGCCGAACTTCAAACTACATTCCGCTCAATACATTCTTTTTAAAGATATAGCTTTTCACTATAGCGATAAGGCTCGAGGCAGACAGAGATTATCTTTATTATTTATGGCGATAACACACCTTTGCGTCGGGCACATTCTTCTTCATCGAATGTATTGTAGTTGGCTCCCCGGCCTCTGCCTACAGCCATTCTCATCGATGTTACGCCTAAACAAAAGGTCTCGGAATTAAGACCACAAGAATTAGATTGATAAATTGAAGAAATCCGAGCCCATATTTCGTCTACTGTAACTTCGCTAGCCGCCTTGAAATCAACCCAGCCTGGGCCACGAGCGAAGTCTTTCGAGCAGAATGTGAAGCCCACCTGATCGGTAGGTCTCAAACCTTCTGTTCCTCGCTGAATTATACCTGTCAGGGCATCTTTTATCCAGCTCACAGGTTCTTCAACCTCCATCATAATTGATGATGATGATCAAATAAGGTTAGTTATAATAATTTTGTATCATAAAGAAATATTTACTGTATGAAAGACTAGTTGTGATTGAAAGGAAATTTTTGATGTTTTCACAACTTAAAAATATCATTTCCACTAATTTCAATGAACCAATTTTTCTTTCAGATCAATATTCATTGATTATGAAGTTAACTTTTTCAGATCTTAATATTTTTTGAAATAATTTCGTTTTGATTTCTCTATTAGTTATTGATTAGATATAATTTTTAATTTGATTCAGAGGAATTTTAATGTTTTCAAAACAAAGAAACACATTTTCTCCTAATTTCAATTAGCGAACCAATTTTTCTTTCAGATCAATATTCATTGATTATGAAGTTAACTTTTTCAGATCTTAATATTTTTTAAAATAATTTCGTTTTGATTTCTCTATTAGTTATTGATTAGATTTCATTTTTTCAATTTTAATTTGATTCAAAGGAATTTTAATATGTTTTCAAAACAAAGAAACACATTTTCTCCTAATTTCAATTAGCGAACCAATTTTTCTTTCAGATCAATATTCATTGATTATGAAGTTAACTTTTTCAGATCTTAATATTTTTTTAGAATAATTTCGTTTTGATTTCTCTATTAGTTATTGATTAGATTTCATTTTTTCAACTTTAATTTGATTCAAAGGAATTTTAATGTTTTCAAAACAAAGAAACATATTTTCTCATAATTTCAATCAGGGAACCAATTTTTTTTTCAGATCAATATTCATTGATTATGAAGTTAACTTTTTCAGATCCTAATATTTTTTTAGAATAATTCCGTTTTGATTTCTCTATTAGTTATTGATTAGATTTCATTTTTTCAATTTTAATTTTATTCAAAGGAATTTTAATATGTTTTCAAAATAAAGAAACATATTTTCTCATAATTTCAATCAGGGACCTTTCCTCATTAGCAGTTCAAGTTTCTCATTTGATAGCTCTGAAAATTCTTCCGTTAAAATTTCGAAATCATCTCTTTTCAGATATGATGTATGATTTGATGGAACAACTAGCTTATGGTAGGCTGGATCCTGAGAAATGAAGTCTTCAGTTTCCTCACACGGCTGTGTAAAAACCATCGTTTTGTTAATTGAACGGAATCTGTTCGCAGACAGCCGTTTTATCGCAGCCACGATTTGTCAACTAAACACAATTAACGCAAGCTCCCATGAGATAAGGTATAATGATTTATTTGTTTCGTACAACCGTTTTCGATAACAATTTCTGCAGCGTAATATTTTTCATAATGTTCACAAACATACAGGCTGAAACCTCACACTTCTGAAGGTGTCTTTATATATATCTGGAAGAGTTTTGGTTGCAGTGTATTTTGAGGCATATTGGCCGTTGTCGGTTTTCCATACAGGCTTTGTACACCATTTATTGCAACGGTATAGAGCGATAAGGTAAATGCAGTTTATTTCCCCACTGAAACCTTTCAACTATTTGCTTGACAGAGTCTGTCAGCCTACACAAATATGTTTATATGAGGCTGTGTAAAAACGGTTTTGAATGATTGTTTTTACGGAATCTGTCCGCAGACACCCATTTTATAGAAATTTGTCAACTGAACATAATTATTGCAAGTCTCCATAATGTGAGATAAGGTACAATGATTTATTTCTTTCATACCACGATTCAAAACAGATATAATACCGTTTAACCACGAATGTTACGATAAGGTGCATTAATCTTAATACAGTTTATTTTTCCACTCTCAACTATTTGCTTGCCAGCCTTCAGGTCCAAATATGTTTATATGCAGCTGCAATTCTCGCTATACCACTCTGGCAGTGGCTTACAGGGGCGTACTCTTGAATTCAAAATTCGTGAGTTACCCCATTCTGGAGAACCTGTGAGCTGGATAAAAGATGCCCTGACAGGTATAATTCAGCGAGGAACAGAAGGTTTGAGACCTACCGATCAGGTGGGCTTCACATTCTGCTCGAAAGACTTCGCTCGTGGCCCAGGCTGGGTTGATTTCAAGGCGGCTAGCGAAGTTACAGTAGACGAAATATGGGCTCGGATTTCTTCAATTTATCAATCTAATTCTTGTGGTCTTAATACCGAGACCTTCTGTTTAGGCGTAACATCGATGAGAATTGCTGTAGGCAGAGGCCGGGGAGCCAACTACAATACATTCGATGAAGAAGAATGTGCCCGACGCAAAGGTGTTATCGCCATAAATAATAAAGATAATCTCTGTCTGCCTCGAGCCCTATCGCTATGGTGAAAAGCTATATCTTTAAAAAGAATGTATTGAGCGGAATGTAGTTTGAAGTTCGGCGAAATAATGAGTGTTGTGAAAAACATAGGTACGGAATTATGTGAGTTCTAACTATATGTTACAAACACTAACTAGTGGAATTTCGTTGGGCTGCCACGCCTTGTACGACCCACACGCTTTCGAGTCGTTTTGGTCACGCTTTCGTCATGTTTGTGGGTCGCTTGAATCGTTTTTCGAGTCGTTTTAATCGTTTTTTCATGTCGTTTGAATCGTTTTTCGAGTCGTTTTAATCGTTTTTCATGTCGTTTTAATCGTTTTTCGAGTCGTTTTAATCGTTTTTCATGTCGTTTTAAACGTTTTTCATGTCGTTTGAGTCGTTTTTCGAGTCGTTTTAATCGTTTTTCATGTCGTTTTAATCGTTTTTCATGTCTTTTTTCGAGTCGTTTTAATCGTTTTTCATGTCGTTTTAATAGTTTTTCATGTCGTTTGAGTCGTTTAAATCGTTTTTCATGTCGTTTTAATCGTTTTTCGAGTCGTTTTCGTCACGCTTGCTGATCGCTAACCTCGATCACATGAGTGAATAGGTTGCTTTGTGCTCTAGATATTCGTTCGCCTGGTTTCCGAGGAAGCATAGAATGATTAATAACATGTTGTTCTATCGACATAATGCCTAGCATATATGTATATCTACAATCGTGGAATTTTTGAAGCGTGTTCGATGGAGAAACAAATGTCTGGGGGCCAGTCCGAGCCTGGTCAATTGTTGATTATCAAAATATTTGCGGCTTCTAACGCACATCGTTGCAATCTTAATACGCTAGCGATATGTTTCACAAACATCCGTTTAACCGCGAATGCTACTATAGAACGATAAATTTGATTATTTTAAGAATGTAGTTTATTTCCATAAATATTCATCTCATGTCTTTTTGTCAGACACTGCTTTACAATACCCCCTCACCCTACTTACGTTTACACTCACACGCGTTTGCGTTCTCATATCAGTATGAACAGAATGTGATGACGCAGGTACACTAACATTGACATTGACATTCAACTCTGATAGTTCATCGGCTTATTGATAGAAGGCTATATAGCTACAACATCAGTATACTCAATCAAATATAATATCGGAATCATCGATATTTCAAACATTCTGATATTTTAAACTATTCATTAGATTTTTATATAACATGTGAACATGTGGATCTTTATCAACGTACAACTTTCTCCTTTAACTTTTTCCGATCCGAGCTTCGTTCACAATTTTAATCAATTTCCTTTTCGCAAAATTCTAGTCCATGTATTCAGAGTTGGATGTTGAAATATTGATATAATCGAATTATATGTTACATTTTCAAGTTTACTTGTTTCGAGGTTCGGAAAGCGTTTAGTTTGATATTCCTGAAATAACATCGTAAACCTAGGAATCTGCAAGGCGATCCTAGAAAATAATTCTTCTATAAACACTTTCATCACAAGTAAATGGAAAAACATAAAATCAATCATTGCAATACCTATTCTATGAAAAAGCCTCTAACGCAGGACGCATTATTAGAACGTTTAAAGAAGCGCTCTACGAACAATTCAGTTTGAGCGGAAAATACAATGTTGTATGATTTGCGCGTGCGTGAATAAATATTAAAGGGTTGCAACAAAATTTACTCCAAAGATAGTGTTAGATCTGATTTTAGAAGAGTTCGAAATGTCTGCAATGCATGAAAAATTCCTATCAATGAATTCGCATTGGAGGTGTTATGATATTCGATGTGGTTTGAGTCCTGCGCGAACCTTCACACTAACAATTCCTCTGAACCATCCTTTGCAAAATTGCGCCGAACAAACATAACAAAATCGCTATCGCGCAAACCTTCACACCAATAATCTCTCTGAGAATCATCGTTATTCTGAAGATGAAATTTGACGAAATCTTCACAAGTTGATTTCGATCCTACACCCGTAGCATCTTCATTCTCCTAGATTGATTTAAATAATGATTGACAATCGTGTAAAACGATGAAAATCATCTGAGTTTTTATTCAAATACCCTTTTTTAAAAATTCATTAATTATTTCACGTTTCTCTTAGATACATCCTTGTAGACGTATGATTTCTTCCAACATATCAATAGGAATAAACAAAAAAGACAGTTCCCACTTACTCCTATCACCTCCATCATAATTGATGATGATGATCAAATAAGGTTAGTTATAATAATTTTGTATCATAAAGAAATATTTACTGAAATAATTAAATAATTGTTAAAGAGATCCGCAAGCATAACGTCTGTATGATTCCCTGAGCAAAAAAAGTTGAGATATTACATTGAAAATACTGTTTTGTTAATAAATCGTAATTTAAATGACATAAAAAGTAAAACAAATTGGAAATGTAAAAAATAAATATATTCGAGATTCTAAGACTGAAATAAATACGATATTCGTGTTTATCTCATCGAGCTTCCCCAGATTAAGTTCGAAAAGATTTTTGTATGTTATCCAGAAGCTGAAACATTGAAGATTTTGCAAGCACAAGCCACTTTGAACGCGCAAAATCAGTTTTCAGTGCGAGCGCGCAGTGCTTCCTCACACTCCGGCAGCCGGAGGTAATTCGTGAAAAGATGTTACAAATTGATTTCCGTTAAAGACATTTTTCTAAAATTAAAATTGAAAACATGATCAAAATAGAGGAAATTTTTTTTTAAAGTAATTTTTTTCACCCTCAAAATTAAAAAAAATCGCTACGTTTCTTCGATAAAGTTATAGGACAACTCTTCATGAAGAAAATAAGCCCCAAATCGTTACTCAATGACCATTTGCTGAGAAGATCTAGCCAATTTATGAGAGCGTCTTTTTCGAAAAATCGATATATTTTGAAAAATAGTCAATATTTCAAATTAAGAAAAAAAGTGCTATCTTAGCTTGCCATGTACAGGAAACAATACATATGGAAGCGTACCCCAATTTTCAACGGTTTTCAATATAACTCGGAAAGAAAGATATCGATAATTATCTATTTGATACCTACAACTTTCTCCTTTTTTCCAATTTTCTAGGTTATGTTCGACATTTCAGATCGAGTTGCATGAACCACCTTTAAATTTAATTTGCTATACGCTCATATATTTTTTTCAGTTATTAATTTATGCATGTATTGCTTGAACTATATAGATATTACATTTATGGAGAATTGCATAAAATGTGATCCGTAATGAAGTCAGAGAGATCTCTCTGAATGAAGTACCCAACACACAGATACCTACAACTTTCTCCTTTAACTTTTTCCGATCCGAGCTATAGTTTTTAATTATTTAAGAAAAACCGCTTTTTTCCAATTTTGTAGGTTATGTTCGACATTTCAGATGGAGTTGCACGTGAAAACTAGCGCGTCCGTCGAAAAACCACGGTATGTTATCGTATTTTTCCAAACCAATAAACGTAACAATGTGAAAGCTACAATATTCGATCATGTGGATATATCAAGTATCCGCTTATCGCTGAACGGAGAGTATTGGCCTAACGAACGGATAAACTTGGACTTTGCCAAGGAAGATTTCGTTCTAGCCCACCAAAACTATACCGATTTCTATCCCAGCTACACGAATTCCACAACAAAACATCCCATATTGGCTTATGATGAATTCAAAAAACGCGCGTTTTACATCATCGATTGTTCTAGACAAGAGGAGGCGGTAAAATCATCAACAGTCGACATACGATTGGAGATTGAAGCGGATAAAGGATTTCCAGCCAATACCAAGGCAGATTGCATCATCATTCACGATTGCTTGATGGAATACTACCCCCTCACCGGAATTGTCAAGAGTCTCAATTAAACATCAGTCAGTCTAAATCGAAACTTCAAGCGAATCGCATCATCATGAGAATCGCATTAGTTGACATTCAGGGGTTCTTCATTGACGATGCCTTCCATTCAAAAGAAATGTGTATACAAATTGGATTCAAACGTCATTATTCCTTATTCAAACCGCACACATCTTATTCATCGCTAAATGCAAAGGAGCGAAAATCCGTATGGTATTTACAAAAGTCTTATCATGGACTCGATTATGTATCTGGGAATGTGGATTATGAAGAAATGAATAATATTCTTAAATCGATTCTCTTGTGTGCAGTCGACTATATTTATGTCCGAGGACAGCAAAAAGCTGAATTTTTGAGAAGGAAGTGTATAGAATTGGATATTTACCCACACATCGTAGATGTTCATAGTTTCGATGGTACTCAATGTGAAACGGGGAAATTCGAGCGAACAAACAATTTGACCTGTCTGAATCATCGTAATGATGGTGGAAAATACATGTGTGCAGTTCACCATGTGGATAAATTACAGCAGTGGTTTCTGAATGTAATACTACCTAAATGATATGTATTTTATTCTGAAATATTATTATTATCAATCTTTTGTTTGTTTCAATAAAGCACCTCCTTTATATAATAATTATTATTTATTAAAATGGAAAATAGCTTTCTTCACATTTTTAACAAACATTTCCAATACTAACACTGATAAAGAAGATAAAATAAAATACAACATTGCGAAAATTTTGGGGATTTCTCCTTCTATTGCAGATGATGTCTTTTGTACGAGATGTGGTAAACATGATGATTGTCGGATCATTTTGCCAGATGCAGGTGATGGTGTGAATGTTTGCCACTTCATAATATCCCCCTCTGTACCATTTGGAAATAATAGCTTGAGCTTATAATTGAATGTGTTATTGGTGGTGGTGGTGGTGGTGGTGGTCTGCATCGTTTCGAGAACTATGTATGTGATTACCTCTAGTTGATTTTCGTTAATCATTTGATAATTCATTGGTTGCCATTCTGTTCGATTACATTCATTTCTCAGGTCTTTCCTGGGACATATATAAATACGTTCCACTCGATTCGGAACGTTTGTATACAGGATTCCATTCAAAATTGAGGTTAGGAAATTGGGTTCTAACATAACCATCCTCTCCGCCAATACTTAAACTATTCAATTGTCTTATAGCGATATTTTTATCTTCGTAAAATTTTAAATCTCTACTCAAAGCTTTTACTTTCGCACCGAATTCTTCCAATTTACGTGTGTATTCTTCAAGAGACATATTAATTCTTCCAATTTACGTGCGTATTCTTCAAGAGACATATTAATACTGATGATTTCATCGTCAGGGTGACCCATTTTGGGTACTTTTGCGGGGTATCTTCTTTATTTTTAAAGATAGAGAGTTGCGGTTTTCGCGACACTGTGCTACTTTTTCGTAAAACTCAAGATGCCGTCAACAGAATTTTCATAGCCCTTTTAGTTTTAAAGATACAGGGCATTTCTGAAAATGTTGCATTTTGTGACCCCCCTCGTATCTCCGTTATCCTTCAACTTATCGAAAAGGTAAAATAACATTCTAATAGGTTTTTTTTCCGTAGAATGCAGTGGTGTAGATAACTTTTGTTACATATTTACTGTTTTTGAGTTATATAGCAAACTTATGTTTTTTTAAATGGAACATCCTGTATATTTATAGACTATAAAATTTGTCTTTTTTTACCTTTTCAAAAATATATGATAGTATAAACTTTTTTTCAGAAACACGCAAATAATTGACAATTTTTAGAAATTAAATACATGTTTTAATTGTAGGCCATTGATATTGTTTATGACAAGAAACAGAAATAAACATCAAATCTCTATCGCATTTAAGCTGTTTATTTTCGTTCTTTTGGTATCATTATTCGATAGATATTTATCAATTTTTTCGAATAATGGCAGTTTACGAAAATTATGAGAAATATGATATGATGGTATGTTTTATACAGAGTAATGAAAATTCTGAAGAAGCTTCGGAATTATATTTCCAAAGGTGAGTAAGCTATTATGGCTATGAAAATCTCCGTTTAAAAGCAAATTTAGTTGAGCACGGATCATTTGTTCACCCGCGCCCTAAAACATACAACAAAGAGAACAGGGAAAGAAAAGAGATAGATACTTTAGGATATATAGAAGCAACATCTTCGTCCTCATGTAGAAAAATTTAGAAGGAAATTGGTGTGCCAAAAACTAACGCTCAGAGGATCTTGAAGAAATATAAGTATCATCCATACAAATTTAATATACTACAACATTTGCATCCTGGCGATGCCGAGCGCCGGGCACTGTTTTGCCAGTGGTATTTGCAACAAATCGATGCTAACGATTTATTTGGCAGACTTGTTTTTTGGTCAGACGAATGCTTTATTTCAAGTGCTGGCATTTTCAATCGTCACAATACCAGGAACTGGCGTAGTGAAAATCTGCATTTAATGTTTGAAAGGGCACAACAAGGACGCTTTGGAGTTGAGGTTTCATGTTTTATTTTGGGTAGACATATAGTTTATAAGATTTTTGAAGGAGGTCTTACAGCACGTAGATACCTAGAAATCCTTGAAGAAGTTATTCCAGAACTGCTCGAAAACATTCCATTAGCCCAGTATAATGCTGTTTACCTACAGCAAGATGGTGCCCCAAGTCATAACTCTAGGCTCTTAAGGGCCTTTCTAAATAATAACTTTCCTCAAAGATGGATGTGTACCAACGGACCTGTTAGATGGCCTCCACGATCACCAGATCTCTCAATTTTAGATTTTTTTTTATGGGGTTATATACAAAATGAAGTATATAAAACTCGATATGACGGCATTGCAAAACTTCGAGAGGCAATTCATTTAGCTTTTCGAAATCTGCGAATGAGAACAATGGTTCTTTTGAACGCTATTCAAAGAATCTCAAAGATGTGCCAATTTTGCATTAGAGAAAATGGTGGTCAATTTGAACATCACATTTAATTTTTTTTAATAATGTTATTTTTTTGTGTTTTTGTTATATTGTCACTTTACGCCACAAAACTGTTGTTACAAACTTACTGTTAGAAAAAGATCTATGGGAATTTTTTTTAATAGATACCTATATACAAGGTATCCAATTATTTGTTAGTAATATGTAAGTTGCACTTGTTTATTATTGTTATCCATAGCCTACTATTAAAATATGTATTTAATTTTCTGAAAATTGTCAATCATTTGCGTGTTTCTGAAAAAAAGTTTATACTATCATATATTTTTGAAAAGGTAAAAAAAAGACAAATTTTATAGTCTATAAATATACAGGGTGTTCCATTTAAAAAAACATAAGTTTACTTTATAACTCAAAAACAGTAAATACGTAACAAAAGTTATCTACACCACTGCATTCTACGGAAAAAAATCTATTAGAATGTTATTTTACCTTTTCGATAAGTTGAAGGATAACGGAGATACGAGGGGGGTCACAAAATGCAACATTTTCAGAAATGCCCTGTATCTTAAAAACTGAAAGGGCTATGAAAATTCTGTTGACGGCATCTTGAGTTTTATGAAAAAGTAGCACAGTGTCGCGAAAACCGCAACTCTCTATCTTTAAAAATAAAGGAGATACCCCGCAAAAGTACCCAAAATGGGACACCCTGTACACACGCTAGTATAAACATCATACCGTAGATTTCTTATTACTTGAGCTCCAAAAATTCAAGTTTAAAAGCCGGGTTGCTTTTATTAACATCCTCTTTTCCCCTGTATATCAAAATCAAACAAGGTTTCATGTTGATTTGTTCCAAAATTGGGATAATCTGATTGGTCAGTCGATTGGGTAGGAACATAGAGAATTCCTCGAACTCGAGCAATACGGATTCACCAAATTTGGTTCTTACTACTCTCGCTTGAACTATTGTATAATGCTTATTGATTTCGAGTTCTGGAACTCTCCTCAATGGTTTTCTTTCCAAAAGAGCACAATGATTAAGTTTTGTTAGATCCATCATAAATCTGAAACAATATGAATATAAATTGAGGATTTTTAAATTCGTATAATACACACACACACAATTGGAACAACAGTCATTTTATAAAAGATAATCAATCAATTTTGTACTTGTTATTTTATGAATGTGAATTGAATAATTTTTTAACTGTTTCAATGCTAATAAGAGGTTTATTCTGAATAATAGACGAAACAAGTATGTTTTTATGGCAGTGAATTAAATAATTGAATTAAACTTACATTTTCCGTTCAATAGAAGACAGCACACACAGGATATGTGAGAACGATGTGTTTCGTTTGAGCTGTAACAGATTACTGAGGAAACGAGAATTGAATTCGTAGTCAACATAACTCTCAGTTCTAATTCGCTTACTAACAAGTCTAGACTTGTATATCACTTATTGTTATTTGTTGACCTTATGAATGACTCCATTGTATTCACAGCTGCTTACGTAAGTAATGACTAATGAAACGACAATTAAATTCGGTTACTAGCAAGTCTAGACTATAGTATATCACTTATTGTTATTTGTTTACCTGATGAATGACTCCATTGTATTCAATTACACGTGCTAGTATAAACTGACGTCACAAACCCCTGTATATACATTCAAACAATAATTACAAACACCGAATGCCAATCGTCAGCAGATAGCATGACACCTCGTGACAGACGCCATGACACCTCGTCGATAGCCGAAGGATCACGTGACAGACGCCATGACTCCGAAGGATCACGTGATAGCTGCCATGACACCACGTGTCTAGGACCTCTCTTACAAACAACCTGTATATACAACATAACACACTCTTTACAAACATCCTGTATATACATTCAAACAATAATTACAAACACCGAATGCCAATCGTCAACAGATAGCATGACACCTCGTGACAGACGCCATGACACCTCGTTGATAGCCGAAGGATCACGTGACAGACGCCATGACACCGAAGGATCACGTGATAGCTGCCATGACACCACGTGTCTAGGACCTCTCTTACAAACAACCTGTATATACAACATAACATACTCTTTACAAACCCCCTGTATATACATTCAAACAATAATTACAAACACCGAATGCCAATCGTCAGCACAAACCGAGTAACTCACAATCACTGATAACGCTATCTAGCCGATAACGTTATCTACCTGATAACACTAATTACACACACTGGATGCCCATCCGGGTGACTCACAATCACTGATAACGCTATCTAGCCGATAACGTTATCTACCCGATAACATACATCGCCAGCGCAGACCGGAAGTGGAGACCTGATAATAGCAAACATCGGAGCACAGACCGGAAGTGACGTCACACTTCCTGGTCCAGAACGCGTCCACTGTATCTACTGATCACAGTTTCTTACTTCCCTCAGTACATAGTGTAAAGGAAGTATTCAGATTTTTGTGGATATATAAGCACGGAAAAATCTATTTCTGGACGTGTTATTAATAATATTTTTCATTATACCTACTTCTTTAAAAACGATAACATAAAAACAAAATATAATATAAAAAAAGACATACAGAAAATAAACAACGATGACAATAGAGTGTTTGGCATGTATGACGCTTTTCCATGGTTACTCTCAAATTATTTCAAAAGTGATTTGTTTTAAAAGAGTCTGTCAGATAAGGTTGAGAAATATTACAGAAATTCATCTAAGTTTTGAAACATTTACGTTTTGAAACATTTGATTTGAAATACAAAATAGGCACATGTCGAATATCAGATAGCACATAGAAATTCTTAAATTTATTTTACTTTGCTGTATATTTCTATTTTGAAGCCATATATTCGGTATTTTTATTCAGCGCACGCAAAGAATCGGAGATCAGGAAAACTTGTTTCCGTCCGCCAAACCGAAACAGCCCATCTTATTATTACTAATATACATGAAAATGAGGTGTTTCCAATGGAGTATAATGAAAAAACAGATTATACTATAGAGCGAAAAATTCCTACAACCTGACAGCAGGTGTTAAAGTACTGAGGACCTTTAGGTAACATTTAGGTCTTCTAAATTTGCGATACAACCAGTTTATAGATGTGAGAAGAAGCTAAAAAAACGTTGAGGCAACATCTTTCATAAAGTTTCCGACCTCAACAAATCTGGGATTTACAAAATCGATTGTGAGTCGTGTTCAGAATGCTATGTGGGTTGAATCAGAAGAAGTAATATCTTAACTCAGTCTAAAGGAACATTTTCACACATGAAGAAAAATAGTGGTGGAAAATCAGCGTTTGCCGAACATATTTTGAATACAGATCATACCATTTCTCAAGAAAGTTTATCATTTTCAAAACACAGTGCATACAAATACGTAAGTAATTTAGAAGGGATGGGAATCTCCAGGTGAGGGTAACCCATTGTTTACATCATAATCCTCAAATAGTATTCAAACAGGCACATTTTGATTCATAATTTAGTTTACTCTGATGATAGCTACTTGGTAGCCAAAAGGGCCTCAGTATTTTAAGAGTTTTTTTAGTGGATAAGGGTAATTATCTCTCATTTATAGTGTTATAGTATATCCACAGTGTAAACTCTTTCATAGTTTGTTCGTTGAACAATGTTTCAATGTTTTTCATTGGTTTTTGTTGCTGTTTGTACCAAATTAATAGGATATTACGTTGTGCACATTCAATTTATCCCCTGTAATCTCTTTCTTTTTCGGTTTTACATTGTTTTTGCTTTTGCTGTAAAATATACACACATTTAAAATGCACAGTTACATGACTCAGGTTCTGGTATATAAGGTGAATAAACCTTTCAGAGACCACGGAAGCATCGGATATATTGACATAAAATTACTGGGGAAGGATATGCATATATAAATGAACCAAGAATAAATAAGAATATAAGAATTTCACCTGAATTTCCTCAAAAAATTTCGTGAAATTTTTTTTTGAGATTTCAGAGAAATAATATAAAACCAGACGAACGAAATATGAGTAAGATTAATTAAATATAAGCAATTAATCAAAGTACGACTTAAATACCAATATATTGATTCATAAAATTATAAGTTTAAAATAGAGTATTTCGTAGCAGTTCCAATATATAAATATAGTTCAGTAGTAATCCCAATATATAAAATCATTTGAATATATTTCATTCATGAACATAACATAAACTTAACTGCATATAAACTGAGATATAACTTAATTTCTCTGATCTAAGATTTCTCTAATTTTTTACGGGGAATATTCGATATAAAATCATTTATTGAATTTTTCAATAAAAAAAATTACTGTGTATGTTCTCTGGTAGGAAATTGAATGCAGTGGGGCCTGAAAAACTATAAGATCTCTGCTCTAAAACTTTGAGTATTTGTGGAATGGTGTGTTTGTTTCTGTTGCGCATAATAGTATAGTTGTGGTCGGGTTTGTTTAGTTTATTCTTTTCTTTATATTGATTCAGGACAAGTATTTTGTAGAATAAGTCCCAAGTCGAATATGTCTGATTCTTCATATAGTTTGTTAGTGTTATAGCGGGAAGGTTTGGTTAATATTAATTTCAAAATGTTTCTTGGATTATTTCTAGTGGGCGCAGGTAAGTTTTTGATACCCCACCCCATCCTATTATGCAATATAATAAGTGACTTTCGTCTAGACTTTAATAAATTATTTTTTTCTGCTTCGAGTTCAGTCTAACTTTGAGTTGTCGGTACTTGTAAAAGATGCTCCTCAGTTTTTCCCAATGAAATTTATGTGGCAGTTCCACATCAAGGGAGAATCTATGACGACTCCTGCATATTTGATACATGTTGTTGAGGATATTTCGAATGCACGTCCTATTGTAATGGACCGAAGATGTGGCAAGGAAGGTTTGTAGATGCAGAATGGTACAAAATAGGTTTTCCTGAAGTTCACGGAAGTTGTTCATGATCGAAACAATCTCTAATAAATTCCAGCCTGTTTCAGTTCCATCCTAATCAGTTTTATTCCTAGTTCAAGTCAATAAGACATGTTGTCCGATCTTCTATGAACTCTATGCTCATATAAATTATTTACAGTCCACTCGAACTGGCTAAGGTCATCGAAGAATATTAGCACTGGGCAGAAGAAGAATGTAAGCGTGACGCCAAGTTGTTTATAGTTGAGATTGAAAGATTATAATTGTATCAAATTGAATAAACTAATAACAAAATTATGAACATAAGAAAAATCATTTGAAACGAACAGAAATCAAACATGGTCTTCGAGCCGCATGGGTTTCTCAGAGGAAGAACAACGTAAATAAAAGCTTCATGGAATTATCGAGAATAACGGGAAAGTGAGTCTGTTCCATTTCACCCTTCCTAACCTTCCTTATTATCAGAGAAAGAATTTTTGCTTCTATAGATCATTTTGAGTCACGTGACTTTGACAGAGCGGCCATTTTGTCGGTAGGGCATACAAGGGCGCGTCTGCCATAAGGTTTTCATTGTTATCTGCAGTTTTGAGGTGTTTACTTCGAGTTTTTAGTGTGTGTATTGCGTTTTTTATAAACTTTTTCTACAATATGGCTTGGAGTGAATACTACTTATCTCTCAAAGGAGACGTGAAATCGCGTTACGAGTCTAAACTTGGAATTATAGACAATGTTGATCCCTATTCTCTTGGTGCAAGTGAACTGTCCAGCAATTTAAGTTTTTTACCAACTGTGAGCATTATGGACATGGTGAATTACTTAATTTTAACTCATAGTTTCTATACTGGACAACAGTTGAAGGCCTACAAGTCCCTACAGGCTTACAAGTATTATGAGGCTGGATTTGTTGTTGACGTATTGGCCAAGAGAATAAATGAAAATTTTGTTGTAGTTGGCAAGGTAAGCTTTTTTATTCCAATGAAGTTAAACTCACAAGCTATTATAATTAGCAAAAAATGTTCTGTGACACCCAAGATGACCTTTATTAATTTCCTCTTTTGTTGGTTTAGGTGAAACATTCCCAAAGAACACGGGAAAAGCCCCTGCATGTATGGGTCATCATCTTACCGGACGGAGCTGTATCCTGTGGGCATTGTACCTGTATGGCAGGCTTGAGCGAAGTTTGCAGCCATGTGGCAGCAATTTTATTCTATTTACAAGCCCGTCCAAGCAACGAAGAGGTGTCTTGCACAGAAACCCTAGCTCGGTGGCCAGTACCGTCTACCAAAACCGTTGACATGGTAAGGATCCGAGACATGGACTGGACTAGGAAACCAAAACCAGTGGTGTTACCCCAAGGTGGAGTACCAGCCTTAGAAGGTGAGGAGTTGGTGACATTTATCCGAGGTTTTGAAAAATTCGATATTACACCAGCAATTGCCAGAGTATATGAGCCATTTGTATCTGAAATGTACCAACCCCCAAAAAGTTTACCCAATGGTTTGGAGACTCTTTTTAGTGACGATTTCAGAGAGTATACATACAAAGAACTTGTAGCACAACCCATTGATTTTACTATAAGCGAAGAGCACATCAAAGAAATAGAATCTGCAACCCGAGAGCAAGCTCAAAACAATATTTGGTTTAAATATAGGGCTGGTAGAATAACTGCATCCAAATTTAAAACTGCATGCAGGGCTAAATTGGAGAAGCCTCCTTTATCTCTCATAAAAGGTGTATGTTATCCTCAGAAGGTGATATTTAAGTCAAAACAAACTTCATATGGCATAAAATATGAAAAAACCGCTTTGGAAGACTATTTAAGTGAAGTTAAGAAGTACCACGAAGGAATGTCACTAAAACCTGCTGGGTTCTTCATTTCACATGAACATCCAGAGTTAGGTGCTTCTCCGGACGGAATTGTACAATGTGAATGTTGTGGTTTGGGATGTGTTGAGGTGAAGTGCCCCTACTTGCTGAAAGAGTTGAGTATTTCAGATTTTGCAAAGAAGAAAAATACATGTTTAGTGTATCATAATGATGATGAATTTTCTCTAGATAAAAACCATTTATATTTCTATCAAATGCAATTACAAATGTTCATCACAAAGACTAAATATTGTGATTTTGTTATTTGGTCAAAAGAATGTTTATTTATTGACAGAGTGGGTTTTAATGAGGAGTTTTTTAATGAATGTTTGAGGAAATCATTAGATTTTCATAAATTTGTCATTAAGCCTGAATTGCTTGCAAGATTTTTTACCACCAAATGTGGTGTGGAAAAGGTTGAGACATGGTGCATCTGCAAAACACCTGATGATGGTCGACATATGTTAAGTTGCGATAATGATGACTGTGAAATAGGTTGGTTCCATTTCAATTGCATTGGAATAATGGAGGAACCACAAAACGCCTGGTTTTGTGATACTTGCCAGTAAATAGGAGTTTTTTTCAGGATTTTTTGGTGTACGAGTTAGATTTTAAGTTAAGTAAAAGTGTCCTTCAATAGAATAGAATAGAATAGAACACGGATTTATTTTCAGGAATGACAATCACAGTGACATTACATCTAAAAACATATCTTATCACAGTAACTGAAATTAAAGAAAATAGTGTCAGGTACAGTTGATTGAATCAATATAAGAATTTTATAAGTATGTTTATAAATAAAATGTATAAAGTTGTATTTAAAATAGACAAAAATAGACAAATAGACAAATAGAAAAGTAGACAAAGTAAACATTTATTTTATTTCCATTGCAGGCTATCTTCCTCAGAGTATCTACTTTTCCAAATATTCTTTAATAGAGTATGGTTCCAGATCCACAATAATATTTATTATAAGTCTCTTGAGTACTTTTATGTTAACTTCTTGTTTGATTGGATGGGGCCAAGTCAATTGAAGGATAATCGAATGCTTAACTGCCAAAAGGGTACTTTGACTTTGTCGATGTCATAATATCATCTTGGATAGGTGAAAAATTAAAAACTGATTCGTTTTTTGCAATACATCTTTTTATTTAAAAGTTTTAACTTCCAAGCATTTTGGCATAACAATAATGATCAGTAATTAAATGGATAAATGCCCATTATACATTTTATAAAAATCACACATAATAAATTGTCATTACAAAAATACAAAGTCTATAATTAAAAATATTTCATGTTTAGCAAACAAGGTGAATAGCACTAAACCTGTTTAAAATAAAATTAGGGACTTTTTTAATTCATGGGGATAACAGAAGGGCATAAATTGAGAAAGGCACCACATACAACTATAATCTTATCTAAAGCACTTAAATCATCTCTAGATGCTGATAACATGCTTATAGGAATGGGACCTTGACAAATTTTGAATTTCCTCTTAAGCAGGCCTATTATTCGTTCCACATGAATCCTTACATTTGCAATCTTACGGGTGCTTTCTATATCAGCAGGGTCAAGTTGATTTTTTCCTTTTGTGAAGGCTGGAATTTCCAGGTGTCCTCTTAGAGTTTCAACAGAGTCTCTTATCAAAAATCCTCTATCAGCTAATATTACATCTCCAGGCACAATTAAATTTAAGAATCCACAGTTTTCTGTCAAAAACTTATCACTAGTTCGGCCGCCCCAGGCTTCTGAGATATATGATATTGTTCCTTGAGGAGTGATCCCAATTAAAAACTTAACAGTCTCATGATGTTTGTAATTAGACCAACAACGAGCTGCATTTAACATACCAGATGGTGTTTCTGTATATATTTCAAAGCAGTCAATCATTACTGCTACACGATCACCAAAATTTTCTTTGAAGCAATCAGGCATACTTTTTTTTAATATCTCTCTATCTGGCCAAAATATAAGTTTTTGGTACCTAGCATAGAGTACATCAATACACTTGTAAAATGATTCTGATGCAGTTGATGGAGCTATAGCAAATCGGTAAGACAAATACTTGAATGGCAAGTTGAGCCTCAATTTCATTAATGTCAAAATAAATTGATGAAACGGAGATAGAACACTTTTAGTTGATAAGTAGGGAGCCACACTGTGAAATACTTGAAACATCAGCTCAGCTTTTGGGAACCCAGTGAAGTACAATGTTCTTGAATCGTTCTTAAATGACTCCTCTGTTAAATCTGATGCATTCAATTTTTCTTCCAAAGCATACATTTTTTGATTAGAAAAATCGAGATCTTCAAAGAGCTTGTTTAAGTGGTCCATAGTTAAATCCGTTTGACTGCTAGCAGGTCTGTGACTTTCGTGTTCATTGCACAGTTCAGGAGTTTCTGTAGATGGACCTGCTGTGGGTTCTATATTCAATGCAGTATGCCCAGCTTCATCCTAAAGAAAATGAAGAATTGATTGGGATTACAACTTTTTTAAATAACAGTAATACTGACCACTTTAAGACGTTTCGTTTGACGTTTAACCAATCTAACATGCCTTTTTACACTTTGCTCATCCTGTGTTTTGATGCTAGTGTATCCCATATTTACAGAAGGGACCCAATCGGGGCTATCTCTATCTTCCACTTTAGCTGGTTCTCCTAAAAAGTTGAACAAAAAACGTTTACTTTAACACCATATTTAACTATAAATTCAAACATTTTGGACCATAATATTTGTATTTCTTATGTATTAATATTATTTACATACCTGATACAAAATGATCTGCACAAATTCGTGCATGTTTAAGGAATGTATCGGTCAAATTGCCCCGTCTTAAAGCCCTAACCCAACAATCTCGACGTTCTTTTGATAAGGCGTCCAGCATTTCTCCTCATCATCATCAGAATGAAACCAGAAGTGGGTAATATAGTCGACACTTGGTTACACCGGAAATGAAACCGGAATAGCTTTACGAATGTTTAATGAGAGGTATCGACGCGTAGAGCTTGAATTCTATAATTTTCAATGGAAAAAATCCAGTATAGCGGATATAAATTGCAAATATAGCTTATGGGTATCCATAATGACTTGTAGAGTACAAAATTGATAACTGGCGATCTGTAAGCTGTCAACTGTCGTTCTATGACCTCATGTCATAACTATAACGTCATCTCTCTATCATAGTGGTAGCCATATGTGGTATAAAGTGGTCAATCAATGACCTGTTAACCAATCAAAAAAATGAAGTGGTGCAGATATTGAAACGCGCGAAACCACGAACGAGACAGAAAGTGAAATTAAATAGATGTCGCTCAGATGCACCAGAAGTAATGATTTCTAACGCATGCTTAGCAATATTGAATGAGAACTTTGTAATTCGAAGGATAGACTGTCGTGGTTGATTGCCGGCCGATGACGGCACTACACGTTCCAATGCATGCTCCAACATTCAGTCACTTGCTTTCTCCTAATAATGATTCCTATATAATTAACGCCGTTATATTCAAGCATATCATTTTTGATATATGCATTTCCAGTATATGATTTAGTGCGATGTATTTTCATGGAATTAATTAAAGGTTGCATGTTGGTATTTAACAGTGTTTCTGATTCGATCAGCTGAATCGTTAATACGTCTATGGTCACTAGTCATTTCCATCATTTAGATGCAATTCTTTCCATCTTCCATGGTGTAAGTGTCAGGTAGAACATTTCTGTAAGATATTAAATACAGTCCTGTGGTACCTTTGGATACGTGTATTACTTTCATTATCAATTTTTATACGTTGATGGCTCATGAACCATTTATCTAAAGTTGAATTACATTGCGAACCCATTTATCATCGGCTCTCTTGACATCATCATCCAATAGAAATCCTTCCAAGTAATAAATGTGGGGGGGGGGAGGTGGGTTGTTGCAGAAACTCTTCTATAGCCGCTGAATTACCTTGCTCATGTTCTGAATTCTTCAAGAATATGTTCAATAGTAGGGGGGCAAACACCTCCGTATCTGGGCGATTATACACGAATTCTTCTCCTTCAGTAACATTAGTTACATTGGTACGCTCTCCATTTGTGTTGCTGTAGAAACAACACATTTAGTTTGTTAATTTCAGCACTTTTCGCACTTTCCTCCAGAGGTTCAGATACGTTCTTGAACATATTATCTATAATTGCATTATCTTCACCTTTACTCAATTCCACAGTCATTTCTTCACAACGTTTGCTATCTTTCAACTTTCGTTAAATATTAATTTCTGATTTTACTTATAGCCATGACTTTTTTCTCTCAATTTGTCCATTTCAATTCCAGAAAAGAGTTGGTAGAACACTGTCCTTAGGACATTTTAATAGTTTCATGATTCCCGGGTGATCAATGCTGTCCTCATGTAAATTACTATTCTTATGTTCGCATTTGTTCAAATTTTTGTTTGTTTGTGCGCGTGTAATTGCAAACACCTTGCCTGGCTTATCACAGCACATATTGCGAAGTTCCTTTGCTTCGATTTGAATTCTTGATAATGCATCTGCCGTGACATTATCAGTTCTCTTGATGTAATTTAATGCTTAATCGTTCTCTTCTAATGTTAATCTGAATTTTGTGAGTCTACTCGATGGATAAGTCATACCATAGCTTACCAGAGGACTATGGTCTGTGTAGATATCAAATTTTCGTCCATATAGGTATGGTCTGTTTAACTGCCCGTACAATAGCTAGAAGCTATTTTTCTATTGTGCAATAGTTCCGTTCTGCTTCATTTAATTCACGTCTTCTTTATGCTACAGGTTGATTGTTGTCGTTATTCAATACCTATCGCAAATCCTGAAGCATCGATCTCAAAATAAACCGATTATCTTTTGTGAAATTTGGATACTGAAAAATTGGTGGATTCATTAATTATTGTTTTAATCTTTCAAATAAATGTTGACAGTTATCATCTCAATTAAATGATGTTTTTTTTGTTGATTGATTTAAAGGATTCGCGAAAATTTTCAACAATTTTCTGGCGTAATCAGCAAAAGCAACAAAATCTACGATATTCTTCGGTTGTTGAATAGCACGAATTTTCTCCTGATCGGGGATATCTCGTATACGAGACCTTGATGAAGAATTTTCTTGTTAAGAAATTCGTATTTGCTAGGGTTCAGTTTTAAATTCACGTGCCTTAATCTTTATAAAATTTTCCTAAATTTATGTTGTAATTTGTCAAATTATTACCAAAAACCATTAAGTCATTCAAATATATAAAACAAAAATCATAATTTAGACCTGACATTTATATTGTCGTTAGCATTACCCTTGAAAATACACTATAGAACTGATTCTCAATCCCATTGATAATGTGGTTATTGGTGTTGTCCTCCATCTGTAGTAAATGCCGTAAAATGTCAACTTTCAGGATCAAGCTCTACCTGATAATACCCTTGTGATAGATCAAAATGCGTGAAGTATGATACGCCTGACCATGAATCTAGAATTTCCGTTATTGAGGGACTTCTCAGTCTCAGTTTTGTCTTAGGGACTGCCAGGAGTGGAGATGACCACTCTGAGCTAGTCTCCTCTAAGACACCGCCGGGTAATATTTTATCCACGGGTTTATAAATATCTTCCTTTTGTGCATGGGGCAACCGGTATGGTTCAACGTATACCGGGTTAGTGCCTTTTTTCAGATTTATTTCCTGTTTTGAAATGCTGGTTACGGAGAGTGAATTTCTGTCCAGGTGAAATACAACCGCGTATTTAGCACATATTTTTTGGACCTTGGATATCGCCAGAAAATTCATGTGTTATTTGATATTCGTGTTTTAATCATTCGTTTTCTATCTCAAGTGTAATATTTTCTGAACCTTGTGAAAATGTAGATCCGGCAATACCTTTGATTTAGATCTGGTTACTTATATTGAATTCTTCTGTACCTTGGAAATGATTCTTGAAGATACTTACTGATGCTCCCGTGTCAAGTAGAAGAGTTAGTGAATGCACACCATATCTCATTCTTACACAATTCATTCCATTCATACAAATTATTTTGTCTTCTTCCGGAACGAAAAAACTGGTTCGCCCTTGAGTCTCAGTCGATCTTGGGACGTCTCTTGGTTATTACCTTCGCAATTGCTCTCTGCCTCAGATACATACTTCTCTAACGATCCTGCCACTGTTCGCTAGGTTGCGGTGAGGCTTGGAACTGGCCTCGGAAGTTTGTCTCCTCGGTTCCCTTTACTTTCATAATTCGAAAATTCACTTCCAATATTCCCTGCATCGTGAGGTTGTTTGCTTGTATTATGGTAATACTGTAAATTATCATTATACCTTCCAGTGTTAATCTCATTCTTGTATCCAGTCTGATGATTTGTCTATAGGCATTAGATTGGTTTCGATTATTTTCTTAGAAGTGTTCCGATGGAAGGGTTGTCTATTCCGCATATGGACTGTATATGAAATTTTGGGAAGATTCAGAGAATGGAAGAAAATTAAATTTTGACCACATGTGCGTTTTTTCCTCAGGGATGGATGTCATTCCTTCTGGATGAAAATTTTGCAACTCAAATTGACATCAGGAATGAATAGACTGATAAATTCTCAGCAAAAAGATTTCCCTGCGTTTTTTTCATGAAATCATACGTTTTCGGTGAAAAGTAGGCATTCTTCTCAACGAATTTTCACAAATAACTTGGCGAGAAGAAATTTAGTTTTCTATTAATGAGCTTCTGAATCGCATTTGTTCGACTTTGAGTGTTTATATTTTTTGTTTTTGGTGAGTAGGGCGCAAATTTCACGGACCTGTAACACGGTCAAACTTCTATAAAGATAGGTGTAAAACTAAATTCGTTGATCTTACATTGCCTTCAATTTTTGTCATGACACTTTCTTCAATAAAATGTAATATTCCGAGTTATGTTCTCACCGAAAATCTTCAATCGTAAATAACTCAGTAGCGATGGACTTCAGAAAGAAGAAAGTCTGAACAACCTTTATTGCTCATAATATTCATTCCTGGTGGCATTTCAAATTTTAAAATCTTCATTCACAAAGAGGGGAGGCATCCACACCTCGAGAAGGAGCGCGACATGGAACCAAGTCAAAAATTCATTTTCGTTCAACCCCGAAAGGTTTACAAAGTTTCATATGATTCGATAGCGGTTCAAACAATTCGAAAGTGAAAACCGTCATTGACTGGACTAAAATAAGTTTTACAACTATGGTGACATTACTTAATATAACATTCCAATGTACCGTAGAATGCTGCTGAGCTTGTTTTCATGAAATCTAGCAAATAAGGTACAAAAATTATTTATCCTTTAAGGTTTGGTAATATGTTTTATGTTGAGATACGAGCAGCAACATCAAATATGCAATCTTCGACAAATCGTAGTGAAGGGGGAAATTTAAGAATGAATCTCTCGGGACAGTCCACTTTCCAGTTACGTGAAGCTCCGACATGCATATTCCATTCCTATTCGAAGTCATAAAGTTGACAGATGCTATAGGTAACTTATCAATCGAAGAGGAGAAGTCTTCTCACTTGAGAAGTTTGTTTGTTGCGATTTCTGATCTCATTTGGTTCTCTATTTACTTTTGAATTTTAGAATACATGCCGATGCCGGCGCTAGATCCTGGAATGAAGTGAACTTACCCTGGAAGAATGTATCATTTGTTGGAAAGGTTGTACTGTAATTCTGGAAGTAATTCGTGAAGACGCTTTTGTCAATTGAAGCAATTGTAGAATACGATTTGTCGTGTTGATAATCGCCCATCCTAACAAGTCAACACATCGATTCTCCTTTCACTAATTATCACGTGATATAGAAGAATATCTTGTCTAATTTCAGAGAAACCTGAAACAAAAGTAGGAATTATTGTATGCAATAATTTTCAGGTTAACTAATTTTCTTCTTTAACAACGGGGACATACTAATTGCAACAGGGTCGTAATCTAGATATACTACAATGTAAACTATTTTTCTACAACTGCATTGTAGCTAGCTTCACTATAAAATTGAAAAATAGAACATAAAAATTATTGTTGTTGAAAACTGTTAACGCTAATTCTTAAGCTTTTCGAAGGAGACGCAATCTGGAAGTATCAAAATACGTATTATGTATCAAAATGGACCAATAATATGGACATATGGACACAAAATACTGTCCCTAACACGTGTTCCATCACTAATTTGATTGTTGAAGCCTGTTCAGTTAAGAAAGAAATTACGTGATACAGTGTTGTTATTTTGACCAGGTTTTCAATGTTTTTCATTCAACCCCAGAAAGTGACGACAAATGCTAAAATGAAATATTTCTGGTTTGGCACTTATTTAAGATATAATAATTCAAATAAATTGGTTGCACTGAATTACTAACTATAACGTCATTTCTTTCTCATCATGAACCGCGATTACTACTCCAAACTGAAGTTTGGACACTCGTCATTCTTGAAGATTTGTACAGTATATAAATAATATGGGAAGTATCAATCTTTTTGGAATTATCATTCAAACAATCAATCAAAACGGAAGGACAACTCCTGGATCGATTGATTGGGTCCATTGGGCCGCCTTTTGTACAAGATCCAGTTCAGCAGGCCTGAGGCCATTCCGAAGACAACTGATATCTCTTATGGCCTCAATCTGCATGTGCGTGTTGCTGGAGTGTTTCAGCCTGAGAGAAGCCAGCGCTCGACATTTACTGGGATATGAGAGGCAGTTTTATCCGCCTTTCCCCATCTACTACAACCTTGATCATCAATAATGCTCATCAAGTTTAAATGTCTGTACAGGAGACATTGTCCTTCAAGGATTCCTTCCACCAGTTTTATGACTATTCTGCTCATCGATGGAATGGTTTACCGTTTCGGTGAGAACTCCGTATAGTGAAGCTTCGCCTGTCTCATGCAGCGGCCGCGCACCACCCCGAGAGTCATATATTCTGTTCTAGAGCTGGAAACTTCAGTTTACTTTACTGATTACTATCTTTCGATCTTGGTCACTAGAGTGAATAGTAAAAAAGACTAGTATGTTTAGTTTATCATTGAAACTGGCACAGTGAAATGGGAAGAACTAAAAATGAGAACCCTTCCGAAGTAAACAAATCAGGAACGTTATTATTGGGACAGTTTAAATCAATTGTTTTGTCATCTATTGTGCATATGGGTCATATGTGAAAGGAATAAGAGTTAAAATTTCACAATTTGTCTACCCCAAAAGAGTTATGTGGTATTAGTACAGATATGGATAAACTTTATTCAGCTGTTTCTCTCTTATATTTTGAAAATAACAAAAAATCATACAAATATAAAATGAATAAACATTTTCTTGGTTCACAAACGTACAAACGAATGTGTTGATGATAAAAACTTAGATATAAACTCTGAATTGAAAAATACACATTTATATAAAAGAACAAATTTATCAGATAACAATTTTGAATTTATAAGTTGGTATTCAAAATAAAATTATTCTGACTCTAAAATGTATAATGATGAGCGTTTATCAGTTAAAATAAGTCCTGCTTTCGAAAAAGTATGTTCGCATGGGACCGAAGTTGCTCAAACGCATCACCTTTCATTCATGCAATTAAAGGGACACCCATATAAAAACATGAAATTTTTTAAATATCACTTTATTCAAAAGAAAGTTGATTGCATTCTCGAATTTTACAGTTCATTAACAAAACATACATACATATAATTGTATAGTTTGATAATGAACTGTAAAGATCGAAATTGCAATCAAATTCATCTTAAATAAAGTGATATTCGACAAAATAAAACTCCATGATTTTATCTTTAAAAATGGAATATCACAAAGTAACGGACAGCTCCATTCAAATTCCGTAGGATACACATATTAACGGGTCATCGACCAAGGTGGAGGAACTTCATTCATGTTGATACGAGGCTCACTCAAATATCTGTCAAGTTCAGTTGTCGCAGCACTAGGGTTCTTTCTAGCAACAGATTACCAAAATTTCCGATGCTGAAGGTGATGATGGTATTGAACGTTCCGACTCCGATGTCTCTTGAAGGGCTATTGTGTCACTGATGGCGCGGATAGCACTTAGTTTTCTTGGAAAATTACCTAGGGCGGCTATATTTTCACTTTCGTCCTTGAATCAAAATTTGTTGAATCTATGATCTAGAATGTTTTATGCTGCCAAAATGTCGATACTTCCAATTTTACCACAACGAGTATAGAACATGTTAAGCATATCTCTGGTAGCTACATTTAATTTATTTTCTGAATTTGGTTTATTTGGTAAACATCTGAGATTATAATAAATTGCACCCAAAAATATAAATATTTTTGAAGTTACATTTTGTCAGCACTGATGTCGTCGGTAATGTCTTTGAATATTTGCAGGATATCTACCAATTGTTCCAACATTGACTATTCACTGCCAGTTAAGCCATTCAAATTCGGACATTCTAATGCTAAAATTGAAATAATTTCATCTTTTATTTAACAAGCCTGATCTACCATGTTAGGTTCAGGCAATCCCATCTGGAGTTGTGTTTTTGTTTTCAATTTTGCTAGCGCCGAAGAGCTTCTTCTGAAATACGGTACAATTTGCTTTTAGTTCTTCAAGAGTTGAATCTTTTTTTTTTTTAGTTCATTTTGAACCAAGAGATTCACTGAATGCGCAAATGCGCAGAACACCTGTTCGATCTCCACTCGCCTTCCCACACAGCATCAAAAATATCAAAACTGAGGCTGACTTGCTAAATTGCTGTCTTTGTCATCTGCTTTTTATTCATAAATTTTTTCCAATGATTCGGTCCTGTTTGTGAAATTAATATTTTGTTATGTAACCTAAGTAACATCTTATGTCTATTCAAATTACCCATTGAACCTTTTTTCTTGACAAAATATGCTTGCTATACAGGCATTTGTGGTTGCATTTGTCTTTTAAAATTATAAAATGGAGCCATATATCAATTTTCCTTGAAGTCATTTGTACTATAAAAGTTGAAACTAATACATTCAAAACTTCAAATATCCAAAAGCACCAAAACCGCAATACAAAATACAATAGCAGTTGCTAGCGAGATATTGTGTAGAGCGGTTCGACGCTATTCGTCCTGTGCTCTACCCAAACATGAACAAATAAGATAAATATAAGAGTTTGATTTCCACTAATTTAACTAAGACGGACTGAGCGTCTTTCCTCTTTTCGGTTCACTCACCACTCCGTCTTAACTCTTTGGGCATATGCGGGTTTTCCCAGAAGCAAATCGATGAACAATAATTCGGGGAATTGCAAAATGTTGTGTTAAGGCAGTGTGGCAGTAGTCACTCTCTCTTTTCCCTACCCCATGAAATGAGAAACAACTATATTACAATTCACAATATAACAACCCCTAAGCTCATTGACAACAAGGTTGCAAAGCAAAATCAGCTGACTGATGTGACGGTTGATTTAAATATTTTGAAGCACAGCAGTTGGCGATCAGCGAAATACAAGCCGATCATCGTTAGTCGAGTCAGTCCGTCTGTATTCGCTCATTCCTAGCTTCGTTCGCTCGACCTCTCGGTTAGGATCGTCACGATTGCTGTACTATACCCTTTTACTTTCAGATCAGTTCCATCCAATCTCTTTCGTATGGGTTCATTCAAAAGATTCGAGCTTTCGATCTGGTTTGTTCGCATACTACTTGGCTCTAGTCTTTTCAGTAGTTCCTTGAAGGCGCGAAGTCTGTAGGTCGATAAGATCCTGATCGTTAGATATGGGGACCAGGAGTTCCTAGTGAAACCCGACAGAAGGAGCGGATACACATACTAGTTGGAGTTTTTTTCACTCTGGATAATTAAACCAATGCCTTCCTGCACTCCAAAACAAGTATGGGAGTCGTCCTATTAGTGCGAAAAGTCCAGCACCGCTCAGCTTTCAGGGCATATATAAATCCTTCCAACTCGATAGTTTAGTTTCTGATTCTCCAGGGCACAGGTCCGGATTGTACAGACTTCGTACTGGAAAACAGTAACGGAGCACCTAGGGAAACTGAATGTTCAACCCTAGTTGAATACGAGTATAATCTGGCTCCGCCAGTATCTCCAGCCATAGGCCCGTCTTTGTATAAGATGTGGTTGTTATTATTTGAATAAATTTTATTTTACCCTTCAATTTTAGCTACAGTTGATCTCGTTGCGATAAGTGAAACCGAATGTATAGAACGGTCGTGCTCTCGTGTTTGTAGTTCAGCTCCCAAACATACGCTTAAGCTCTTTCATGATATTCAGGAAAGACCCATTGTCAGGCTCAAGACGTACCGAAATTCTTCCTACCAAACTTAATTTTCCTATCAAACAGCAAACTTCTAGAACTCTCTGCCTAGTGAGATCTTTCATGATGCCTGTAACCTTTCAAGCGGAATTCTAATGTCTCTCCTCTTTCAACATTCCATCGTTGGCTCACATATTAAAACAAAAACTTAATAAAAAAATTGCATTATCATTTAACGCACATATAAGACAAAACCTGAAACTAACATTCATCTGGGTGCACATTCTGAAAAACTATCTCAATAACTGAAAAAAAAAATGAAAACGTAGCCTTCAAGACTTCGAAATCCAAAAAGGGCTAAAATTGAAAATCTGGAGTTTATACGTTGATGTGTGATAATAGCAGCTTGTAGAATACAAACTAGTTAATGTGATTATATAAAACATATGTATCAGGTAAACGAATTTATCTCAAGATAACATTGAAGCATAATCAGAGCATGCGGTTCAACAAAGGAAGAAAAAAGTCAATAAACAATGAAGTCACCATGCAGCAACTGTACGAATAATTGATATTAACCAAAAAAGATTTGAAACTGGCTTCACATGCTTCGGAAACTAGTAGCATTCGAAATTACAAAAAGGAGAATACAAACATCAGAGAATGGGAACAAAAATAAAACAGAATACATAGAAAGAAAGGACAAAAAAAATAACATAACTATATTTGGAATGAAAATTGAAGACAAAAACCAATGTACTGAAGGAGATATAGGGAAACTAGATATTCTCCTAAGTCTAAATATATCTGTGAAGGAAATTAATAGCATTCATCAATTAGAAAAAGTTAGGAATAAACCAATTATAATTGAATTTATCAGCTATTTAATGAAGGAAAAAGTGCTTCAACAACAAAGGCATATTAAAGATTTCAACTTCTTAATTAATAATCTTACAAAGAAAGGGGGATCAATGAAATATTAGAACGTGATTTAAAATCAGCAAAACTTTCTGTTGAAACAGATTGTCATATTGAGCACATGAAATTATTTGTTGATAAGAAAGCCTACAGCTATAGTGATTAGGAATAATTTACTAATGAAGAATTGGTTAAACCAAGCAGTGAACCTCGTATCACCAAACCAAAGACGCTACCAACTTGGAAAATACCTACAATCACATCAACGTATCGCAACCGAATGTTACAAATCCCATAGAGCCCAGTGAAGAGTCTAAGAGAGCAGCAGGTTTTAATAATGAAAATTCAATAGGAGATAATCCTCGAACGAGATCAGTTGAGAAACGGAAAAATTCTTAGCTAAGCCAGAAGAATAAAGGAGGTTGGAAAGAATAATTTGATTGATAACAATGTTACTAACTCAGTAAGGAATATTACCAAAATAATTCAATTAACCTGTTTTGAATATTGTGTTGTATATAAATTGTTATAAATTGTTACACTATATAATTGAGCAAGAAATTATAGTATACTGAATAATTACAATTACAATTGAAAAGAAATGGACCAATTCTTAAGAGATTTTGAGAATCATACTAATGAAACAGAAGTTGTTGATAATGCAAATGGAAATTAACACGTAATGAATGTTATTAACAATGTCGAAATGTTACACTTCAATATAAGAAGCATTTGCAAAAAACATGATGAACTGATATTATTTCTGAAGCAATTGAATTGTGATCTAGAACGCATTGTGTTAACGGAAATGTGACATGTGTCGGATACGGATCTATTTGAATAACCTAATTATAATTTGATATATAACAGAGGTCAAATAAATAAATGCGATTGTGTTATTGTCTATATTAAAAAAGAAATTCCTCCCACATTCAATATAATTGATATAATCAATATAAAAGTTATAGACGTTTATTTGAATTCATTCGATAAATCGTTGAACATTCTTGCTTTATACCGCACACCTAGTTCGTGCTCAATTGATTTTAATAAAAGTTTGGATTCATATTTGAATTCAAAAAATTCAAATATGGATATCGACTTTATCATAGGGGATCTCAATATGAATATCTTATGTACAAATGAATATGTGGATGAATATTTGAGTATCATGGTTATAATTCTTGTATCAACAATTTTACAAGAATACAGGGCAATACAAAATCTTGTATTGATCACATTTTTCTAAAAGCTTTAATGAACGTGTCAGAAATTATTTTACCAATTATTGTAAATAATTGTATGACCGATCATTTCCGGATATCTTTTCAACTTGTAGTCATAAAAAATACTCAACAATCGTCTAGCAATTTGGATAGTGGAATTATTCGATTGAACGAAAAAAATTTTAAAAAGAAATTTCAATATACACTTGGCACACATTCAATCAAATGCAAGATATTAATATAATAATGGCTACATTCATCAATAAGATAACGAATTCATTGAAACAATGCTCTCATGAAGTTGAATTTGAAAAAAAAAGAAACTTGGATTACCGAGAGTTTTATTGAATCAGTGAAACGTAGAGAAAAATTATGTAAAATGTATCGTGCTGATAAGAGCAATAAAGAGCGAGGAAATGATTACAAAAAATATAGAGATAAATTAACGGAAGTAATTTAAATAGCAAAAAAGTCTTACTATCAAAAACAAATAGATGCACATAGAAATAACTCTATGCAATTGTGGAATATTGTAAAGGAAATAACTAATAAAACTAATAGGAGAATAAACGAACGAATTGAAACTGATAGTGAAATTCTAACAAATGAACAAAAAATTGCTAAAAAATTTAATGACCATTACGCGGAAGTAGAAGAGAACTTAGCGAAAAAAATTCGAAGATGTGATTCATACTCAGAACAAAAAAAATTAAACCCTAATTAATTTTACATATTTCCCACTGATCCGACCGAAATAATGGAAAGGATAAAATTCATGAAGGGCAAAACAGCCACCGGCTATGGAGGAATAAGAGCCGAACACTTAAAATTAATTAAAAACGTTATTTCTAAACCATTAGCTATCTTGATAAATGGAATATTCGAAACAGGGGGAATTTTCAAACAGCTGCAAAATTACTGTCATAAAACTCTCTCTGATAAGTAATATTGCAAAAATTATAGAAAAATTATTTAAAAAACGTCTATCATCATTTATTATGAAATATTATTTGATTTCAGAAAAACAGTACGGATTAAAAGAAACAGTTCAACGGGGACGCCATGTTATACCTAACAAACCTAATAGGTAATTCACTGGACCAAGGTCGAAAAGAATTAGCGGAATTTATTGATTCCAAAAATGTATTCAACATGATACCGCACGATCACTTACTGCGCAGTTTACAAGATATTGGTATACAGAATAATGAGTTAAAGTTGTTTCAAAATTATTTATTCAGTAGGATTCAACATGCAAAGATAGGTAATGAGATGAGTGAGTCGATAGGTACAAAATATGGAATTCCACAAGGGACGGTTTTCTTAATAATATATATATATATATATATATATATATATATATATATATTATTAAGAAAACTCTTTTATGAGTATATATTGCCCCACGTTGTGGTGACAATTATTAAATAAAATCTCCTATGATTTATTTGACAATTATTAAATATAAATAAACTCGAGTTTATATTGTTTAATTATGATTTGAATTAATTTGAATATTGATTTGAATATTTCAATGTTTTGAATTCTACCGGCTAGCTTTTATTTTTAATTTGATTGATTGTATTTGGATTAATGTTTGTTCCGTTTTAGTTTATGAACTTTTGAACTTGAAGTTTATCTATGGAATTATTTATATGGAATTAAACACAATGCTCTTGGAATTTCACAATATTTAATTTCTATGACTCTTTTCTTATCTCGGGTAAATAAATTTTATGTTTCACAAGATCTATGATATAACCTAAAAATCACTTTTACAACTAATATTTGTTTATACTGTTATAATCAACAATCTTCCTTTTGCTTTACAGATAATACTATGATGTAGAAATTATAAACAAACTTACGTTTAATTAATATCCAAAAGTGTGTTTAATAATGTTGGCAATGTTCAATTTTCTTCTATTTAATTTCGTTGATTCACTTTAACACAATACTCTGCTATTTCACGATAATCACAGGTAACTAATTTTGGTTTCTTCTTTTTGAGAATCAGGAACTGTTGAAAATACTTAGTTTTATTATTTTAGAGAAGATATAAGATTTTTCGATGCTTTATTGGAATTATATCGAAGAATGGCAATCGTTGGATACTTCTTACAAATTGGAGGCTATTACAACCTTTTACTTTGTTTGGAGACTTGGAACATTTCTTGACTTTTAATAATTATTCACTAACTTCGGTTACTTGGAACTTATCGAAGTTTGGAACACTTGAGTTCACCGATGTTTATTTTGATAAACTAAGGTTAGAAATTTGTTGAGTTGCTAGAGTTCTTGACCCTTCAGATATTATTTGCAAACTGACTTGGCTTGTCTTCCAGATCCTTTCATAGGCTATTAGGTGCTTTCTTTTCATATCAAGAATACCAAGTTAATTGTTGTGAACTGACAGAAGTTTCTGATTGTTACCAGCCTCACACTAGGAATTCGTCTCGACCAATCAGAATTTAGTATTCTATAATTTTTGAATTATTGGAGATTTTCAACTAATTTTAATTGATAGTGATTCCTTCTTTTTAAATTAATATTGCCTACATTTTTCCACACACTTTGGTATAAGATAACCTATGATTAGGTTATTATTAATATGATTATTCTCATATTTATGATTTTCTTGACAGTTACTCATTCTTAAATCTAATACATACTATATTATATCAATAACATTCTTTTAACATTACATAACTCAAATTTACTAATTCTAACTTATATCTATAACATTCTTCAATGTTTTGTGCTATCTCATGATAGTTTTATAATCATTTTAATTATGATTTCTGCCTTCGTTACACAGTACGTTTCTTCACTTTCACTGAAGTTCTTGTTTAACACTTCTTATTCTATTACATTGTTGTTTATTATGTTTTACATTGTTAATTTTAATATCCTAACTATTATTTAGCTTTAACTATTGTTTTTAATTCCATATAATATCTTTTTATTTATCTTTTCTGATTTTCAAAGTTCGGTAAGTTATTATTTTTAAATTTTTATTGTTTATGAAATGAAATCATAACAAATTCCCCTAAATCAATTTTAAATTATTAATAAAATTTTTAATATTTACAATTTATTTATCTTTTGATTTTATTTTCATGAACTAGATTTATTCATAATTATACTTGTATATTTGATCAATATTAAATATTCCCCTTATCTTTCCATTTTCAGGATTCATTAATTCATAACTATTTTCAGCATTTTCATTCATGACTACATATGGACCTTCAAAAGCAAAACATAATTTTCCACATATATTCTTTTTATTATTAGTTACTCTCATTGCTCTTACTATTACTAATTCACCTATTTCAAATTTAATTAACTTTCCTCTTTTTCTCATTTCCCTATTCATATACTTTCTTGCATTTCTTTCTAACCTATTACTGATATCTTTCAAATTTTCATTTCGTTCTACTGAATTTTCATCTAACCATTTTCTATCAGGTTCTTCGCCTTTCATAATTAATACAGGTGTTTTCTCTGTTGTAGTATTTGGGAAATGATTTAAACATTTTTCTACTCTGGATATTGATTCATCCCATTGACGATGTTTACCCTCAGAAGATATCCTCAGATATTTTATTACTTCCTGTATATATCGCTCTGGTGGATTGGATTGAGGATGTCTGATGCTTGTTAATTGATGAAAAATTAAATTCCTTTTGCAAAAATACTTGAAACGTATGTTTTTGAAATATGTTGCGTTATCTGTAATTAAATTTCTTGGCCTACCAATTTCTTCAAAATAGTTTTCTAACTTATGCATTACTTCTTTACTTTTTGTCGTTTTGCAAGCATATAATTTTATATATTTTGAAAATAAATCTACTACAACCAAAATATGTCTATTTCCTTTTTCTGTTACTATTAACTCACTTAAAAAATCTATTGCTACTATTTCTAAACATTCTTTTACTATACTCTTTGCTAAATTGTGATTAATTATATTTTTAGGCTTTGCTCTTTGACATATGTCACATTTCTTTGTGATTCCTTTTGCAATTTGGTAATCTCCTTTACCTATATAATTTTCTCTGAATATGAGCCACATTTTTCTTGCTCCTGTGATTGAATTCACTATGTAAATGATTTAAAATTTTTAAAGTTAGGTCCTGATTTATTCTGTATAATTCTTTCCTGCCTATATCTTGTAAATAAATTCCCTCTTTGATTTTACATTTCTTTTTATCCTTCTCTGATAAAGTACTTTGATTGTTCTTAATGCTCTCTAATGAAAATAAACCCCTTACTTCTAATAAAATATTTGCTCCTACTTTATATTTCCTTTTATCACTTTTTAAATTTCCCTCTTCTCTTGTTAAAGTATCAGCTATTATATTTAATTTTCCTGGAATATGTTTTATTTCAAAATCATATTCCTGCAATAACAAAATCCATCTTTGAATCCTACTGTTTACAAACTTGTTCCCTAACAAATAAAATCTTAATTTCTTTACACAAAAAACTATGCTTGCTAATTCTAGTTCAGTGACACTGTAATTTTTTTCATGAACTTACGTCATTCTTGACACAAAACTTATGGGAACTTCTTCATTATTTTGTTTTTGTAATAAAACACCACTGAATCTTTGTTTAGAAGCATCTGTTCTTAATATGAAAGGTTTATCATATTGTGCATGATAAACTTTCAATTTTTGAATGAAAATGTGTTTTAAATTTTGGAAAGTTTCGTGTCTTTCATTATCCCATTTCCATTTTATCCCTTTCTTGACTAATTCTACTAATGGAATCTCCTTCTGACTTAAATCAGGAGCCTTTTGAAATAATTTATGAGACCTAAGAATCCCCTTAAAGTTTTAAGATTGGTGGGTCTTTTGAAATTTTTAATTACATCCAACCTATCTTCATCTATTTCTAAACCTTCCCAAGTTAATTTATAACCCAAAAATTTAACTTCTGTTTTATAGAATTCACATTTCTCTATATTTATTTTTAAACCTGCTATATCTAATTCGTTCAAAACTAATTTTATGTGATCTTTATGTTCTTCTACTGTTCTAGAAAATATTAATATGTCATCGATATAATGAACTACAAAAATTTCAAATCTATTTAATATCTGATTCATACTTCTAACTAACGCACTGCATGCACTTTGAATACCAAAAGGCGTGACTTTAAAATGATACACTTCTCCATCTATCATAAAACCAGTGTAATCTCTACAACTTTCATGTAAAGGAATCAACCAGAAACTATGCCTTAAATCAACTTTACTAAAAACTTGTGCCTTTATTATTCTACCAAAAATTGCCTCTATATTTTTAGGAGCTTCATATTGTGGTACTGACAATATATTCAATGTTCGAGCATCTAAACATAACCTGATATCACCATTTGACTTTTTTGCTATAACAATAGGGTTTATATATTTTGTTTTACTTCTTTCTATTATGTCTTGTTCTAGCATTTCACCGATTTTTTTCCTAACATCTTCTATGTACTTGTATGGAATTGGATAGTTCTTGGATTTAAAATTTTCAATTTCTTTGACTTGGAATTTATGAATATAATTACTAGCTATACGAGTTTCATCTATTATTAGATCTTTATGTTGTGAAATTATATCTGATATTATTCCCCTATACTTCTCGGATACTTTCATCTGCGAGATTATTTCATTTAAATTCCTGCTTGAGTTTTTTCTTTCGACCGCATTTATTATATTGCAACCTTCATTTGGTCTGTCAATATTTTCATTTTCCCCCTTCCCTATCTTTATAATTTCATCTAACAACTTTATTTCCTTTTCCTCGTAATCTATAATAATTCCATGCTTTTCTAATTCATCAGTTCCCATAACAATATCCCATTTCATATTCGGCACTACAAATAATTGCATCTCTAGACTTGACTTCCCTATTATAATATGCTCAGTAATCATTTTTGATACTTCAGTAATTTTCTTTCCACTAATATTTACTAATTCTACTTTTGATATTTTCAATTGATTTGTTAATTTTACTTCGGACAATAGTTCTTCCCTTATTGATGATATTTCTGATCCCGTATCACACAAAATTTCTTCTTCTTTCCCTTTTAAAAAACCTTTTAATTTAATTAAACCTATACTTTCATTTTCTTCCCTTTGCTGTTCGTAGTCAATGTATTCCCTCTGATGTTCATATAATACATTAACGCGGTATTCGTGCTTTTTTAAAAATCCTGATTTTGTTGATTATTCTGATTTGAAGAATCTTCCCTTTCCCTACTACTTTCAATCCTACTGCAGTTCACTTCCCTTTGATTATTTTCATTTCTACTTTCATTTCTATTTTCATTTCTACTATTATTTCCATTATTATTATTTTGACTTCTATAATTCCTATATCTATTTCTATTTTGATTAGCATTATTTTCATTATATCTATTTTCCCTATTATACAAATTTTGGTTTCTATTATCCCTATTTCTAGAATTGTTTTGATAATTATTATTACTTTGGAATCTATCATTATAATTTTGATTCCCCCTATAATTTTTCCTGTTATCATAATATCCATTTTGTTGCCTAGTTCCTATGTTATTCGTATTATCAATTCTGTTTAAGTACGATAGTAGTTGATTCATGTCTTTAAGATTTGCAATGGCTATTGCCTCAGATATTTGACTTCGATACTGTCTTGAAATGTATAAAACTATCTCTTCCTCTCTCATTTTAGGTTCTAAATATTGCGCTTCATTATATAGGCTAAGTTCATAAGCACTCATGCTTTTTCTAGTCCCTTCTATATACTTCCTAAAATATAACCTTTCTCGACATTTCGACTGCTCATTTTCACCCCAAAATTTTTTTAAAAATTCATCTATAAATTCATCTAAACTATTTAATTCCCTCTCTTTGCAATTGAACCACAAGAATGGTTCATCAACCAATCGTTCTCTTATTAATTTTTTTATTCTCTCTACATTCCTTACATACTTTATTTCATTTTTTGAATCTTTGGCAAAAATGCATGGATGTGATACTTTTATATTTCCATTAAATTTTATTGTGCTTTCATGACCTACATTTCTGTATTCTATATTCATTCTCTCTTCGGATCTATTCTCAATTCTTTTTTTTCTTTCATCTTGTTCATTTATCATTTTTTTCTGATTTTCTTTCATACTTTGTACATTCACATTCACATTCTCTTCAATATTCTTCCCCATATCATTCATTCTATTTTCCATAATATCTATTTCTTTCTCTACATTATTAAACTTTCTATTTACAAAACTATTATATTCTTCTAATTTATTATCTATACTTTCTTCAACATGTTGTCTTATTTCTTTTTTTTCAGTTTCAACTATTCTCATAATTTCCTCAGTTCTTTTATCAAATTTATCATTCACTCTCTTAATTTCATCTCTTATATCACTCATACCTTGTGCAATTCTAGCATTAGTTTCATTAGCTTTTAAATTTAAACTTTCAAGCAATCTCATTATTTGTGATTGACTATCTATTATTGGTGGTCTTTCTGCACTAATCATTTCACCATCTTGATCAAATCCTATCAATTCTGGAGTACTTTGTCTATCTCCTTCCATTTTTACTTTCTTATTAATTAATCTAGTTCTTTAAATTATTTTGATTACGCGGTTCTATTCCTTTTTTCAAATGGTCTCACGTTGGGCGACAATTATTAAAAAATTTTGATAATTTTTATTTGCCCCACGTTTGAGCGACAATTGTCATAATATTTTTAATAATTGAATTTTATTTGTAATAATTTATTTTTTTAATTCTACCGGCTAGCTTTTATTTTTAATTTGATTGATTGTATTTGGATTAATGTTTGTTTCGTTTTAGTTTATGAACTTTTGAACTTGAAGTTTATCTATGGAAATATTTTGGAATTAAACAAAATACTCTTTGAATTTCACAATATTTAATTTCTATGACTCTTTTCTTATCTCGGGTAAATAAATTTTATGTTTCACAAGATCTATGATATAACCTAAAAATCACTTTTACAACTAATATTTGTTTATACTGTTATAATCAACAATCTTCCTTTTGCTTTACAGATAATACTATGATGTAGAAATTATAAACAAACTTACGTTTAATTAATATCCAAAAGTGTGTTTAATAATGTTGGCAATGTTCAATTTTCTTCTATTTAATTTCGTTGATTCACTTTAACACAATACTCTGCTATTTCACGATAATCACAGGTAACTAATTTTGGTTTCTTCTTTTTGAGAATCAGGAACTGTTGAAAATACTTAGTTTTATTATTTTAGAGAAGATATAAGACTTTTCGATGCTTTATTGGAATTATATCGAAGAATGGCAATCGTTGGATACTTCTTATAAATTGGAGGCTATTACAACCATTTACTTTGTTTGGAGACTTGGAACATTTCTTGACTTTTAATAATTATTCACTAACTTCGGTTACTTGGAACTTATCGAAGTTTGGAACAGTTGAGTTCACCGATGTTTATTTTGATAAACTTAGGTTAGAAATTTGTTGAGTTGCTAGAGTTCTTGACCCTTCAGATATTATTTGCAAACTGACTTGGCCTGTCTTGCAGATCCTTTTATAGGCCTCCAAAACCGACGCTACTTGATATCATTTTCCACCTATTAGGTGCTTTCTTTTCATATCAGGAATGCCAAGTTAATTGTTGTGAACTGACAGAAGTTTCTGATTGTTACCAGCCTGACACTAGGAATTCGTCTCGACCAATCAGAATTTAGTATTCAATAATTTCTGAATTATTGGAGATTTTCAACTCATTTTAATTTAGTGATTGCCTACATTTTTCCACACACTTTGGTATAAGATAACCTATGATTAGGTTATTATTAATTTGATTATTCCCATATTTATGATTTTCTTGACAGTTACTTATTCTTAAATCTAATAAATACTTTATTATATCAATAACATTCTTTTAACATTACATAACTCAAATTTACTAATTCTAACTTATATCTTTAACATTCTTCAATGTTTTGTTCTATCTCATGATAGTTTTATAATCATTTTAATTATGATTTCTGCCTTCGTTACACAGTACGTTTCTTCACTTTCACTGAAGTTCTTGTTTAACACTTCTTATTCTATTACATTGTTGTTTATTATGTTTTACATTGTTAATTTTAATATCCTAACTATTATTTAGCTTTAACTATTGTTTTTAATTCCATATAATATCTTTTTATTTATCTTTTCTGAATTTCAAAGTTCGGTAAGTTATTATTTTCAAATTTTTATTGTTTATGAAATGAAATCACGAGAACCTTCTTAGGTTCTCGCGGACGTAATTTGTAGAACTGGATTCTCGGGTATTGATCCGCGTTGTGTGGTTTAGGTCCTCAAAAGGACCAATTTCACGACGTTTCGGAAAAGTCGCATTTGCCATCTTCAGGTGATTCGACCGTAGAGTCTGGAAAATCTAGCCGAACTGACGCTTAATTGGAGGGACAGGTATTTATATCCCCCGTTATGCTTGACCTTTGGACTTTCGAACTATTTCACGCTTGGTTGATTTCTACGTGTTTGGCTCCGAGTGACACGTTTGGATGACGTCATTGTGACGCTGGAATAAGCCGGAAAGTTTCCGTGACCTGTTGCACGTGCACTGGATACCACGTTCTCTCTTGTTTTTGGTTGTATCTTCCGACTTTCTAAAGCGGGTTTCCATGTTGCTGGTAATCTTAGTCCGTCATCTCGTTTGTTAAGACTATGTGGACGTTTCTCGATCTCTATTGCCTCCCTGGTTATTCTGGTGTAGAAGTGTTCAATGTTGGCTAGTCTTTGTGCCGCTAAAGTTGATCATATGGCCCGTACTTCTTACATGTTCAGCTAGTGAAGACGTGGTTTCGTTTTTCGACACAGCGTTTGCATGTTCAGTCTTTCGCACATAAATGCGTCTGTTGGTCTGTCCGATGTATGTCTTTTCACAATTACCACATGGCACCTCGTACACTCCTTGGCATTCTAGAGGAATTCTGTCTTTTGGATTCCGAAGAACATTTTTGATTTTCCTATCTGTTGTGAAGGTTGTTTTGATATCATGACGGCTCAGTATTCTGCAGATTTTGTCAGTTGTGCCTTTTATGTAAGGTAGAAAAAATCGGACAGACCAACAGACGCATTGATGTGCGAAAGACTGAACATGCAAACGCTGTGTCGAAAAACGAAACCACGTCTTCACTAGCTGAACATGTAAGAAGTACGGGCCATATGATCAACTTTAGCGGCACAAAGACTCTAGCCAACATTGAACACTTCTACACCAGAATAACCAGGGAGGCAATAGAGATCGAGAAACGTCCACATAGTCTTAACAAACGAGATGACGGACTAAGATTACCAGCAACGTGGAAACCCGCTTTAGAAAGTCGGAAGATACAACCAAAAACAAGAGAGAACGTGGTATCCAGTGCACGTGCAACAGGTCACGGAAACTTTCCGGCTGATTCCAGCGTCGCAATGACGTCATCCAAACGTGTCACTCGGAGCCAAACACGTAGAAATCAACCAAGCGTGAAATAGTTCGGAAGTCCAAAGGTCAAGCATAACGGGGGATATAAATACCTGTCCCTCCAAGAAAGCGTCAGTTCGCCTAGATTTTCCAGACTCTACGGTCGAATCACCTGAAGATGGCAAATGCGACTTTGCCGAAACGTCGTGAAATTGGTCCTTTTGAGGACCGAAACCACACAACGCGGATCAATACCCGAGAATCCAGTTCTACACATTACGTCCGCGAAAACCTAAGAAGAAATATATATATATAAATATATATGTAGAACTGGATTCTCGGGTATTGATCCGCGTTGTGGCTAGGCGAACTAGATGTTTCAGACTCTACGGTCGAATCACCTGAAGATGGCAAATGCGACATACAGGGTGTCCCCGAACTGCGTGGCTAAATAGAACCGAAGATTCTTTGATTCGAAAAAAATTTGATGTGCCTTTTTACTTTTGCCTCAAGTGTCTTGTTTAGCTGGTAGAGGGCTTCAAAGTTGCAAAAATAATTTTGTTTTTTCGGTATAACTTGAGAACGTGATGGAGGACTTTTACAATATTTGGCAGGTGAGTTACTGTCAATAATAGCCGTTTTTGAGAGAGGAGCATAGAGTCTTAGAGACCATAGAAATGGCTCAAACTTGAGGATGTAACGGGAAAAGTGTCCAGAACTTTTTTGTGGTCTATGTAATTCACTCTATATTTCTTATGTAGATAGCTTATCTAATTTGAAAACTTTTTTTACTATTAGAAAATTTTGATAAAATGAACAAATTACCTTGAAAAAAATAATTTTCGAGTCTGCAATTTTGGCTTACTAATTTTACTTGATTAAAATACCTTAGTTGCCTTTGCTTTTCTGATGTCATTTTGGCACTTGGAGAATTTATTCTCAAAACTGTCAGTTTTTACTTTGCTTTCCGTAAAAATTTTATAAAATTATGGCTCAAAATTTCACTAACACTGAAATGGTTAATATCTCGGTAAAACACGAATAATAAAAACAATAGAAATGGGGAAACGATGTGATTATTTAGGAAAAACAAATGCTAAATTAAAAGAAACAACAAAACTTTTTGAGAAATCGCTAAGGCATCAATTGTTCGAAATGTTGCCCATTTTCCTGAATACACAAATTAATTCGTTTCAAGAAATTGGATTGAACTCTGGCTAGTTCTTCAGGATCATTCTTCAATAAATCCGCTTCATGATTAATTCGTTGCAACAATTCCTCTCGTGTGTTTACTGGAGCTGCATAAACTTCCGACTTCAAAGCGCCCCATAGAAAGAAGTCGCAGGGCGTCAAATCAGGGGAGCGGGCCGGCCAGTTCACTGGTGGATTGTGTCCTCTCCCTATCCAGCGATCTGGATATTCCGCATTCAAATGTCGCCTCACAGCTAATGTGAAATGAGGAGGTGCACCATCATGGATAAACCAGGCCACGACGAATGTGTAAGGGCAAGTCTTCCAACAGTTCAAGTAGCCTTTGTTCCAAAAAGTTGAAGTAGTTCTCCCCGTTCAATCGATCGGGTATAACGGTAGGGCCAATAATAAAGTTATCCACAATTCCAACCCAAACATTGATTTTAGTTTGATTTTGAAAATATGTAACTTCTGTTTCATGAGGATTATCATCAGCATGGAAATAATGTTCATTATGGAGGTTAAAAAGACCACATCTCGTGAAAGTATCTTCGTCCGTGAACAAAATTCTTCTACAAAAATTGGGGTTTGCGTTTTGTCTTAGGACAATAAGCCGACAGAAATCTAGCCGATGACCTGGATCCATGATCAACAAGTCTTGAACTGTTTTAATATGATAGGGATACAACAGTTCTTTTTTCAGTACATTATGAACTAATGATTTTGAGGCTCCAATACGAAGTCCCAAACGTAGTGTGCTTATCCCAGGTTCAGTTTCAACCGCTTCCAGTATCGCTTCTTCGAGCTCTAACGTCCTTCTTGTCCGTCTGCGTCCAGTTTCTCTGCGATTTGCTTCAAATTTGCCAGTTTCGCGAAGGTTTGCCGATTTGGAATTCTGCGATGCGGATATCTTTCCTTTCTCCGGCCATTGCAACGACAAAGTTCATAAATCAATAACATATCAATCATTTCAGTGTTAGTGAAATTTTGAGCCACAATTTTATAAAATTTTTACGGAAAGCAAAGTAAAAACAGTTTTGAGAATAAATTCTTCAAATGCCAAAATGACATTAGAAAAGCAAAGGCAACTAAGGTATTTTAATCAAGTAAAATTAGTAAGCCAAAATTGCAGATACTCGAAAATTAATTTTTTCTCCAAATGACATTAAAAGCGGCCTTTTAATGACACTTGGCAGACTTAGAAGTTGCACTTTTAATGCCTAGGCAGAAAAAGTCCACTTTTACTGCCTAGGCAGAAAAAGTTCGTTGCTAGGCAACCTTCCAAGTAATAATTTAAATCAAACTGGTTATTGAAATTGACAATGACATTAAGAAAACTCAAAATGATGATGATGATAATAAACTGGTTTTATTGCATTAAAACTACAAACTACAACACGAAATTTTTATTTATTAGATATATTTATGGTCAATTGTGAACAATTATTTAATACAATTGAACTCTGTCCACTTCCCTCCTTTCCAGTAAAATTAACAACTTTAGTATCCACACTTGATACTCCGGAAACGCCAAAATATTTTATTGCCGATGTTCGACTTATTGGCTAGCGAGTCCTCAATATAGCCCTCCGCGACAGCGGAAGACTTCCATCCTCCATGTTGCTTCAACATTGTTATGTCCCCACCAGAATGCACCAGCAACGTGGCCGAAGTTCTGCGAAAGCAGTGCCCGGTATACTCTTTCGCATGAGATAGTCCCAGAAAAGTAGCAATTTCTTCTGGCATTTTACCGAATTTGTGAATGCCAATGAATTGATGATGTGCTTTACCGTTCGCATATTTATAGAAGACACGCCGATTATTTAAATTCGAGGGTCTGGAGGCTGCATATTTTCTGTAAACGCTTAAATATTCCGTTACTACAAAAGATCTTGATCTTTTGATCTTAGTATTTGGTAGCATAATTAGCAATTTGTCGCCCATATCATTTATATCATCTATTTTCATTTGCAAAAGCTCATCACATCTACAAGCCCCAGCGACTGCAACAATAATTACAACCTAAAATATAAATTGAAAATTAGTTCTTTAATCCATAATAGATCATTTTCAATATATTCCTACCTTCGTACACAAATACAGTTCATCTGGGGCATCTGATAAAAATTTCTCGATTTCTTCTGTTTGAAAAACTCGGGATTTTTTTGCATGGAAACCGTCTGACTGGCGTTTCAAAAAAGCCCGTAACTTCTGGTATTTTGCCAAATCAATGTTATTTTTTATGTTCAGGGTAGCTTTCAACATCGAATAGGTAGACCATAACGTTGAAGGCTTCATTTTCTTTGAAAGATCGGAAAAATAGACAATCAGCACATTTTCAGAGAAAGATCCTATATTTTTCTTCTGTCTATATTCCATGAATCTGCTGTATGTGAGTTCATATACAGTGCTTGATTTTTCCGGTAAAAGGTTAAATTTCACATCTCGCGCCTGGTCTCTTATCTCAGGTGGTGTTAATTGCATCAATTCATCCTCACTTTGCAGTAAATTCATTTCTAACATGACAACTTTTCAAAATTGACAATGACAAAGTAAACAGTAAACAAACATATTCAACAAACGTCATCAGCGGTAAACATAGTAACGCAGGGCCCAGTTACCTTTAATAAAATAATTTAGTTATTTGGATATTGATAATGAAACGCAATTTAAATATGAAAAAGTCGATTTTGCGTGGAATTGGAACAAATTTGAAGAAAAAATTATATGTTTCACACGGCAGAAAAGCAGATTTAATGCCTTGGCTGGTTTCATAGCCGAGCGTAGCGAGGCTATGAAACACCAGCCGCGGCATTAAATCTTGTGCTTTTATGCCTAGTAAAACAAATAACTATTTTCAAGCTAATCCGTTGATTTTATCAAAATTTTCTAAGAGTAAGAAAAGTTTTCAAATTAGATAAGCTATCTACATAAAAAATATCGAGTGAATTACATTGACCACAAAAAAGTTCTGGACACTTTTCCCGTTACATCCTCAAGTTTGAGCCATTTCTATGATATCTAAGGCTCTGTGCTCCACTCTCAAAAATGGCCATTATTGACAGTAACTCACCTGCTAAATATTGTAAAAGTTCTTCATCACGTTCTCAAATTATACCGAAAAAACAACATTATTTTTGCAATTTTGAAGCCATCTACCGGGTAAACAAGACACTTGAGGCAAAAGTAAAAAGGCTCATCAACTTTTTTTCGAATCAAAGAATCTTCGGTTTTATTTTGGCCACGCAGTTCGAGGACAGCCTGTATATACATATTAGCATGGGAATTTGCGTAACGGCTAACTCGGGCAGTTTTCAACTGATTCAACTGAAATCTGAACTATAGGTAGGTTTTATGCCCTCGAAACTGCCTCCCGATTTTCAAGTCAAAATATCAAACTGTTTCCGAGAAATTCGAGCTTAAGTCAATTTTTTAGCTAATTTCCCAATTGAAATATCTCATGTCCTTTTCATCCGATTGACATTTGCTTAGCGTCAAAATGTAGGTATTTGCATATACTTTTACGTAATAATCATCGCATCTTGCGATCACGAATATACGAATATAGCAGATACAATTTGCTGTCTTAGACATGCATGACATCATATCAAAACTCGATCTATACAATAATTAAAGGAATAATATTAGTTTCCATAAACTTAAAAAATTGAAATGATTTTATTAACTAATAACAATTATTCAACGATAAATATGAAAATTGCCACGAAAGAACAGATTTTTCGGTTTTTTCCATTTTCCCGCCATTTTTTCCATTGCAGTATACCTTTTTTTACCACTTATCGAAAGTAGCCGTAATAGTGAGTAGGTGAGCCAAAACAGAACTCTGTAGGATGCGTAGTTTTAAGAGGAATCGCAGTTAAAAGTTTGGTTTTTTTTTTCGTTAAATCAAATTTAACAACAACCTCCGAATATTTTCCTCCGAAAAAATTACTGCCTCTTTGCAATAAATAGTGGTATCTTTTGTAAAAGTTTAAGCTTTATAAACTTTAATTTGTCAAAGAAAAAAAATTAGAGACCGAAAAATTGGTTTTTCGCATTTTTGTCGAATAATTTTGAATTTAGGGTAAAAACGGTGGACAAAAAGTTGTAGATCTTTTTATTCCCTACAACTTTTATATTTAACTTTTTCTGATAGAATGCACGGTTTAGCCAGAAATCACGAAAAAATGTTTTCAACCCCTAAAAACACACCCCATTCCGCCCCGGATAGCAGTCGTCGGTTCGATTTATCTTTCCCTCTTTTACAATATCTTGTTCTACAATATCCCGCTGTCAGATTGCTGTAGCGAATTTTTTTGTTGTTCAAATACTAGGTATTCACTAGTTAGGTTGTTCTAACAGATGAATATATCATTGCCTGCTATAGTGAATGCAGGTAGAAATTTGCTATGTTTTATTATGTATTTTGATGCACTGAAAACGGGAAGAATAGTCAAAAATTCCTACGAGTTAGCTTCAAAAGTTACGGCCTAGTTTTGGCGCGAAAAAAGACGATTTTCATGTTTTTTGCGTTTAGAAAGAAAACGGTTGCTTGAAGGGAAAAATTGTAGAAAATGTGGAAACGCGTCGTTTGAGCATAAGTAGAAGTCATTTTGAGGTTATGGTCTCGAGATATGAGCGAATTAGTATTTTTTTGGGTGAATGCAAAATCTTTTCTTTCAAATCGAATATTGACTAAAGAAATATTCTGTGCATACGGAAGATGGGAATTTTTATACACTTTCTACCCAGTTTTCTTTTTTTATCTTCCATTTTAGCGCCACAATTGGCCTTTTTCGAAAACCCGTTAAACTGAGATTGCAAGCCGAAAAATGAAAAATTAACTTATCGACATAAATCAAAATTTATTTTGTGGATTCCAACAAATACGATCTGAAACATCCAACAGTACAGGTTTTGAGCATACTACAAAATGTAAGACAACATTGAAAATTTCGGACTTCGTAAAATTGGAAAATTATTCTTTTGAAGATCAGAGTATTTTAAGACGCGTATTTCTAGCCGAAGAAAACCTTTCTAGTTCGAGTAGAAGCCGAGATAGCGATGTAAATCTGTTTGGGATTTCTCAGGGCACAATTTTGGGTCTATCGAAATAAGCCGAAAACCGTTGGCAAGTAGACAAGTTTTGTAATCTTAATTCAGAAATGTGACCTTGTAGGTATCACCATCCCGAATTTATATAAAAAAAATCACGCGTAAAATGTTGCGGCGTCTTAAATTTCAATACCGCTTATCTGCCGGTGTAGTAGATTTTAACTACTTAATTTGGAATGAAATGACTGAAAAAGGATTATAACAAGTTGTAATAATTATCATTACAAATTTTATATGTTTAATTAAAATTATTTTTCTTGACAAAAATCATATTTAACTAATGCTTTCATGATTTTTTTTTCTCTCTGTCCACCTGTGAATTAAAGGTACTATAATAGTATATATACGTATATTATTATAGAAGCCGCACCCTCCATCGTTTACATTTATAATCAGGTGATAGTCCCTGGATGAAACAATAATGATCCCAGTACGAACACGTGGCGGCAATAGAAGCGTGCAACTGCTGTTTCGAACATCTTATTGTCATATGATTCATTTTGTTTTTAACCATCATCGTTAATATTCAAAATTTAAATGTTCTCTGTGAAACATCTCGTGGACTCACCATTTGAAATTCTATCGAATAGACTATAAAAATCGTTGCTGAAGATGTTATCTTAATTCAACTAGCGCATAAAATAGGCAAAAAATTTTATTTGCCCAAACCCGGAAAGACCATAAGGGGTAAAACTCACCCTTCCATGTATTATGAGCAAAATTTCTATGATGAATTCCAGGAACTGAACCCATTCATGTGTTTCTCCTTTGCATTCAGCGCTTGTGAAACCACGTCAGCCTTTTACAATCGGGGGGAAAGTTTTTTTTTTAATTACAAGTTTTTGAAAATGAATGATATTTTCGAATTTTATAAGACTGAACTTTTTAAAATCAGGAAAAATATTACCAGCCATATTTATGCGCCAAAACTGTCATAGAAGTTAAAACTTGCTGAGTTGCGTAATGTTTCTTTTAGAAATAGGGCTAAACAATCCGTTTGTCAGTTAGAAAGCTTACCTCAACAGATGACGCAGCGGAGCATCATATTATGAGATATTATTACCAAATCCAACTTTGGATAGGGACTGAAAACCTAAATACAGAAAATTGGGGTTGGAAGAGAACACAGAACGGTTTTGTTCCTATCCAAATAGTGGAAGAAACTGCGCGTGAAAGTCTGCTAAGAAATATTTTTGGTTCTTGTAAAATAAGATGTTCCGGAAGATATTCATTTGAAATTGAATAATGAATATGAAATGATAAGTTTGTGCATAAATGAGTATATGAACTTTTTCAACCTTCACTTTCAACGCTTCAAAACTTTATGCTTGAAGAGGATATAATATAATATTTAAACTCATTATACGTTTTTACAAGTATACAAAAACCGTTACAGGTTCACAGGAAGGACACAGATAAGAAACTTCGAGCCAATAAATTAATCTACGTAGGTATGATAAGTCATCGATTTCTTTTTCAATGCATTTGAATATAAGATACTTAAACTCCTCATACGTTCATACATGCGTACAAAAACCGTTACAAGTTCAGAAGAAGGATTGAATAACATAGATAAGTAATTTGGTGTCAATAAATTAACATACGTAGGTATGATAAGTCATCGATTTCTTCTCCAATTCTTTAGAATATAAGACATTTAAACTCATTATACGTTCATACAAGTGTACAAAAACCGTTAAAAGTTCAGAAAATGGATTGAATAACATAGATACGAAATTTCGAGCCAATAAATTAACATACGTAGGTATGATGAGTCTTCGATTTCTTTTCAATTCTCTTTAATATAAAACATTTAAACTCATTATACGTTCTTACAAGTGTACAAAAACCGTTACAAGTCCAGAAAAAGTATTGAATAACATGGATGAGAAATTCCGAGCCAATAAATTAACATACGTAGGTATGAAAAGTCATCGATTTCTTCTCCAATTCTTTTGAATATGAGACATTTAAACTCATTATATATCCATACAAGTGTACAAAAGCCGTTACAAGTTCAGAAAATGGATTGAATAACATAGATACGGAATTTCGAGCCAATAAATTCACATACGTAGGTATGATAAGTCATCGATTTCTTTTCAATTCTCTTGGATATAAAACGTTCAAACTCATTATACTTTCTTACAACTCTACAAAAACCGTTATAAGTTCAGAAAAAGGATTGAATAACATGGATGAGAAATTTCGAGCCAATAAATTAACGTACGTAGGTATGATAAGTCATCGATTTCTTCTTCGATTCTTCTTATTATGAAGCATTTAAACTCATTTTACGTTTATACAAGTGTACAAAAGCCGTTACAAGTTCAGAAGAAGGATTGAATAACATAGATAAGAAATTTAGAGCCAATGAATTAACATACGTAGGTATGATAAGTCATCGATTTCTTCTCCAATTCTTTTGAATATAAGACATTTAAACTCATTATACGTTTATACAAGTGTATAAAAACCGTTACACGTTCAGAAAAAGAATTGAATAACATAGATAAGAAATTTTGAGCCAATAAATTAACATACGTAGGAATGATAAGTCATCGATTTCCTCTTAATTATTTTGAATATAAAACATTTGAACTCGTTATACGTTTTCACAAGTGTACAAAAACCGTGACAAGTCCAGAAAAAGGATTGAACAACATGGATAAGATATTTCAAGCCAATAAATTTATATATGTAGGTATGATAAGTCAACGATTTCTTTCTCAATTCATTTGAATATGAAATACTTAAACTCATTATACAATTATACAAGTGTACAGGAACCGTTACAAGTTCCGAAGAAGGATTGAATAACATGGATATGAAATTTTGATCCAATAAATTAACACACGTAGGTATGATGACCCATCCATTTCTTTTTCGATTCTTTTGAACATTAAACATCTAAACTCATTATACGTTCATACAAGTATAGAAAAAACTCCACAAGTTCAGAAGAAGGATTGAAGAACATAGATACGAAATTTCGAGCCAATAAATTAACATACGTAGGTATGATAAGTCATGGTTTTCTTCTTCAATTCTTTTGAATATAAGACATTTGAACTCATTATACGTTTATATAAGTGTACAAAAACCGTTACAATTTCGGAAAAAGGATCGAATATCATAGATACGAAATTTCGAGCCAATAAATTAACATACGCAGGTATGATAAGTCATCGATTTCTTTTTCAATTCTTTTGAATATGAAACATTTGAACTCATTATACGTTTATACAAGTATTCAAAAACCATTACAAGTTCAGAAGAAGGATTGAATAACATAGATAACAAATTTCGACCCAATAAATAAACATACGTAGGTATGATAAGTCATCGATTTCTCCTTCAATTCTTTTGAATATAAAATATTTAGACTAATTATACGTTTATACAAGTGTACAAAAACCGTCACAAGTTCAAAAAAACTATTGAATAACATAGATAAGAAATTTCAACCCAAAAAATTAATATACGTAGGTATGATGAGTCATCGATTTCTTTTCCAATTCTTTTGAACAGACGACTATTAATTCGATATATTTTTTAGAAATAATTTAAATTACATGAAAGATTTGTAACTATAATAATTTAAACTTGTTATGATCCTTTTTCAGTTATTTTGATTCTAATTAAGTTAAATTTGAATTTGCTAGTCAAAATCTACTATACCGGCAGATAAGCGGTATAGAAATTTAAGCCGCCGCAACATTTTACGCGTAATTTTTTCCATATCAACGCACTCTGAATTCGAGATGGTGATACCTACGAGGTCATTTTTGGATTTGGATTACACAACTTGTCTACTTTCCGACGATTTTCGGGTTTTTTCGATACACCCAAAATTGGGCCCTGGGGAGACCCAAACACATTTATATCAATATCTCCGCTTCTACTCACGCTTGAGAAGTTTTGTTTGCTCAAAATACTCGTCGTAAAATATTCTGATAGATCATATAGGTTGGTCATTCTGAAAGAATTCTAACCTTCAAAATTAAAAAATTTCCCATGGTCCGTAACTTTCAAAGTTGTCTTACATTTTATAGTGTGCCTCAAGCCATATTAATAGAGATCTACAAAATGAATTTTGATTTACGTCGATCAATTAATTTTTGGGCTTGCAATCTCAGTTGTACGGATCTTCTAAAATGGCCGATTGTGGCGCCAGAATGGAAGATAAAAAAAAAGAACCTGGGTGGAAGGTGTATGGGAAGTACATTTCTCCATATGAACAGGATATTTTTTTGATCAATTTGTAACAAAAGATTTTGAATTCACCCAAATAAACATTTCTCCGCTTATATCTCGAGACCATAACCTCAAAATAACTTCTACTTATGCTCAAACGACGCGTTTTCACTTCTTCTAAAATTTTTCTATATTTTTTTTTTTAGAAGCAAAAAACATGAAAATCGTATTTTTTCGCGCCAAAACATGGCCGTGACTTTTGAAACTAACTCATAGGAATTTTTGTTTTTTTTTTCGGTTTTCAGTGCATCAAAATACATATTAAAACATAGCAAATTTACATCTGCATTTTTTTTTTTGATTTTTCCCCTGGCGACTGGACTACTAACCAACTTTTCAAAAACTGATAATGAGAGCATTACTTATATACATATAATTCTTCTATTGATACCACGTTGATTCACTGGATGAAATTGATATTTAATGGAGAAGATAAGAATTCCAGAAAACAGTATACGTCCTCAACGCTGTAGTTAAATGAGTAAGATACATTTGAAGGGTGCTTTGATGTCATCAAACGATAGTCTTAATAGAAACGCAATGGAACTTCCAAGTGATCCCCTTAATTACGAAGAGTATGAGGTTTCGTTATTAATTTACTACAAAATCACGTAGCGATGTTTTTAGAAACGAAGATTCGATCATAATTATCGTTGTCTCTATTGTAGAGTGGAAAACGAAGTGACAACGTATATATCAAGTTTGTTCCGAAATAATTCCGATGGGGTTCAAGGAGAGAACGACGGAATGCGAATGCTTACGGATGAAATTTTATGGAATTTTGTATTCTTTGAAGATTAATTAGAGCACTCTGCTTTTGAAATATTAGTCGATCTGTGGCTAATTGATTAGATACTTCCGGAATTTGACTTGCAAAGGAAGTTGTACACCAACAAAATAGATAAAACATCATTTCAAAGCGGGTAATTTCATAACCGAATATGACGACTGCTTGCGTCTTAGTCTCACATAATATATAGAAGATTTGGATAAAGCGTATTGGAAGGTTTTCCAAGCTATACATAGTTATTTTTGTATTAAGTGCGTAAAATGAGTGTTTTTTCAATGGCACATGAGAGTGTTAATTAATTCTCTCGAATGTGCCATGAAAACACGAATTTTATACACGAAATACAAACAACATTTTTTATACAACTGTGAATGTGAATTTACATCGTCTAAAATATATTAAAAATAAATACTTCCAATATAATTTCACAGCATCCAGTGGTCTTTCTGTGTCGTTACTATAGAAACGGTTTGTTGGGACGCCGCGTGTTTGACTGTTTGATCGTGTTTGCTTGTAGTTGCTTCAATTTCAAGTTATTTTCAAGAAGATGGATGTTGATTATGATAGTGGTGATTTGCTTCCTCAGATATATCTGAGAAAGCAAATGCAATAGTATCTTATATGTTACCGGCCAAATCCAAGTTAGTATATGAGGAAATGTAACGTGTAAATTCCACTTAACGGCTCAGAAATGACCGCTATAGTACAATCGGTTAACTCCTGGGACGTCAGCTATGCTAGACCGTATATTCTAAGGGTCATGGTTGTTCGGTGTCAGATCCGTAGTTACCGCTCCTATTTCGAGGTTGTTCTGTGGGACAACGAGACGCCGGGAATGAAGAGAGAAAGGCGTTACTTCTGGTCAATCGTTCAAGCAGGAAGTGCGTTGCTAGGTTATTTCAACAGGGAGGTAATACCAAGCTTGTGTTTGGAACCAAATTCTGGGAATATCCTTCGGTTGAAAGTAAAGGCATCAATTACCAATTTGGATTGGAATAATTGGAATTATCTGAGTAATTATTGCACCTTAGGGGATTAAAACTTAGTTTCAACGTGACTGGTTGTGGACGGGAGTAAAGTTTGTCTAATTGGAAGGAAAACCCTATCGTGATAGAGGTAAATATCTTTGTAATTCCATTTGATTTATTCACCGTCTCCAGGAATTAATTTGCCTTCACAGGTGGTATCTGACAGGACATAGGCTATTCCTAATTGTTCAACAATTGTTATGTATTTTGTTCATGTCTGTCTTCTGAGGACAATAGAACAATAGAGGTTTGAACATTCCGTGATTTCAGGGTTCCTTTTTTCTGTTTATTTTGTGGAAAATTCAACAAGCATATTGAAGTTGGCTTGAATCTACTGTGGAAAAGATCACTTTAGGAGTCGCTGATTTACTTGTGATGTACAATCGTGGGACTGTATTATAACTGTGACTGGAGCCCCCTTCATCAAGTAGAAGTATCAATCCATAACCGAGCAAGTACAACACCTTATCCAGCTCTCACCAGGTCAGGCTACCGATTTTGGTTTTATGTAACAATTGAGATAGTCATTGAGTATTTGTATATCGTGTAAATTCAACTGTTCACTTTATTTAATGTTTTAAGCAATTACCTTCATCCATATTTTCAATTCATTCGCTTCATATCTCATTAATATAAGTTCTGTCATGAACTGTATCAATATTAGTATTTTAATTACTAGTAAAATTCAATCATTCTGGGTACAGGTCTTTCATTTTTTCCTTTCAGGGTAATTTAACCTGGGGACTTGAGTATTTGTATCCCCTAGTTATATACATAATTTATTGATTTGTTGAAATACTCTGGCGCCCGAATTCTTAACATCTAAAATTATAACTCACGACCGTCTTCACTGTAGCTGTCGGCAACCAAGTGATAAAATAGAGCTTTTAGTTTATCCTTAAGTAAGAGTAAATCGTAAACCCTTACAAATTGGCAACCCAACGTGTGGGGCCTGAATTTTGAGACTGATATATCAGAGAGTGATTGAAATTGCTTGTTTAATTTGTTTTATATTTCAGATTATTAATGTTTATTATGTATAGGTAACATGACCCTTGCTTGTTGAATATTGAGTACAGATAGCTACTTAAGCTTTTTAATTTCGAATTATACCCCGATTGTATACTGCGAACTGTGACACTCAGATTTGGAGGTTAGGGAACATCGAGTTGTCCAAGTGAAGTTGTTAGTTCTGGAAGGGACTTTGTTTACCCTTTCAATATGTCACGTTTAATAGTAATTAAGCGGTTAAGTCAGGATGAGCTTCTATACGAGTTGAAGATACGTGGTGTAGCAGGGGGTAAAGTAGCGGATATTCGAGCCAATTCAGCCCAAATATTCCGGTTGGAGAAGAAAGGAGATATCCTGCACATCCTTATACATTCGTTGAGGATCACACAGCGTGCGATGCTAAACTGATAGCTTTGCTGGCAGAATTTGAATCTGCGGATGTACCTGACTCTGCTGTTAAGCAGAAGTTCAGGACTAAAATCAATCATGTACTGTGAAGATTAGATCGAATGAATCCCACAGGGGATAGTGACATGTCTGACGATGCTTCTTTGCTTGCGCGAACATTGTCATTGAAGTCCGCTGTTGAGACCTCTGTCGTCAACGAAGATATCCATCCAGCAGATGTTGGTTTAATGGAAATATTGAGTTCAGACAGTGATAGCGATCAGGGAGATGGTGCTAGAAGATCTACGTCTCGTACTGCGCCGCTCCGCCAGTATTCGCATCCGATCAGTAAATGGGATATTAAATTTTCTGGTGAAAGGAAGGGCATGTCAGTGAATGCTTTCCTAGAGAGAGTTGAAGAACTCAGAGTGACGCGTCATGCTACTAAAAGGGACTTATATGATTCAGGGATAGATCTCTTCATGTGGAAAGCTTAATATTGGTATAGGGACGCCCGTAAACATGTAACAACTTGGAACGGCTTAGTTAAACGGCTGAAAGAGGAATTTCAAGTCCCTGATTATAATGAGAGACTTTTTGAGGAGATTAAGAAGAGAACTCAAGGTCCGGACGAAAGTATGGGAATATACTTAGCTGTCATGTCTGCTCTCTTTGGGAGATTAACATGCACCTTTATGGAAGAGGTGAAAATTAAAGTTTTACTGCGGAACATATCGCCCTTTTACAATTCAACTCGCTCTTATTGACGTATTTTCTATTGAACAATTGCGGAAATTTGATAAAAAATTAGAAGCTAATCGAGAGAGTTTGGAGAATTTCTCGTTACCACCACGTAAAAATATGTTGGAGTCAGATATTGCTTACGTGCAGGTAACTGAACAATTAGATGCGCTCGGTGACACTGATAATGTTCGTCCTTCTGCCTCTACGTCTCGAAATACCGATAGTCAACTCTGTTTCAATTGTAATTTACCAGGGCATCGAGCTATAGGTTGTTTAGCGCCAAGAAGAAAGATTTGTTTCAAGTGTAAAAAAGTAGGATATACTATTAATACATGTCCGAAGTGTTCCAAAGATAGGAGACAGGGTAACGGGAACGGACGCTTTCAGACAGTCGGAATGATTGCGTCTTAAAGGATAGTGATCCGACATCAGACATTTTACTTGTTTTAAATTATATCTCACGTCATGCACAAAATGGGGAACGGCCTTATTTGTACGTTGAGATTTTGGGAAAATCGATTTTATGACTGTTAGATTCTGTTTCAAGTCGTACTGTTTTGGGGGTCGTGGATGGAAAGTATTTGGAAGCATGGATATCAAATTGAAACCAATCAGTCACATTGCTTGTAAGGTTACGAATGATCAAAAATGTACAGTAATTGGAACTTGTGATTTGCCAATTATGTTAGAAGGGATAACGCGGTTAGTGGAAGCTATGGTGGTTCCGGAGTTGTCACACTTTCTTATATTAGGTTGGGATTTTTCGAAATTAATTGGGCCTATCCCCATGGTAGATGTGTGGAGATTTTCGGAAACTCCTCCCCTTGTAAACGCCATCGATCATTTAACCGATTCCACCATTTTGACTGAGTTCCAAAATACTCAACTTCAAACTTTGATAGATAGCAACGTAGCTTTAATGAGAAATTCCTTGGGATGTACCACAATGACAGAACATGTAATAAACACAGATTCGACTCCGATTAAACAGAGATATTAGAGGGGATCACCAGTCATTCAGAAGCAGATCGATGTTGAGTTAAATCACATGGTGGAACTTGGGGTCATTGAAAAATCGAATAGTCCCTGGGCTTCACCCATAGCCATGGTGGAGAAAAAAAGGATTCTTCTTATCGATTCTGTGTAGATTACCGACGTTTGAATTCTGTGACGAAACGGGAGTTATCCTTTGCCTGTGGTGTCTGATACTCTAGACAAATTGAGAGGGGCTAAATTTTTATCAAGTTTGGATATTAAATCGGCATATTGGCAGGTGCCCATGGCGGAAACGTCTAGAGAATATACGGCATTTGTTGTGCCGAATAGAGGATTATTACAATTCCGCGGACTTCCATCCGGACTTCACAATGCGCCTGCGACTTGGCAACGCCTGATAGATCGTGTGTTAGGACCCGACTTAGAACCAAAAGTGTTCGTATATCTCGATGATATCGTGATCATATCAGAGACATTCGGAGAATATCTACGGATATTCGAGGAGGTTTTCAAACGATTAAGGGAAGCAAATCTAACGGTGAGCGTGGAGAAATGTCATTTCTGTCGTCCTCAGATGAGATATCCAGGATATGTCGTGGACAGGTATGGTCTCCATGTAGATCCTGGGAAGGTTTAAGCTATGCTTGCCATTCCTCAACCCAAGACTGTTTCTGAAGTTCGCGGTATTGTTGAAACATTTTCCTGGTATTGGCGGTTCATACCACAATTTTTTACCATAATCGCACCCATCACGTCTCTTCTGCGGAGAGGAAATTTATTGACCTGGCCAACTGATGTCAGGAAGCATTTAGAAAAATGAAGGAATGTTTGGTGACAGTGCCTGTTCTTAGCTGCCCAGATTATAGTTTGCCTTTCCAAATTCAGACTGATGCTTCTGGCTTTGGAATTCCTAGAATTTTGTCACAGCCACAACCTGAGGGGGTGAAAAAGTTGTATGTTACCTCAGTCGATCTCTTACGAGACAAGAACGGAATTTTTCTATTACGGAGCGTGAATGTTTAGTGGTTCTTTGGGCGGGGAGAAGCTTAGGCCTTATATTGAAACTACCTTTCACAGTTATTACAAATCATCATTCCTCAGTTTGGCTGCAGAACTTGAAAGACCCTTCTGGTCGTTTGGCTAGGTGGAGTGTTAAGCTTCAACAATATGATTTTAAAATCATTCATCGGAAAGGTAAAGAGCATGTAGTAGCTGACACCTTATCACGCTCAGTTCCAGTTATTGACGTAGTATCTGTGACTCCAGAGGTCAATGATAAGTGGTATTTGAGAATGTATTCGGCCGTTCTGAAAAATCCTCTGAAGTATCAGAGTTGGAGAGTTTCGAATGGTATTTTGTATAAATATAGGAAGGATGACTATCCAGAGTTGTCAGATGCTGCGGATTTTTGGGAAAGAGTTGTCTCGAAAGAGGAGCGATACGGATTGATATCATCGGCTTATGATTTTCCAACCGCCTGTCATGCGGTAGTCTACAAAACTTATAGTAGACTGGCCGAAGATGAGATGGGACATTGCATCATATGTTCGACGTTGTGATGTTTGTTTGGCCCACAAATCCGTTAATACCAAACCCGCGGATATGATGGTATCGCACCCGAAAGTTGACAAACCTTGGGAGATGATTTCGATTGATCTCATGGGACCTCTGCCTAGGTCTAAGAAGGGGAATACTTTTATGCTAGTCGTCCCGGATTATTTGAGTAAATTTTCGCTCATTTTCCCATTGAAGAAATCTTCAGCTGATATTGTAGTTCGTAGATTAGAAGAAGATGTTTTCTCAATGTTTGGGGTACCTAGGATTTTGATTAGTGACAACGGTGTTCAATTTAGGAGTAGGCAATTCCAACGATTGTTGCAAACCTATACTGTTCGCCATGAATTGTGTTCTCTTTATCATGCACGTAGTAATCCTACCGAGAGAGTCAACCGTACGATCAAGACCATGTTGAGTAGTTACGTACCCGATAATCATCGTCTTTGGAACGAGGCATTGCCAAAAATCGCGTGTGCCATAAGAACGGCAAGGCATGAATCTACTAAACTATCCCCATATTTCACTAATTCCGGTAGACATATGAAATTGTCAGGTTTAGATTATGAGGGCGCTGAACCAATTTCTGATATTACTAGGCATGAGGCCCTAAGCCAAATTCATCGTGACGTAAAGGAAAGATTAGAGAAAACTGCCAAACAGAATTGTCACCGGTATAACTTGCGCCGAAGGCATGAGGAATATTTACCTAATTATGTAGTGTGGAGGAGAAATTACGTTTTGTCTGAGGCTTCCAAATATTTTTCCGGCAAACTTGCTCCCAAATACGTAGGTCCGTTCTATTTAAATAAGACAATCTATCCTTGGACATACGAGTTGCGCGATGATGAGGGGAATGTTAAGAGAATTTGGCATATTAAGGACTTGAAAGCGCACCCAGACGAAGATCGGGGTATTATTTGAGTTGGATGTTATTAGTTGTCTCTAACTCGTGTTGGTTCCGGGTTGCGAATAGGCCAACGGTTTTTTCCACCTGAAGTAGAAGGCTTCTAAAGGAATATTAAGAGTTGGTCACTCGTCAATAAGAACCTGCCCTGGTTAAAGTTGTGGTGGGAGCGAGAGAATACCGTTTGTGTGATTCCTCCTGTGCCCGATCTTCAACTGAATTTTCTGTTTTTTCATTTTCTATTTTATTTTCCATCTTTGACTTTAACTTCATTACCTTCTGTTATGAATCTGGTTGATTGCTAGTAGTTTGGTTCCGAGGGAACGCAATCCTTATGCGCGGATGAGCAACTCAACGACGGGAGTTACCTAGGGAGCACGAAGCGTTTATTTGATCTTACGCCGCTCGGTACTAGGCCAATCGTTGAGCTGATCATTATCGTATTGGAGGGCGAGCTTTGGTTCCTTCTGCTGGTTTCTCAATTAGACGCATATCATTAGTTTTAGATAATTCCTTAAAAAGAATTACGAATGGTGTGTTGTCCGGTGTTGGGTGGTTTTCTGGATTTCAAGGGTGGTTTTTTGTGGATTTCAAGGGTAGTTTCAAGGTCCTACTTCCTTCAGGAATAGCGATCCTGGTTTTCATTTTTTTTCTACTGGTTTCCTGATCTAATTTCCACGTTTAGTTTTGGTGAAAATTTGGGAAATTTTCTGGAAGTGAAGGGGGAATTTGTAGCCTGTAAATTCCACTTAACGGCTTAGAAATGACCGCTTTAGTACAATCGGTTAACTCCTGTGACGTCAGCTATGCTAGACCGTATATTCTAAGGGTCGTGGTTGTTCGGTGTCAGATCCGTAGTTACCGCTTCTATTTCGAGGTTGTTCTGTGAGACAACGAGACGCCGGAAAGAAAGAGAAAATTGCGTTACTTCTGGTCAATCGTTCGAGCGGGAAGTGCGTTCCTAGGTTATTTCAACAGGGAGGTAATACCAAGCTTGTGTTAGAAACCAAATTCTGGGAATATTCTTCCGTTGGAAGTAAAGGCATCGATTACCAATTTGGATTGGAATAATTGGAATTATTTGAGTAATGAATGCATCTTAGGGTATTAAAATTTAGTTTCAACGTGACTGGTTGTGGACGGAAGTAAAGTGTGTCTTATTGGAAGGAAGACCCTATCGTGATAGAGGTAGATATCTTTGTAATTCCATTTGATTCATTCACTGACTTCAGAAATTAATTTGCCTTCACAGGTGATATCTGACAGGACATAGGCTAGTCCTAATTTGTTCAACAATTGTTATGTATTTTGTTCATGTCTGTCTTCTGTGGACAATAGAACAATAGAGGTTTTAACATCTCGTGATTTCAGGGTTCCTTTTTTCTGTTCATGTTGTGGAAAATTCAACAGCTGTATTGAGGTTGGCTTGGATCTGCTGAGGAAAAGATTACTTTAGGAGTCGCTGATTTACTTGTGATGTACAATCGTGGGACTGTATTATAACTGTGGCAGGAGCCATCTTCATCAAGTAGAAGTATTAATCCATACCCGAGCAAGTACAACACCTCATCCAGCTCTCACCAGGTCAGGCTACCGATTTTGGTTTTATGTAACAATTGAAATAATCATTGAATATTTGTATATTGAGTAAGTTCAACTGTTCACTTGATTTAATGTTCTAAGCAATCACCTTTGTAACGAAGCTTAAATTTTGAAAGATTATTTAATTTAGATCAGGCAATGAATACGGATGTTATTTCAGTTTGAACAGTTCATTGCTTCAATAGATATTAATGAATTCTGAATGTGTATTCCGTGATTGACACTTTTCTACATCTCCGTAATTTCAAATAAGTATAATTATTCAAATAGATGAATCTAATTCATGCCCGTTCAAAATTGCATTTCATTCCGATAAAATATGTTGCAAAAACAGGGGTCTGGCCAGTTAAGACACCAAACTTTGTGCAGCCTTATGTTTAAAAAGGGCGAACAATCTAAAAACTCCGATAACACTTGTTTACTCCGCTGGGAAGAACTGGTGTGATATCATGAGCGCGAATTTTAGATCTAAAAAGTAGCGTCACTTTTAACCATTGTTCGGGGCATAAGTAAAAACTATTGGCACAAAAATAAGGATTTGGTGGAGCAGACCTGTCCAGAACCTCGGAAAACATATAAAAGCCGTGACAGTCGAAATATCGCTCTCTTGTGTGTTTTTGATTTCAATCAGTGTAGTAGCTCTTGTGTTTTTGATTTTCAATCAGTGTAGTAGCTCTTGTGTTTTTGATTTTCAATCAGTGTAGTAGCTCTTGTGTTTTTGATTTTCAATCAGTGTAGTAGCTCTCTTGTGTGTTTTTGATTTTGATCAGTAAAGTAGCTCTCTAGTGTTTTTTTTTTGAATTTATTCGAGTGTGAGTCAGATATTTGAAAGCTGTGAAGTAACAATAGTGTTCCGTTTGTGTTTGTGAATTTTACAGAAAGGTAAATGATAGCAAATAGTTTATATTTTTGAGCATTACGATATATTGATTTCCGTAATTTATGATTGTTATTGTAATTGGTAAACGTTTGTACGATACCTGAGTTCCGTAGTATTCAGTAATTTGAATTGGTGAATTTGAGTTTATCCTAGTCATAGGTCGAATCGCGCACGATTTGAATTCGCGCGTGAATTGAAATATTCAAGTAATTGTGTGGTGCGTACAGAGTGTGTATGTTTGAACGACAGGGGCGTCTTTGGGTATATTTGTGCACGCCGTGCTGATACCGGAAGTATAAGTATATCATAGACCTCCAAACCGCCAACAGTTTGTGCACGCCGTGCTGATACCGGAAGTATAAGCTGAGGGTGGTTGTGTGATTGTGTGACGATTGAGAATCGTAATAATTCCCTTAATACTATGAGAAGTCCTCGGCCGTGGATATAGGGGTTATTGCAGATAAGATAATTAGGGTTTGTGCACACTGTGTTGATACTGGAAGTATAAGCCCTAATTGTTTAGGTTCCGAATCTGTAGAGTGTATAAAATCTAACACTGTCACACAATTACCGGGTACTCCGTGAAAGTTAGTACAAGGGTGGGTGAGATGACAGAATAAACTCAATTAGAGTAATTAACCGAAACATAGTAAAATCTGGTATCGTACAATCGGAAAACTAGTGCAAAACAATATTTTCCGAATCAACCGAATTAATAACCGAATATATCGTAGTGTGATTTGAACATTTCATTTATTAGTGCTGCTATCTAAAATTTACCGCATACCGCTCATTACGCTGAGACCTGTTTGATTCGTACTTTTCCGCAAATTGATCATTCTGAATCATTCATCAACCGATCCCGTACCGCCGAATTAAATTTAGCGACCGAACTTGTCGTAGAGTTGATATCTTGAAAGAGTTTTCATTTACCGTTTGAGCTTCATTACATTTTCCGTCTGGGTGTAATTTTGTGAAATAATACCGTTCAATTGCATTTAAATTGATTATTCTGAAAGTGTAATTGTTAAAATCATTATATATTTTAATATTTGGAATTCCCTGTTTTATTAAATTATTTCTGCTCCATCTTTAACGAGCTAAGTTATAACCAGGTATCAATTGTAATTAAAGCCTACAATTTCGATACTGTTTTCTGCCCATTGGACTCTGGTTATACTTCACTGTAGCTACCCTAGGGACAAGGCTATCTTTAGATAGCATAGTAACAAGCCTTGTGGTTAAGACCCTAGCAGAAGTCTTCAAAAAGGAGTTAACCTTTGGGAAAAATCTGGCGCCCGAGGATTCGAAGCTTACCGCAGTAAGCAATTTACCGAAAAGCCGCAAGGGCACGTTATAAAATGACGCCCACGAGCAGGGACTTTTGAAAATTGACCGAGGGGGAATTTTTTTTTGTTTGTTCCGAAAAGTGAAATGTTGAATAATTTATTGCAATTGAACCGGTAGTCCGTTTTGAATGAAATTTCAGATATAGTGTGACAGAAAAAAAAGCTTCACGACCCCGACGTTTCGAATACGTTTTCGAAACATCCCCAGGAGTTTGGTTTTTGAGTTTTGGAAATTTGGAAAAGTTTTGACAGAAACTTGTTCCCGTGCTCACCAAGGTTGTTTGGTGAAATTAGTTTTTCGATCCGCCCCCCCGTTTCAGGGGAAACATCAAGTTTTTAACAGAGAATCTGACTGAAAAATCGATTGTTCCGTGAGGTGTAGAATTGTTAACTACACCTCAGAGTTTTGCCCAAATTTCGATTTTTGCCCTTATTTTGCCCTTCGATTTTCACAGTCAATCGTAACCCGGATTGGGCAAGTCATAGCTCCTTTCCAAGTAAATCGATACCAAGGAAGCCGTTGGTAACATTTTTGGGCGAATTGGCCAAACCGTTTTGGAGTTACCTCCCGAAATCAAAGTTACGTTGCCCAAATTGGGGCAAGTGATTTGATTGCTTCTGCCTTATTGGAAGGAAGGTGTGGACTGGTTTTGGTTACCGCACCGTCTTCCGTTACCTACCCCTGAGAAAAATAATTTATTTTTTTTGGGGTTGAAAATTTTGATTTTGAAACGGATTGGAAAAATGGAGTTCCCTGGGTATACTGGTGCTATACCCAAGGCGCCGCAGCCTACGCCTGCCAATATTGAAGACATGGTGCAATGACCGCAGAACGGGAATTGTTCTGGTCGCACCGAAATTTATAGCCGGAGTATAGGCAATTTATCCGACAAGGGAGTTTTAACGACGTGCCGTCGTTAATGTTACAGGCAAAGGAGTTTGAGAATCTGCAGGCTGAGCAGAAACTCATGCAGTAGAGGATATTTCCAGCGTCAGTGAGGGCACAAATTCCAAGTCCCGCAGCAAGGATTATGGAACCGTCAGCGCTGAGTAGGCAACCTGCATCTGAACCGTCATCGCCAGTCAAGTTTGGGATACCGAATGTCCGTGAACAGACTTGAGGGGATTGTGGTCTCCGCGCCACTTCAGAACGCAGTGCCCTACCAGGCTGAAGCCGAATACCGCAACACAGCCCATCTCATGTTGGAGATGTGGGGAAACAGGGCATGGCAAAAATAATTGTCGGAATCCAACGAAATTATTTTGCTCGAGATGCCGCCGCCCTGGGATCATGTCGCGTGATTGTCCGTGTCCGGGACAGGGAAACGTCCGCGGGACTGCGAAGTAGCGAGGCCGAAGCAGATCCCAGTTGAACAGGCCTCAACGAGGGAAGTGAAAACCGCTCACCGCACCACTGTTGTGAACCGCACCGCGGATAAGGAGTCCGCCGGTGCCGTTGGAAATACCGTTAATTGTAATACCGATAATACCGATACTAAACCGAAATTACCGAATAACTGTGAGAGTAAAGTTAAAGTAGAGACCGCTATAGAGATGAAAAACAGTAAAGTGAAAAATGAGAGTGTTCTAGCCCCGTATTGGTTCCGGGTTACGAATAGGCCAACGGTGAAACCCGCCTGGGGTAGAAGTCCCCTAAGAGGAGTGTTGAATCGTGTGGCTGATGCCCTGTCACGCGATCCGTTACCGAACAAGGAGGAAACAAATGACAATCAAGAGTTATTCGTGCTGAATGACCCCGTGAATTGTAACTGGTACAATTCAAAGGAAGCCGAAGTTGAGAAGAGTCCAGAAGCGTATCCGGATTATTGTGTGAAAGATAATCGGTTGTACCGCCACTTCTGGGACTCTAATGACTTGTCCGAACCGGAAATGAGAGATCCGTGGAAGCTTTGTGTTTCGAAACCGCTCCGATTGAACGTTCTGAAAGAAAACCATGACAGTCCGACTGCAGGACATTTAGGTATTGCCAAGACGATTGCGCGAATATCCCACAAGTATTATTGGCCGGGGATGTTCCGCGATATAGCGAAGTACGTGCGTGGATGTACGCAGTGCCAAGCTTTCAAAGTGTCTCAATAGCAGAAGCCTGGATTTATGCAGCCGACAGTAAATCAGTTTCCTTGGAAATGTGTGAGCACCGATTTGGTAGGACCGTTACCAAGATCCGCCAAGGGAAACAATTTTATTCTTGTCATGCAGGACCGTTTTACGAAGTGGGTACAGTGTAAGCCGTTGAGAAAAGCTACCGCGCAGGCGGTAACTAAAGCCTTCTACGAGGAGATCATAACCCGTTTTGGTTGTCTGGAAACCGTTATCAGCGACAATGGGACGCAGTACGAAAGTAAAGTTTTCAAGACACTCATGAAGGAGTTTGGAATTAAGCACCGCCTCACTCCTACATATACTCCACAATGCAATCCCGTGGAGATAACAAACCGGACTTTGAAAACCATGATTGCACAATTTTGCAATGGAGACCACAGAAAATGGGATAAGTTTCTACCCGATTTTCTATTTGCCTTAAATTCTGCCCCACATGAATCCACCGGATTTTCACCTGCCTTTTTAAATTTTGGCCGAGAACTTGAAGTTCCAAATTCGATAGTCCGTTCCTTTACCGCTCCGGTGGAGACCGAGGAAAATATTCCTACCGATCCGAATAGGGTACAGATTTCAGAACACCGAACTAGATTAGACGAATTACGCGAAACTTTCCAACTGGTCCGTATCCAGTTATCCCGTGCTTTTACCCATCAAAGCCGTTATTATAATCTCCGTCGTCGAGATTGGCGTTGTCACGTAGGTGATAAAGTAATGAAGGTAGAAGATCACCTGTCTTCTAGTGTTCGACATTTTGCCGCTAAATTGGCCCCAAAATATACCGGTCCGTTTGCGGTAATCAAAGTAATTTCTCCGTTCATTTACGACATGAAAGGCGAAGATGGCAAGCAAGTGAAACGAGTCCATATCAAAGATCTGAAGCCGTATAATGTTCCTAGCATTCCGGGAAGTTGAAATGAATCGAGGTACCGAAAGATATAGATACCGTTGGACAAAGTATCAAGTAGTACAATTATTCATTATTATGATTCAATGTTCACAGGTGATAATATGTCGTACGAACCGTCCGATTTCATTGAGATAGTGCTAGATGAAGCACTGCAAAATATGGAGGTTCAACCGAAAACAACCATGTTGGATGCCGCATCATCTCCGCCGAAACCGGAAGAGGTACAGTCCGAACAAGTCCAAGCTAAGAAAACACCAGCTACACCGACAACTTCGACGCACCTGGTCTACGTGCCCGTCCAGTTATGGGGATTATGTGAGCTATGTGGAGATCCAGGACACCGGAGAGAAAGGTGCAACCAGACAGCGCGTCCATCCTTTGTAGTACCACCGAGACCGCGGTGCGTACGCTGCCGAACGTGCCCATGTCAACAAAATGAGAAGAAGTTTCTGTTCCAAAGAAGAAGACATCCTCAAGTTCCCGAAAAAAATGTTCCATTCCGAAGACGTTTCGAGTGTCCGTTCTGAAAATGAAGTTTCCGAAGAAGAAGTTTGGCATTCCAAAGAAATCTTCAAGTATCCCGATCCGCGGAAGAAGTCAGTTTTTCCGTTTTAAAGAAAAAGTTTTGTTTTCCGAAGCAGAAGAAGTTACATGTTTGTTCGTTCCGAAGAAGAAGTTCCGTTTCGAAGAAGATGTCAAGTTTTCCGTTCCCAAGTTTGTGTTTCCATTCCGAAGACGTTTTAAGTTTTCCGTTCCAACGAAGAAGATGTTTTGAGTTTTCCCATTCCGAAGAGGAAGAAGGTTCAAGCTTTCCGTTGTGAAGAAGAAGTTTTAAGTTTTCTCATTTCGAAGAAGAAGTACAGTCCTCCGTTCAGCAGCAGAATTTTCATTTTATGTTCCAAGTAAGATATTGCTATTCCGCGATGTTCCCGACATAGGAAATTTAAGTTTTAACGTCAGGTTAGGGTATCTTACCTTTGTATTAGAGTTTTTTTTTCGTGTGAATTCTCAGATGAGAATTGAAAAATGAAAGAATCATATTCTTTCATTTTTAACAGAACTTAGGGGGGGATGTAACGAAGCTTAAATTTTGAAAGATTATTTAATTTAGATCAGGCAATAAATACGGATGTAATTTCAGTTTGAACAGTTCATTATTTCAATAGATATTAATGAATTCCGAATGTGTATTCCGTGATTGCCACTTTTCTAAATCTCCGTAATTTCAAATAAGTATAATTATTCAAATAGATGAATCTAATTCATGCCCGTTCAAAATTGCATTTCATTCCGATAAAATATGTTGCAAAAACAGGGGTCTGGCCAGTTAAGACACCAAACTTTGTGCAGCCTTATGTATAAAAAGGGCGAACAACCTAAAAACTCCGATAACACTTGTTTACTCCGCTGGGAAGAACTGGTGTGATATCATGAGCGCGAATTTTAGATCTAAAAAGTAGCGTCACTTTTAACCATTGTTCGGGGCATAAGTAAAAACTATTGGCACAAAAATAAGGATTTGGTGGAGCAGACCTGTCCAGAACCTCGGAACATATAAAAGCCGTGACAGTCGAAAGATCGCTCTCTTGTGTGTTTTTGATTTCAATCAGTGTAGTAGCTCTTGTGTTTTTGATTTTCAATCAGTGTAGTAGCTCTTGTGTTTTTGATTTTCAATCAGTGTAGTAGCTCTTGTGTTTTTGATTTTCAATCAGTGTAGTAGCTCTCTTGTGTGTGTTTTGATTTTGATCAGTAAAGTAGCTCTCTAGTGTTTTTTTAATTTATTCGAGTGTGAGTCAGATATTTAAAAGCTGTGAAGTAACAATAGTGTTCCGTTTGTGTTTGTGAATTTTACAAAAAGGTAAATGATAGCAAATAGTTTATATTTTTGAGCATTACGATATATTGATTTCCGTAATTTATGATTGTTATTGTAATTGGTAAACGTTTGTACGATACCTGAGTTCCGTAGTATTCAGTAATTTGAATTGGTGAATTTGAGTTTATCCTAGTCATAGGTCGAATCGCGCAGGATTTGAATTCGCGCGTGAATTGAAATATTCAAGTAATTGTGTGGTGCGTAAAGAGTGTGTATGTTTGAACGACAGGGGCGTCTTTGGGTATATATGTGCACGCCGTGCTGATACCGGAAGTATAAGTATATCATAGACAACCAAACCGCCAACAGTTTGTGCACGCCGTGCTGATACCGGAAGTATAAGCTGAGGGTGGTTGTGTGATTGTGTGACGATTGAGAATCGTAATAATTTCCTTAATACTATGAGAAGTCCTCGGCCGTGGATATAGGGGTTATTGCAGATAAGATAATTAGGGTTTGTGCACACTGTGTTGATACCGGAAGTATAAGCCCTAATTGTTTAGGTTCCGAATCTGTAGTGTATAAAATCTAACACTGTCACACAATTACCGAGTACTCCGTGAAAGTTAGTACAAGGGTGGGTGAGATGACAGAATAAATTCAATTAGAGTAATTAACCGAAACATAGTAAAATCTGATATCGTACAATCGGAAAACTAGTGCAAAACAATATTTTCCGAATCAACCGAATTAATAACCGAATATATCGTAGTGTGATTTGAACATTTCATTTATTAGTGCTGCTATCTAAAATTTACCGCATACCGCTCATTACGCTGAGACCTGTTTGATTCGTACTTTTCCGCAAATTGATCATTCTGAATCATTCATCAACCGATCCCGTACCGCCGAATTAAATTTTGCGATCGAACTTGTCGTAGAGTTGATATCTTGAAAGAGTTTTCATTTACCGTTTGAGCTTCATTACATTTCCGTCTGGGTGTAATTTTGTGAAATAATACCGTTCAATTGCATTTAAATTGATTATTCTGAAAGTGTAATAGTTAAAATCATTATATATTTTAATATTTGGAATTCCCTGTTTTATTAAATTATTTCTGCTCCATCTTTAACGAGCTAAGTTATAACCAGGTATCAATTGTAATTAAAGCCTACAATTTCGATACTGTTTTCTGCCCATTGGACTCTGGTTATACTTCACTGTAGCTACCCTAGGGACAAGGCTATCTTTAGATAGCATAGTACCAAACCTTGTGGTGAAGACCCTAGCAGAAGTCTTCAAAAAAGAGTTAACCTTTGGGAAAAATCTGGCGCCCGAGGATTCGAAGCTTACCGCAGTAAGCAATTTACCGAAAAGCCGCAAGGGCACGTTATACCTTCATCCATATTTTCAATTCATTCGCTTCATATCTCATCAATATAAGTCCTGTCATAAGCTGTATCGATATTAGTTTTTCAATTACTAGTATATTTCAATCATTCTGGGTACAGGTCTTTTATTTTCTTTCTTTCAGTGTAATTTAACCTGGTCATATACATAATTCATTGGTTGGTTAAAATACTCTGGCGCCAGAATTCTTAATATCTTAAATTATAACTCAGGACCGTCTTCACTGTAGCTGTCGGTAACCAAGTGATAAAATAGAGCTTTTAGTTTATCCTCAAGTAAGAGTAAATTGAGCCCTTACAAAAACATATGACAAATTTTCTGAATGGTGCGACAAGAATCAGGTAAAAATTTTTTCTGAAAATGTTCTTATATGCTATTTTGAGGAAAAATTGAAAATTATAAAACCACCTACGTTATGGAGTGTTTACTCAATGTTGAAAAGTACATTGAATGTTAAGGAAAATATTGATATAAGGAAGTTTTCAAAATTGGTCCCGCTCTTTAAGAACAAAAGCGTCTGATACCGATGAAAGGAATCTTTAGTTATATCAAGGGATGATATCAATTAATTTATTCAAGATGCTGAATTTACTTCATAAGGTACAGATATGATCATAATTTTGTAAGATCAGTAGTAATTTCAATATTTTTTATTTGTAGGTTGTCCTAATTTTGAGTATCAGCGGTGCTTGTCGCCGTGAAGAATTATTACATATAACTATTGATGCCATTGAAGATGCTGGATCTATATCGAGTGTTAAAATACCTGATATGAAGACCTATTGCGCAAGAAAGCTTACTGTTTCAAATTCTGATTATATTGAAATATACCGCAAGTAAAGAGCATTACGGCCACCTCATACAAAAAGTAACAGATTATTTTGAAATATTCGAGAGGAAAATGTATTAACAAACATGTGAGATTAATAAAATAGGAGAAATTTTCAGCTTGGTTGCAAAATGACTTGGGAAAGATATGTATAAGAGCTACACAGGTCACTGTTTCAGGAGAAGCTCTGTAACTCTCCTGGCCAATGCAGGGGCAACATTACATCCATAAAACTTCACGGTGGCTGGAAATCTCCCTCCGTAGCAGAAGCATATATAGAAGATAGTTTGAATAACAAAATTGAGATTTCTAACAGAATATTGAACAGTTGTGAAATAAATTATGTAGACTGTTTGGATAAATTTCAATGGAACATATATGGAGTATGGCAAATGTTCTGTAGAGATGGACAATTCAGATTTAAAAATATTGTTTTTTTTTGCAAAATTTCATTCATTTGCTGATGAACTAATATGTTTGACTGAGATTTCTAGTCTCGATCGTATCTACCGACCTGCCGCATCGGTGGATACTCAAGTCAATGAGAAACAATGAGTGCATTGACGTAGCTATGGACCCGTGCGTATTAACCAAGCGCGCAGAATGCAATACGTTTGGCAACAGTTGAAAACAGATGTATTTATTATTTGTTGGTGCAGACGTGAATCACGCGTATTCGCAAACTTTTGCTAGCGTTCTGACCGATATCGTTATATTTGTACATCAAAGTAATTTGTATCAAACAATGTTTGTGCTCGTTCGCGTTCTACGTTCTATGCTTTTTCAGTAGAGACTGGGGATATACAAGCGAGTACATCTTTGAAAATTGTAGACTAAAAATTTGGAGTGGGTCACGTTATAGCCAATCTAACTTTCACAGGACCAGTCTCTGTAATTTAAATTTCGTTTGAATATCCTTGAACTGATTAACGAACTTACGAATTTAAAATCTTGAGGTGACATAGGACACAAGTTTTCAAATGAGCCTCCTCATCTCATCTGAAGTCAGTTAGCAGTGGAATTGAATCTCAATTTTGAAAAGTGTGATATCCAGAATCATGTGTTCTCTGTCCTCTTTATATTTTTACTTTCTGTCAAATACAGCATATCATTATGGAAAAAAGCGGCGAAAAAAATAGATTTTCTTCCTGTGTAATCGGAGCAATTTTGGATATAAACTATTTTCAACTCAGATCAATGACAATAATGTTCACAGACATACTGTTTGTTGCAGATACACATTTACATGCAAACACTTGCATACGTTTGGTGAAATTTTTTGTTTTTGATGGATACGTATCTGCGAATTTTACTTTAATTCAATTCAGAGCAAAAAGGACATCAACAGTTGTGGCCAAGCGATTTCCGTTGACTGTCAAATTTCACATTTGTTGCAGAAAGTGGCGGAAAGTTAAAATTCTAAATCGAATTTGAGAAAAATTATTCGAAAAAAGTGTCTATTACAGTTTTATGTATTACGTGTGCAACTTTCTAGAAGTCTGGGATGAAGTTGAGATTTTTGATATTTTTATCAACTAAAATAACTTGCTGTTTCAACAATTTACTACTCAAAAGATATTATGTTTCCAGAAAAGATGCGAAAACTAATGTCAGAGCAGTGCTTTAAACACATTCCATTTATCAACATACAAAATTGCGCTGAACTTAGATGGTCCTTAGAGCCGGATTATAAAGTTTCCAGTACAAGTAATTCAAATTCGATGGTAACAGTTTTGAAACATATTTCATTCAATAGTAAATCTTCCAATTTCGAGTAGCATATCAGGTGTCCTTAACTGTGCGATATATTTCGCTAACATAAAGAAAAAGGAAATGATTTTAATCACAATCTTCATCTACCACACATGTGTTACAGGGCAAGAGGCAGCCAACAAAGATACGGAAAATTTTTATTATGAGGGCAAGGTCTCATTACGTTACCTATTTTCAGAGGTGATCAAAGCGTACAGCCTATCTAATTCATCTCTATAACAATATAATTCATCAAAAGTTCAAGCTGTCAGATGTTGAAAAATTACAATATGTTCTCGTATTTGGAGGGAGAGCCCTTATAGCTGCTTAGCGGTATTTCAATTACTAACGTTACGAAAATAAGCAACTCTTGGCGTCAAATGCTTCACGTTAGATTGACAGCTACAGTAAAAAACGATGATGCCAAAGAGTTAAGGTCACTTTTGAATGTATTTTCAGAATCATTGGCAACTTTGAGCCCCTCGGATTTGACACAAAACAGTGAGACTTCATTATTTTTTCCAAACTGTTAGAGAAATTGGACATACGAACTAAATTTGAAGTTCAGTATAGCAAAATCGATTTCCCAAAGAATCAAAATTCATTTCAATTCCTGGTAAGTAGTTGTGAAGCTCTCGAATCGGTTCAGTACGAATCCAATACGAAGTTGAATGAATCATGTTCAACTACAAATTCTAATTCGAAAACTTATTCAAAATGCAACATCAAACCTTCATCACCCTATTCGTATTGCAACAGTGTCTCCGTCGATTCGACGGTTTCGAGAGGCTTATGTCCTTTCAAAATGCTCGACATTTCTCGAAAAATCGCTAAGTGATAGGAACACTTACCCAAAACAGAACAAGCTGTACACAAATTGCTTGCATCATCCCCACAGCGCCCAAAGCTGCAATTTGTCTTATCGTTGTCGCACCTGTTATTATAAGCATCATTCTACTTCACATATTCCAAAAGGTCCGAATACTTTTTCTATCGTAGATAATGTTTCCGCTACAAATCCAACTCGGGTTGACGTTTCTGTTCCTTCCTCTTCTAACTATGTACAATCCACAATTGTAGGAAACACTATCACTGGTCAAAGTATGGTACTACTAGCTACCGCGGTAGCGGATATTTGCGATGGTAGCGGTAATTTTCAACGTATTCGTATTCTGATTGACTGGGAGCTATTCAAATTTCATTAGCGAACACTGACTTCGAGATTTCGGGTTACCCAGGCGTCAGTTTTCTACTTCCATTTTCGGGTTTAACCAGCTGACCACTCACACAGTGTGTTATGAAACTACACAGCTTTCTAGAACCGAAGCTTTCATTTGATGCAATCGTTGCTTCAAAACTTTGTTCTGACATGCCTTCTTCTGATTAACAAAACTAAAAGTGGAATTATCCTAAAAGGTTTGAAACTGGCTGTTGAGTCTAGTATTCCTTGTCAAGCCCTTTTGATTCACTCCTTGGTGCTGAGATATTGTGGTTGATGTAGGTCAACCGACAGCCTTGGAGACAGTTTTTGGTTGGCTCTCAATAGGGAAGGTCAATAATTCGAGTATCAATTCACAAACCAATACCTTTTTCACTAGTTCAGTTCTTCTCAAAAAGATTACAAAAATTTATTTGCAGGTGCGTATCTTGTTCCAAAGTTTGTCCTGAAGTTTACGCTGCTCCCACCATGGGAGAACTACCACCACATAAGACTCCTCAATTGAAACCTTTTACTCATGTTGCAATAGATTTTCATGGCCCCGTTTTCGTTAAATTCTATCGTTCTCGAGGCGAAAAGGTTTTCATATCCCATGTGCGCGGTTTTGTATATACTACTACGAAAGCCATTCATTTCGTGCTCACACTGGAGCTTTCTATAGTCGCCTCTTTCCGGTCTTTTCTCACACGGAGAGGTTCGGTAATTGCCTGTTACAACGGCAACGGAACTGAATTGGTTGGTTTCAACAGTCAATCTCTTGACGTTATGAGGCAAGCATCCGAGGTTCTATCTTTTCGCCGACATTTCTCTCCACCTTCTAGTGCACATTCCAATGGACTAGCTGAGGCAGGTTTTGAAATGGTGAAGACGCTTATACTTTTCATAGTCGGCGAACAGCTTTTGACATTTGAGGAATTTTCTACTTCACTTTATCAGATTGAGGCAATTTTAAATTCGCGACCTCTATGCGTTCAGAGTTCAGACCCTAATGATCTTATTCCGTTGACACCGGGTCAGTTTTTTATCTTGGAACCGCTGAATTCTGACTTGTCAGCCATAAGCTTGAATCATCTCTCTCATTGACAAGTTATACAGCCTATTCATGCTGACTTTTGGGAACGATATTCTCCTGGATTCTTAAACACGTTACAGCAACGTTTAAAGTAGTCTGATCATGTCGAGGAAATCAAATTACACGACTTGGTCCTCATCAAGAACGATGTGGAGGCTCCCTTACAATGGCAATTTGGGCGAGTTGAAGAACAGCATACCGCCACTGACGGACATACACAGGTAGTGACTACTTAAGATCTTACATTTGTTCTTGCGAATTCGAGCCGTGTTCGTTTTCTGCTGCGTCTTAATAAAAAACCTCTGGCTTGTTGTTTTGGTTTGTTTCTTCTTTCTTGCCCATTTTGGGCTTTAAGTACAAGAACTATTCTTGGATTCTTGTTCTTTGGCTTCAACAGCGAGTTTTATGCCACCGTCCCTCTGTTGTGAGGTTTTTATGCGTTTCCATTTTTTGGTATTTGTTTTCTGTATTATTTGCAAATCCTTTAGTTGCGCTGGTGAAGCTTGTAACCATTTTTCAGCGGCTTATGTTACTGTCGGTCTTAGTACCGATCCGAGGATTGACCCTCATGGTACATCTGCCTTGACTTGTCTTTTTATCGACGTAATATCGTTTACCCTTGTTTTGATTCCCCGTGAGGGATGAATATGTAAGCTCCAAGTAGGCAATTGGTAGGTTGTATCTGTATATCTTATGTATCAGTTCAGCGTGTCATACCTTGTCAAAGGATTTGGCTATATCTAGGAACACTGCACCGGTAGGCATTTTCTTGTTGTGCCCTTCTGTAATCTTCCCAGCTATTCTAGCTAGTTGGTGCGTCGTGTTAAGCTCTTCGCAGAACCCATGTTACTCATCCAGGATTATATTTTGGTGTTCTATTAGTTGGTTCAACCTGGTGAGTATAGTTCTATCCAATATTTTACGTTTGATAGTAAACTCATCGATCTATAGCTTGATAGCTCTTTGGTTCATTCGGTTTGGAGATCATTACTGTTTCCGTTATTTTCCAGTTCTTTGACTGATGCCTGTGTTCGAGGATGCCGTTTTCAATTTCTACTCAGTAACTGAATACTCTACAGCGTTTTCCGGTATATTTTTCAGTATCTGATTCGTAATCATATCGCTGCCGGGGGCTCTCCTGATCTTTGTGCTTTTCATTATCTCTTCGATTTCCTCTTTTGATACCTCTGTAAATCTATACTCCTCTATCCTCAGCACAAGCTTCACCTCGTTCTCTACTTTCTCATTGTGTCGCGGAGTTTACTTCGGTTCGGAGTGAATTGGACCTCAAGCATCGCAGCGAATGCTTCTGCTTTCTCGAGATCTGTCACTGCTACCTTGCCATTTTCTAATTTGAGTGCAAAGAATCGCGATGTTTGTTGAGCTCCTTTGCTCAAACCCAGGGCGTTGAATTTTCTTCGTTGTATGTTTACATTCTGGTGTTGAATTTTCCGTTCATGTAGTGTGATAGAGCATACTGAATTCCCGTGTTCAGCCTAATTAGTATCGCTTCATCTTGAGGTAATTTCGTCCGATGAAATACCTTTCTTGCCCTGTTTTTCTGTTAGGTGAGGTCTTCTAGACTATGAGGGAAGTGTGCCGATTTCATTTCCTACCTGGTGATAGTTGTTGATTCGTTAAAGGCCATTTCTATTGTTCTGCAGAAATGACTTATTGCGTTTTCTAGCGCGTCCGTATTTCGTATTTTCAGGCGTTGGGCGTTTTGGTTTATAAGCTGTTTCATTCTTCCGTTGTCCTCAAATTTAGTGTTGTAGGCGGCCTCTCCTTCGGCTCCATGTCCTACCGTAAGATACACTGAGATATGATCCGAGTTCAATTCCTCCTTTTTTATAAACTGATAAGACTGTACAATGTCTTCCATTATTGCTATATCCAAGATATCCAAAACGATGTAAAGGCTCCCTCATAGAACTGCATGCCGGCACTAACGAACATACACGAGTATTGATAGTGAACACGACAATGAACACAGCGTAGGGTCAATTTCGAAGAGCAGTTGTTGAACTGTGTCCACTCTCCAATGCCAAACAATGTATACCTGGTTAATTTCTAGTTATAAGAACTTTTCCCATACTTGTTTCTAGTTAAGTATAATATTTGAGTTATTATCATTTTTTTCAATTTATGTTCAATTTCTTGATTTCATTTGAATGAATTCAACATTTGTTGCTTCTTTTGTTTTTCCATCTACATGAAACACGAAACGTTTTAGCGGCCGGCCTTATGTTAACGCAAAGTTTACTTTCATTTAATTCCGTGCTAGTATTTCTTTATTCTGCCATATAATATAATGGAAGGAGAGCCACACGCGCAGTTCGAAAAAGGATAAAAGGAATAAGGGAGTGCGTGGGACATAAGCAAGCCATTGAAAATGAATACAACTATGCGTGTTTCAAAACAAACGCATAAAACAATTGAACCTTCAGAAGAACCCACGTCACCTGCAGCATCAAGATGCCAAGGTAAGCTCCCTGAATTATTATTGTTAATGTTTTGGGCTGAACTTTTGTCGCTATTTTAAGATTCAACTGGTCCTTAGTCGTTGTAAATCTATTACATTACAAAAAAAATTCCAAAATAAGAGATAACGTATTTCACCACACAGGGGCTTCTTCCGGCGAACGATGGTAAGTACATGTCGTGTTTTCTTTCATTTTTATATTAAAAGTTTATTTTAGAAATTTTCATACAGTATAGTTCATTCGTTTTTTTTCGTAGGTGTGTCTTTTTCTTAGCAACAAAATGCGTTTAGATGGTCAATAACAAAACACAAAATTGATGAGAATGTATACTTTCAGTATATTGCCTTTTAGTACAGATTAAGAAATATAATAATTGTGATAAAAACTATACATCAATATAGAATATATCGAATACTATTTTATAATAACGATAGTTTTGAGATTATTTAGAATCCTGAAAATAAAAACAAACTTGTGTTATTGCTTAGTTCATATTGTACATTTCCAACAATCACAGTGAATAGTGGAACAAATGTTTATGATAATAATAATAATTTTTGTTTCTGGAAATAATTTTTAATTCTCTAGTAGCACACTTTTTTTTCAATAAAACTAAGTTTTCACCAAAGAGAAACATCCGTCATGCTAGACAATCGATCGAATTCGATGCCGAATACAAATAAAATTTCCGCGCGGCGACAGGTAAGTGCTCATCCAGGGCATTTAACGTTCACCGCTTTAACGTTTTACCGCTTTATAACAAGTGACTAGCATCATACTGCATTTTGCTTGAGCATCACATAACTATTCCCATGAAGTCATATGCATGCTCGGGATCACCACCAACAGCAGCTCCTTATGGAACGATCGTGTAGGTCCATTGCGAAAATCGATCCATATAAACTCGGTCTTCTATACCGTGCCAGGAGATACTCTACATCTCAGCAGCTCCTCATAATCTGCAAACCACAGATTTGACCTGTCCTGGAGTACTTTTGATCGGAGTTCGTCTCCCAAACATCTTGGATTTCATCCAAAAGGGAGCTGATCGCCTGATTGATGATGTCACACTTACGAGTTCACTGACCTCCCTAGAACATCGTAGAATGTGTAGATATTTCCATGGTCGGTATTCATCAGAAATCTCGTTTGTTGTTCCATCACGGGAGATTCTAGATAGGCAGACTAGACGAGCTCAAACTAGTCACCCCTTCATTTTCAAGCTCGAGACTTGCTGAACTTCTTCCTACCAGACTCCAGCGAAGTTGTGGAACCCTTCACCTAGTGAGGTCTTTCCCTATGCATATCACCTCCAAACCTTCAAGAAAACTTCGAATGCATAGTTCCTCTCCCAACATTCTACTGCGGGCTCACACGATGTACTTCGAACATTACAGGTTTCCCTCTCGAGTAGTCAAAGTATATTTTAAAAAAAAACATCGAATTTTACGTGAGCGACAAAACGGTCATTCAGTATTTACTAGCTAATATTGCATATACCGCTTCTAAACTTGATAAGATAATAGAATATCTTCTCACAATCTCATATGGAATGATCCAGATTAAGCTCCCACCATTAACAACTTCTTCATTCTTGTAGCTACGATGCCCGTCAAATGAACAAACTAGTAGGATTTTATTTTACTGATTACAATTTTGAATTCGGAAAAATATTTTGACATCGCCTTTTCGAGTTTTTTGAACAAGATAATAAGGTTTGAACTGGAACAAGAATATTTTCCAATAAAATATATTGGAATTTAGAACAATATTGGGTAAAGAAACTCTTAGCTAGATTCACAAATAACAGACTTACAATGTAATAAACTAATTCGTAATCAACTTGAGAGGCTACGGAGCAAACGGCAATCATATATTATGGAGCTGTAGGATGAAAAACTAATCTTAAGAAAATACGCTACACCATTTTTTTCTTACTTTGAATACATGAGAGGGAAATCTATAATGTTCGAAGAACATTGTGTGAAATAGCGGTGGAATCTTGAGAGAGGAGATGAGCATTCGGATTTTTCCTGATGGTTTGGAGGTTACAGGTATAGGTATAGGCCTCACCAGGTAAAGAGTTTCACAACATCGCTGTTCGATACAAAAATGAAGTCGGGTAGAAAGATGTTCGGCAGGTCATAGACTTGACAATGATGAGGTAACTAGCTTGAGCTATCTGAAACCTCTCGTGGTGGAACAACAGACGAGATGTCGGATGAACACCGACCATGGAAATATCTATAGAAAAGGGAGGGATCTGCCATCTTCCTACGATGCTCTAGAGAGATCAATGAACTCGTAACTGTGACGTCATCAATCGAACGAATAGCTCTCTTCTGGATACAATTCAAAAGCTTCAGCGTATGTTTGAGGGCCGAACTCCAAACATGTGAACAGTATTCCAGAACAGGTCAAATCTGTGCTTTGTAGATCATGAGGAGCTGCTGGGATGTAAAGTAGCTCTTGGCACGGAATAGAAAACGAAAGCTTTTGTGAAGTGGTTTCTGCAATGAACCTCACATGATCGTCTCATGAGAGGATGCTGTTGGTGGTGATTCCGAACATGGATAAAGAAGACTTCATAGGGATAGTTGTACCTGACATCGTCATATTAGGGATTGTGGGATCTGTCTTCCTGGAGAAGACACAAGTTTGAGTTTTGGTTGTATCATACTCTATCAGATTATAAGATCTTCATTTCAAAATCTATTCAGATCTTCATTAAATACGTCAATCTATCTCTGTCTCGCTCCTCTGGCTTCATCAGATAACTCCAGATGAAAAAGCGGTATGAAGTGTAGCATGATCTTCAATGCTGTGGACGGGACAGATGGTTACTTCCTGCATCAGATCGTTTATGTGGAGCAGAAACAAAATTAACGCCAAGATCCCTATGGAACACCAGCGTTGATAGCCATTGTAGCAAACAACGAAGTGAATAAAAATGAATTTATTCTGAACCCGCTAATTATATTCAAATGCTCGAGAACTCCTCGTTTCTCATGCCATTTGTTGGTTCGTTGTTCGTTGTAAAACTTTGTTTTATAATCGAATGGTGTACCGCATTTTTTCAAACTTAGTCATTCATATGATTCAAACTACATTTTCAATTATTGAAATTTGTTTTCATAGCCTCCTAGATTAGTTCCGAATTAGTTTAGGTTATTATAACTCTGTTGTTTTTCATTCTGATCTGAAGTTTATAACAACCGATCTTATTCAGAATTCCAATATCTTTCATGAAAAATATTTGAAAAATTGTTATTTTCTTAGAAAACTCAGAATGCGATGTTCAATTGTTTTTCTGATTTCATCATTGTAATAAGCACAAAAAATCCTACTAGTCTGTTTATTTGACCGACGTTGTAATTGTGAGAATAAAGAAGAGCGCACTTGATCTTGATCATCCCGTTTATTCCAAAAATTGTAATTTTGAATTTTGTTCAGATTCAGTCTTTACATCGTGGATAGCAGAATAACATTAACTGAATACATAACGCTACATTTTTCATTTCCAATCATCAATCCAAGGTTAGTAGATTATTTGAAGCTTATTTTTATATGGAATATAATATCAAACAACAGAAAGGTCGAACAATCTTATGTTGTTGACGATTTGGTTATCATGAACAAATCCGATCAGATTGAAAAACAGAATATTTGATGACACTTTGCAATGAACAAAATGTCTTTATCTTCAATGATAATTTCTGCAAACAAACGGGTGTTGTGCAAACCTCCTTTACATATGTTACTCACCCTTCCTTTCATTGCGTTCGCAGTTTTGTTTCACGAGTTATTCAATTATCTCTGATCTAACAGACTTGTCAGATATGGAAACGGAAAATATAGTTCGAGGTAAGATAATCTTAAAACCCTCCAAGTTAGATTCAACTTACAATTCTAAATAAGTAACATGGATTGTGCTGCAGGAAAAATGGCAGACACTATTCCATTATTTGATGGAAATAGCAATTTTTTGGAAATGTTTATTGAATAAGTAAATTCAGTGTGTAACATTTGAGGTTTTACAAATAACAATGCTTTGAGCAGTTTCGTCTTTAATTAAATCGTGTTTACATTCACGGGTTAAGTCCGAAAATCTATATTTTGTCAACCTGATTTCAATAATTGGCCTGAAATGAGAACAGCCTTGAGTAACAGTTTGAAGTTGCACCTGACATGAGTGTTTAAACTCAATAATTGATGCGCATGTATGATCAATTTAGGGTAGGGAAGGTTTTCACTTAATGATCCCCTTATAACTTTAAGTGATTTGTTCGGGTTTCCTGATCGTAGGATACAGACTTTTTATCTTAGGTTTCGATTTGTGAGATAAGATTTCTTCCCTCCTCTCAGGTCTGTGGTGGTTGTCAAATGAAGATAAATTATTTTATAAAATGTATTATTACTTACTTATAATATGTTCACTAATATTTACAAGTTGTACGGTCATGAAAATAATAACAGAGTTCTAAAATACAATATCTTATTCAAAGTTCAATTCGGAAAACGGATAATTAATTCTGATATGAAATATTTATGGAATGATCGAGAAATTAATATCCAAATATACAACTCTCAAGAGATACGACATGCAATCCCTACATCTGTTATCATTTGTAAACCTTTTCTTTATATTCGGTTGGCTATTCATTATACGACTGCACGTTATAACTTTGGAATCAGTAACTCTCGACCTACGCTCAACTGTACGTGGTTTGGCTGAAAAATGGATTTTTGGACACGCGTCTTACGTATACGAAATTGATTGTAATCTTATCTTCGCGAATTCTTATATCTAGAAAGTCGCTTTAGCTAGACAAGGTGCTCCGCAAGAGTCGGTTACACTACCTCCGACTACGAGGTTTATGCCTTGTATACGTTATCGGTTATGAACAATATATTGATAAGCCTTGCAAGGTAATTCGCAGGAGGCGAGTACACCTACTTCCGACTTCGAGGATTAGGACTTGCGGGTGCTATTGGTGATGAACTATTATCAATAAACTAAACAAGGTGATTCGCAAGAGTCGGTTACAATCACTGCCAGCTTCTAGACGTATGCCTTGTTCTATGTCACCATTACTGAAAAGTTGACTAAGTTTTACGGAATTAAATCGGGATTTCAGCAATCTTCAATAATTTCGGTACGGCGGAGTCCAACGAATTTGTTTCTTCGGTATACTTCAACCGCTCTGTCCCGGTACTTAGCTACCAGATTCTTGAAGCGAAATCGGACGTCTTTTATACTCTTTGCGGTGAGTGACGCAAGCTTGCAGACATATTCCATTCTGAAGTTATTCTACATAGACGTGCACGAAATTTGATCGCTTAACATTGACTATTGAATTCCAAATATATTGGCTATGTAGAATACTTGTTAAGTAATGAAAAATGCTTCATTACATATCTCCCTTTTGGGTCGTATTTGCAGTATCACGGAATTTTTACCCATGTCACAAGTCCACCGGTTGGTTCGTATACTCTATATATTTGTAAAGGCCGCATCCTTATCATCTACACTTAAATTACATATACCACTAATGGTATCTCTGTCACTATATTTGAGGGGACTATTCAAACAGGGTATTGAAGTCTGTATCTCCACAGAGGGGACGGTTCTGGTGGATCTGGGCAGATATCGGCCGGGTATGACTGGTGTCATATTGGGTAGAGGCGAGTAGTAAAGCTGGAATATCGGACCTATCTTGGGACCGAACAACTCCAAAAGCTTCCTTCTCAATTGCTTGGCAGTCTCGGCACCCTCTCCGGGAGTTTTCACTTCGGGGATGTTACCCATTTCCCTGAGAAAAGAAATAATTTATTAATTATCGGATATTCTTTTCAAGTCCTTTACGTGAATTCTGATGGGTTTACGGTCAGCTTCGTTTTTCAGCTGAACTACTACGACTGTTTTCAAATTCTTTTCCCACCATGGGTCCGGTATTTCTGATGCATTCACGGCAATTTCTGTCTCTTCCTCTTGCTCTGGTAATTTGACTCGGGCTTCTCTGTTTGATACGCCCTCCCGGTATACAATTTCGAAGTCACATTACTGTAAGTAATTCGATGACCCACCGGGTCAGTTTTTGAGACGGATTTTTCAACTCGCGTTACCATTTCAACGCTCTCTGGTCAGAAATTAATGTGAATTTGTATCCTCCCAGATAGATTCTCATTTTCCGGATTCTAAAAATTATTGTTATTTCTTCTCTGTCACGGAATAATTCCTCTCTGCCGGGTTCAGAGTATGGCTGCAAAAAGCTATTATCTGTTCATACTGGCTTAGCTTCCGTGTTAACGCCATGTCAAGGCCGCTGTCTGAGGCATCTATCTGTAGGATGAATGACTTGGAAAACTTTGGGCATGTGAGTACGTACCGGAGCTAGGCGTCCGTTTTTCCTTCATCCTCTCAAAAGTTTCCTATTGCTCGGGCAACTAGTGAAACTTGGTTTGTTTCTTCAGAATCTTTTTTAAAGAAGCCATCGTCTTGGAAAATGGCATTTACTTTCGCCGGGTCCGTTTTGATGCCTCATTTCCTCACTATATGGCCTAAGTATTACAGTTCGGGTTCACATAAGTGTCATTTATTTGCGTTGAGTTATAAATTTGCCATCCTCAATCTTCGAAACTTCTCCTCCAAATGATCCAAACGTTCAGCTTAATACTATTATATCATCGATATGTCCTGTACGCTACGGCTACAACGATGACGACTACCAGTATGAACGAAACGAAAAATGATGAAAATTTAATTAAATTCGATGATGCAAAAATGGAAATTAGCGATTATGATAATGATGATTGAGGAAAATCATTCGCTCTCGGTGAAACAGGGAATTTTATGTATCACGCAATACCAATTATTTAAAAAAGAATGAAAAGCAAACAATTCACTCATTCTATACCGAAGGAGAACTCAAAAATGTTTATATCGTTCAATAATGATGTGATAGGAATTGAGCCTAGCAGCTTGAAAAATCTATAATAGGAGGAATAGATTCTAGTGAAAATGATTTCGCAGAGAAAATCGGCGATGAAACTGCATAAAATAGAATAGACGAAAAACCTTTTATTGATTATCTAGTTCAATATGGTCCTAGAAAAATATACAAGATATAATTAAAAACGAAATTGATCATAAATATGGCATTAGACACAATGCAAAGAAATTTTCAAACTCACAGATTTTCCTGTAACATTAAAAATAAGACGACGGCGAAAACCTTCACGTAGGTGCTGCATTATCTTATTATGCCTCAAATTGTTACTACTTTTCCATGAAAAATGCGGCACAAATCCTTCTTGAATGGATCAATTTTATGTTGAGTAGCACTGCTATTTCTTGGGATTGTAAATTCCTTTAGCGAAATGCCAATCCAGATGGTTATTAGTTCATTAAAAATACAGCAAACAAGCAACAAACTACGTGAACCGTAAAAAGGTCATAAACATTCGTTACTTGAGAATAAAAAAACAAAAAACATACCAGCGCCCTCCGGAAGTGTACGAGAATATGCAGCTTGCCGACGGAAGCATCTTCAAACACCTTGATGCTGGAGAGACCTATCGATACCTGGGAATTGAACAGCGTCCCAATTATGACGCTTCCCAGGTAGAAGTGGCTCTCCGCGGCAAATACAGAAACCTTGTTCGGAAGATTTGGTCTCCCGAACTTTCGAGTGGGAACAAGGTGTCTGCAACAAATATGCTTGCCGTTCCAGTCCTGCTCCACTCTTTTGGAGTGGTGAAATGGACGGTCGATGAGCTGCATAGACTCGATAAAGATACCCGGAGAATGATGCATATCCATCACAGTTTGCATCCTAGGTCGTCCGTTTCCCGCGTTTATCTCCCACGTCATCGGGGAGGTAGGGGACTCCTCAGTCTGGAGGGTCTGCATCGAAGTGTGGTTCTGAGTATAGCTTGTAAAGTTCTTAGGAGCTCGGACCCCCTCCTGTTCCTTGTTAAAAGTCACGAATTAGCCGGAGTGGGGGCATTTATCGTTAAGGCAGCACAAAAAGCTGCGAGGGCAACCTCGAAGTCTTGCCTTCTCGCCCGAAGGCCCAGATAAATGCCGCGGAGCAAGATCTTATGCTCAGGCGGCATGTTGACAGGCCGATACACGATGTATTACATCGAAACGCTCGGCTTGTCAACTAGGCTGACCTTCGGCTACCTAAGGTCAGTCGGGCTTACATCCGAGACTGAGGGATTCACCGCAGCTTGCCAAGATGGCGTAATCAACACCTTGATCTATCGCCGCAATGTGATGGGTGTGCAGAACCCTGATGTCAGCTGCAGGGCCTGTCGAAAGGCGCCTGAGACGCTTTTCCACCTTCTGTCGGCATGTCCGGCAAAAGCGGCCTCGTCGTACACCCATCGCCATAATGCGGCCCTACGGGTGCTGTATTACCATCTAAGGCACGCTATACCCAGGCCACAAGGTCGTATTAGTGGTTCTGATCATCGGTGTTTTGGGCGGAATTCGGTCTTCGCTGCGTTCAAACTTGAAGATCACTCCGGCCTGTACGAACTCGGCGCAGATCTTGATAGACCGGATGCAAAAGGCATTCATTCTGGGTTCAATTAGAATACTGAGGGCACACGATTTAGGCACCTGAAGCTATTTACCGACCGGTGGGGAGGAGGAGCTTCAGTTAACCGCCTTTTAGGTTCTTTCTGGCGCGACTGCTGCGATGTCGTCGGAGATCGCAGCAGCCCCGACCAGGTTTTAATGTGAAAAAAAAAGTATGTAAGTTTTAAAGTTTCTTTGCCTAATTGGCCACTATCGTGTATGTAACTTAAGAGATATAGAATTAAATTTTCTGAATTATGAAGATAACTTAGATAATTTAACATAGGATTATAAAGAGGAATGAAAGTAAAAGATTGAACCATAGGCGGGATTCGAACCCACATTTCTGGATTTCCAGTCCAGGGTGTTTACCAATTACACCACTTTGGTCCTGTTAGATTTTTATATTTTTGTAAATATAAACCTCTGAAAGGATAGTAGATCATTGATGAACACAATGCGATTCGATGCCCTATCACAGATCAACTATTCACGCACATTCATCTAAGTTCAGTCGTTTTTTGGAGTAAGGATTGTGGGTTAGTACTGCTAAGGTTGGCAGTTACTTGACAGTTCTTATTCAAATGACAGCATCTCGGTTCTTATATATTTCAATAGAACCGTTCTGGTTAAGTATGAACAAGTTTTAAAGTTCCTTTGCCTAATTGGCCACTATCGTGTATGTAACTTAAGAGATATAGAATTAAATTTTCTGAATTATGAAGATACCTTAGATAATTCAACATAGGAATGTAAAGATGAATAAACGTAAAAGATTGAACCATAGGCGAGATTCGAACCCACATTTTTGGATTTCCACTCCAGGGTGTGAGGGCATATATGACAATTTCACAGGTCGCAACCTGTAGATTGGAAAACCATAGTCTGTTAGACCATAGATTTTAAAACCATACATAACCAGACAATAGAAAATAATAACTGCTCAGATACGAAAATTGCATATGCACCATGGTGAATGACTTGAATGGGACCGAAAATGGCCTGAATGAACCTTAGATTTCCTAAAGGGGATTTGAATGTAAAAAAGGTCCATTTGCCGGGGATCCGGCCAAGCGCAGCTACTAAAAATTTCACTTAAATTTCAGAATAGAAAATCGTCAAAGTCGGTTAACCTCGTTGAAAATAGTGAACTGTGCATTGCGATGATTCACGTTACATGGATACATTCGATATAAAATGACAATTTATTCATACTGAAAAATTGTCTCTCACTAATGAGTTGAGATATCGAATTATATTTATCTCAATTTTCTCGGTTTTCTCCCCACAATTGCAACAGGAAATAATATCCGATCACATAATTTATAGGTGTTAAAAATAACAATAGATGTATTTCATATCATTAACTTCCAGATAATACTTATATCAGAATATTTCGACGTTCATCATTAAAAATCACTGGGAGGGTGTATGCACGTTCAAATATATCAATTATACTTCTTTGAATAATATAATATTGAACCTGATGAAAATTAAACTTCCATTGTAGAAATATCAAGATTTTACAGTTGACTAAATGAGAAACAAATTTCGCAATTCTGAACAAACAATGATGACAACCAAACAGCATGAAATTACGTTTGTTTCATTGAGTTACACTCAGCTACACTTCTCCTCACAAAGCTTCTCAACAACTGCCATGTTTCATGATCGTTTCCCTGCTATTATTTATTTTTGTAAATGCTGAGACCCTTTGTTTAAAAAATAATGAACAATCTTAATCTGAATGAATAATCTGTGAGGTAGAAACATATTCAATATAAACTACAAATGTTAAAATGATATGAAACTTCCAATAATTGTAAGTCAGTGAATAGAGACGTGATAACCGACAATTTAACATTAAACCTAATTTTCCTGAAATTAAGTGGTGTCATGAACTACCAACCGAAATAAAACAGAAGAATTTAGCAACTCGATTCAAGGTCGCCTGATTTTAGCCCCAAAACGAATATTTAAATCTGAGAATTAACAAATCTCAAGAATATTTATGGGAATCTATTGTTCAGTTGTTTCGTAGGTCTATCGATTTTCTAGAAACATATCTAGAAACATATCTCCAATTTATTGCTAATGATCATTTTCAAAGATAATGAAATCAGCGGTGGCTAATCATATTTGGTATCCAGTAATTTGCAAAGTTCAAATGAATTCAACAGAATATTCAATTTAGTTCTGCCTGTATTAGGTTCTATTTTATCTCAATTCCATCAGCTTCTCAGTGACATGAAATTCATGATACAGAAATATGAGTCTCTGATGAGACCAAAGTAGTGTAATTGGTAAACACGCTGGACTAGTCATCCAGGAATGTGGGTTCAAATCACGTTTCTGGTGAATGTTTCACGTTTACTCATCTTCTATGTCAAATTATCTAAGTTGTTTTCATAATTCAGAAATTTCAATCCTATTTCTGTTAATGTACTTACACGAGATTGTGGCCACATCAGTCGAGAAGGTCAACTAGAAGGCGACCTCGAGTTTCAACCTTCTCGCCTGAAATCCCAGATAAATACCGCGAAGCTAGATCTTATGCTTAGGCTACTTGTCAGATTCATACAAGCACCTGTAACCGCAACTGTGCGCGTTCCCAGGTGGCGGATAGGGGAATCCTCGCGGCTCTGTTGCCAGCAGAGTCGAGGGTAGGAGCGAAAAGGAATACAACCCCAACCTGACCGTCAAACATGAAGTCGAATTTCAAAACAGAAATACTCCAGGCGGGTGCAAGCTAGACCTCAAAATCCCGCATCGCAAATACGACTAGCGTCACGGATTCTGGGGGGAGCAAAAATGCGACTCAACATTCAGATGGAGAAATGGCAGAAAAAAAACGTCATTTGGGATAACCTAGCGACCTCACACGGAAGAACGAATTCCTTTCCAACTCTCGTGAAGGTAATGGATATAGAAACCGCAGATGCGACACAAATCAAAGATAATCCTTTCAAAAGGAGGTCCTCTTAGGAGAACGCCACCAGAGCCATGTGAGAAAACGAGACGGAAACAACATCGATCCAGCCCGGAACTAATCAAGAAAAGGGGTTTGAGCCTAGTTACGTGCTATCACAACTCAAGACCAGTTGAAAATCTATCGAAATCCGCCAGAGATAGTCTGAATGTTCACAAAGAGATAAAAAAAAACTGACGAGGCGAGATCAGTAGTCTAGTGAACAGATCAGTGAGGAAAAGCATACACGATAAACATATGTAAGATAACTGGAAACAGAAACACATAGCAGATAAAAGGTGACAGGGAGACAAAATAACCGAGCTCGAAAGAACCGTAGCCCTCTCAAAGGTATGTGTCAACTGCAACAAGCAAAATACGAACAAAGAAATTGATGCAGATCTCGGCAAAGACGACATAAAATCATATGAAGGGCTGCTTCAAATATGTAACAAGAACGATAGAGAGTTTCAAACACACAGAACCAGAGATAGGAAATCCACTGAAAGTCACCGGGGAAAACATCATATACTTCTGCGACGAAGAACCAAAGAGACAGACGAGATAGTGCAAAACAATCCTCAACAAGTAACTAGAAATACAAGAGTGCGAACGTACTAAATTCGCAGGTGGCTACATTGTCATGAAGAAAACAGTGAAGTATCTCGATAACCAAGGAAGCCACGCAACGCTGGAAAACACTGTAGTCTTGTACTTCGACCCGACCAAATAAGATAGGCGCAGCCTAAAAGATATTTATCAACTACTAGAAATGGTCAAGAGCTTGATGAACAACTTTACGGATGTGAACGTCAAAATAGAAGCTGACAGAATGTCTGAGTTTGCAGAGTTAATTTTTAGGAACACGAACGTCGAGATAAAGAGCAGGAGTGAAACACAAGAAGCAAGATCACCAAGGAACGACGCCATCATTATATCGGACACATAGCAGACACTTTGTAAACTCTTAAAGAAGGCATGAAAGACGTCGATATCATTGGAGAAATTAAGAAAGTTAGGAAAACGGCCAACTACTCCTATACATAGACCAAGAGGGACCAAGGTCAAAAAGGCTGTAGAAGGAATATCGAAAAGCCAGACAGTTAGACTACTACACAGTAACAGAGACAAGATTATACATATTCAAGGCATAGATGACATCACAAAAGAGGAAGAGGTTAAACAGACAATTCTTCCCGCTGAAAAATTCCAATACCCGGAGAGAATCGAGATTGAGTCTCTACGCCCTACCTTCCACGGAAACCGGACAGCAATAGTCTCGTTAGAGGAAGAAGAGGCAGAACATTTTATGAAGAAAAATAATATCTGGATTGGCTTCAGTATATGTAAAATCGAAGGAATGTTAGAATTAGGAAGATGCTTCCGATGTTGGAAATACGGGCACAAAGCCCAACAGTACAAAGGAGAAGATCTATCTGGGCTTTTCAGAAAATGCAAAAAAGAATGCACAGATGAAGACTTCTGCCCATTCTGCAATTAGGACGGACATCAAGCGGGAGAGGGAAATGGCAACTCTCTTAGAACCGCGCAAGCCGCCGAGACAGCCTCCCAAAACATTCAACGTGCTGCAGATCAATACAAATAGGAGCAGATCGGCACACGATCCAGCGGTCGTAACTGCCAGCAAAAACAGGTGCGACATTATAGTGATTAAAGAACCAAGCTTAGCAATATGCGAAAACAACAGACATCTATCCCCAAACAAGAAGAAGTCGGCAGGCATAATTAATATAAGCAGGAAATATAGTGTGCAGAAGCATAATGAAAGACTGTTACCTGTGAGTAGATTTCTAAGCTCATATAGTGTATAGTGTGTAGATCAGTCTAAACCGAGATTTTACCGACTTTGCAACATGCCTAACTGAGCTCCAAAATGACCTTGAATCTAAGAACCCAAATTTTGCCCCTACTGGGGAGGAACTGTAACAGATAAGAGAGGATCAGTTCTACTGAAGTGGATGGATGCACTAGAACTAGTCACGCTGAACGACAGAAGAAGACTTTCACTCGTCAGACACAACGGCTCGTCACATGACGACTTGACACTGACCAATGAAAAACTCGCAGAGCCAGAGTGCGAATGTGAAGTACTAGAAGAGCAATTGATGATAGACCACAAATACATACTGCTATTAGTCTCCGAGAAACATAGCGGCAAGCAAATGAGATACTCGAGATATGGCGAAATAAGTGCAAGCAAGCTAAACAAAGCTTTCAAGGGAGAGATCTAGGAACATGAGAACACTACAGACCAACAGGAAAGCACAAACAATATAAGGAGAGGGTACCAGAAAGCCACACCAAGATATAGCTGCGAAAATCATTACAGTGAAATGATACAGGAGCAAATAATAAGAACCAGGGCGAGAAAACGTAAACACCTAAGGACACTGCACACCTATATAGCATACGACGATGCTCATCAGGACTATGGGCAAGAAAGGAGAGACCTTAGGAACCTGGTACGCAAAGTGAAGAGTGAAAAATGGGAAGAGATATGCGATAACTGAGAGAACGATATCTTCAGGGAAGACGCCATTAAGAATATCGAAAAACAACCCTCACAACAGATGAAAAAACGTAAAATTGCGAGAACCTATTTATAGGAAAAAAATATCAGAATGAAAAAAAACGAAAGTACTTCTGTAAAGTAGAACTTCTGTAAAGTAGAGTAGTTACATATAGTTATATCATAATTATTCATATAAGATATTGATGTAAGACTGTACTATCATTATGTAGAGCAAGACTTTAAGTCGTTATGGCGTCGAGCTCTACAATTAAGTGAAGTGACTCTTTTATAAGTGATATGTTTCCATCCCCTACACCTTCACCAGGACCACGGGGCAATTAGGGCGAACCGCCCCACATTAAGACCTTTAACATTACATGGCATTACTTTACATACTGTAAAGTAGAAGACTGGCATAGATCGCCATGTAAAGTAGAAGACTGGCATAGATCGCCATGTAAAGTAGAAGGACTTGCCAACGGTCGTCCTGTGGGGAAGAGGTCTTAACGTTGGGCGGTTCGCCCTAACTGACCCGTGGTACTGGTGAAGGTATAGGGGATGGAAACATATCACTTATAAAAGAGTCACTTTACTTAAGCCTGAAAGAGCCCTAAAATTACTTCAAATATTTTATCACTATAATATAATATATTAGATATATTGAAATCACTATTAGAAGTTAGGTATGACTTAATTACTTCAATATTATTCAACATTTAAAAAAATATGTTCAGCAATTTATCTGATTATGATAAATCTACTAAAATTAATAAATCAATAAATTAATAATATGCATATATATATATATACACAGCGGCGCATATTTGCGTGCTGTTTTTCTAAAAAAATATATATAAACTAAATTGTCTGGAACAGTCATTACTCACATTTCGAAGCACTACGCTACAGGGTTGACTTCTTTTTCTTTTTCCCAACCCATCGCTGCCTCGATGTCTGCGTTCCAGTTTCCATTTTCCCAGTTCCAAAGCCATAGACCAAATCCAATTCCAATCCATTTGTCTCCTTGTGGGAATCACATATGGTGATGTGGACATAAAAAAAAAAAATTTTTATCACCATTCCATCCTCGAAATTTCCATGTTTCCTTTCCAATCCATTTCCAATTTCCAAATCCATTATGATCCGTTTCTTACTTCTGGTAGAAAAAAAAAATGGTAGAGATCGCCATGTGGGGAAGATCACATACGTCTCTGTTTTTCCATTTTCAGAAAAGACTGGTAGAGATCGCCATGTAAAGTATAAGACTGGCATAGATCGCCATGTAAAGTAGAAGACTGGCATAGATCGCCATGTAAAGTAGAAGGACTTGCCAACGGTCGTCCTGTGGGGAAGAGGTCTTAACGTTGGGCGGTTCGCCCTAACTGACCCGTGGTCCTGGTGAAGGTATAGGGGATGGAAACATATCACTTATAAAAGAGTCACTTTACTTAATTGTAGAGCTCGACGCCATAACGACTTGAAATCTTGCTCTACATAATAATAGTACAGTCTTACATCAATATCTTATATGAATAATTATGATATAACTATATGTAACTGAATATGAATGTCCTACATAACTATATATATTATAATCTAACTGTGATGTTTATGTTATTGTTCTACATACTCTAGTCTTTAGCATATACATCGATTCCTCAATAACTACCTCGAGATACCCTGTTCTGTGTGTCAAGGTTATCTTGGGCTAAACAATGTGTAATAGTCAACATGTTGTTAGTGGGTCAGTTATGAGTTATCAATATATGCTTAACAACATTACTTAATAAGAATAAGGTCGAATTCTATAACTTAAGGTTTTTAGGTAATCTCGTATAGGAATGGATGATTCCTATACTACACCTCCCAACGCGGTTAAAAAAAATGTTGAATTGACAGATTAACATTTTTTTTCTTTTTCCTTTTAACGTACCTTATTTTTTTTCACAAACATTGTTCTTAATTAATGGTCATACATATTATTATTATACTGTGGGATTTGCGCATACTTTTTAGTTTTTACGGCTTTTTGCCTGAAATGATTTTATTTACTTATTTATATATAGAAACATATGTTATTTTTTTTACCATCTTCATGTCTTCCTTTATTTACTACATTCTTTATTATATATTATATATCATATATCATGTTTATACGTCTGGTATAACATTTATTCTCAATCCTATTTTATTTACCGGCGGATTTTATTTCCATTTTCTTCTTCTTCTAGCGCTCATAAATTCCTTATCCTTGGAATTCATCATTATGCCTATTTCAGCAATAATGAAATTTTACACAAATTGACTACATTTCTCAACAATGCCCTTAGGTACAATGCCGATCGAAAGTGTAGTTTTATGTAAATCAAAAAATATCATCTGTAACTCATATTACTGCTGCCATACTTTTCCACAACGTACCTAAGTCATATGCGGATCAAAGCTACAGACTTACGTATGTTACAATTCATCTCCATTTAATCCAATACTGCGCCTACAATTCATCTTCTTACCTTCCGTTATGACATATCTATGTGATTGATTCAGCTTAATAATATATTTCAAATGTTCCGTGACGTACCGGATGATCATTCCTATAGTATAGTCGCTGGATTGCCCTTGAAATATCGAATAAACTATTCGCTCGCAATTATTTTGCTGATTCAAATTTTTGGTACGATGTTAACTATATAACATGAATGAAATATGCTTTGTTGCAATTCTTTATATTATTGTTATAATTAAATGAAGTTATTTCAATGTACGCAAATCACATTTCTAAATAATATGTAACCATTATTCTAAACCTACATTAATTCAACTTTAAAATTATTTGCTGTCATCTTTATGACTATAATAATTTAATAATACTTGTTAAAAAAAGTTTTTGAATCCCGTCAGATTTCCCAACTTCACTGATAAATAATCTAACTTTATTGCCCTATTCCTATAACCATATTAAAAAAAAAAATCTGCATAATCAATGCTATATAATAATAATAAATGGTTTCCGTCCTGGAACAACCATATGTTAGCCACATCATTGTTGGTCTAACAAATTATTTATTGGTCTTGTGGGATAATTTTCCCTGGCAATATATGTTTGTTTAAGCTAATTTTCAAACAATATGTATATGCTCATACACATAACTTTTATTATTTGATAAATAACTTATTTAATTCTTACTTATTCCAATATATTAATATTTACTACTTTTGAATGTAAATCTCCCATTAATTTCAATTAATTTAAAAAAATTGATAATATTTATGTACTTAAAATACTTATCTTCTTTAATAAAGTAGTTATTTGTTAATTATTTTAGTCTTACTATTCCAATATCTTAATATATTTACTAAACGTAATTTTCTATTCGATTTCAATTGAATTTAAGCATTAGAAGTTATATATCCCTAAAATTACTTCAAATATTTTATCACTATAATACAATATATTAGATATATTGAAATCACTATTAGAAGTTAGGTATGACTTAATTACTTCAATATTATTCAACATTTAAAAAAATATGTTCAGCAATTTATCTGATTATGATAAATCTACTAAAATTAATAAATCAATAAATTAATAATATGCATATATATATATATATATATATACAGCGGCGCATATTTGCGTGCTGTTTTTCTAAAAAAATATATATAAACTAAATTGTCTGGAACAGTCATTACCCACATTTCGAAGCACTACACTACAGGGTTGACTTCTTTTTCTTTTTCCCAACCCATCGCTGCCTCGATGTCTGCGTTCCAGTTTCCAATTTCCCAGTTCCAAAGCCATAGACCAAATCCAATTCCAATCCATTTGTCTCCTTGTGGGAATCACATATGGTGATGTGGACATAAAAAAAATAAAAAAATTTTTATCACCATTCCATCCTCGAAATTTCCATGTTTCCTTTCCAATCCATTTCCAATTTCCAAATCCATTATGGTCCGTTTCTTATTTCTGGTAGAAAAAAAAACTGGTAGAGATCGCCATGTGGGGAAGATCACATACGTCTCTGTTTTTCCATTTTCAGAAAAGACTGGTAGAGATCGCCATGTAAAGTAGAAGGACTTGCCAACGGTCGTCCTGTGGGGAAGAGGTCTTAACGTTGGGCGGTTCGCCCTAACTGACCCGTGGTCCTGATGGGATGGAAACATATCACTTATAAAAGAGTCACTTTACTTAATTGTAGAGCTCGACGCCATAACGACTTAAAGTCTTGCTCTACATAATAATAGTACAGTCTTACATCAATATCTTATATGAATAATTATGATATAACTATATGTAACTGAATATGAATGTCCTACATAACTATATATATTTTAATCTAACTGTGATGTTTATGTTATTGTTCTACATATTCTAGTCTTTAGCATATACATCGATTCCTCAATAACTACCTCGAAATACCCTGTTCTGTATGTCAAGGTTATCTTGGGCTAAACAATGTGTAATAGTCAACATGTTGTTAGTGGGTCAGTTATGAGTTATCAATATATGCTTAATAACATTACTCAATAAGAATAAGGTCGAATTCTATAATTCCGGGATTCTAGGTAATCTCGTATAGGAATGGATGATTCCTATACTACACGCGGTCATATTTAACGAGCTAGAGATAGCTATCGCTATCAAAAAGATAAAGCCAACGGAAGCTCTAGGACCTGACGAAATTCCACCAGTCTTCAAGATAATAATCCCAGCCCACATACAATATTTTACTAACCTCTTCAACAACTGCTTAGAAGAAAATGATTTTCCAAGCATATGGAAGGCCGCAAAATTATTACTGATAGACAAGTCAAAAACGACAGAAAATGAAGCCACAAAAAAATGAAACGTGTGGCACTCGGGGACTGCCGCGGTAAAGCTATTGCATAGCACTACGCCACTGGAAAAAGTTGGACAGAAAAACATCCACTACCCCTTCAAAATCTTCACGAATTATGAGTAAAAAAATTTTTTGATCACATAGAACATAGCTTGCTATGAGTAGAAAATGTTCGCAAAAGATGTTTTCTGGACGATAAACAGTTCCGGAGATATTTGCAAAAAACGAAATTTTTGTTTCAATTTCAACAGTATCTCAAAAACTAAGCGTCATATATGTTAATAGGAACTTTTTTCCTCAAAATCAAATTTTCTATCGACTGTTGAACATATAGTGTAGTACCAAAAGACGCCACGTAGGGGAAACATAAAAGGCGTCATGTAAGAGTATCATCTTGATCTCTATGAAGAGTATTCTGTGACAAGCATAGATAACTCTACTACTGGTAGTAGGGTTATCTATGGTGACAGTTACTTGCAAACACAATTTTATACGAAAGTTTGAACGTTCAGATCTCGATAACGCTTCCGGCTCCGGGATTTTCACGTGGCCTATCGAAATTAGAAGGTTCGAATTTTATAAAAACACAATTGCATGAAAGCCAGACGTCTTATGCAATTAGCTACGAACGCAAACATTTTGACATATGCCTCCAGGAGCTCGCTGCACGTAAGTTAGAGTTTATACATTTTACCTCTATTTTGTTAACTTAGGGCCGTTTCGAACCCCGTGCGGCCGGCGCCAGTTGTAATAAGGTATTTTGGGCTATGGGCCGCTAGCTTTTACCCGCTTTCGGTATATTTGAGTAGCTAGAAAATTCCCTTCCGTACGTGGCACGTCAGTTGCTAGTAGGTGACAGCTGAGAATATCTAAAACTGTTTTAATTAAATTTTCCTATTTAATCGACATTTTGGGTCCCGAGACTATGCTATTTAGTTGGCCCCGTTCATAAACTAACGACATGGAGCGAAAAGTCTTCTTTAAGACGTTCTATGTACCGTAAATTTGCAATTTTCTAACTCGCGAGCTACGCACTTCTCACGTGAACGTCATTCGATTTATCGAAAATTAACCAATTCAAAACAGTTTTCGGCCCAGTTTGGGGCTATCACGACCTTTTAAAAGGTTCAAAGTTAACATTTCGAAACATTCCGACAATTTTAAGATCGGCCGAGCTACATGGTAGGCGGAATGGTGGGTGTCAGGATATATCGTTAAGCTATTTCCGTTACGGTATTTGTTTTTTGTTTCAAGCTATTTCCGTTACGGTATTTGTGTTTTGTTTTTTTCTTGATTCGGTCGCCGCGCTCAAAGCCCGATATAAAAGCTATATGCAATAGCTTAATACTGACCAACTTGCTCGACGACGTAAAATCCACTCATATCGCAACCGCTAAGGTGAAAGTTCGTGTCTAGCTGTTTTAGGTCAGCATGTAGGAATCGACTTACCAAGAAAGAGTGAATGGAGAATTTTGAGCGAATTGGAATTTTTCCGGAGAAAAAGAGGTATGAAACGGAACATCGTTACTTATCAGCATTATTATATGAGGAAGTCACCTATGCTGGAATCAAGCATCAAACTTCATTCCACTGCGTGTATAAAAACACAAAAGCAGTGTGTAGCCAATGATGAGGAGCTCGCACGCCGGTGATATTGTAAATGCATTATAAAAGGAGCCCACACGATAAAATCACTTTTAAGGATCTCGCAGTAGCAAAACGTCAAGCTGAATTATATAGTTAATCCGAATCAAATAAATGAGCAAATCCATCCGATAACGGAAAGAGAGTTCTCTTCCTTCTTTCTCAAATAATTTTTTTAATGTCATCAACCCGTCCTGGTTTCCTACGGATGAATTGTTCACATCTATACAGGGTGTTTCAGAAAGACCTCCCGCAAATGCAGGGGACGGAAGATTTAGCAAAAATAATTAGATTCTTCGTATAAACTGTGGTCGTGTCTTTTTTCGTTCCGGAGATACGGGGCGTTGAATCAATTTTTTTTTAAACGACACTTCGCTGTAGCTCCTGTGCAGTTTTAGATATTTCGTTGGAATCTGGTACTCGGGGGTTTCAGAGGGCGCCGAATAAGATGGTTCAGTTAATCTTAAATTATGCGGTAGAGGGCGCTCGGTGCACGCGTTTAAATGAACATACGCGATTTCGGTAGTAAGTAAATTTGGTAATGAGTTTTTGTTATGTTCATTTAAACGCGTTTTTCTCGAAAACGGTGAAATTTTGAGACTCTCAACAAGAGTACTTTATTTATTTGCAACATAAATATGGACCAGGAAATGTGCAGAGAAAACAAAAAAATTATTCTCGAAAAAGTGACAGAATCACCGAAAAGTCGCGCATCCAGCGTCCTCTACAGCATATTCAAAAACTAACTAAGTCGTATTATTTGGAATCTTCTGAAACCTCGAGTACCAGATTTCAACGAAATAGCTGTAACTGCACAGGAGCTACAGCAAAATATCGTTTGAAAAAAATTATCTGTATCTCTGAAACGAAGAAGATATGACCATAGTTTATATGGAAAATCTGATTATTTTCGCAAAATCTACCGTCCTCTGCATTTACGAGAGGTCTTTCTGGAACACCTTGTATTTACCTGTAGATCAATAGCTCCAAAAACTTTTATATAGTAGCATAAGATATTTTATAGTTTAGTGTAGCTATTAGAGATTGCATTTTGAATAGTTTAATAGCCAGTTATTATCGGCAGCATGTATAATGGTCGAGGTTTATACAATATTATGATACAACGGCATTTATCTAGAAACGTTGCTTCTTACGAAATATAAGAACGTATAATGGAGAAGTTATCGACTTGATGCAGATTGCAGATTAGTTGATCAAAAAAATCTCATGTGGTTGTGAAAAAATGGTACTGGTAAATGTACATGCAAAAAATTAGGATTATCTTGTAGCTCATCATGTGAGCATTGTGAAGGTGAATACTGGTCTAATTGCCCCAAGCCAGGAGTCAGGATATTAGATGATGACGATTTTGATAACTGTAAGGATGGAAATGAACACGATGATGGAGATGATGACGGTACTGATGATGTTATCAATGACAATTGCGACGATCAAGTTTCATCAAACACAAATGATGAAGCGGATCACGATGATCCGTATATCTCTATCAATGATCATATTACATCATTAACAATATATGCTGACAGTGATAACGGAAACTTAGGTTATTTGTGGATGATTAGACATACAGATGATGTTCTAATACATTTGAGATGTAAAAAACAAAAAAAATATGAATGTGAAAAAAAAACAATATTAAAATTTGTTATGTAACACCCTTTAAAAACATCATGTCACAGTCACAAATACATGTTCACACGCCGATTATGAGCTTTCAGGTGCATTTAAAAATATTTATAAGCTATAATTTGGCGCGCGGAATCTATTGTACTGACGCTCGTTTATTGCCGCTAAATGAAATTCCGCGCTAGTTTTTTATGATAAAATTCGTTATAACTTGAAATTTTGAACGAATCCACATACGCTGTTTTGAACCTAGATAGTCGAAATATTTCTTTGTAATTTGCTTCAAGGTTTCGGTCGATAGGCCCAAAATTGAGCCCTCTAGAGGCCCAAACACATTTATTAGGATAGCTCCATTTCTAGGCTACCCAAATCAATCTGCTTAGACTCAAAATTATCTTTACGAAAAGCTTCAATAGCACTTAGAATTTGAATTCCGTAAAGAATTTTTAACCTCAATAAAATTTGATTTCGGTGGTCCAAAATTTGAAAAATGTTCCAAAGCTACGTTTTTAACCAAAATGCTTGAATTTTGAATATTAAGTGCAGGATAATGAAATCTTCCGAATGAATTTGGTTTTAGATCGATAACATGAGTATTTCGTCTGAAATTTGTGGGATACGGATTTTTCAAAATGGCCGATTTTGGCATCAGAAAATGAGGTGGGTAAAACCAGAAAACGAGAGGAGAGCATTGAAAATAAACAAAACAAAAACTCTCTGACATATATTCAATTTTTCAGTGTGCTAAAAATCTCACTAAATGGGCCCTATCTTGGACCCACGACCTCGAATCGACTTCGGACCAGAGCGTATTCATTTTTCCAACAACTTTTGGTTGAAAATTTTCCCACACAACCCATAGTTTTGTTTTTAAACATGAAAAATCGAAAAATTGCAATTTTTGGGTCTCAAAAATGGCCATAGTCTTCCGAGCATAGAGTTAATCTAAATTGAAACTACACCATCGTTTTCAGCGTGTCAAAATACATAAGAATCGACTAAAATTAGACCTCGCGGATATTCGGACAAAAAAAATCCTCAAATGACTGAACTATATTCAGACACTAAGTCAGATTTATACTAACCTAATTAATTGAAACTCTTGCAAATTTCTACATGCGTCTTTATGATGTTAAAAGTATATTTCAGGTAGAATGTCAAAAGTATATTTCCAATAAGTGACAAACCTTTTTCTATTACCTCGTAAATCTGGTTTGAAAGTGGATACTTGAACCTAATGTTTTCTTTTTTAGTCAATCATAGACTTTCTTGACATGGGTTCGCATTTTTCGAGAGTACTGCTTAACAGTGAATTCTTGATATTTATACTTATAACATTGATGTGTTACAATTTCGATTATTCGTGTTTCTGTTCGTTTCGGCGACGTGGGCATTTTGATTCAAATTAGTGCCATAAGGAGGCTCTGTGTTAATACAATTAGATTTAGGTAATCCGGTTTTAGACATAATGAGTCTTCTGATGATGGTCGTGAGACCGAAACGTACGTAAAGACGAGAAAATATAAAGCATAGGTGTTAATGTCACGTATTTCCCGAGAATTTATGAATAGTATAATCAATGGGCATTAAGAATATCACAGGACTCCAACACTGTTATCTCAAAGACTGTTTTGTATATTATACTGAGGAAACTGGAATATCTCGAATGAAATAAGTTAATACAAATAAGCCGCGATCGGTAGAATTCTGGAACACCATCTCAATAACTTTGAAATTTAGTTTCACATTCCCCGAATAGCCAAAAGAATACGTATAAAAGTTGATTATATTACGAACAAGTTACAATCGGTGTGCGTCGAGAAATTCTTCATTTTCCATTATAAGGTGGAGACATTTCGGAGATTGTAAATATAAAAGGATGGTTACAAATCATTTCAAACAAACTACAATCCATGCACAAAGGCATAATCATCATCCGTTGCTTGAAGAAATGAATCGGAAAATCTAGTTACAAATAAGATTCAATTGTTTCTTCGATGGAGATGTCGAATTGTCTATATAGCGCTGTTGAGTAAAAACTTCACTTCGTTCCACCAGCGAATTGGAGTAACGCAACCAACAGAAGAAGTTGGCCATGAAAGTTATAAACAATATTTAACCTGATATAATTATTCTCAGACATATTCGAATTGCGTCAATTGTTGTTGTGGTAATATTTTAGAATTAATAACGAATATGAAGCTGTGCTTGTTCTTCGAAACCGCTTCATGAACTGATTATTCTGAGCATCTCAAGTTCAAGTAACATGAGTATTGGATCTGAATGAGCAGATTCAGAAACCAGTAACCATTCTTCCAAAACTGTAAATAATTGACAATAATCTAGACATAAGTACTTGATGGAAATCTAACATTGTTACGTCATGTTTATATCAATTTCACAAAAACTGTTGAATGCTCTTGCATTTGAACTGTGATATCATTAATTTATTCATCATAGATCGCATACATCACAATTGAAGTGAAATAATCTAGATATTATATGTTCAACACTTCTACTTCTATCAACTATAAGAACAGTTAAAAAATAACATAAATATGTTGAATGAATTTACTTAGTAAATTTCCTCTCCTTTTCATTTTTTTGAGGTATTCTTACGATACGACAAAAGTACAGTAGATAAGCATAGTCCAGTCCCTCTGTAATTTTTTTCACGTTTCGGGTTAAAATTTTTACGTTCCTTAATTTTGTTCAATTACCAAGTTTACGGGTGCGCTGATCACGAATATGGACATTAAAAATGTCTGGGCCCTATGCTACTCGAGTTATTGGCAATTTTTTGGGTTCAAATTGCCCCGACTTTAATGTTTTTTCAATTTTTAAATGAACTCTGAAATCTACTCGATCATTTCATGACAGAGGAAGCTGAAAGATGAAATGACGCAAATTAGAAGTTAATAGAATGTAAGGGGCCTAATATAGGGCCCAAAAAGTGCGATTTTTGAGCAATATCAAACGTTTGTTCAATTGTCAAATATAAGATGACTGTTTGCCGTGTCAACTAATGCTTAACATGCATTGATAGTATTTAGTGTGTACTTTAATATGAGTATTTCATTTGTTTGATATTTGCAAAGGGGGCTTTGCAATCGCTCCTTTCGTAGAAAACCTAATTTTGCGATTGCGTGCTAAAAAATTAACCTTTTGACTCGAAACAAAATTTCAATCAAGATATTGATAGTTTTCACTTATGAACCAAAATCCAACCACTTTGGTTCATATGAGCCGATTTGAGACTATTTTGAAAAAAAGGAACTGCGTAAAATGAAAAAAATTTTCGAGTCAGAACGTTTGGATCAGAAAATGAATCCACAGTTAAATAGTCGAAACATTTACGCAAATTTTGATACCAAGCACAATCTTCTAGATGGCGTCAATCTCGAGAAAACTCATACTAAGCCATTTTGAGTCCTTCGTTATAAAATTTAGTCAAGACTATAGATGCCTCTTGTGGCTATTTCAATATACCATTTTGCCCGCTTCAACGTTTGAGTCACACCAAAAAAATCAACTAAAAATTTCAATTCTTAATTATCAAAGATGATTTAGACTAGTGTTAACCCGGGTTCGATCCCACTCATGATACTTTTTTTTTTCACTTTTTTTGATAATTTTAATACAAAATCATAATAATAATAATGATATCAATAATGATAATGATGATAATAATAATAATCATTATTATTATTATTCGACTTAAGCGATACACTTTCTCAACGTAAGCTGTAAAAAATTTTACTGATCCCTCGCACGCAACATTGAGGTTCGACTCGGTGGACAGGAACGAAGTTCATCATGACCGATGCTAATGGGATAGGAACTTTCTGACGACGTGGCATGTTTGGAGAATGCAAGCTTTCTGCATGATGCTGAAAAGACCAGAGGGTAACTGTGAAATCTCCAAATTGTCCTTCAGATTTCTTGTTTTAGGCCACCCTCCGCTGACATGACGATCGGTAATATGACCACATTTTCGAGCTTCCACATACGCTCAAGCTCAATTGCTAGATTTTGGTATTTTCTAGACTTTTCTCGCTCCGTTATTTTCAGGTTATGGGTATTCCAATTTCGGCAATCCATGCTTTCTTTCCTGTTTTTCTCATAGGATTATATCTGACCGATTAAAATCTACTGTCTTATCGGTTATAACTGGTCTGTCCCAGTGTAGGAAGGAATTTCCTGACTCAAGGACTGGGTTTGGTATATATTTGTAGTATGGTTCCGGATTGTCGACCTAATTGTGTTTGATAGCTAGCTGCGAATGGATAGTTTTTGATTGATTTAATATTATTATTATTATTATTATTATTGTCATTATTATTAATTATTGAATTGATATTGAAATTGATTAATGAACAAAAAATTAACAAATGAAATGCAGATTTCGAAGCAGGTTTCAAATGCATATAATAATGAAATTTTGTTTGGAAAAAAACCTGGTCTTCATCTGACTTGCTGGAAATTCTATATTGCATATTATATCATAGAGTAAAATATACGCACAACAGCTTCGTGACTGTCTCTCTCTATCAAAAAGTGGTCCACACTGATATGTACGACAGAGTACTGACACTCACAAACAGTTTCGTGATCTATCGGAATGGTTCATTATTATTATCATGACTATAATTATCATTATGATTATTATGATTTAAATTATTATGATTTTGTATCATAATTGTTAAGAAAAGTAAAAAAAGGAAGAAAAAAGTCTCCCGGGTGGGATCGAACCCTGGTCACCGTAAGTGTACATCATCTTTGATAATTAAGAATTGGAATTTTCAGTTGATTTTTTTTTGTGTGACTCTGTCAAACGCTAACGCCAGGAAAATAGTATATTGAGATAGCCACAATAAGCATCTATAGTCTGAATCAAAGTTTATAACGGAGGACTCAAAAAAAGCTTAGCGTGAGTTTTCTCGGGATTGACGCAATCTAGAAGGTCGTGCTTGGTATCAATACTTGCATATATGTTTCAGCTTTCTAATTATGAATTTATTCCCCTGATTTGAATTTCCTGAACTGAACATTTTTCTTATTTTTCGCGGTTCCTTTGTTTCAAAATGGTCTCAAATCGGTCCATATCTACCAAAGTGGTTGGATTTTGGTTCACAGGTGGGAGCCATCAACATCTTCCGTTTGAATTTTGTTTTGAGTCAAAAGGTGAATTTTTTGGGCCACAATCGCAAAATTACGTTTTCTACGAAAATAGCGATTGCCCCTTTTGCAAATATCAAACAAATAAAAACTCTTATTGAAGTACACACAAAATACTATCAACACATTTTGAGTATTATTTGATACGACAAACAGGCGTCTTATGATTGACAATTGCTCGAAAATCGCACTTTTTGGGCCGTATTATTATATTACCTTCTTATTGCCGTCATTTCGTTTTTTCTGTCATAAAATGATCGAGTGAAACTCGGAGTTCTTCTAAAAATGGAAAAAACACCAAAGTCGGGACAATTTGGACCCAAAATGAAGCCAATAACTCGAGTAGCATAGGGCCCAGACAATTTTAATGTCCATATTCGTGATCAGCGCACCCGTAAACTTGGTGATTAACCGACATTGAGGAACGTGAAAATTTGAACCCCAAATATTACAGAGGGACTGGACTAGCACTATAATTACATATTTCATCATTAAACCGTCACAGAGTTCGGAATCCCGAACATCACTTACTCTCCTGAGAATTTTCATCATGTCAACGAGCTACTAGATAGAGGAATCAAATCGTGTGAATACTTACAATTTCGGTGGATTTCATAATGGGTACTTATGAAAGAAATCATAATGTTGAAACCGTTAGAAATTTATTTTTGCAGAAGCTATCATAAGTAGTATAATAAGAAAAATGAGTGCGAGAACCTTATATCAATTATGAATGAATGTAACTGAATTGAAAATACACGTATCTGCTGGTTCAGGCTTCACAAATTAGCTTTATTGACAGCCAAACCAAATAATGAGTATTTACTCTCCATCTGTATTCGAGAGTACCTAAGACCAATAGGTAATCTCATATTCTTGATGAGTATTTCAATTATTTATAATTATATGAATTATCTCTACTCTAAATTGACGAAATAAACTCATTTACTATAGTTATTATTATATGGCTACATTGAATTTTATTCCACCAGTACATTTAATCCATTCCAATACACTATACTGGCTATCAGGATAAGAGCATTGTCATATATTTTGAATAGCAAATATGGAATAGTGCAATAGCTGATAATATTTCTAATTTATCCCTTAGATCCATCCAGTGTGAAATTTTCAGAAGCTCCAGTTAATCTAGTAGAAATATTCATATTAGAAGTTAAAATGGCGTTGTGTTTTCATTTTATTTACTTGATTTATTTCCTTATACTTTGATTAGACGAAAGGGATACCTATAATGTTCGTATGAGGCAGCGGTGTAATGTTGGGGGAGGTGATAAGCATTCGGATTTTTCTTGAAGGTTTTGGAGGTTATAGTCATAGGAGGAGATCTCACTAGGTAAATAATTCCACAACGCTGTTCGATAGAAGAATAAAGTCTGGTAGGGAAAAGTTCGGCAGATCTCTAGCTCGTCTAGTCCGCCTATCGGGAATTTCTCATGGTGGAACAACCGACGAAATTCATGATCATGGGTATATCAATTGAATATAGAGAGGTCGTACACCTTTCTACGATGCTCTAGAGTGGTCAATTAACTCGAAAGTTTCAGCGTATTTTTGGATCCGAACACCAAACATGTAAACAGTATTTCAAGATTTGCTTTGTAGGTTATGAGGAGCTGCTGAGATGTAAAGTAGCTCCTAGCACGGCATACAGAACCAAGTTTTTATGGAGCGGTTTTCGCAATAGACCTCACATGATCATCCCATGAGAGGGTACCGTTGGTGGTGATCTCGAACATGAATATGTTAAACTTCATAAGAATACCTATGAAACATTGTGGGATCCGTTTCCTGGAACAGACGCAAGCTTGGATTTTGGTTGCATTAAACTCTACGAGATTATCAAAATCTTTGCCAGATCTCCATTAATTGTTTGCTGCCAACATTCCTTCAAAAAGGTTGCCTTTGGTATAGTCTTGTGTTAGGTGGTTTAGTTTGTGCCATCATCTTTGGTTAGGGGAGTAGGTGATCTGGAAGTGAAATTCTTACCAAATGATTTGGTGGAAGTCCAAAACCAACAGGAGCCATTCGGGATTTCGCCAAGCTTTGATCTTATTTTGGCATAATATGCTCCTTTCGAAGCGTTTATTGTTTCATTGCACATAGTTAACATAATTGGAACATGAATAACAATCAAAAGAAATAAGATATATAATACGAAAATAGAGAATATCTAAAACTGTAGTTCCGATTCAGATGCTATTACGAAAGTTGTTAGTTGCATTGCCATGCGCACATACTGATTATATGTATCCTAATTATTACACATTTCATCAATTCGTGATGAGAACCTTTTAATTCGAACAACTATTCCATTATTCTTCAAATCATAACTTTGTTCTGAAATCTCACTACTTGGATTAGACTCCAGTAGATATACTAGTCGTGTTTGGCCTCCTAAGTTTCATTCTGGTAATTTTTGGTTTCTTTCGAGGTCATTCACACCGCGCATACGCAATTATTTGTTTCATACACTAGGATTTATTACTATAAGATATTAAGACTAAAGACGCTCAATTCAAACACTAACGTATATGGCATAGCAAGTGGATTCAATGGCCATTGACTTTCCAGTTCCTCAAGAGTTCCCCAATCGAAACGACACCAGAAAAAAGCTACAACAAGCAAATTGTGATTTGAACCGACGTACATCGGAATGTAAGCAGACTACTACCCAGTACCCATATTCAAATGAATACAATCAAGTGAACTGAAGAACTCTGATCTTCTTCGTCAGAAGAATCCAGGCAGGTCTATTAGTGTATCCTGGGGAAATAGAACAATGCCCATGAAATATATTGTAACGAACTTAGTAATGCATTGAAAATTGAAAAAGTTAATACCTTGGAGATGAAATCAATAATAATAAATAATGTCCAAAATACCTGTGAGACATCACAAATGGAAATAAATAAGTTGTGTGGTAAGAATCAACGTCAATTGAATATTATTAACTCCATAAAAATTATGATGATGTGAATGTGAAAAATAGTGATGTAATAGGGAATAATTTTGATGAATTTATTCTTAGTTTGGGAAAAGATTTTGTAGATAATATGAAACCTAAAGTTGATAAAGAAATTGGGAAAAAACTTGAGCAAATTCCTTATTTTCATATCGAACCCATCCAGATGTTTGCCAATATATAAGACAACTGAAAAGTATCAACCCTGGGTATTGATGGCGTGACAGCTATGAAAGAAATATCAAGTTACATCTCTGCAGCTTTGCAATAAAATCATATGGCGTGTCCTTTTGTCTTCCAGATCGCAGTATAAACCTATTTACAGAAATAATCTGAAGATCAGCTTACCAACTATATGACTCATAGCTAGCTTTACAAAAATGTTTCAGGAAATCATCAGAAAGAATTTCAAAAGAACTAAAAATGTTTGAAAAGAATCAGCCATCACGGGATGAAAATCCATTGTTAACTCAAATAAAATAATTGTTAACAGTTTGATTTTCACTGCTTTAATAAATGGATTTGACTGTAGTTTTGCTAACACGGTTTCTTCCAACAAATATTACAAAGTACCTTGTGATATTCAACTTGATACCGTCATTCTCTATGAATCCAGACTTTGGTGTCATCAGAGTCTTATATTTTTTGTAAATATGAACTTCTGAAAGTATAGTGAATCATTGAAGAACACAATGCGATTCGATGCTCCGTTACAGATCAACTATTCACACACATCCATTTACATCTCAATCGTTTTGAAGTGAGGAGTGTAGGTTAGGGTATTACTATGGTTGGTAATTATTCTGACAGTACTCATTCAATGACAGCATCCCGGTTCTTCTATATTTCGATAGAACTGACTGAGAAATTGGCCACAATTTCGTGTAAGTATATTAAGAGATATAGAATTAATTTTTCTTAATGATGAAGATAATTCAGATAATATAACATCAAGATTATCATGATGAATTCACGTAAAACATTAAACCATAGGCGGGATTCGAACCCACATTCCTAGATGTTTAGTTCAGCGTGTTAGCCAATTGCAATCAGTTAACACGTTGGACAAGACATCCAGGAATGGGTCTGAATATGATCAATAAGGTGATATTTCAGAGACCGACATCGATCACTTACCAATATCAATTTATTTTCTAGCTCACCATGTGGTATTGAATAAAACGAGCTTGACTTTCAGTCACGTTTAGATTTTGAGGCCTCTGCAAAGTTCACTACTGGGTGGTCACGAAATGACTTGAACATGATTGGTCCCAAATCTTCAAGATCTTCTCTCAATGAATCCGATATCAATAATACTAATGGAGAAAACTATAAAATTTCTCTACCAATTTTGACGTTGATGATTTATCCCAAACGTTCTCTTCCCTATCCAAATTGAAGAGTGTTATCTCTTACTGTATTACCTGTTTGTGAATTGAGAATCCTCAATTATCAATCGTCAGAAGGATCCTTCAACATGTCATGAACTCAATCAATCATTCTTCATCAATTTTAATAGGCTTAGCTCAAACCAGTAGTTTCTCTAATGAGCTTGAGATCTTAAGACTCAACGCTTCTTGAAATGTAGGGGTCATTATATAAATTAAACTCTTACATTAGGAAAACCGGTATTTTCAGAATTTATTCAAGGTAATATCATTTCCATCTTACGTATAACAACATTCATCCTATTGTTCAGTCAGCAAAACACACTTTAACGATTTAAGGATGGGCCCGGTCGCGGAAGCACCAGATAAAAGTTATATACGCCTTTTTGTATTCTTTCCATCTAAGACTGTCTATTTGGAGGCTGTAACTAGTTCATCTACCTGTCAATCTATAGCAACTAACCTTCGATTTTGTTCTCGGAGAGGCAACCCCTCTCCCGTGTTTTCTGACAACGGCACAAACTTTGTTGGTGCTCAGAATGAAATCCAAGTGCTGTACTGGTTCGTTTCTGATAACACTGATGTTCTCAAGGCATAATGAATCGTTGAAGACACCGCTTAGTATTTCACTTCTCCCCACCAGGGTGGTCTATGGGAGGCAGGCATCAAGTCAACAAAGTATCATCTCGCAGATCTCACATAATTAGAATCTGATTTGAACTCTCGACTCTCGTGACATTTTTCCCCGGATCCTAACGACCTACAATCCCTTTTGCCTTGATATTTCCTTATTGGAAGGAAGTTAACATTAGTTCCGGACACCGACATAACACACATTGCCGCCAAAAGGGAGTTCACGTTCCAACACCTACTAGCTTTTCTTCAGCATTTCTCGGTACGGTGGTACAAGGCGTATATTTCCAAATTACAGGAATGACAGAAATGGCGAATCGATCAGCGTAATATCAAACTCGTTCCCCTCATGCTCAATGATAACAATCTACCACTTCTTCTTTGGTGCTTTGGGCGCATAATGAAAGTGTAGCCCGGAATAGACGAAATTTCGCGAGTGGCTTCTATTCAAACCCAGTGCGGGATAGTTAAGCGGTCATTCAACTCCTGTTTTTGCGTGAAGAGCATATGATTCCAATATCAACTAATATGTATTTATAGGCCCAGTTCTCATTCATTGATCTATGTTCTTGTATTGAAACATATAGCTTCCAAGACAGTCGGCATGTACGGGCAGTTCAACTTCTCTACCGTATATACGCTAAGTAGTGAATGCGGAGAGAGGAGGCCGAGATAATGAGTACTGTCAAGATGCTTTATTTGAATGTCACATTTCCAAGTGGTGAATCACTCCAGCATTTCCTTCAACGACATTGTAATAAGCTGTAATATCAGTACATGGTCCTTCGAGCCGACTAACGTGATTAATTAGCGTTACAACTCTCATTATCACTTCGTGAGTAACTAGCAAGCTGAAAAGACACAAGCACACATCTTAGCCGGTGAAATATTTTCATTATATCACCATTTCCATTCTCCCTGACTCTATTTCTCACCCCTTATTAATATCAAATACATATTCCATTTGCCGTTGAACGGTGTTCGAATACGAATACAATAACTGATGGAATACGGAAACAAGTAACTAAGTAAGTAAGTAAGTAAGTAAGTAATTTATTTCTCCAAATTTTACATTATTGGTTGAATTTATCAATATTACGTTTAATTTAAACTAATAACAGTAATATTAACACTAATAATGGTAATAACATTTATAATAATAATAAAAATAATAATAATAATTAATAATAATAATATCTAGGTCTACAGCAATGGTATTTATATAAGCAAAGCTTGTGCATAAATACTATTGCTAAATTTTGGAATGATTCTGGAAATACCGTCGGACATAACAGTGCTATAAATGAATACAATTATATTTATAGGGTAGTATCATTTCAACTTCTAAGAAGTATTTTTATAAAAGAATTATGCTACGTGTTTATTAGGTAGATTCAAGAATAGTGGTCCATACAAGTGATGTAAATTTTTTGAATATGAAATGTTTAAGTTTTAAGTAATAGATGAATAAAATAATTAACCAATTGTTTGTTTTATTTAAAGTATTAACATAAAGAAATAGTGTTTTATTTTAGATATTGTAGCATATGCGATATGTTGGTTTCCAATAAATATTTATTAATTATTTTTCCAATTCCTTTTTTATTCTTTATTTTTCTTATTTTCGCCGGAAGTTCATTATATAATCGCGGTCCTAAGGAAACGCTGCATCTTTGCCCTATTGATTTAAATGCTATTGGTATTGGTTGAGTTTATTTACGCATTGAAACAGTTATAGCTACAGATGCTTAACAGGGAAATAATAATTATGGATGCATTTGAGGATGTACAGAACGGCGTTAGATGTTCTGATGTGGAAGATAATTTAGAAGAACATCATGAATATAGCAATGTCTTCGAATATGATTATTATCAAGGAAAACAAAGTGAATGAGTTTTTTTTTTCAAGGCATACGTCAGAATCATCTGATATACTGTTAATTATTCTAACCAGGGTACAGTTTGACCAATTAAATTAAAAATAGTTCTTTACCTTCCATATATAAATTTCAGTACCTAAGGGCTGCGTTAGGTGGAAACGCAGTACAAAGTATTCAATCATTGAAATTTTCTTCCACAAATTATGAAGTAGCGTGAGAGGGTATTTGCAGCAGATATAATAACAACTGGTTACTTGTGCATAATTACGTAAAATCTTTTTTAAATTCGACGAAACCACTGCCCACGAGTGAGAAAAGGTCAAGGGTGGCAGCGATAGAGTTAATTGGATAAAATTTGCATATTTCTAAGATCAACGTCTGATCAAATAGAGGTACTTAAGTTCCGTGGATCCACTCCAATGAAAATATCTACGAAACAAAAAAAATATAATTTGGTGTCGAATCATCTCTATCATGTACTTGTGCGAGAGGGTGGAGGATCCCCATTCATGTGACAAAGGTCTTTGCACCGGTCACTCCGTTGATTCATGTTGCCGCAGAAATGCAGAACATGTGGGGCCAAGCCCAATATTTCATTGCATGTGATGGCTTCTCGAATTAACAACCATGCAGCCCACAATTGTCAGAAGTTCTGTATCAACCGCGTTAGTACCCAGAATAACCTCTCCACGAAACGAGATAAGAACAAGGTCGTTACGGGATTCAGGCTCCAAAAACACCTTATAACCGAGGAGTTGAGCAAACAATAAGGGTAATTAAATTGGAAACCACCCCCAACTTTTTCCTCAGATGCAACGTTATGACTTGTGACCTTTCATTGGGAGGGTGACAACGAATCCAGCGTACAGATAGCTTATAATATTTCTCAAGACGTCGAGTGTTACATAAAATAAAATGAATTTTTCAGTTTAATTACTTCTCAACATAACAATTGCTCAAAATGTGCACCATTCATTGTGGGCAACATCCTAGTCTGTGTCTCCCGGTAATTAATTACTATCCAATGATCGAGTTGAATTTAAAAACATAGCTACAAATAGGAAAAGGGTCGTCGCCCAAGAGCATAACCTGGCGAATTTTCATAAGAATCGGAAATGTGAACGGTGACTTGTATTATGTCAGTATGACAGTGTGAGCATGTTATATGCTTGGATATCTGAAATAATCAAACAAGGGAACAGAGTGTAGTCGTCACGAAGTGTAAACTCACTTCTATTAGAACCATTCTTGTTGTTGCTGGACATCACTGTGTGTGAGTAAAAAAAAAGAGTTTGAGGTCATCACTGCATGTGAGCTTGAATAAAAGTTTGAGGCTATTATTGTGTGTGAGCAAAAAAAAAAGAGAACGGTCATAACTGTGTGTGTGTGAGAGAGTCTTTAAGAGAGTATTGTGTTTTGTATCTATCTTGATTACCATTTGATAATTTGCAGAAGAAAATTGTTCAATATTGTATCAAAGAGAAGAGAGATAGATAGATTGAACTGATGAAAGGAAAAAAAGTAGATACAACGCTCACAAAATGTTTTATTCTAATGAAACCAAGGATAATTCGTGAACGTATTGTAGGTCAGTCAGGCTGTGTGAGTATTTTTGTCAAGACAGCGAAAAGGGAACCATTTGGAAGACTTTACGCGACTTGATGTCGAATGATCATTATCAGCTAATTAAATGTAACACTAATCTTAGCCAAATAAAAATTGTGGAGGCTTATTGAAGACTTTATTGTTGTCTCTTCCAATCAGACTATAATTGTCATTTTCGAGTAAAGATACGTGATAAACTCGCTATTGGAATGCCAAAGTCAAATTCTAAACGTACTTGCGTCAGTGATGGTTTGAGATAGGTGAATCGCAGTAGAATCACAGAATGCTATATGTAGAATTCAATCGAATAAGATATTTTATGATGAACGCCTCTTGAATGTGTTTCTTTTTCCTCAATTCCACTGTGAACCGCTTATTGGAATAAGATATTATTTAGTGTTGTTGTCGAAAAACATATCGTCGTCGTTACTTCATTACTGTTCAAATTTTCTTTTTATCATAACAAAATTAGTGAACATTCCTCATGAGATAATACTTAGTGTTTCAATATAATTCAAAAACGATTTCCGATACATACGGTATCACTGGTATTACATAGAATGTGAGGGAGATAGAGTTCAATTGAATAACACGAAAATGTAATAACGAAAGCTGATTTATAATCACTAAAGGGCGGAATATATGCAAAGTGCATATATTTGCATATTTTGCATATTTTTACGTATTTCATAAAAAATTGCATATTTCAGCAAAAATACAATTTTTGTGCATATTTTTATGTTTTTCGTTTTATCAAAAGATTAAGTGCGACCCTTGCAGATAATTGAAATAATTTGAAAGGTGGGTAGGTTTTATTATTATATGGTTTATTGCCGGCATTTATTGGACATTTGGGAATTTCCAAGTAATCAGCTTGTCTGATTCACCGAACAGAAACAAGACAAGAAGGTTCACTTGAAGCTGGTGGTGCCAAGTCGTGTTCGGTGGTAGTAAGTATCGTCACCGAACAGAAACTTCTGTTCGGTGTGCGAATGAATTCATAACAAAACTTTCTTTTTTCGGGGTCTAGTTGGAATGTGGCGGCTTGCTTTTATAGTTCGGAGTTCAAAGTACCGACGCCAAGTGAACCTTCTTGTCTTGTTTCTTTTCGGTGCCTAATTGGAGAGCAGATGTGATCTCTTGTTTTGTATTTATATTGTATAGTTTAGTTTGTCGATAGATTCCATTGTGAAAAGAGTTATTTCGAAAATATTTATTTCAAACGCGTAAAATGCCGAAAGCCGCTTCGTGGATTAAAAATTTTCTTGAGTTGGAGTTTAGTGGGGATGAAGTGTTTTGCAAAGTTTGTGCCAAAATCACTGTTTGTGAAAAGAAGTTCCAAGTTGATCAACACTTGAAAACAGCTAAGTTGCAGAAAAATAAATCTGTGCCTGTTCAGCAGTGTGTGCAAACCGCAATTCAAAATGTCAAACCAAAGAGTGAAAAGGAGGTGTTTCATCAAGACTAATGCAAAGCTTTAGTCGCAGCAAATATACCTTTGAAGAAACTGCAAAATACACAATTCAGAGATTTGTTGCAAAAATATTGTAATCAAAACATCCCTGACGAATACACACTTAGAAAGAAGTATGTGCAAACAGTATACGAAACCGTATTGGAAGAAATTAAAGTTTCACTGGGCGATGAACATTTTTAAATTATTGTTGATGAAAGCACAGACTCATGTGCTCGATATATCGCACATCTTATTATTGGAGGGCTTCAAGAAAATGAGCCAGGGAAGCCATATTTAATATCTTCCAAACAGTTAGACAGAACAAATAATGTGACCGTAACTCGATTTATTCAGCAGTCTTTATCAATTTTTTTTTACCAAATCCAATTCCAGTAGAGAAGTTTTTAGTGTTTTTGTCTGACGCAGCGCCGTATATGGTTGAAGAAGGCCAAAACATGAAAATGTTTTATCCCAATATGGTATATGTCACTTGCCTTTTACACGGGATAAACAGAGGTGCAGAAACTATTAGAACAGCATATCCCTTGGTGAACAAATTAATTTCAAATGTAAAGAAAGTGTTTTTGAAAGCACCTCTAAGAGTGCAGAACTATAGAGAGAAATTGCCAGGAGTTAGTTTACCTCCAGAGTCCGTAATTACTCGATGGAGAACATGGATTAAGGCCGCGATATTCTGCGCAGATCATTCCCAAGCCATTAAAGACATAGTTTTAGATTTAGAAGACAATTCACAGTGTGTAGTGAAAAGTCAAGCAGTATTCAAAAATGTAAATTTAGCTAAGGAACTTGTTTTTATCAAAGTTAAGTTTAGTTTTATATCAGATATAATAACTTCGTTAAGAAGTAGGAATATGAGTTTAAGAGAATGAATTAATATTGTTGAAACTTTTTCCGACAAATGCAAAAAGCTCCCGGTGATGTAGGAAATCAAGTTAGAAGTAAACTCGAAGTTATTGTGGGAAAGAATGAATGCTTTAAGTATTTAATGGAAGTCAAAAATTTTTGATCCTAAACCATCCAACCAAGTGATACCTTGGCCTTATAACTTACTACCCAAATTAAAATATTGCCAGATCACATCGGTAGATGTTGAAAGATCTTTTTCTTTGTACAAACATATTTTTACAGACAGAAGGCAAAAACTTTTATTGGAAAATTTTGAAAAATGTATCGTTATAAATGCATTTTATACTATTTCAGGTTAAAAATTTTACCTATTATATTTTTCTTTCAATTTAACTTAAAATAAATAATTTTTGTAAGAGTCGGCGTTTCTTTATTTCCATTTTTCCATGTTATATTCAAGGCATATAATTTCATATTTTGACGAATAAATGCATATTGTTGCATATTTCAAAGAAAAACTATGCATTTATATGCGCATATTTTAACTGAATTGACGTGCATATATTCCGCCCTTTAATAATCACTATAATGAAGGTGTTTTCAGAGGATATTCTTAGGGAAATCAATAACATTCTATTATATACAGCGTGATCAGTTAAGGGCGACTCTCGGACATATCTCAGAAGCTATTAGGAATAGAAATGTGTAAAAAAAAATTAATTATTGAAGTAGTCATGAGGAAATCCTGGAAATTATTTTCATGTTCCGAATTTTGCCGCAAAGGGGCGCAATTGAAAAATAAATATCAAAATTCCAATTTCTCCGGAAATTCTCACATTAGGTATATCTTTGTCAACTTCATTAGAAAGGTTGGACAATTTTGCATCATTCTGGTTCGAAGCTCATTGGCGTACCGACTTTGATAAGAGTGGAGGAAGCTATTGGAAGTGTAATAATTCAAATCGATGAAGTTTCTAAACGACGATTTGCAAGGATATGGTATACCTATGACATGATAATCGTAAATATGATCAAACTTGTGAAAAAAACCTGAAAACCGGAGATCGATATCTTTTTTGTTTCAAAGTTATAGCAAAATTGTACGTTCTTGATACATAAGCCTATAACCTCTAATGTAGTTTCATGGAAAAGATTATGGGGAAACTATTCTCGCTATACCATGTTTCATGCGATATAGGCAAATATCTACACTATTTACTCACTAGTAGATTCTACATTTTGTTAGTAACGCATTTGTGAGAACAGGACAAACACAAGAGCTTACTTGACAAGTTCTTCTGATTTAATTCATGGCCACCTGTGCCAATTTCACAAGTGCGTTACTTACCCAATGAAGAATTCACTCGAGAGCTGAAATTGTGAATATTTGGAAAATGGAAAATGCAATAGCGAGAACAATTTCCTCAAAATCTTTCCGATAAAATCAATTTAGAGGTATTAGGTTCATGGGTCACGAACGTACGTTTTCTACTATAACTTTGGAACAAAAAAGATATCGATCTGCGGTCTTCAGGTTTTTTCACAAACTCAATAATATTCACGATTATCATGTCATAGCTATACTGTATGATTCGAGCTTTTGTGATAAAATCAAAAAAACTGTTATTACTACAGACTACGCCCTCTAGCAATTTTATTAGGAGCTATCGTGTACCGACAGATATGAAAATTGGAAGTACGGGCCTTCTCTTTCATATTCCATACAACTCAAGTTCACTAAAATCAAATGTGTCGTTTAGAAACTACATTGTTCTGATTGATTATACTTTCAATAGCTTTTTCCACTCTCATAAAGGTCTGTACGCCATTGAGCTTCGAGCCAAAATGATGCAAAATGGTTCAACCCTTCTAATGATGTGAACAAAGAATAATGCAAGAATATCCGGGGACATTTGTAATTTCAATATTCAATTTTCAATTGCGTCCCTTGAGGCCTAATGCTGAACGTAAAAATAGTTTCCAGGATTTTCTCATGGCCACTTTAATTGAATTTTTTTCCCACATCTGTATTCTCAATAGTTTCTGAGATATGATCGAGAGCCGCTCATAACTGATCGCGCTGTATATCTGATACTGATGAAATCAGTTTTCCATCTAATAGAAAAGATATTGGAGGAACAATTCATGCACAAAATACTGAAAACTGTGAATACTGTGGGACAGAAAACAAATGTACCACCCTTCATTGATTTAGTTTTTTGATACTGTGAATGTATCTGGAAGAAAAAATCATCTATTAATAGATTGAAGGAACAAATGAGTTTATGTAATGTTGAAGTCAGTATAAATTGTACATTAATTGTTGATGTCTACTCTATGATTCATTACACAACAATATCATATATACGAATGAATGAGGTATCTACTATTTCTAATATTATTTCACAATTTTTCGCTGATGGTCTCTTCTGCAAGTTAAATCAACGATTCACCTGCTACAATCCGTGGAACAAGTAATATATTACAATTGATTCAGAAACAGCTATCTACAATGAGATACATCAAATTGTACTCTATCGTTGTGAATTTATTCGAATTGACAATATATGTTTCTTATAGCTCTATGATGTTTGATGGTTATGTATTAAGTGCCAAAATCAATCACTCAATTGAACTTACCTTCATGATACCTCAGACTAATTGATGCAATAATGTAACTAGTGACCAATGGCCTGAGAAAGTGGTGAGGCAAGATACAATAGGCCGTCAAGCCTAAGTGTAATCGAGACTGCCCTGGTTGCAGGATCGAGTCTACCACACGAGGTAGAGTGTTTAGTGGGTATATCTGAGGTGATTAAATTCGGGACTCAGGGACTCCCACAACAACTTATGGGATGTAACAAGACCATAAGATGCCCATAAAGGGTTCAACCACCTCCCAACAAAAAAAAACTAATTCAAATATTAAATTAAGGACACTCTAGGCACTCCAGCGGGTTGTGTGTATGCATATGATAAATATTGATAATGTAACGCTTTTCACGTTACTGGTATGAAGAACGCTGTAATGATTAGAATAACGATTTTTGTTCGGTTCGTAGAATCACTTATCTCGTATTGACTAACAGAGTCAGCTACCCGTTCAATAGGGAATCGATAATTGAAATTCGTATTCCTCGTGGGGTCTCGTCGCACGACGCGCGATTCGCGAGTATGGGTGGCTTATGGAACGGAAATTTAGAGTAGCCATTACGTTGTCAATGTTTGATGAGTTAAGATTCAACAATTTCTTTTGTCTTATAGCCATCATTCATCTGCCATTGGAATATTATTGATATCAGGGACTATTTAATTTGATTTGATACCTCAAATAGAATTCAGGATATGCACAGTCCCTGAACGTCGACATATTTCAGTGGAAATAATTCTCAACAAACCTCTCAAACATTCATCGCAAATCACTTTGTTATCTAGCATAATTCTGAAATTTTATTATCAATTGTAGTAACATAATAAGTAACCTAATTCTTTTCATATTTCCTTCAGATTTATTATTGTAATAATATTCTCTTCAAGATATCAATATTGTTTATATAGTGTTTATACAGTTTGGGAGATAATATTATCAGGTGTGGGATCGTATTGGTTGTTCCTGCTGATAAAGTTATCGGTCCTTCGAACTTGTGGTAAGATACTGTTCGTTGTTGTATTTACAGGGCCTGAATGATTGAGGTGCCTCTGTTCATTTTGCCCGTGACGGTTTAGGGAATTTTCTGGCAGAGCCTACTTCCAGCTCTCTTCAAGTTCCAAGGACGGTAACATTTTTTAGTTTGAATGACCACGTATCCATTTTACTGATTATTGTTATCTAACTAAATTTGTGTTTCACTAATTTTTGTTGTTGTAATCGAACTCAAAGGTTCACATCTAATCTTGTATTTGATCAACTTATGTTATTTGATGTAATCCAACTCAAGGTTCATAACTAAATTTATATTTCTTTCATTCCTTTGTTGTTGAGATGGAAATCAAAAGATTCTAATTTCTGTATTTTTATATAATTGAATTACTTCACAATATTAATTAAAACTATGCCTAATATTAATTTTATTTGATACAAGAATTGTACCTCATTTTAATTGTATTCAAATTCCTACTAGGAATAAAATCAAATTGTTAAGTTGGACTTTGTCTTATTCTTCTGGATATTCATCAACTTCCAACCACCTCGTAGTGCCTGGATTCTTAACTGTGATTCTTTTTAATTTGTTTATTCTGAAGCAGTTGGCGCTCAGGGTAATTCATGAGGTCTAGAATCACAGAACACGTTTCACTACGAGCCCTGAGAGTGAATAATCTTGTTGAGCTAGTTGGAGCAACTCATCACTACTGATCCTTAGGGACAGGGTGATCTGTTACACCGGCACCCAACTTCCGTTTCAATAACCAGAAAAACACTGTTGTGATAATGGTTCAATGAAATTTCATAACGTCATTCAAAAACCTGAAGATGAATGCCAAAAATACGACTAGCAAGATGCTACAGTGACTCGAAATCATATAGTTCATATTTTCACCAGTTCAAAGAGATTGGTCTCGAATCCGTATGACCATTCTAATCAGTGCGAACGGATATTTCCAATACAATCTGAATTTTTTTTTGGGTCCATTACAATATTTCCCTCTTACTACGTACAGGGAAGGATGTACAAATTTGTACAACAAGAAATGTAATAGAATAAAATACGCTGAGCAAGCATCTCTGGTGATGCTACCCCGTGGCCAGGAATGTCCTCTCTGAGAGTCAAAGTCTCTGTCGCATCTGTGAAATGCATATGGATTTATGTCAATATTTCTAGTTTTATTCTTTGCTGTGTTCGATAAAACTATGAACTCGAGAAAAAAAACATAGCGGTAGGGACTTGTTGCATTGCCGGGTACAATCCATGACGGGCTAAAGACCTCACTTGTGTCCTTATGATAAAGCTGTGTTAAGGCAGTATGAAATCTAAAATTCCGTAATCAGTATAATGCATCGTCTATACCGAACCAAATATTTTAATTATTCATACTGGCCTCATTCTCAATACCGTGGTGGCTCTGTGGGATAAGACAAATACATAAGGTTCATACCTACATAAAATATCTCCCTACTAACAGTATTCCGATGATCACCAGCGCTGGTATTGTACAATTCATGAATGGGATGTTTTCATTTCGAAACTGGTCTCAGTTTGTGAGCTGCGGTTCCTACAAAGTAGTCCAAGCAGCTCCCGGTTCGTATCTCGCATCAACGTTTTAATATTTCTCCATTTTGAATTACTGAAAACGCATTCGCGACTTTCGCCATCATGGATAACGGCTCTTGTACGATATGAAAAGAACTCTACTTCGTCGGGAATGTCGTAACCACTATATTCCATCACGTATTTAGTATCAGTCTAGGCTACAAGTTGGGGAAATAAGAAACTGTTGTTTAGAAGGTGGAATCTGAATTTTTTTTGCATGATGTTTTATGGACCGTAAAGGTAATTCGTGATACGATAACGTTATGCCCTCGGCCTCCCCTCACTTATACCCCTCAAATATTAGACTTTATATGATTTATTCAAAAAATGAAAATTAAGCTCTGAAAATGGTATCTGGGGGATTTGTTGGGTCGCTGATCACGGATCCGAGGTTGTTTATCCGGGAAACTCAAACGAAGACCAGAAAATCTGGAAAAATTTGGCCATTTTCAATTTATTTTTCAAGCTTTTTATTCTCGACTCTGCAAATAGCTTCTAAGATTATGGGTCGCAGATCACGAATCTCTCAGAAAATTGAAAAAATTTGTCTATTTTCCAGTTATTTTACCTAACTTTATACTTTTTGCCTTCAAGCATGTCTACTTGGAGGTTTTTCGGGTCGCTGATCACAAATCCGAGGTCAGTTGTTTGCAAAAATCATAAAGAGGCGGGAGGAATGAAAACCTAAAATTTTTCCAATTTTCTGGTCTCCGGTTGAGTTTTCCGGTTAACCGACCTCGGATTCATGATCAGCGACACAAAAAAACCCCTAGATACCATTTTTTCGGAGCGCAATTTAAACTTTTTGAATAAATCGTATAACGTCTGAAATTGGAAGGGTAGAAATGAGCCAATTTTGACGTTCTGGGGGTGAAGGGGGGACAAGGGCATATTGTTATCGTATCACGAATTACCTTTGGGGTCCATAAAATATCTTGCAAGAATTTTTTTTCAGATTCCATTATCTAAACAAAAGTTACTCTTACGGCCTTTTTCTCCAGCTTACAGCCTAGACTATATACCGTGGTCATAACTCTACTTTTCATATCATACCAGAGCTCGTTTCCGATGATAGCGATTGTCGTGCATGCGTTTCAAATTCAACGTTGATGCGAGATACAAAATGAGGGATCCTTGGTAGTAGTAATAGTGATAGTGGTAGTACTATATAGACACCTCGGTACACAAATTCAAGCCGGCTTTGAAAATCAATACGTTCCACATTCATGAATTGAACTATACTAGTCCAGGCATTCAAGGAATTTTTCTGTCCGAATTTCCGCGAAGTCTAATTTTGGCTTATTCTCATGTATTTTGTCACACTGAAGACGATGGTGTAGTTTAAATTTGGATTAACCTAGTGCTCGAAAAACTATGGCCATTTTTTGGACCCAAGAATGTTCTCTTCAAGATTTATTGCGTTTTGAGACAAAACTATGGGTTGTATGAAGAAACGTGTAATCAAAAGTTGTTGGAAAAATTGATACGTAATTTTTGTCTCTGCTCCGGAGTCGATTCGAGGTCGTGTGTTTTTTAGTGTGTTTTTTAACACATTGAAAAATGGAGTATATGTTTTTGTTTTTTCCATATTCTGTTTCGGTGGAAAGACAGTATTTTTCTTTATCTTCTTCCAGGTTCTGGTATCTTGACCTACCTCATTTTTTGGGGTCGAAATCGGCCATTTTGAAAAAAACATATTCTACGAATTTCAGACGAAATACTTACGTTATCGATCTAAAACCAAACTGATTCGAAAGATTTTATTATTCTGCATCTAATTCAAGCATTTTGGTACAAAAACTTTGGCGTCATTTTGAAAATTTTAGACCACCGAAAATGCTAAATTAGCAAGTATTTTGAGTCCAAGCAAATCGATTTGGGTTAAGTAGAAATGAAGCTATTCCAATAAATGTGTTTGAGCCTCTAGAGAGCCCAATTTTGGCCCTATCTACAAAAATCTTGGAGCAAATTACAGAAAAATACATCGGCTATTCAGGTTTGGAACAGCGTACGAAGATTCTTTCACAATTCCGAATTATAACGAATTTCATCATTGAAAACTAGCGCGGAATTTCATTCAGCGGCAATAAGCGATGGTCGGTACAATAGATTCCGCGTGCGCAACTATACTTTTAAATGTTCTAAAATGCACCTGAATGCTTATAATCGTTTTGTGTGAATATGTGAGTGTATGTAGACGTGTGAGCATGTATATGTGACCGTGACATGATGTCATTATAGGGTGTTACATAACAAATTTCAATATTCAAACAAAAAACTAAGATTGATAAATAATTTTTTTTTTTTACATTTATATTTTTTTTCACATTTCATATTTATTTAAAAAATATCTTTATGTCTAATTATTCACAAATAACCTGAGTTTTCGTTATCACTGTCAAGATATATTGCTGACGATGTAGTATGATCATTATTGATATACGGATCATCGTGATCCGCTTCATCATCTGAGTTTGATGTAATTTGATCGTCGTTGATAACATCATCGGTATCATCATCATCATCATTGATTTCATTTTCGTCCATACACTTATCAAAATAATCATCATCTAATATACTGATTTCTGGCTCGGGGCTATTGGAACATTTTTTACCTTCACAATGCTCACATATGAGCTACAAGGCAATCCTAACTTTTTGCACAAAAGTTTACCAGTACAATTTTTCCCACAATCACAAGAGATCATTCCGATCAACTCATCGTGATGTGCATTTTCTACTGTTTGTATAGGAGTAAGTCCACTCGGCCTATTTTTCCAACCCCATTTAGTTAGATTGATGGTTTCACTACTGATCCAAACCTGAACTGAATTTGCTGATGAATGCTCCCAATTTTTCATGCCAGTGGACATTCACATTATGCTAAGGCATTACAAGGTACTGAATAAACAAAAATTGGTGAAAGATACTCCTTATTCTATCTTTGAAGAATTAACAAAACTACGTTATACTTTATTACAAGCTGCCAAGGAAAAATTTGGTAATAGGAAGGTAAGGTCCTTAAGTGGTAAAATTTCCTTCTGTAGTAACCGACAAAACAAGAAAATTGTGATCATCAATATGAATGAACTACAACTTTATTGAAGCGGTCGAACTTGAATAGATACCAAGGATTTTTCTTCCTTTTCTCTGTTTCTTTTGCTAGGAATCTTCATTTAATTTGGTTTTTGCATAATCATTTGTTGTTATACTCCCGTTACCCTCTTACATACTAATGAATATGATGTTATGAAATTGCAAATCTGATCTGCCTTATAAGTAACTATATAAAATTAACTACCTACCTACTGATAATTTTTTGTATAGTTAGCGTTTTGTATAAAGATATGTTATATTCACGAATACTTTGTACTTGATGCTCGAGTCGATTCTTTATACTATTATTATTTTTATGGAATTAAAGTAACTGGAGCTGGAGTACAGATTGTACGTAATTGTTTTGGATGCAAAATTTCGTTGAGCAGATATGAGAGTATAATGTTATAAAAACTGAGAAACTCACAATTTTCGAAGATTGTCAACACTCCCTAAGACGTAGAGGCCAAAATTTAAGTATCTTGCAATCTAGACATTCGTAGCCTTAACAGAGATTTTGATGAATTGACAATTTTTTGAGACTCTATTGGCCCTGAAATTGTGAGCGTTTTGATACTTTCAGAGACTTGGCAAATAAATAATATGAGTAACTTCGATATTGCGGGTTATCAAATATTTTACAACAACAGTAATTTCAACCAAAATGATGGGGGGATAATCTATGTAAAATCTGAGATACCAGCCAAAGTTAACAACCATATTGAGCTCTCGGAAGTGAAAATGACGAAAACAGTATCAGAGTATAACAATACTATTATAGGCATTAGCAGCATTTATAGACCCCCATTCACCCAAATACAATCATTTCTTGAAGATTTAGAAGTCTACTTCAACTCCACCAATAATGAAAACATTGAACTGTTCATAGATGACACAAACATTGATATAATAGATAGGAATGAAACTATTGATGTACATAATTATCTTGATATACTAGGAGAGAGAGGGTTTGTCTTATATATAAATAATAATACAAGGGTCTCTAATTTTTCTGGTAGTTGCATCGATCATATTTTCATTAAAACAGGGTTAACAACGTCTACTTATACCGCCATATTTGAAAATTCGATAACAGACCACTATACTTCAATAGGAAATATACAATTCTGTGATAACAACAAGTATATAGGCGAACTCGAAAAAATTGATTATAACGCGCTCAATCATCACCTAAGTTTAGAAACATGGAACCACGAATAACAACACCGAGTAAGCAACAAATATTTTTATTCATAAATTGCGAAACTATGTACTTTTATGAACATCGCTAATTCAAATGAAAAATAGATATAAAAAAAATCCAACCTTGGATAACAAGGGGCATTATAGTTTCCATCGAAAAACAAGATGAACTTAAAAAAATATATACCCTGAGTAATTCCATGACTGATAAAAATAGGTATACCGCATACAGAAATAGGCTCAAAAAGGTAATGGAAATGATTTAAGAAAATTATTATTCTGCAAGAATAAAAAATGCGGAAGGAGAAACTAAGAAAATCTGATCATTTATAAGAGAGATAACCAACGAAGTCAAACACCCGGTGAATAACCTCAACTTGAAGGATCAAGCTGGTACGATACTAAAAGATGACAAAACAAAAGCCAACGTGTCCAACAAATTTTTAAGCGACATCGGAATTATAATGGCACATAGTATAGAGGAGGTCGAGATCACCGGTAGCAACCCCAATGCCACCTATTAACCGCAGTCTATATTCCTAAAGCCTGTAGATAGGAAAAAAATTATCAATAAAATATCTGGATAGAAAACGGCAGCGCTCCAGGATGAGATGAAATTACTGCAAAATTAATCAAAAATATGCATATCCATCCAATCTCAAACATATTATCAACTGTATATTTGTCACAGGAATAGTGCCAAGCCACTTCAAATACAGCACAGTCATGCCAATATTTAGATCAGGATGTGGAGATGATATTAATAATTACAGACCGATCTCGTCAATAATTTTTACTGAAATTTTTGAATCATGCATGGAAGATGGACTGTCTTGAACATTTCAATATCTTATTTCTTAGCCAATATGGATTCCGAAAAGCTGAAAGCTCTGAAGATGCGATATTTGAATTAACAAATACAATAAATCCAAATTTCAATCAGAATCTCAAAAGTCTGGTTATTTTCTTAGATCTTGCCAAGGCCTTCGATACGGTTTCTCATGATATATGATTTTAAAAAATTGAGAATATCGGCATTAGAGGACCTGCCTTAGCAGTACTTACTAATTATTTACATGCGCGATCGCAAATTGTACGAATAGATGACACTTCAAGCGAATCCAAGGTGGTGAAAATTGGCATACCACAGGAACCAGTTCTGGGACCAATATTGTTCTTAATTCATATAAATTCGATAGGGAGCCTCCCGATGAATGCAAAACTGATCAACTTCGCTGACGACACAGTTATTATATTCAGTGGTAGATATTTGAATTCACTCATGAATAAAGCTACTTATGGTCTTAGTACTGTGAATTGTTGGTTACAATCGAACAAACTCAAGATTCAGATAAAACTAAATTCTTAAGTTTCTCAATCACGAAAGTTAGTGCATGCAATAACGTAAACAAACTATACAAACATCCATACTAGGGTGGTCCTTATTATTAAGAAACAAACTATTTTTCTTTCATTTTACGGGGCACTCCATAATTCGTTTATATACCTTGAAAGAAAAATTCAGTATTTTTTTCATAATTTTCAAATAACTTCCAAAGGTCGCTACCAAGGTTTGAATATAAAATAATTACTCAAAATTTCTGAATTAGTTTAGAATTTTGTATTCATGAGTCAGGAAGTCAAGAGTGTTAAAATATTGTTATTATTACAAATTAGGACATATCAAAACATTAAAATTATTTATTATAAAGATACAAGTGTTGATTTGTTAGTGTTAGGGTATTTTTTTCTATATTCCTTCACCAATAAATGCAGATATTGCTTTTGTTCCTCATCGGTTGTGATTAATTTATTATAATCCTCCAATAATGCAACACCACGCTCAGCTATATTGTTCACTACTCGCATGGAATGAACGATTTTTTCGCAGCCACAAAATCAGCATCATCGTTCTAAGTTTCCACATCTTTATTCAAAAACTTTGATGAGATATCCAGAATTTGGAAGAATCGTATAGAGTTGCTTGACATCAATGTTTATTCTTTTTGGGCAATCTTCTATGGCCTCGATTTTTAGCGCATCTACAATTCTTTTTTCATCTTGTACTGGAAGTTCATCGTCGAAAAATGCAAAAGACACCAGTTCCTCTGACAAATACCACAAATGGCCCAGTATTTTTTTTAAGGCGACAGTAGCAATTATTTGATTCATTGTTTCAAAGGCTGTAAGATCTTTCAATAATTGTGAGTCGTTTCTTGGTGCGGATCATCCGGTAGAGGCTTGAAACCAATATTTTACATATATCATCACTGTGAAAATGCTTATTTCTCTTACGGCTTCCTCTTCTTTTTTTGACAGTTTAAACTGATGTTTAAAGATTTCCAACCAGTACGAAGCCCTTGCCATCCATCTAGCTCGATGTAAACCAGCAGGTTCCCTAAATGAAACACCTTTTTGAGGACTCCTCTTAAGAAAATGATTGTGAGATTCAATAATTCCCCGTAGTCATCTCGAGGTTGATGTGCTTGTAATTGTTTTTTTGCAAAAGAATTTCTGTCTGCAGCAGCGGATTCGACAAGGATACTTGATTCGCTGTCATCAGTTATTGTTTCGTAGTTGCTTTGGTCAATGCTGACCCAATTTTTCTTAAACCTTTTGAATATTTGAAAATCAGGACTACTATAGACGAACCGAGCGATTGATACACTACATAATTTGCATTATGTGATGGCGACATGCAAGCCAACGCATGTCTTTCTCCATTTTTCACTCTAAAAGAACACAAACTCCATTTCTTAAACCAGTGTTTACAGCAGTTGTACCAGAACACAAAAGATTTACTTTATCGCTCAAACTCCATAAATTATTGTTTCGTAGACAGCTGACGCACGTGCCTCACTTGTCCCACGTTCTAGTTTTGGAACTAGAAGTTGATCAATCCCATCTTCCGATACCAAAATTGACAGCCGATCTACAGTTTGCTGCCCAGTAATATCTTCAAATAAATTCCCATCCCATAGTTAATGGCAAATTAGGTTCGAAGTCGCTTCTGAGAGACTTTGCAACTGCTTTTCGATTTTTCAAACGGTGCCGACGAATGGAAGATCAGTTGACATCAATCTCTGATGGATCACAAAGAGCCCTTTTGAAAGTAGATGTTACGACCATAGTTGCATTTCTGTCACTCAATTTAGAGACATCATCAAGACTAGAAGCTAGTTGGATGCTAATAATGTCTTTTCGAGCTCGTTTTTGGGGTGGTTGCACTTTCGGAGATTCTGATGGAACTTGTGAATCAGTTGTAGTTTCTTCTTCGCTGGCGGTGGTAGATGACGAAAGAAATGACAAAGAAGAAAAACAGCACTTTTCTGTCAGAGACGAGATATTTATGTTTTCACGTTCACGCAGTTACTGAAGTCGTTCTTCTTTCTCTCGGCGGGCTTCATCTCGATGCGTAGGTGCAGGAGAGGGGGACCTATATGTGTCTCTGCATGTTTCACTTTAACATAGCGAAATTAACACTTCTCTTGATCAATTAGTGATATTCATAGTCGAAGTGGCCTTACAATAATTTTTCGCTAGTTTGACAACTGGTAGCGACCTCTAAATTTGGTCCAAAAATCAAAAAAAAAATTGCTAGTTCATATTTTATAGTAGAGAATCGAATGAAAAGGTGCCGCGGTAATATTTGAAAACTCGAAAAACAAGGACCACCCTAATCCATACCCAAAAATGTTTACTCAGCAAAATGTCGGACTGTAAATGTGAAAATTTCATACTAGCTGCAGACTACATTAAATATCTTGGTATCATCATCGACAAAAATCTTAGGTTGAATAGTCAAGTAAAACATTTAGCTAGCATAGTGAGAAAACTAATGTATAAATTTTACCAAATGAGAGAATACATGAACATTCGGATGCTCAAAAATATATACAAGGCTCTGGTGGAATCTTTATTGAAATATGGCGTCGAAGCGTGGGGGGGTTTATGTAAAAATTCATTGGAACCTCCTAATGTTGTACAAAATTACGTCTTTAAAATAATATTAAACAAATCTAAAAGATTTTCTACGGATATTTTATACAAACAAATGAATGTGCTAAAAGTAAGAACATGTATCAATGCCCAATCTACATGCATCTAAAAGTGGAAACTAAGTGCACAGATCATGCCTATTATACAAGAGCAGCCTACAATGAAGAATTCAAAATTAATAAATTCTCCGAAACAAAATGTAAAAATAGTTGTTCCTCCAACGGACCAAAAGTCTATAACAAACTTACGTTAGCCTTGAGATCAATTAACATTCGAATATGAAGTCTATATTTAGCTCATTGATAACGCTCACATATGTGTGAGTTGTTTCAGCGTTTCTTAATTATTGCTATATTGCTCACTCGAAATATAAATTATCTGACTGATAAATTGAAATATTCAATCCTCTACTGTACTATTGTAATAAATTATACGACACAATACAAACCTCTTGGGGTCCAGGTGTCCATTTTCTTGTATTCACATAGTTCTGCACTAAATGCCTACATTCTAACTCGATCTAGTGTCTGTCACTTTAATATTCTGAAATTACTAGCTTATTGAAGATAATACATAGGTACCTAATAAACTATCTCACTTGATTCTCTTCGGTTTGCTTCTGAAACAGTATATTATAAATTTTTTTCTTGATAGACGAGAGGGTCAGACTTTCGCATAGAATTTTTTTTGTAATAATAGCTGAAACATTTCTGTGTGAATATAACAACTTCAATTCAGCTATAGCATATTTGATATATTTATTAACTTGAGCTTTAAATCTAAGTGTGTTATCTAAAATCAGCCCCAAATTTTTTGCATCTTCTACTATTTGAATTTCGGCATCATTAATTTTGACAATGATCTTACGTTTGTCTAGATTAATAATCAATGCTGGCTCACCAGAAATGATAACTTTGAATTTATTAGAATTCAGATATAGTGAATGAGATTTTGCAAACTGTTGGATAGAAAAAAAATATGTATTAATTTGCTCTACTGCAGTCTTTCTCTGATTCGGTTGAAGGCCATGATAGACTTGTGTATCATCAACATATAAGTGACATTTGTCAATTATAATGCAATCTGACAATCTATTATAATGTATTGCCAGAAAAAAGCTGAGGTTCACTTATTCCAAATGATTTTTGAGAATCAAACTCATTCTTTGTTCGTGTTTTTAAGAAAGTGAACGAAGAAACCATGAGGGTTAAAAATCGTTTTAACGTCTGACTCTAGAAAAAGTCGGAAACCGCCGCGTGGTGGCATAGTCGTTCCGGAAACATGAAAATTACTTAGCATAGGAAGGAGTGATCACGTTTGAACGCTAGATACATACACAATCAGAATGTTTGTAGGTTAGAAAGACCACATCGTACAAGAATGTGCAAGAATTAACGTCGACCATAATGGTTGCTAGATTACGCAAAATGTGAGTTCTGATTGAATACGACTATCTGATGAAACCTTGTCACAATAATTGTAATGCGGGAGAACACACAATAATAGTAGAGTAACGTCAAATATTGAAATGACAAGTTGGCTATTAAGGGGGGGGGGGGGGTGCAATGATTGATGGTATCTGAAGAATATACCTCACTGCGGTTTGCTACAAACACGATTATGCGGGCAACTTCGTTGCGCCTAATTAACTTTCCAATTCAGATCACGAGAAAAATAGGAGAATTTATTTATGAGCGTCTTGTGGTCGCCACAGTCTTTGTAACCTTATTGAGTTCGCGAACTAGGTTTCCTCATTGACATAATTTCAATCGATATTTGCCCATTGGCAACCACAGTACTTATGCCTACTTTTGAATGCAAATGAATCCATAATTCTAACTTCATTGACATCTGTAGCGATTGGGAATTTGCTGAACAGAATGAAGTTAATTCCGATATTAGCATGGAAGACTGCAGATAACCTAATAACGATGAATGATTCGAACGTACTCAAGATAATAGGAATGATCGATCCATGAGATCACAATGCAAACGCTAAGTGGCAATTGCACTTATCTGCATCAACGTGATTGAAGCTCTAGGTCAATTGAACTTCAATAGAAACTCAGAAAACGATTATTCTGTTGAGAATAAGCGACAGGTTTATTTTCGTACTTATTTTACGAGATACGGGAGAAAAAATTGACCCTCAGATTATAGATTGAAATGGAAATAGGAATGAGTAATTCCTCCCCTATTAAGGAGCCTAAAACTTCGAAACGTCAAGACTAGTGGTGTTATTCTGTATGTTGGAAGATTGAGCGCTTATAAATAATATAGGTTCACTGATACGATTTCAGATATACGTAATGTTCCGAAAGTAGGGTGAAAGATTTGAAGGAGCGATTCCTAATATAACTTTCAGAAAAAACTTTCTTTACAGATGTGCCTTGAATTATGTACTTGCTTAGATAGAGTACCAGAATAAAACGGTTTTGCAAATATTTTCAAAACGTTCCTACCACTTTCATTGAGACTTGGAGAGTTCACTTAGATTGAGTTAGTTCCCATCAATAGCGTTCGTGGAAATAGTTTAGCAATCTGGTCATATTTTTGAATTCTCCCATTCAAATAACAAAGTAGGTGACTTACGTTTTTTGCTCTGAAACTTAATCTCGATGGAAAAACTCGGCTCAATTATTAAAAATCAAAAATTCTCGTAAACTGGAATTCTTAAAATTGTTCATCTCAAATCAATTTTCGTCTGAAAGGCCTAATTAAATAGCAGATTCAAAAATTGAATGGATGTTGTAACCACAATTGATAACAAATTGAAATAATTAGAACTAATTTGATGATACATCTAATGTATCACTAGTACAACTTATAAGGCAACATGAATTACTTCTTTCCGAATAATGTATCCTAAAGTTTCTTGAGCCTAGTTGACTTTGCCAGTTCAACAAACAATCTAACGAAATTGACATTTTAGGAAGTAAATTGAGAATTATCTGAGTCTCAATTTTCTTGTACGATGAGGTTGTTCCAAGGAGGGGGAGTCAATGAAGGAAGCTTAGTAAGTTGATATTACTCATATGAATAAAAAGGTTTAATACGCAAATGCTGAAATGGCAATCAATAACTTTTTATACGGCCTAGTTAGTAGTGATATTTGATTATCTCTTTCATAGTTGAGATTGAGTGTACTGGTAGGGAGGGTGATTACCTAACTATTCGCCTCAATTGCTTTCATTAGCCGACGACCTGTAATAACGTCATCATAAACATATTTTCAAACAGAATTATATATGCAGCGTGTCAGTATATATGTCTTTGGGAGAATAAAAACGTAGTCAGAGCTCCGAGTAGAGACACAAAATTTTATGAAGACAAAAATATCGCTTTAGAGTTGAATAGTTTGAGTGTTGGTGGAGCTGTGTTGAAAACAAATTTAATAATCCTAACCTCAATTTTGAACGGCATTTTAAATATATTCCAGCGTAGATCTTGGAATTGAATGTAATCGAACATATTGGCAATCGATAAATCATAAAGTGGAACGAAAATCAGATGGAGATAATCGTTAGCATCATTCCTCAAACAATGATCATCACTAATTACACCTTCAAATACACTCAAGCTATTATTTCTAGATGATGCGGAGATGGAGTATAAGAAGAGATAAACATTCCCACCACCTTCATCGACTCAACCTTAGACCACTCCACCTGCACAGAAAGATAATGAAATTTATGCAAAGCGTAATAATAATAGTTTCACTAATGAAAATCCTAATTGAAGATATATTGATAAATAAAGATCCATTGAGAAGCTGTTTATTGAGGAAAACGGATATAGATTAATCTCTTGGTTCAGCGACCATAGCTCACGAACTATGATTGACGGGTCGATATCAGTACTAACCGTTTCTAGGTATTTTGTAGATAAGCGACCTTCAATCACCGTTGATGAATTATGATCGCTTGATGATGCGTTACTAACCGTTCCATTGATTTGAGGAATAAAAAATCAAGAACAATAATTATAAAATTCATTTCAAACAATATATATTCATCCTGGTAGTATAACATTTAAGATGAAAATAAAAATATTTATTTGATGAGAAATACATGTTCATTTTGGTATGATTCATGCAGCTCATCTCTTGGTTCTGCACACTGAATTTTTTCTGATCTGGCAATAGAGGAATACCTCATAATATGATCATTAATGATCGCGGGAGTTTTTAGGTAAATTCAGGAAACTTTTCATCTCAAGTTTGAGCATCGGTTGACTTACCATTTTATTTAAAACTGATTTCTGGAGTTCGTAGTAGATCTGGTACGCCTCCACTTACTGTTGATTGTTGAGATTCGTTCGATTTCATTTTCATATGTATCGCACTCCGGATTCACGTATAATTTCAGATTCAGCAAGTTTATATTATTAAAATTTGTACTTTGTTCAGTAGGATTATTTTTTTGATCTGTTTTGAAAGCTCTAATCACATATCTGAAGCATCACAAATTCAACGATGTTCTAACTGCTCTTCATATAGATCATAACTACGGGAGGGAATCGATATAAGCTTTTATGCACTCAAATTCCCCAACATTTGGAAACACACATCGTTATTGTCTATCCATTCATTTTTGCAATTTTCGTGCCGCCTATACTATTAATATCGTTATAGGTTCGAGATTTTATTAAACTTAGCTCATACTTCTTACTTGAAACTTTGATATACTCGATGAATTGGCCCACTAGAAAGTTCAGTAGGATCCATAGATTATTTTATAATTATAGACTGAGCTTCTCGGCACTCAAATTGTCCAACTTTTTTGATATAACTTGATCATTTGGAGAGACGTGTAGCACTTTCAGTGCTAGCGTCTTCGCCTTCATTTTCGCCCTTCCGTTCCACCTGTGATATTTATATGACAATCGTTATCGGTTCGAGATCTTATCAATCGCAGCTTATATTCATCACTCAAAACTTTGGTATAGTCAATGAATAGGCCTAGCAAAAAATTCAACAGGATACATAAATTGATATCATTATTATAGACCGAACTCATTGCATCTTTATACGATCATTCGTAAATAGCCAGAGGTGTAGTTTCATGTTTGGCGTATATCAGATAAGCTCTATCGGCTAAGAGGAAGTGATTGGTTAGCGTACATCCACCATCACCAGTCTACTGTTAAAATTCTACCTCAATGAATAAAGCAGACGAGGCTGAATCCAACAACATATCTTGTTCATTAATTGATATCCCAATTTAATCGACGTTGCCAAAACATGTTATATGCGGATAGGAGGTGTGAGTTTCTTCTTCGAAGTAAGACGTCTTTAAAAGCTTAACTCATAAGATTGTAGGCCCATCTCAATAAAATTTACGCAGATCCCTATGCAGAAGAAAGAAGCTGGTTCATTCAGCAAACTACAAAATATCGAAGGAAACCTCAGAAAGTAGAGTTTGAGGAAGAAGTCTTGGGTCAAAGAATCTTCCAATATCAGTACGAGGGAGCTCATCCGCCAAATAGCTCCTTCTCGATGTGTTCAGGTGTTGTTACTATACGGTTAACCCCTGTGTTCGTATTTTCTCCTGAGGAGCCATTGTAATTTTTTCACAATATTCAATGTTGTCTGATGAAACTCCCTATTGCATCATTGAAAGCCGTTACCAACATCAGTATTCCAATGTTTGGGTGAGTATTATTGACAATTACGAAAAAGTTTCTCTTTGCTCACCGATAAAATTGCTTGAAACGTTTTAAAACTATTTATTTCCAGATTCGAAATGGGAGATTACTATGCTCATGAATATACAAGGAATATTTTTAATACTATCCATTTCTTAATCTATTCCCACATAAACAACCAGAAACAAACTAATTAGTGTATACAACCCATAATCCGTTAATCAGCTGTAAACAATCTCAATTCCCAATCATTAAGTCAGTACCCTTGGTCATTTCATCTTTGTGCATACATTTTTATCTAAATACGAAATTATAAATCCTGCCTAACATGGATTTACAAAAAACAAATAAGTTAATACAGCTGCCTGTGATTTTCTATTGAATGTAACTGTTTCTATTCATAAAAAGCTGATTGCTTTGGAATATTTGTTGATTGCAGTAAAGCTTTCGAATGTGATGACCATGAAAGTCTTCTCTATAAAATGCATAGATACGATATTCGTAGTAAAGCCAACTATCTTTTCAGATCGTATCTGAGTGGACGTTCACAATACAATAGAATACCCAACGGTGCTATTAGCGTAAAGCAAAAATGGTATGAAGGAGTACCTTAAGGCTGAATTTTAGCTATAATTTCATTTTTTATCTATCCCAACGATCTCTTAGCTTTCATTGAGTCTTTAGATGTAGATATTAAAATTGCATGTCTTGTTGACAATAGCAACTTCGCAATAAAATCTGAGAATATAGAAGATGCAAAACAACATATCACTATAGAATATTTCATTATGGTCGACAAAAATAGTCCATTTTCGATAATTAAGGTAAGCACTCACAAAAAATATCTCAATTTCTCAAAAACCAGAATAAAAATGTCGCCTACAATACAACGAATAATCTTTAATCATATATTTTCAATTCAAAATCTAGAAACGATAAATTGGAGAAATCTGGAGTTTCTAGGCTCAGGTGTGATGACGATGATGTACATAGGCCAAGTTGGTCGCAGTATCAGTGTTTCCAGGAACACTGGAGAAGTTACTGGCTCAAAAAAGAAGGCTCCAATCACCCGTTGGAACGTAGTTCCAATTCCACCCTTAATCCTGATATTTCACATTTCAGGAAAAAAGGAACTAAATTCAATATTTCAGAATCCGTAGAAATTTTAAAACATTCAAAAAGCAATAGGAGCATGATATTGAATGAACAAATCTTATATTTCACCACCTGCCATCAAGTTTGTGAATAAACTCTCACCCAAACCATTGTCTACCCCATCTCTCAATTTGTACCATATTCAGATTGATTTCTGATATTCGAGGATGGTGTGATGAAACAATTCGTCAGCATTAATGTTACAAGTCTTGTGTGAATTTGAGTTTATTTCTCCAACTTTCGGATAATCCTGAATTTTATAGGTCATTTATAATAAAATCACATTAAATTAATTACCCTGTGGTATCATGAAAGTAAAGTTGACAATACATAATCATCTAGGTCAATTATCATGTATAAATACATAGAGTTGATGAGCTATGAAAAGTTCAAACTGTGAATTCACTTTAACACTATGAATGAGAAACAATCACCCTCATCCACTAAAAATACAAATAAGATACTGGGAATGTTTTACCTATCAAGTTGCCACTGTGATAATCCGGGACTTTCGAATTGGAGTTTTATAAATTATTATATCTTGTGAGAACACACGATATGCCAGACAAGCCTAGCGACGGTAATTCTATCTCTCTTCCCGGGGCACGACTTCTAGGCCAGCAAGGAATCATGCTCAGGAAACGTAATCACGGTACGACGTCTGTAGTTCTTTTCCGTGAAATCCAGAGAGTTGAGGAGGACCGTCACTTACTATTCTTGCGCTAGTCAGATTCCCATAGATCGTTTTAATAACGTACGGGCAGGGTTTGTCACCGGTTTTCCAAATTAAACATATTTCCTAAGCTTTGTACGTGAGGTGGTCCCCCTTCAATGGTTTCATAAGAACTAATTACTTTGAGAAAAATAGGGTTCTTCACCACCTACTCGTTCGGCAAGTTCAGCCAGTTCCTATGTCCGAAGGGATAAACCATTGTTTGCATTAATTCCAAGTCATATACATTTAACTTATATTGCACACTCAAAATAATTAAGGTATTTTTAATTTATTTTTATTCTTGTTGAGATAAGGTCTCGATAAAGTAATAAAGTATTTTCCAGTCAAGTCATGTAGAATCTAAATCCAGATTAATTTGTGTTCCAAAGATTATATTTTTCCGAAATCAATTAATATCCTGTTTGTCAAGATTGTAACAAATTAGTGCTGGATTTCTGGGTATCTTTCGAGTTTCGTGGAAAGTGTTTGTTCCCTTGAAATCATTTTGTGACAATTCCCCAACATTCATAATTTAATCCGACCCAAGTATGTAGATTCTATGAGCATTATTTCGACAATGAGGGATTCGAGAGGGAATAATTGTGGTATTAGACCAACAGGGTAAGTGCATTTTGATTGCCAAAGAACAATTGTTATATTGACTTCAACCTCTGAATCAGCGATATAATATAATGTGATCACGCTCAGCGCGCCAATGTTTATTTTGTTAATAAATGTTTTTTCCAGCCATTCAGGGTAAGTAGTGAAGAATTGTGATTCTGCTTATCGGAGATCACTTAGGGAATATGATAGAGTATCAGGTCGTTGGGCTTACCCTAGGTACCAGAAAGAGAGGAATTTTTCTTTAATTCCAAATATTATCTATTAATCATCGGCGTGGTCGAGCGCGAAATCGATCACTGTTCGGAGTTTGTACTAATAAGCTCACACTGATTCCAATTCTCTTAAGAGAACCTGATCAGGAACTCGCTGGCGAGAGAGAACTAGCGACAGTGGTAACGGTCCCCCAGGTTCTCACTTGGGGTGAACCAGAATTAGACGTCTTTCAATTCATATTATTTCAATGTCTAGATTTTGGACTAATTCTATATCCGTTTATTATGTTATGATTTACTAAAGTTTGTTAAATTTTATCCAATATATATATATCATTCAATTTAATCAACGAGTTTAACCAGTAATTCCTAATCATCTATCAGCGAATATGAACTTGAGAACGTACGCTTGAATATATTTATATATTGTTATTATTAATTGTCTTTGTAATAATTTTTATTGATTATGAATTATTATTTTTATTTTAATTTATTTTCAATTTATTCCGGCTAGCTTTCTTATTTTTATTCGTTTTGATATGAATTTATATTTTTATTTATTATGTTTGATTTGTTTTGTTTTGATTGATTTGAATAATACTGATCTTTCTATTTTATATGGAATTAAAAACAATGTTTTTGTTGGAATGTTAAAAATTCTATATTTAAAATTATTATGACTCTGTGTATCTCAGGTTACAAATTTACGATTTAATTTTATGTTCTAATATGTCTATGTTTTGACCTCAAAAACTATTCAATATTAATACTTGTTTACAAAGTTACAAATGACAATCTTTCATTCAGATTTACAAATAACAAAATAATGGAGATATTATAAACAACTTACTTTTAGTTTATATCCAAATTATATGATTGAAAATGTGGGCAATGTTCAATTGATTTTGTTTTCTTGATGATTCGATAATTTACTTTGAAACAATATGCTCTGCTTTGTTAAAACTATACACAAGGTAAACTACGTTGTTATTCTTCATAAATTCAGGAACTCTTGATAAAATTATTAACTTGTTATGTTCTTTAAGATACAAAACTTTTTCAATGATGTAGTGGAACTTTATCGAAGAATGGATGTTCTACGATGCTATTTATTAAATTTGGTTATTATAACCTTCAAACTTTGTTCGAATACTCAGGAACACTACTTGCTTCGTAGGAATAATTTACTTAAATAACTTTTTGGTTATGAAAAAAATTTTGTGAGTTGCAGCAGTACCTTCACTCCACAGATTTAATGGCAAACTCACTTGGCTACTATTTCAGATTTCCTTTTATAGAGCTCCAAAAAGAATGCCAAGTGATGTCAATTTTGACCAATGAGGTGCTTACTTTCCTCATCAAGGATGCTTTGATCATAGTTGAAAACTGACGTAACTTTCTCATTGTTGACTGTTTGAGGCTTATGAATCGTCTCGACCAATCAGAATAGAGTATTCTATAAATTTTGAATTATTTAAGATTTTCAACTTATTCAAAGTGATGATGATTCCTGCTTTTTAAATTAATATTGCCTACATTTTTCCACATATTTTGGTATAAGATAATCTATGATTAGGTTCATAGGAACACGAGGTATGTACATGTTTCAATGTTACTTTTTTTGCAAAATAATTAGCACATATTTTCACAGGAACTGATAGATCATGCATATAATACGAGGAATAGGAACAGCTGTAATTACTCTTTTCATAGATTAACTTTAACTAAAACAAATCCTTATTGTGAATTCATTCGCTTTTTCAAATGTCTATCCAAAGATCTACATGCATTGAATAACTCTAAATAACGATTCAATAGTGAAGTGCTCAACTACGAGGGCAAGGAGAAAAGTCCCCGCAAAAATCAAACAAGGAATGATTTATTTGGTCGAAACTTATTTTATTTCTTAACATAATCTCCTTGTAGCTCTATATACTTCGTCTAACGTTGTTCAAATTTTTCGATACCTCCCAAATGATATGATTTTGGCGATTCTTCAGAATTGTCTTTTGTTTCAGCAATGACGTCATCGTTGGAGCCTAATCTCTTTCCGCTGAGCGATTTTTTCAAGTTTGGAAATAGATAAAAATCTCATGGGGCCAAATCTAGAAAATATGGTGGATGACGAACAATTTTGTAGCGCATTTCATGAACTGTTGTTGTTGTTCTGTTAGAGAGCAAATGCGGTACCCAGCTGGCAGATAGCTTTCTCATAATTTTCCCCCTTTCGAAGTAATCTATATCGACGATACCATGTGCATCCCAAAAAACTGTCGCCATGACTTTGTTGATGAACCCACTTCGGCTGGTGTGTTGTGATGAATCCGTGTTCCGTCGACGGTTACGAAATGGTGCAAAAAACCATCTCATCACGCTTGAAACATCCCCAAACATTCCCTTGAAGTTGTCGATAGAGAGAAAGTACCCAGCTGGCAGATAGCTTTCTCATTTCCAAAAATGTATGCAATATGTTCCGTACCGGTTCGGTTAAGATACCCATAGCCTCAGCAATCTCGTGCACTTTAACTCGCCGATCGTCCAATATCATATCATTGAATTATCGACGATTTCTGACGTTGTAGCCTCAATTGGATGCCTAGAACGTTCGGCGTCCTTTGTGTTCATACTTCCCACCACAAGTTGTATCAGTGAACCACTTGTGAATCGTTTCAATCGATGATGAGAAGCCCCCATAATGTTTAACAAGCGATGCTTTGGTTTGCCTAAAGCCTTATCCACGCGAGAAAACATGTTTAATCAAGACGAGAAATTCTCTTTTTTCCATTTTTACAAAAATCTTCGAGGTTGCTCGCTTTCCATGGGTGTCAAAATGGAACTGAATGACATATCAGTTTGAAAATTTTAATGCGTTCTATTTGAGGATGATAAATCACAAATGTCACATCTGTTCTATTTTCAGGGACTTTTCACCATGTCCTCGTATATATGTGTTTTAGAACCCTAATCCGTTGGAAAATTGTTGAATAGTGAATAGGTAGTCACCCTTGAATTAGTTACTGTGTATAAAAAATGTTAATCTCGATTTTAAATTAACTGTATGTTCTTTGCCATTGTTAGATATACTTGTAGTTTTAATGTGTATCAAACATGTTCTGGACACTTAACCCTCAGTTGGAGATGAAGATGGATTTATTGAATTGCTTTCCCGTTTATACAGTGCCACAATTAAAGTCCGCACCATATAAGAATTAAAAGAAATAACTGGAGAAGAAAATTACATCAACAGTGGTGCTCAAGCGATCTTCATTGGATGTCAAATTTAACACTTGTTGCAGAAAGTGGCATTAGTAAATCGAATTGAAAAAAATTATTCGAAAAAATTTTTCTACCACAATGTTATGTAAGTGTGCAAATTTTTGAAAGTGTAGGATGAAGTTGCGATTTTTGATATTTTAATCAAATAAAATATTTTTTACAAGTCCAAAGTTTTCTTAACTGGTATAAATTAATATGTTTGTGTAATGCTCACCGTCACATGTCAGTTTAATGATGAATATTCCATTTACTTCCCACATTTTTAAAAACTAAAATTGCAACTCCATCCTAGACATTTGAAAATTTACACACGTACATAAAATTACAGTAGGAACATCGATCTCGAAAAAAATTCTTCAAATTCGATTCAGAAATGCCATTTTCCGCAAGCTATTTGAAAAAAAGTTCCCATGTGGTGCGGACTTTAATGGTGACACTGTATATCTACATTCCTTCCAAATTACCTACATATTTGTCATTACTGTGTTTCAAGAGTGATATAGTTTATTGAGAAAATATTCAAGTATTTCAAATATATTAGGTTGTCGGTGATTTTTCACCATTATTTTTCTTCATCTCGGCAAAATGTTCTTTATACCGAGTTAGAATGTTCCTAACACGAATCACAATCGGATTCGTCGAAGTCGGAAACTTTACCAGAGGTGTTGCCTAGACGATATTGCAACTGCAGAAAGAACAATTATTGAATTTATTAATAACTATTGAAAGATGATTTTGAATATTATTGAACTATTCGGAGGTGATGGCTCTAGTTTGGTCAATTGACTGCGTTACATTTTCCTTTCGCGTATAGAAATTGAGTTATTGATAAAAAATTCGTTTTAATAACCATTGTCCAAGGTTTTTTGCAGAAGTTTCTCAACTTCGTTGTTATAATTTCGCTGGATATTTGATAATCTATGAACAACACTATTACATGGAGCTATTTTATAATCATTGGTGTAACTGAAACCGAAGGTGTATACCTATTTGTTTGAGTAGGTCTTCTGTATAATGTTGAATTCTAATTGATGACCATTTTTGATAATTGTGATATTAAGGAAATGAAGCTGATTTTCTGTATCTATTTCTTGTGAATCCTATTCAACCATGTTATAGCGTGCTGGCATACACTGATCGAAATGCATAAAGTAGTGGTTTTAAGTAGTAAGAAATACTTGAAGAATTGTGAATCTGTTTGGTTTGAATGATGAATTTATTAAACCAAGAATTAGCGAAAAAGTAAATGGTTATAGTGGAAATTAACAAACACATACTAGAATTTTGTAAGTACAGACTAAAGCCGCTCGAACTGTGAGAGATGATTTCGTGAAAGGGTACTAGATGGAAAGGACTTTCGGGATAGCTGGTTGATAAAACAAATTAAGGAGGGTAACATTCGTTCAACTTGCAAAGTTATGAACTTTGAATTAAAAAAGGAATATTTGATAAATCTAAAGTATATTCGGAAAACCAGAAGCAACCTAAAATAAATTTTGGGCTTGTTTATCTGAAAGAAGTAATACACTATACAAGAGTTCCGGATACCCTATAACATTACGAATAAGAATCAATCACCCTTATCCACTGAAAATACTGTTAAAGTACTAAGAACAGTTCAGCTACCAAATAGCCATCATCACAGTAAACTAAATTAGAAATCGAAATATGGCTGTTTGAATACTATTTGGAATTAGTAGGACATATGAGAGAGCTGGAGATAATTCTGGATTCATTAAGCAGCTTTTTCGACAGTTATATGTCTACCACCTTCGAAAATTTTTGGCGAACCTAGGTATTCCAACATCATCTGCCGGAATGCAGGTATCCCACCGAGAATGTAATTCACAATGCCATACATTTATAGTACAGTTGGAAATGCTATCACCAGATGACGGCACCGAGGCAATGCAAGTGAAATACAAACGCATATCGTGTTAGAAGTCAAAAGACCAATTCTCCATTTTAGAAAATGACAACATGTCTATAATAGTCGTATTGGGACTGAGTAATAGACTTGTTATGACAGCACATCTATCATTGACGTGTTGTCTGTCAATATTCAACCTGGAGAACCATGACATTGTCCATTGATTTCTAACACGAAATATGTTCTTAATTCACTTGCATTGTTTCGGGACGTCACCCGGCGGTGGTAATTCCAACAGTTTCTCCATTAATTCTTAGCAGCACGAGAAATGTACTATCAATGCGTGACATCGTGAATTACATTCTCTGTGAGACATTTGCTACTCGGCAGATGTTGTTGGAATATCTAGGCTCGCCAAAAATCATCGAATGTAGATACAGTACTGTCGGAGATGGTTGATCAGTGAGTCTATCGTCTCCCTCATCCCTCTTAAGACCTCATGAGAAAGGCGAAATAGCTGTCTGGGACTACAATACCTGTTGTGTTCAACCTGGAGAACCAAAAACTTCGTCTACTGTCTTCTAACACGAGATGTGTTTGTAATTCACTCGAATCTATAAAAAGTTTGTAATGCAAAATTAGAAATCTAATTATGGAATTTATTGAATACTTATAAATGATAAGTAAAATTATGAAATTTTATTGGACCAGCTCAAGGTAAATGACACTAATTTTGGTTAATTGGTTAGGTTCCATTTTTCACTTTTGCTTAGAAATTTAGTTATTGATAAAAGATTTGCAGAAAGCATTGTCCAACGTTATTTGCTGAAATTCCTCAAATTCGTTGTTATGATTTCGCTATCCCAAATTGATGTTCAATAATCTAGGAACAAGATTAATGAAATGAGCTATTTGTTTGAGTGGGTTTTCTGTATATGTTGAATTCCAAGTGACAACCATCTTTGATAATGTGAATTTGAGTGAATCAAATTGGCTATTAGGCGTTATCAAAAAGTCATGTAAATCAATATCTTTATTCATTATTACGAAAATATTAAAGTTTGGCACAGATATGTCAATGATATTTTCGCGATTATGAGTAAAGATTTTAAACACGCTCAATACTGATTAAATTGACTGCAATTCACTGTCAGAATAGAAACAGATAAGCAGCTTCGTTTCCTTGATATTGACATTATAAAAGGTGGTAATTACTTGAAATTCAACATAAATATAAGAAACTTAGAGAAACAAATAGGTACACTCATGCGGATTCAGTTTCACCAATTAATTATGAAATAGCTCCTCTTGAAAGTATTGTTCATAGATTTATAAACTCCTTGTGGAATAGCTGAATTATAACAACGGAGTTGAGGCAAATATCTTTGATGAATGACTTAATTTCTCAACAGAAATGGAGAAAGAAACGCAACCAGTTATCCGAATTCACTACATTCAAATAGTTCAATAATATTCTGAACTTTCTTTCATAATTCTTCAGTATCTAATTATTAAATTCCATATTTGGTTTCCTAAATTTGAAATACAATCCATTGATATATGCCGAAACAAGCTAAAAAATTATTTAGGCCTCAACTTCGATGAAGTTTCTTACTCTGACACATTCGGGACAAAATTGATTGTAAGTCGTGTTCAAAATGCTATGTAAGTCAAATTCGAAGGAACATTCTATCTCAGTTTGAAGTACCTTTCGGCCGTATAAAGAGAATCAATGATGCAATATTAGAGGTGGCTAAACATCTTTCAAATACAGGTCACACCATTTCTCAAGGAAGTTTAACACTTTTGAAACACAGTAATGACATATATCTTGGTAATTTAGAAGGAATGGAAATGCACACAAGCGATTGAGCTATTTACCATACATAAAGACGTATGAATCATGTATTCTATGCAGTTTGTATTGAGGAAATTGATATTTGAAAGCTATTCCTACAAAATGCTTATCGATTCAGGGATCGAGTATTTGTACATATTGAAACAAAATAAAATGAAACGACGACAGTAGGTTCCAATCTGAAATCCTTCAATTTTGTGATTGGTTTCGCAGAATTTTCTACAGACAATTTTGGTTGATAAGTTTTTCAATACTAATAATAATAGCTAACAATTTCAGTATGTTATACGTAGGACAATTACGGTTTAAAATGATTGGCCTCATAGAATTACCCGGCATGATTATTAGGTAAGCATCACATTAGAAACTCTTAGTTTGTATTTCAAATTACAGGAGATAGCAGTGATGCATGTTTTCAATTACTGATTTACTAATTTGAAGCCTTTATATGAAGGGTTTCCGGGAATCTGTTCATATGGACCATCATTTTATATCGTATTCACCGAATTGTTATAATTCTTTTCGTACGTAATTTTTATAATCCTCTTCGTAAGTAATTACAAAAAGAAATTACATTGTATAGCATAGCACGTCCAGGTATAACATAGGGAAATGGTTGCTTATCCAGCAGCTTACAAGCGCCGTACAAAGTTTGTCTGTAAAAAATTCTCTGGAACTAATTTTGAAATTAGGAAATATCAAACATAAACCTGGTGATACTGTCGTTACATCTGATGTTGTTTCACTTTCTACAAATACCCCGAACCCTGAAGCGATAAAATTCTGAATAAATATGGCTTTCAAATATTAATATACAGACAGCACAGAATACATGATCGTTACGAGCAAGATTTTTTCACTTTTAATAGAAGCAAACGAATGGATGTGCAATGGTCGATAGACTCCCTCCTATTTATGCCATAATTTTTCTAAGCGAGCTTGAAACCTATTCAAAATCAAAATTAAATCAGTTTCTAAAAGTTGTGGATAGATATGTCGATGAAATTTTTGCGATTATAAGTAAATATTTTGATTCACAAAGCCTTTTTATGAACGGCTAATAGTCAATTTGATTGACTCAATTTCTCTGTAGAAACAGAAACAGATAATCAGCTTCATTTCCTCGATATTATCATTATCAAAGGTGTCATGACATATGGGATGCGATATCATAGAAACACCCTGTGCAGTTTATGTGACACTCTTTTGGACATATCAACATTAATGGCAGAAACTGATAGGTTGGCATAATTCATCATGTTTTAAATACTTAAATCAAATAACTATTTAAGAGTTTAATTTTCACTTATTAGGGAAAATCGAACTTTTGATAGGTATTTTATCACAGTTCAGGATGGAGTTTCATCATGTACTATTTAATGAATTGTTTATATAAGCATAATAAGTCTTCAATTAATTATATATGTGATCTAGGTTAAGACAGTTTAACAAAGTTCATCATAGAAGTAACTTGAAATGTTTAAATTTTTACCACCCCAAGAACCTGCCATAACATGACGATCCTGCTAAAAGCCTCATGTTGTGTTGGAACTTGAGTTTTTAATAATATTGGTTGATATATTGGTAGTGGTGAATCTGAATGTGTGCGCACAAGTCACTGATTCTGGCCCGTCATCGGTGTATTTCTCTCGGTTAACGTTTTGATTATAATATTGATGATATGGCTAATGTCATTGGAATTAATAATGTTGCTCGTTGTAATTGTTCCTCTTCTGAAGTAGTTTACTTCAGGCAAATTTTAGGCTGAGTAGGATTTATGAACGAGCGAGCAGCTGCTATCATTGGCTACATATTCCTTGACCAGAACACAAACATTTTTTAGAAGTACCGATGATAAGCAGAACCATGCCAACTCACTCATTTCAGTTCACCGGCTGATGACAAATTAACACAAGAATTCCATTTACGATTGGATTCCAGATGTGATTTAAATACATTCACAGAGGCTAGGAATATGAGCTAATATACAGAACTTAATACTTCAAATGACTTGTCATAATTATTATCAATATGTAGAACAATATGAATATGTTAAGCTTTATCAGTGCTAACAATACAGAAAGCCTTTCGTAGAGGCTTGAAAAGTGACGGTCCCAGAATCATGATATTAAGAGATGTGTAATGGAATGATCATGGTATTTACATCGGAAGAAGACGGAAGGACTTAAGTAATCAACAGTTCGATTATGAAATGACATTCAGCAACTGTTGGGTAATTTTTTAATTTTAACAACCAAGTAAATCTCTTTTGGATTAATGAGCGTTTGGATTAATGAGCGTTTTTGAAATTGTACATTAACAAAGGTATGAATGTTAGCCGAATAATGAACAGGGACGCAGTCGTGCAAAAACTAGATTCGATCATGGACGTTAGTGATAGTCCAAGATTGTCTCAAAAACTGGAGATATCGATGCATAGTGAGGCTTTCATCATAAAGTTGTGAATAATTCTACCCCAGACGTTAAGAGGCCACCTAGGTCATGCGAATTTGATGGGGATTTTCAGTAGCTTGATATTGTCTATTATGAAATGTTCATTTCTGTAAAAACAACATGCACGAAGTCAACAAACTTCGGTAATCACAAAATTTGTTGATGTGCCAAATGACAAAAGTTAGATCTCTTTCATGATCACCATTCTATAATACTTGAAGAAGCTGAATTGGTATGGGTGAAATTTATTTTTATGCAAAATCCTCAAAACAGTGTTCTTACTAACATCCATTTCTACGGCTAATTTTATTCTATAACTTTTTAATTTACTGCTATCTCGTTCTCCTCATTTGGGATAGGCTTGGTCTGGACAGTCTTGTCGTCTACGGGATACTTTATGTGATTGATTCTGATTTCTTTCCTTCACTTGCTCGTAACGCATAAATCATATCAATCATTTCTTGCCTGGAAAAATTAATTTGATTGTCTTAAAATGAAAACATCTTTGCCACTTTGAACACTAGTAATCACTTGAGAATTCAACTCAATATGTTTGATAGATGTGAAGTAAAAGTATTTGTTTTACAAGGTGAGCTCCGATTTTAACTTCATCTATAAGAATATCATTTTTGTTTTTAAAAAGTTAAATATAATATAAACAGTGGCTTTGAATATGGGAAATGGTTGGTGAAAATAAAACAATATCAGTAGAGTAAGTAACATATAATGTATGGGATGTTCTATTTCAATTTGTCGAAAAAGCTCAGAAGCAAGGGTTTAACCCTCCATGTTACCCAATATTGAATATGGAATGAAGATTGTATCTTTTTGACAAATAAATTGACTGTGTACGGAGGAGCCAACAGTACCTACTATTTTTCAGAAAATTGACTATAACTTATGAACGATTTTGTATGCATCCGAACAACCCAATTATGGGGGAATAGCCGGAATAAGGGCAATCCAAAATTCAAACAATATACAGGGTGTTTCATCGAGAAAAATTAGTTTGGTTTGTGACTACCCCATGCACAACCCTATTCAACAACCCCTATTCACAAATAATCAAAATTTGTAGCTCTCTGCAGCCTATTTTCGTATTTGATATTGTTTTGTATCTTGTATATTAACTGAGATATTGTACTTGAACGCATTGTTGGGCCATCTCATATGTATATTTTTCTTCCGAGTTTCCATATAGATAATCGTAGTCTAGAAATGATTAGGAGACTAGAAATTTCATTCACATCTTTATTTTGATGATTATTATTTGTATATGTGATGAAGTAACCCAATAACATTATCCTCAATTATTGATATTATTTGTAGTAATAGTATGATAATAGTATTTCTAGAACGTGATGTAATTTATATAGTTTCTATTTTTATTAGTATAAGTTTTAATCTCTATCGGTTGAGAGAGTACCTTTATCAAATTATAAAGCGAGTAATTTCAGCAGAAACAAAACGTGTTTTGAGGAAACGCGTCTTTAAAGTCTTAGAAGTATAAGCATCTAGTAAACATGGTCTAGACATCCAAGAATATGGGTTCGAATCCCGCCTATGGTTCAACGTTTATTCATTCTATTTTAAATTATATAACTTATCTCCATAATTCCGAAAAATCAATCATATATCTCTTGATCTACTTGATACGGAATTGTGGCCAAAGAGACCTCAAGTTTGTTTATACTAACCCAGCATATTTCTCAGTCAGTTATTGAAATATGTAAGAACCGGGATGCTGTCATTGAATGAGTAAAGTCATAGTAATAATCTAACCTACACAATTCAAAACGATTGAACTTCTGATGAATGTGCGTGAATAGTTGATCTATAGCGGAACCTCGAATTGCATTATGTTCATCAATGATCTACTAAATAAATAAATAGTACCAATTTTTAAAGGCGGTTCGCATTAGATCTAAAATCCACGGTACATTTTATTTAGCAAATAGAAAAATTACAAGTTGGAATGAATTACTCCAATTCTTCTCGACTGCATATGGTGATAAAAGAGATAACGCTACATATGCCACAGATATTGTTGAACTTGAACAAGGAAACGATACTCCGTTCGAATATTATTAAAAAATTGTTATGTTCACAGATTGCATTTATAAATTTAAGTTATGGTGTTAATGAGCGACTCAATAATCACTTCCGCAAAGTTTCCCTGGAAACACTATTGAACGAATTGAAAAATCCATTAGGATCTCTCACAAACCTAAGATTCGCAATTCAAGACAGCAACAATATTTTGTGCCTAATTTTAATCCAGGATCTAGTAATAAATCAACAGATTCACAACCTCAGGATTTCAGGGGACCGCAAAATTTGTAGTCAAACACCCAAAATGAACTATTAACAAGATAATCGTTTAAATTCTAGTTTAGCTCAAAAAAATGAGCACATCTACTAACAACACCATTCGTACCAACCTTAGGCAATCGTACCCACGACATGCTGAAGAATTTTTTAATGTAAATGATGAACAGTGTCAGAATACAAATCACCCAAACATCGAATTAAATTATGACAATAATCCACTATACACTACAGAATATCACGAAGAATAGTATACTTCGTACAATAATTTTTGAGAACAAAGTGCCTCGGAAATGTACAAAAGCAGTAGAATTTATGAATTTAACTACTAACGCATCTGAGTTATCATTCATTTCAGATCCATACAAACTGAAAACTTTCAATTACAGCTAGTACCAAGTCATTTATAAACCCTGGTTTGCCCAGTGAATTGTATCAAAAATTGATAAAAACCCTTTTAGAATATCGACCATAAATGGCAGTATTGTTGAAAAAATTAACTTTTTCACTTACGGAATTATTCAAATCTGAAGTCAACTTGAGATTTCATCTTTTCAAATTTCAGGATCAGTTAGATTGGCCTTTAGGTATGGACAGTTAAAAAAATTAAGAACAATAGTAAACATTGGAAATAGTTCCCTTATTCTCACGAATTATAGATATGAAATTAATTATCTTAAAATTACCCCTCAATTATGCCATATTGAGACAAATTATATAAGTCGTTCCAAAAAAATCTATTGCGTCTGGGAAACAACAATGGCGTATCGTCGTGGATTTTCGAAAACTAAACGATAAGACAATTGACAACAAATATCCAATACCAAATATAAGATCTCTTAGATATTTTACCACATTGGATTAACATCAGGATTTCACCACATAGAGATGAATCCTAATACCAGATAGAGATGAATTCTGATGTATCAAAAACGGCATTCAATACCAGAAATGGTCATTTTGGAAACCAGCGAATGACTGACAGAAGCACCTGCAACTTTCCAACCGGCTATGGTAGATATTCTGAGAGGACTAGATAATGTAATTGGTCTGGTTTACTTAGATGACATAATCGTCTTCAGTACGAGTCTTCAAGAACACATAAAAAACTTGAAACTTGTATTTGAAAGACTTTAACAATCGCACTTCACGGTACAACTAGATAAGTCCGAATTTCTCCATAAGGGAGTCGGCTATCTCATCATAATGTTACACGTGACGGTGTATAGCCCAACACTGAAATAATTTTCGAAAGTTATACTAAATTACCCAATATCAGATACACCAAATCGAATCAAAGGATTTTTAGGACTATTGAGATATTATAGGAAATCTGCAACCAATTTTGATGAAATCACAAAAACATTGACAATATTTATTTATTTATTAATTTATTTATTAACGGGAGACCCCCAATGTCACAAAAATCGAGCTTATGTGCTTATAAAAGATACTAAAACATAGTAATGAAGTAAATTGTCCATTGTGCATTGAAATCATACTTAAAAACTATAAAAGGAAATTAAAATAAGCAAAAATCAAACCAAATCAAACGTAACGATTAACAAACTGAATGGAATATAACAATAAGATTCCTGAAAATTCATAAAATAATAAACATATTATGCAGTGTGACAAGGTTCTTGAAATTTTGAATCACCTTACCAGTTCTGAATAAAGTTCAAGATTATAAGGTAACATGCAATTTAGTTTTATTCTTTTAGTTCAGTTAGAACCTTTATATTGTGCGAATCGGAGTCCTTATCAGAATAGTTTTTTGTTTTATAAGAACGGTTTCTTATAAAAATACAACTTGGTAGTTTCCTATTAACTGGTTAATTTACTAACGTGGAATTATTCTGAAGATTTGAAGTTCGTAAGAGATATATGTTAATTAAATAACATGTATCTGCTAATTAAGAATATGGATAAAGATTCGGGCGGCTCACAGCCGCCCAGTCAGGTATTGGTAAGTGACAATATGAATGGTAGCAATATCGATTTCAATAATAAATATAGACCTTCAGATGTCGGTCCGTATAATGTTTTTGTAGAACATAAGAATAAAAACATTGGCCGGTTACACCCAATTCGAGTTGGGCATTATTTATTGAATTGCGAAAATAAAAATATTAGAGAGTCAATCTTAGATATACCTATTGTTGGTGTAAACAGGGTAAAAGTAATTTTCAATAACTACGCAGCAGCTAATTCCCTAATAAATAATAAAGTACTTGAAAGTAATGATCTAATCGCATACATTCCAAAGTCTTTCACCGAAAAAAAAGGTATTGCAAGAATGGTTGATACACATTTTAATGAAGAGTATCTACTCAATGCAATAGAATCAGAAAGTAAAGTAACTAGTGTGAAACGAATGAACAAAAAAGTCTACGATGAAGAAGGTAACCCGAAATTTGTTCAACGACAAATGGTTATCTTATCATTTCTAGGATCTAAGATACCAACTCATATTAAAATAAACAAAGTTATATTCCCTATCGAACCTTACGTTCACCCCGTTGTGCAATGCTTCAAATGCTTGCGATATGGGCACACTTCTCAACAGTGTAAGGGCAAGCCCAAGTGTAGAAATTGTGGTGAAGAACACGAATCAGACGAACAAACAAAATGTCAAATAAAATTTTGTATTTATTGTAAAACCGCAGAGCATAACAGTACTTCGAGGGACTGTCCCAGTTTCAAAAAACAAAAATCAATAAAAGAAACAATGGCAATGCACAATATATCTTTCAAAGAAGCAGAAACATTCGTAGAAAATCCAAGCTATGCAAAAGTGTTTACTAATAATCGGTTCGATTTGTTTAACAACCTAAAAAATTTTCCTTCTTTAGATAAAAATAACGATTCAACGAATAAAAGTTTCTTCAGTAAACCCAAACACATCAGAATATACAAAAAAATGAAATTCATCGTCGAGAAAAAGCTCCAACCAGGAAAAGAAAGTACAGCACATCTCCGGTAAAAAATAATTCAGAAAAATTAAAGAAAACTAACGTAATGATTTAAAATCCCCATCGGGATGAGCTTATACAATATAAAGAAAAAATGGTAGAACAATTAACAAGTTTCTTCAAAGGTATTATTAAAAACTTTGTGCCACAAGAACAAATAGAAGGTATATTACATTCATTAAATATCAAACAAACAATAGCTGAATTTGTGATAGGTAGAAACTTGGAACAAAATAATCATTCTCAAGATGATACAGATCTAACCATAGAAACAGATTTTGATGAGGAGTACTAACAATAATAACAATTATGCAAGTCGTATGCAATTTAACCAGTTGAATATCTTACAATGGAACATACGATCCATGAATGCTAACAAAGTCAATCTTATAAATTATATTGAACAAAATCCAACCGAAATTATAGTATTAAGTGAAACTTGGTTAAAACCCACAAACCCTTTTAAATTAAATGGGTATAGTATAGTTCGTTCAGACCGCCTCGATGGTAAAGGTGGAGTCGCTATATTAATAAATAAAAATATACAGTATAGCACAATCAAAATGAAAAAAAATTTTCAAAATGATGTAGAGATTTGTGCTGTGAACATTAATGAACTCAATCTAAATTTAATTTCTATTTACAAACCTCCAAACCTTTCAACAACAACATTAGAATGGCAGAAAATTTTCTCTCAATTTCCGAATAACAATACGATTTACCTTGGAGATTTTAATGCACATCACCCCTTATGGGGCTCATTGGAACAAAATGCAGAAGGCACCCGCCTGGCTGACGCGTTGGAGGATGCACAATTAGTAGTTATCAATGATGGTACTGCTACACGGGTTAGCTCCCCCTTGCAACAAAAATCAGTCGTGGATCTTACAATAGGCACACCAAACGTAATACCCTATATTATGTGGCATGTTTTTCAAGACTCCTTAGGATCAGAACATTTTCCCATACAAATTACTTACAAAAACAAATTTCAGGTGAAAAAAATATGTCCAGCAACTAGGTGGAAAAAACAAGCTTACCCTTATGGTGGGACGATCAATGTAAAGAAATTATCAAACTGAGAAAAGAAGCTCTACTTGAATATATCAAGCAATCAAATTTGGACAATTTCTTAAGATACAAAAATATAGATGCCCAAACAAAACGACTATTCAAAACAAAAAGTAGACAGTCCTGGGAGAACTTCTTGAATAGTTTAAACAGGAATACCCCTTTATCCAAAATATGGAATTATGTTAAAAAAATCAGTAATAGGGATCACAACTATAATAAAAAACCTCTACTCACTGAGGAATCAATCCAAAACATATTAGATAAGCTTGCACCACCTACTGTCTCCAATTTTTCCTTAGGAAAATCAATAAATGGGAGGATCAACGATATTGTGGATGGTAAGTTCTCATACAGTGAATTTATGGCAGCTCAGAAAACTTCTGGCTCTACAGCTCCTGGCAGGGATAATATCACATATAATATCTTAAGCAAGATACCTTTGAATTTTAAAATTAAAATCCTTGAAATGCTCAACGATTGGTGGACGCAGGGGGGTTACATTGACGATTTGAAAGAGATTATAATTTGTTTATTCTTGAAACCCAATAAAAATGAAAGTCTCGTGGCATCCTATAGGCCAATTTCACTCATGCTGTGTATTACTAAGACTTTCGAACGAATGATTAAAACACTAGTTGAATGGTATTTTGAATACAATTCTATGTTACCTAAAACTCAATTCGGTTTCAGAAGGGGTGTAGATATCACCGATGCTCTGACACATCTAATCACAGATGTACAAAACGTTTTCTCCGAAAACAAAATAACAGCATGTCTGTTTGTAGATTCAAAGGGTGCATACGATGCAGTTAACCTCGCGTTTCTAAAGGACAAACTTATTGCGTTAAACTTGAGTGAGCAGTCTGCGAATAGCATCGTGGCGCTCTATCACGGAAGAAAAAATTTACATCAGGGATCAGAACAATGTGCTTCACGGCCCCAGAGTTTCAACCCAGGGCATACCACAGGGATCAGTACTTAGTCCATTACTCTTTAATGTGTATAGTTCTAACTTACATGAAATATGGGAATTACACATTAAAATCATCCAATATGCAGATGATATTTGCATTTATATAACCATGAAAACCTATAAAGAATGTATCAAAGAGTTGCGACACATAGTACATAGTCACAAGATGGATGTCAATACATGGTTTCGAAATAGCTCCAGAGAAAGCAGCCATAATTTTTTCACCAGAAAGCGAATAGGAGCAGAAGCAACCATTACCTTAAATGGATTGACAATTCCCATAGTCAACGAATATAGATACTTGGGTATGATTCTGGATAAGAAACTTCTGTGGTCAAAACACATAGCATATATTAAACAAAAATGTGAGAAGGGCATCAATGTCCTTAAATGCACCACAAAAAAGCATTGGGGTGCTGATATTAAAATATCACTCATTTTCTACCGTGTATATGTTCGCCGCTCGATACTAGACTTTGGCTGCACACTGTATGGTTCTGCATCGGTAACAAATTTAAAGCATATTGATCGCATTCAGAATAGGTGCATCAGAGTCTGTCTCGGTGTCATGAGATCTACACCTATAGCTGCTATGTTAGCAGAGGTACAGGAACCTTCATTAACAATCAGGCGAGATTTGCTTTGCCAAAAATATATAATTAAAAACCTTTTTTTTGACAGTCACCAAATTACTCCAAAAATTTGCAATGTAACAGTAAACGTTCTCACAAAACCTTATTGGAATAAAAAGAGGGACCCACTATTATGCTCAATGTTCTCTTTTGTTAAAGAACAATTCCAAATAAATGACACACTTAATAAATTCCCCATCTTTTTTGTAGACTACCTTGTTCTCATAAATCGTCCTAGTGTATATTTTCCTGCATACACTGAATATGAATCCTTAAACAACAGTATCTTCAAAAGTGTCTTGCTTAGATTTCCAGATTCGATTGCCATATACACGGATGGCTCAAAAACATGTATAGGAGTAGGCTGCGCTTGGTCACTGAGTAATAAGCATTCAGAATACTATAAATTACCGAATGAAACCTCGATATATACTGCAGAAGCAATAGCGATACTGAAGGCACTCGAATGGGCAAACAAAACTAACACGAGTAACTTAATAATAGCCTCAGATTCCATGTCTGTACTTGAATCAATAAAATGCGAAACTCTAAAACACTATAAAAACAAAATTGTGACCGATATCCTAATGAGATGTTTTGACTTCCTTATTAGAGGTGCCAATAATAATTTTGTATGGGTGGAAGGACATGCTGGAATCAAAGGAAATAACTTAGCAGACAATGCGGCTAAAAAGGCTATAATTTCAGGGACCACCATAGACGTAGTCACACTAAATGACTGTCTAAGTCTAGCCAAACGCTATAGCGGCGCCAAATATAAGGAAGGCTGGATAAGCTTCGTAGAAGCTTCAAAAAACCCATATACACTTTTATATCCAGATTGCCCAAAAATAGCTACATATGTAAATACGGGTGGATACAGCAGAAAATATCAAACAACAATAACAAGACTTAAATTAAATCATGGAAGTTTTCCTTCCCATTTAGCCAAAATTGGTATTAGAGAAAATGCAAATTGCTCTTGTGATAACACAACTATTGGAGATCTTAATCACATTTTTTTTGGCTGTCATCTTTACGAAAATAAAAGACGCATCTTCAATAAAAAATTACAAGAGCTAGGTGTCATGTTTCCGACCAACATCGTAAATATTTTAAATTACAACGTCATCAAAATATATGACATAATTTTTCAGTTCATAATACAAAATAATGTTTCAATTTAATGATGTAACCAACATCTAATAAAAAAAAAATTGTTGTGGCTAAAAGAGACAACTCTAAGGCCAACAACCCCCCCGCAACAACAACAGTTTTATTCTTAAAATTTTGAAATGTTGAATCAAAAACGTTTACTGCATTCGCATACTTATTACCACTTCTAAGTAGACGTGTAATTGGCGAATTATAGCCATGATTGTTTAGATGCAATTAGCAATAAAATACTTCGGAGTATCTAATTCTGTGCACAGAGCAGTCCAGATTGATGAGACTTAAAGGTAGGCAGAATCTAATTTGTAAGGTTATGTAGCAAACACAGATCAACATGCAATCTACGGCACTCCAAGGTTGGTAATTGCATTAATTGGGCAGTAAAGGTACGAGTTCAGTACAAAAAGTTGCATCCCATTTTATATGCAGCATAACGTAAAAATTTATTTTGTACCCTTTCAAGTACATTAATGTGACATGTATAAAATGAGGACCACACAGTAGAAGCATATTCAAGCACTGAGCGCACTAAAGAGCAATACAGTACTTTTATTGTAGCTGTTGAAAAGTCTTTGGAAGATCTGATTGAGAAACCTAACACTCTATATGCATTATTGGCAATTGTATCAATATGTTTAATAAACGTCAGTTTAGAGTCGAAAATTACTCCAAGATCTTTGATTTCTGATTTGACAGTTAATATTGTATTTCCAATATAATATTGAAAATTAATTTTAGTAGTCTTCCTCGTGAAGCTCATTGCAAAACATTTGTTGATATTCGAATTCATGTCATTAATTTTGCACCATTCATTTATGTTATTGACATCCATTTGCAGTTGTTTTGCATTATCTAGGGAGTTAATAATCCAGTAATCTTTCAGGTCATCTACATATAGTAGAGCTAAAGAAAAATACAAATGTTTAATTATATCATTGATAAATAAATTGAAGAGCAGTGCTCCAGAATGAGATCCCTGGGGAACGCCAGAGTGAACCAGAACAGGAACAGATACGAAGTTTCTTATTTTGACACGTTGATTACGAACTTTGAAAAAGAAACTAGTTAGTGGCTTCTGCGAGTCGGAATAAAGGCCGAAAAAAGCAAATATTTCAGAGCCTAACAAAACTCTGCCCCCCCCCCCCCCCCGTTTCCTAGGATGCTGAACACGATGGCGGTGATTCAAACTCTTTTTGAGTTGACCGTCACCCCCAAACAGCCGAAAACCACCCCCAAAAAGGGTGAAACTCGGATATACCTACATATTCCAAAAAAACCGCGTCACCTCCCGTTTTCGAGGATGCTGAACACGATGCCGGTACTTTAGAATTTCTCCGAGTCAACCCCACCCTTTAAACGGCCAAAAACAACCCCCAAAAAGGGTTAAACTGTTTTATATTTGTATATATAGTTAATAAGTAATTGTATGCGTGAAATAAAAATGTTTATGATTTAATAAAATAAAATATGTAAAATTGTACCACTGATTCCATACAGGAGATTTTCTCACCTAAAACCACCAAATAACCTAGCCAGATACGATGTATACGCCTATTTTTCAGGGTGAACAGTCAGTCAACAAATGTGGAAACATCATCCGGTGTGTATTCAATGATTTGTTATACATTTTCTCTTATCGGATTTTTCTTATCCAGTTCATGAATTCAGGGTATCAAAGGGGTAGTAGTTGTCCATTTCAGCGGTTAGTTTGGTTCGGGGAGAAGATCCAGAATCACCATCGTGTTCAGCACACTCGAAAACGGGAGAGGACGCGGTTTTTCTCGTTATATGTCGGTATATCCGAGTTTCACCCCTTTTGGGGGTTGCTTTTTGCCGTTTAAAGGGTGGTGTTGACTTGGACAAATTCCAAAGTACCGGCATCGTGTTCAGCATCCTCGAAAACGGGAGGTGACGCGGTTTTTCTCGGAATATGACGGTATATCCGCGTTTCACCCTTTTTGGGGGTTGATTTTGGCCGTTTGGGGGTGACGGTCAACTCAGGAAGAGTTTAAACCACCGCCATCGTGTTCGGCATCCTCGAAAACGGGGGGGGGGGGGACAGAGTCTCATTAGGCTCTGAAATATTTTCATATTTTTCCGACTCACAGAAGCCACTATAGTATGGAATGAAGTAAGATACGCAACTTTAACCTACAGTAACACAAGGCATTCAACAAGAAAAATCCCTCCTTTTGAAACTATCAATGGTCATTTAGGAAATACAAACCCTTTTGGCATAGATATTGTAGAGCATGTAGTTTCAGAATACAATCAGCAATTAAGAGATGAAACAAAAACTCTCTACGAACAAATTAGAGATAGAGAAAAAATTGGCGTTAAAGACAAAATTATTACCAAATTGAACGAAGAGAGAGAAGATGTTCTCAATATACCTCAACGTGTTTTTGTCAAAGACATTCAGAAAAACAAATAATGAATATAAAATGGAAAATATTACGGAAATACGTTCACAAAGGAAAACTGAGGAAATAGTACCGCGGCATACGAATACATCTGAAAACATTAGATTTTTTATCTTTTATAAACTCCTATTTCAATTTTTTTCCTTCCTCATTTTTTTGTTTTTGTTTTTGAGCGAATTTTTTTCCTTTTTTTGGCCAGAAAGGACATCCATTCTTTCAAGTAGGGGAAGATGTGCCGCGATATGATATTATATCTGACACTCTTTTTTGCTTGATTAAGTATTAACAGTATTGCCAGAAACTGATAGGTTGGTATATGCAATATGCTGTTACAAACATGCATTACTAATAAGTACATTAGCATAATAAGTATTTAATTATTCATATTTGTAATTTGGGTTGAGACAGTTTGATGAAGTTCATCATAGAAGTAATTCGAAAGGTTCAATTCTCTACCACCCTAAGAACCTGACGACATACTTAATACACGGAAGACTCAGTCATACAAATAGGTATACTCATGCGAATTCCGTTACAACAATTGATAAAATAGCTCCATGTAATATCCTTGTTCATAGATTATTGAACGTCCCTTTGAAGCAGCCAGATTATAACAACTTAGTTGAGAAACTTCAGCAAATAACGTTGGACAATAATTACGACAAATCTTCAACCGATAACTTTGGAGAAAGGAAAATGGAAATAGGAGGCAACCAATCACTCCAAATAGTTCAATGAAATTTGAAAGTTTCACATATCATCCTTAAGTAATTTATAAATTCCATAAATTGTTTTCTAAATTCGATATACAATAGGTGTATAGATCTAAGAACAAAATTAAGGACTGTCTAGGCAACACCTTTGTTGAAGTTTCTGACTTCCTGAATTTACAAAATCGTATTTAAGTCGTATACATTACGTTATGATTGCCAAACTATAAGGAACATTCTAACTCGCTATGGAGAATATTTTGGGCATATGAAAACAAATAATGGTTAGCCGAACATATTTTGAATTCAGGTACTCCATTTCTCAAGATGGTCAATCATTCTCGAAACACAGTATTGACAAATATCTAGATAATGAAGGAGGGATGAAAGTGTACAAGTGGAAAGGCAATTTAATACATTCAGATTTAGATTTCTAATTTAGTTCATTCTGATCATGGCTACTTTTTATGGATGAGGTTGGCTGTTTCTTATCATAATGGAATACATAGAGTTGTAAAACACATATGCTGCTTATTCTGAAACGGGAGGGATAGGGAAGCATACATGGATCAGTTGATGTATATGTGCTTTCCATTATTAGTTATCCGTTCGATAGTTTCGATAAAATTCTATATTTTCATAAACTATCCACCTCTTGAACGCTGAATATCTCAAACGTGAATCTGAATAGTGATAGGGGTATCCATTTTCATTTTGATTATCTTGTCCAACCGTCAATTCGGAAATCACACAGGATTCATTTTTTCTTAAATTATACGTCCTCTCTATTAATATTCATTTCTAAATGTGTTATGGATCTAGAATTCAATCGAACTCGAATTTAGTTGAATTCCTTTGTTATCTATCAATATAGAGCAGGATATTTTGTTAATTGATTCCTATTCGTTGGTTAAAATTTTCATAATTCTTAAGAAGATAAATATCATTTAAGTGAATGAACGGGAATTTGACCATTAATTAATAAACTTCGATGGAATTTATAACAAAAGCGTTCGACATGTTAATAAATTTGACGGATATAGCATTTAAATTCACCTCTTCTGAACTGAGGGCATCATCCAGGTATTAATGGAACGAATTACGGTTATCAGCCAAGCTTTCGCTACTCACATTTTCGCTCTCAATTATTTGAGGATCACGAAATGTTATTCGTGAGTGATTTATGTTTTATCAATTTTCTAATAAAACTTGATAAGAGCTACGTTACTTTGCTAGAGCAAGCAATAACTTAGGACCTTGTATCTTGGAAATAATAAATTTACGGAGTATCGATTCCGTTCCTGAACACTCATTCTCTTGTTTATTCTAATAATAATTTCATAATAATGAATAGTAAGAGAATGTGTACATTGCCTGATAGGCCATCAGACTATTCTTGTGAAAATAATATAAATAATACCTTAACAACAAATCTAGCTGCACATTTTATTTTTTTGATGATCCGGGTCATATAATAGATGAAGTTAACTGATGAAACAGAAATAGAAACCAATTCATTCAGAAGCTTGTAGGAACACCGTTCTGATGTGAGCTGAAAGTTTAATGTTTCTACTTGAATTGACATTTACGTTAGTCGCAACAACATTTTTGCAAATTTATTTTTGGATAAGGCACTTCTAAGATGTCTAATATATTTCTTTATTATGCCTTGTTACACAATAGCATATTGAGTCAGAAGCTTTATTTCTTCATTTATTGTTTCAATACACTAACTCGACGGAACAAGTTGCTATTCAAGTGCAGATAAAACAAATATAAGTAATAATAGTTCATTAATGAATACAAAGAGCTAGGATACAGTGATGAACATGAAGTGAAATATATATCTTCTCATAACATGAAACCCTTGTGTGGATTATGTAGCGGCAGATGAAATATGTAAATTCAGCTTAGATAAAATTTCTGGACAGTTATTGAGATTATGAAAAAGCTTGTATAGAAATGATAAACTGTGAACATTATTCATAACGAGAAAATCCCTCTGAAAGAGCCGGATATGGGAATCCAGGAGCTAACATCTTCTTTGACCGCTATATATTTTAGAAGACCGCGATTCACACGTTCTAGTCCTAACGTAAATTTTACAGTGAGGGTTCCATATAAGTGACCCATATTGTGGTTTAAACTAACAAATACATCAAATGGTATAACGGTTAGATGAATCCAGCTGTCGTGATATTTCTAACATGAATTCAAAAATTATTAAGTGTATTTCTCATTACTTAGTGTATTCTTTGACAAAACTCTTCAACGCTTGCATTAACACTGAAACATTTCCAAATTTTTGGAATTATCTAAAATATTACCGTTACATAAGAAAGGTTGAAAAAATAAATCGAAAACTTTAGACCTATATCTATCATACCAATAATTGGAAAGACATTTGGAAAAACTCAAGTCTGTCAAATTATAAATCACTTCGAGGATAATAATATTTTCACGGGAGCACAATTTGGATTTCTGGAACAAAACAAATCCACAACATCGGCTCTTTTGAAACTGGAGGAAGCAAATTGTGAAGCATTTGAGCTTTTCGGCTCAATTTTCTGTGAGCTCACAAAAGTATTTGATTGTGTTTCTACTGATATTCTGATGTCTAAGCTGAAGAGTTATACATTTTCTGGAACATCATTGTTTTTGATAAGGTCTCATTTATCTGATAGAACGCAGATTGTCTATATGCATTTTACTAACTCGTATATGTTGCCAGTCATCTTTGGGGTACCCAGAGGTACCATACTTGGGCATGGACTCTTCTTAATATGCGTTAATGATATACCGTTACAAGTTCCTAAAGCCAAAGTTATCATATACAGACTTAGTTGACTTACAAAATTCACTCATGAAGAGTCGAAATAATTTGCTCAACTGCTCTTTACACATAATAATTTGAATATTAATAATGAAAAAAATGTGACTTTCTATTTTTCCTTAAGACAAATATCGGACATTAACAATTGTGAATTCATATCATTTCTTGGACTACTATTAGATAAAGGATTAACTTGCAGGAAACATTGTAATCAAGTTGTTTCGTCAGTTACTGGAGGAATTTACGTGCTAAGAAACTTAAACAAAATTGTATCTGTTAATGTAATGCTCACAACTTATTTTGGTGTAATACACTACAAAATTAGTTACGATATTCCAGTCTAGGGTCACTCAGCAAATACGTTTCATGTTTTTGAAATTCAGCGTCAAGCAATTAGAATTATAAAAAACCTGCTTTACCGACAAGTTGTAAGCATGCCTTTGAAGACCTAAAAGTTGTATCTCTTCCTTGCATTCACATTTAACATTGTCTAATATACTTTAAAAGACACTGTGTTAACATTAGAGTGAAATATAATTTACATATTAAATATCACCGCATGAAACGTAGCAGAAATAGCGTTAGTTACTAGGGTCCAACTTTCTTCAATAAACTACCACTACTGATTAGAGAGCTTCCACTCGACAATTTTTCAAGGGTTATCAAAAATTTTCGTACCGAACATTGTTTTTACACTTTCAAGGAATTTTAAGATTTTCAGTTCTGATTCGATAGTACTAAGTTTTTATTCTTCTTTGTTCTATCATAACTTTGAATCTGTGTTTTTTTTCTTTTATCTTGACGAATGTAAGCCAATACTTGGTATTCAGCATGAATAAAATTATTCTATTCTATACTATTCTATTAGTGAATTTGCGAAAATTGTGAATGATGATTCCGAGCATCTTGTAAGAACTGGAAAAAGTTGATTCGATATGAGACGCAAATCATTGTTTCATATCAAATAAAACTGTTGAATCTTTGAAATTGGTAGAACAAAGAAGAACCGTATCAGCAATTATGTATTCACTTATTACGATTATAATCTTCTTGATAGAAGTGAGTACAGTTCATTCAAGTTCCAGGTGCCTAATAACACACCAATGATTCAAAAAATCCAAATTATCCTCCATTGCCTTAACTTAGAGATTCCGTAATACTCTCGTAAAGTTTTAAGTTATTTGCGTATACAAGAAACCAGTAAAATAAGGAAGGTTGATGGAGATTCCCTTCCATGTGGGTAGTTACAAACATATTTGAATTGAATTTTTGTAAGTATCATTGAGTACGCGATACTAGCGACATCGTGCGGTCTTATAGTGAACTGCATTAGCAAAACAGGATTTTGACGCAATTCGAAATATCACGAAGATTTTGCAGGAATTCTTTTTCTATCTTCCATGAGAATACCGTAGTTACGAACTGCGTCCATCTTATAAATATATGATTTCAAGCAAACATTCCAAATTTTCGTGAGTAGAAAACTTTTATTCAGCTTCTCATGAAGTTTAAAACTATGATGTATACTTTCAGTCCATTTTTTTAGTATTAGTAGTTTTAGTAGTATATGCCGCGTGAAGTTGCCATGAGAAAATTTGTATTTTGAATCTAATCTGATCTACTTTTTTTTTTGCGGTTTTGAGGAACTCCAAGTTTCTTATAATTTTTCTGTTCTCCCTAACATGAAATTTAGGGAATCGAAGAATCATCAATAATATTTTAGATGAATATTTTCAATACTCATGAAGCGCGCTTATTAAAAATAACCCTGTTTTCATATATGAATTCTTTGTATGTGTTATAGTCAAATCTGTGAAACCTGCTGCTCACAATTTAATATGAACAGGATGAAAAATGTGTAATATATATATCAAAAATACCTTCATATTTCTTCTGAAGCAGCAACACAGAATAAGAATGCGCTCAATATACTAATTTCTAAATGTGAATCACGTCTCGCGGCAAATTCGCGTATCACACCGAAACTGACGGAGATACTTGGTCGTATCGCCAGGCGGCATTCGACTAACTTGGAGCGTTGAGGGAAAGAATCTGTAGGATATCCCCTTCCCATAAAGCTGTCCCTCCTCTTTTCAATTTCCCGCATAACTCTATATCCACACAAAGTGATTGCTGTTTAGTATTCCCACCTATAGACTAGAGAAGTCGGTAAATAATCAATTAACGATTCAAGATGTAGTGTTATTCAAATTAGTTTTTCATGAAATTTGATGTCACACTTTTCTATTCTACACATTCATCCTCAACTATTATTGATATTATATTGATTTGAATGATAAATCACGAAATGAAAATTTTTTATGTCAATTTTCCATCACTTCATTCGTTCGACTTGCCGCGAACAAATTGGTGAATGCGCAAGGTATCTAGGAATAAAAATGTTGGACATAATCAGTGGTGTGGTAACTTTGAGACAACATGTTTGACCTGTCTTCTGCGAACTATTCAACAGAATTTCTTGGCTCGCCAGTACCAGTTGTTGCATACTCTATGTGTGTGAATTGAATACTTTACCTAGTCGATGCAATCATAATACTCCCCTATTTCTGGGTCTTATTCCTATTGTAAGGTACTGGCTACCCTGAGAGAAGCCACCGATAACTTTATCAGCTTTCCAAACATGCCTTATTCGATCAATTTCGTTTCGATAGTCTTGATTCTACGAAATTTCGAAAATAAAAGAATCAATATTTGATAGCGTGAAATAACACCATAGATGAGGAACACGTTTGATTAAGCACTGTAACTGGTTTTCAGTGGTGAACTTCTTCATCAATGCAAGACTTGTTCTGATTTTCGATCATAAGAGTATTTGTAATTATTTTCAGATCTTTCAACGTTTTGCTTCTTCGATATCAATGTTCGAGAGTCAATAGGAGTACAAATTTTGAGTGATTTCTTTAGGAATCAATCATCTGAGATGGCGAGCTCACAGATCTTATTGAATCTTGTTGGGCACTCTATCGAACCTCTTCGTTCTTCTGGGAGAGTATCCGGTCTTGAAACTATATTGAACCAGAGAAGAAACCTCAGGTCCATTCCAGCCAAGATCACAATATTTTGATCAAACTACAGGAAGATAGTATGCTTGCCTCAGAAAGATGAATGCCAATAATGATTATTGTGATATCAATTACATTCCATCTTCACTTGGATGTTTGCAATTATATTGGTTGCTGAATGAAAAACATTCGTTACTGTCCAGTTTCGTGTATTTTGGTAGTGTAAATAGTGCCTATTCTGTGAACATTCAATCGCCTAGTTGAAATTTTCAGAATCTGGTCTCACCTTGGAATAATGTAATACTTTTGAACCTGCTATTTAACCATAATTCATGATGTGGAGAAATCAAAATTACGTTAAGCACTTATCGGAATATGATCATAATTCATAACTCATAACCCAGATGTTTCGCATGTACAAAAAAAGAGAGCATTAATTGAAATAAAATCAGCAGAAATTTTCCAACACACACTACGCTGTTCGCATATGATAGTGTAGCGTGTAACACCTGGCGCATCAGCTATTAATAGTGAATTCATTCCAATTTGTATAAACTTTATAAGCCTAGCTAATAAATTCATTTATTCACTTACTCCATCCAATAGTTATGACCAATTACAGGATGGGAATTGAACTCCTATTATTATAATAGAACACAATAATATGTAGATTAAAATGTGCAGAAGAAGAGAAGAAAAAAAACTCGAGCCTGGATCTGACGAAAGAGAAATATATTAATTTTAAAGGGGACATATTGGTAAAATCTCGGCTATTACACAAGATTAACCCTGAAATTCTGTATAAAATCGAATATATGCTAAGAATATAATAAGTAAAAGAATGTTTTCTTTCTTTGGGAGTATCCGGTTTATTCAACATCCTACCATCCATGTTATAATAGAAGGCTAGGAGAATTTCACAGTCTTTCATTGAGCAAGTCATAATTTGACGTATTCAATATTTGAAGGGAGAACATCTTGCACCATAATTTAATTCTGGGAAGATTATATTGCACTTTCAAACCGTTACTGAGGTTCACATCCACAATATCATTGAAATAAAGATTATAAAATGAATTAAGGGGCACCTGATATAGCGAAATATTCAATCGACCCAAAAGTCATGAAAAGCAACGCACTATCAGGAGATAAGATTTTAGAAAAGGATTAAATCTCTAGAGCCCGAAATTATTGAGTTGAGCAATATATTATGAATGAGGCTGTCAAACAGTTCAGAAAAATCTATGTTAACTACATCAGTTTGTGAATTCATATCTATGAACTCCGATATGTACTGAGCACGGTCGTATATACAGGTCTGAGAACTCAAGGCTGTTCCCTATGTGAGAAATGAATCCGCTAAGCGTCATCTGTTGCGTAGTACCAAAAGGGTGGCGGTCGTATATACAGGTCTGGGGACTTCATGTTTGACAAGAGTCTCTTACATGTCGCCAAACTTGTAGTCCCTCCCTCAGCCACCAGCTGGCGCATGGATCGAAGTATGTTGTCAGGATGTCAAGATTAGGCGTCATATCGTTCAAACACGGCCGTATACGTGCCAGAGAACATCCCTCGACTCATGCGTCATCCTTTTGGTACTACGCAATAGATGATGCTTAGCGGACTCACTTCTCACATAGGAAACAGCCTCGAGTTTCCAGACCTGTATATACGACCGTGGTACTGAGTAATGCAAAACTTGTTTGTGGAGGTTTATCTACCTTTCCTGAACCCATGTTGATTTATTGATATGCGGTTATTCACGTGATTATAAATACCGTTAAATAAGAGAGTTTCAAATAGCTTCTGAAAATGGCGCTCAAGTTAATTATAGGTCGAAAGTTGAAGAATTTGGTTTAAGAATGTTTCTTGAAGACAGACAGATTTTGATGATTTCTTCCAGATATCAGGAAAACGACTTTCCCTTAAAACATAAATTAAATAATACTGATATAGGATAAGTAATAATTCAAACACAGTGCTTGACAAGAAAAGTTGTGATACCACTCGACTCGATGTAAATTTGGGTTCAAGTGACGCGAACTGTATATACCTCAACCTCAGTGAATGACTTAATCAGTAAATTATTGTGCATTCGATGAATTATTCTTTCAGTAATTTTTATGTAGAATTTTTCAAAAAATCAGCAAATGCATTGACTTCCACATTAGGGTCACAGAAAGCTATTATAGTACATAACTTTAGAAATATTGGACACACACTTTTTGAGGTTGATATAAGGCCAGAATTTATTTTGATCAGAAATCAAATTGTTTTCAATATTTTTCATGTACATTTAGAAACAATTTTCAATGTTCAGTTTAATTTTTGATCTCAAAACTTTGAATTCTCTAAATCAGGGGTCTCCAAACTTTCCAGGGTCATACTGCTTACTCCAGCAAGTTCCAAGGGTCAGAGATGTTCTGGTTTTTTGCCATTATCTGTGATTTTCAGACTATTCGCCTTGTAAACGCCTTGAACGAGCATACGCTTGCTAAATTCGCTAGTTTAACTACTATTGGGTAACATCTGTAGTTTATTGTTAAGACCGTGACACTTAACAACACCTGATGGTCACATGAAGAAATAGGTAGTGACAGTACCCTTCATCGCTAACAAATAGAGCTAGTAGTACTTTCGAAAGCGCAGTAATAATTAAACATTCGCGAATAATCTCGATTTCTCGAAAAAGTTCTGATGTATTCCACTCACTTCTGAATGACAGTAATCGCATAAAAAAGCTAGCGGCGTGACCGCGAGTCAGTCCGCTCAGCAAACGGAAATAAAAACGTGTTTATGCGTGTTCATATGACATCTTCGTAACTGTATTTTGATTTGACTCGTTGTTTTTGTATGTGATTTACTAATATGGAGAAGAATCGGAAAGTAGACAATAAATGCAGAACATTCAATAATCAATAGAACTTCTGAAATTCGTAATTGACTCCAGTAAGAAGGCACTATGTTTGATTTGCAATGAAATCATAGCGTTTTCAAAGAATATAACGTTAAACGAAACGTTCACAAAATTACTCAAAATATACAGGAAGTTTGCAGACAGGAAAATTTGAAGCTTTGAAAGGTGGATTGAAATCGCAATCTTTGCTTACGGAACACAATACTGAACAAGAGGCTGGAACTCGTGCCAGTTTTCATGTAGCTCCTGAAATTGCGAAACATGGAAAACCATTCACCAATGGAGAAATGATTGGAGAATGCGTAATTGCAGTTGCCGAAGGAATGTGGCCCGAAAAGGTAAATTCATTAAAAACTGTCAAAACCGTGGCTCGGTGGGAAGAGGACATCCCACAAAATATATCATCACAACTGTCAATACAGAGTGGTTTTCTCTGGCCTTGGATGAGTCGAAGGATGTATCAGATACTGCTCAGATGCTGACTTTCATTCGAGGAGTAGATACAAGTTATGAAGTGTATGAAGAACTTTGATGGTAATCACGGCACGACTACTGGGGAAAATATTTTATAGGGAGTTGAAAATGTCAATAATATAAAGAAACTTCGATGGGAGAACTTGGAATCTATAGCTACTGATGGAGGCAAAAACAAGTGTGGTAAAAATAAAACAGTAGTTGGCTCTTGTTTCAAAGGCTGTATGAAATGATGGTGGTTCGAAACCATTAGTCTTACATTGTATCATTCATCAACAGTATTTGTGTGGGAAATGTCTGGATATGTCTGAAGTTCTGAAACCAGTCATATTAGTTGTCAATTTCATCAGATCCACTGTGCTGAATCACCGACAATTTCGCGAGTTTATTGAAGAGATTCGAGAAAATGACACACCACATCATACTGCCATACGCTCGCCTAGTTGCGGAATAGTCCTTTGTCGCTGTTTTGAACTTCTATCAGTGATCAAAATTTATTGGACGAGAAGCATCTCCCTCTTACCAAATCACAAAATAACGAATGGCTGTGGAACTTACCATTCTATGACGATTTGACAAAACATATGAACGAATTGAATTTGAAATTGCCGGGGGGAAACCAGCTTCTCCCTGATTCATACACTAATATCAAATCGTTGCGGCAGAATATAATACTGTTCCAATCACAATTACGTAAAAAATATTTCACACATTTACACATTTTCGAACTTGTGAAATATTTCGCCACACTACTCAGACTTAGTTTCCCGTCGATATTGCAATCGAAGTTTTGAGTGCTTTGAAAATATATTTTGATACTCGTTTCTCTGACTTTGATGTCATCGCGGATGAAATTAAAATTTTTGAAATCCTTTTGATACTGATATCGGAACCATAGCCTTTGAACTTGATTTACAGTGCAGTGATATAATTAGGAACAAATATCAAAATGCATCTCTGTTGGAATTTTATAAGGGTCTTCCACTGGTACAATTTTATAATTTGCATACATTTTCTAGTGAGCTATTTTCTGTTTTTGGAACTACTCACTTGTGTGAGAAAATATTCTTCAAAATGAAGTACACAAATAATGTTTACAGATCCAAGTTAACCGATGAGCATCTTAAATCTCTTTTAATAATTAGTACAAGTAAAATTGATTCACAACTACAAACTATTGTCAGTGGAAAATCACAATTCCATAAGTCCCATAAGTATTTCATGTGTTATAATGTTTATATGTTATTACGTTTATAATGTTAGTGGAATTCATTTCAATTATTTCTAGTTATTATGCTTAAGTTAAATTTTCTGCGTATTATACTTGTAACTAAAATTTACCTAGCAAGTAAATAAAACCGAATGATAATTTTGTGTTTTTTTATTCAACTTATCACAACATTAATAACAACAATAGGCCATCAGCTGTCGCAGGCCGGATTGATGACTCTGACGGACCGGATTTGGATCGCGAGCCTTAGTTTGGAAACTCGTGCTCTGGATGAATTCCTATCACCAAGCTGTAATTCCTCCAATAACGTTCTTCAGGTTTGATATTTTTCCTCATTTCCTAATATCAGTTGTAAGCCAAGCATATTTCTTTTTGCAAGGTTAGCTCTCCCAAAGTTGAAAAGATCGTTGAGCTTATAAGGAAACCGATTGTATGAAATACGTGCAGTTTCAAACTTGAGTAAGATACCAAGTGTGGGATGATGGCTATCTTCTGTAAGTAGTGCTCTTCCTGAGATTTGATAGCAGTGTAGTTTGACTTAGAGAGAATCAAGTCTTATATTTTGTCATTTCTATTCAGGACATGATTGAGTTGCCTTAGGATAAAAAAATCCAGAAAACGATTGACGACTGTGAGATAAGAGTTTAACAAGCCTGTTTGAATACACTGGATATAGCTGGGTATGTTGAAGTCACCTGAAATAGTACATCATTATTATAAAAAGAGTAGATGGAACTAATAAAATGAAAAAGAGTTTTATCATTTCCCAGAGAAATTTATTTGGAGGACTACGTATCACAAACAGAAATAAACTATAATGATTTATTGTAATTTTAATGTGCAAAATATCCTTAGAGGGAATCAATGCAATATCTTCGGGTCTTGAATCAATTTGAACAGCGTTTAATTTCGGATTAAATGCTCACACACCTCCACATCGAGTACAATTCAAAGCGGCAAAATTACGATCATTGTGAAATACAGTATAATTACTACTGAATAGCTCGTCATTAACAGATGAGTTAATCTACGTTTCTGTGAGTGCGATTATATTAAAAGTACTCGCTAAATTGGCATTGAATAATTCAGTAGTTTTGGGATTTATTCCACGTGAATTTTGAATGTATAATGATAAAGTCTAATTCCGTGCATCATTGATAGTCATAGAATTAGGAGCTGAAATACGAATAGACCTTCTACGTCACTTCTCAGTTTGACACAGGCTTGAATATATGCAGTATAATTGGCATGATCCCACGCTGCATGATTAATTTGAATATAAGATACTTTTAATCGAGTTTTAAGATTAACGCAGTTGTTACATTTGAGGGTATTGGAATCACAATATATGACTCCGTGATTATCACCACATCTAGAACAATTGTGCTCCTTTGTATATAATTTAGAAGAGTAATTTAATCCATTAGATATATAAAATCGCCAAATTTCAACAGCATCATATATTGAACAACTATCATAGCCAAAGAACAGATTACCATCATTAATTAGCTTTTCATAAGAGATTTTGTTCAACTAAATTACAGTTTGAAACATATTTTCATTTCTTTTATTTAGAAAATGTCCGATATCAGAGTTTTCATTAATTAAATGTTCATTGCAATAACTATTTCAACAAAGTAGTTATTTCTTATTTCGTTAAAATAATTAACTATCACAAAGTAACGGCTTCCACAATCACAATAACTATTGTGAATAAAATATAATAATTGTGAGTAAAATACAATAATAATAAGACTTACAGCACTTTAACAACAGTATTAAATCAAACAGTGTGCAAACATTTTTTTTGTATTTGTTTGATATAAGTATGAGAAGGTTTCAAGTAGTGTGTGAAATTAGAGGACTTGAATAGATGTGAAACTGATAGACGGAAAAAAAATAATCTGGTGATAAAATAAATGAATGGGCAAGAGACCTTGTCATTAATATATCAGCCACTCTTTGAGATGCGATAATATTGACCCTCAGTACATAGTAAGTAATCTCAGCATAACAAGAAAGTACACGCTATACAAAGAATTTGCCGAACAACAAAACAAAGTACCTACTTCACAGGTACTTTGTTCTGTTGAAGACATGTATTCAACCTCTGAATTCAAGTTGAAATTTCATACATCTCAGTGTCAGATACTTACTCAAAATGCGATAATTATCAAAATATAATAAATAATGAATCAAATAACGGAGATTTACGTTTACGTTCATCTATATGCGACAGCTGTGGACTTACAATTTTTGTGTGATTAGCAATAAATCAACAATGTTTGTGTGGGATGAGACCATGGCATCTACAGGATCTCAAGATATTAGTTCTTGTCTAATCAAAATTCCATACTTATTAGAAAATTTTTCGAGATGAGTTTATAATAAAATTGATATAATAAAATGAAACATTTAACTTTGTTTTTTATCACATATATTGTAGAAGCAAATCGTGACTATAGTTTCGACACTAGCGTGTCATCATCAAACGATACGTATACGTCGGAAATATAGTCACGATTTGTTTCTATAATATAAGTGAGAAAAACAAAGTAGAAGTGTTTTATTCTATCATATCAATATGATAAATTATCACAAAGTAATGGCTTCCACCATTGAATTTTCATAATAAAAGGTTTTTCCAGTTCATCAAGGACCTACCGCCTTCCAATAAAAAAATTACAGCTTATTCTGATTTTTGCGGGGGACGGAATAAAAACAAAAATATTGACCAGCTTTACATCTTTGTTGTAAAGAGCACTCGCATCGAAGAAATTCACCATACATATCTAGAACCAGGTCACACATACTTATGACCGAGATTTTTCGCTAATAATGAAGGTGAAACGACAAAATCATCAGATTTTCTTTTCTGAACATTGGAGGGAGGCAATCGAATCATCTTCAAAAAAATTAAATGTTATATAGATATGACAAATGCGGACTTTTATCCATTCACGACCATAAATGCCATGATAAAAAATGTATGTGGAGTGAATACTTCACCTAGTCGATGCATTCATAAAATTCCCCTATTCCTGAGATTCATTCCTTCACGACCATCAATGCCATAATGGAAGAACCTAAAAAAGATACTGACAGAGCATCTATTGAATTGAGGGAAGTGAATTGGTTAAAATACTGCAGATCGCGATGATTCTGCTTTTCATTCAATGTATTTTAGACAAATAATTCTAACAATAATAACAGTTCTAGTATGTGTATGTACGGCAAATGAAGCATATTCCAAACGGACGTGGATTTATTAATTTTCACAATTTACGTTTATGACACCACACAATGAGGAAACAAATGCATGGCTGTCCTGCCCATTTTGGCAGACGAGAATGGCTGAATAGGAAGTACGGTGAAAGATGGATTGGTAGTGGTGGTCCAGTTGCCTGCCCTCCTCGATCATCCGACCTCAATCCTCTGAACTTTTTTTTGCTTGAGGTTATTTGAAAGATGGAGCTTGTGCCATCACTGTTCATAATAGAGAAGATCTACTGAATCGTATTCGAGGAGCTTGTGATGAAATAAATAATAAAATGGTAGTTCGAAAAAGAAGGTCGTTGAGAAATCGATGTCGCCGTTGCGTTGAAGTGGATGGAGATATAATTTTCAGCTTTCATCATAAATGATAATTTTTTATCTTTACCAATAAAAAGGTATCTGAATTTTTGTTAACCCTTATTAGAAAAATCGAAATAGCTCGAACAGGAAGCCTCTAAGTGAGATTTAGCAAGAATACTTTTCTATAGAAAATAAATAATAGTTTTCAAATTTGTATACAATAATAATTTCCGACCATTGGCGTAGAATTTTAAGGGGTTCAAATGGGTACAAAACCCCATAACTACGCTACTGTATTTGTATGTAATCAAACTTTAACTGCTATCATGTCAACATATACCTGAATGCACCCTTTGGCTCCAGGCCCCTCAATTAATGGAAATGTTAACCAGATCGTCCTGGTACTTGCCTTCAGTGATTCTCGGATAAATGTACTTCCTTGATTTCGTAATCATTAGAAAGTTTCTCATCCGCCAACATTTTTAATTTACTTGTGCGATGCTTGTTTTTGCACCCAATGAAGATACCATTTTTGTAATCCCAACTTTGGATAATTTGATATGAGAATTCAATGGATCCATATTTTATACCATGTCTGCATTTGCTTCAGAATTACATCGATCTTATTTTTCAGGATCCGTTTTATTACATCATAGTACATCAGAATATTTCACAGGCCGATTCGCAGTATCATACAGAAGATTATCAGGAAGCTTGGGATATAAACTGATTTTCAAACTGTCAAATTGGGAGATAATAACCCTAATAGCATCAGATAAATTACTATCAATGAGGTGAGTTAACCTTTTCTCCATTAACCAGGTGTAAACAAGCATAATAAAGTGAGACAACTAATTGGAAAAAATAGTCTACCAAACAACAAGCCGACTATCACAAAAAAATCAAATATCTAACCTATCATAGGTACATCATCGAGCAAAAAATTAGTGAGTGCACCTATACAAGTATCACCTTACCTACATAGTCGGTTAAACTCTCATACTACAAGTGCTGATATATCGAATTATCTGCAGCCCCATTGCTCTAATATGACAGTTTGAGAATTAAATTTTAAGAAGCTTGACATATACCCAGCTTGTATATGAATCCAAATGTTTGGCCGCCGGAAGGAGTGATAATGAATCGTTTTGTTTTCTCAAACGACATCAACTTTTCAGCAGAAGTAACACATAGCATTATCGTGATTAACTCTTCAAACATTAGTATTCTTCATGGAAACGACCAATGTATAAGGAACAAGATTTTGAAAATTGAAGCACTTCAATGAGACGACTACATTCTATGTTTGGTCGAGCATTGAATCACGAAAAAAGAAATGGACACAGTTAATGTTGAAGGCTATGAAGTGATGACTCTGTAGAATCACACCCCACAAACTTTCAAGAGAATTGAAATGTGAAACCTGTGCAATTGACAGATCATAATCTACTTGTGATCGCTATTTATAGATCACCAAGTGGAAGTGTGTATGATTTCATGGGATGTATTGGATCGTTACTAGGTATTTGTTATAGTGAGAATCGAATATATCAATTTTGTACACTGATATAAGGAATAACTATATCGATCGATGGTGGAAGCCGCTACTTAATGCTAATTAATCATTTTGATTATATGAAAGAATAACTACTTTCTTTTTATACCACTTTTATTAATAATAACGTGAAGACGTAACAATAGTTCCAACTCCGAAGTGCCATCATCAAACAAATAGAAAATTCTCTTTCTATTTGTTTGATAATGGCACATCACTGTTAAAACTATAGCTACGTCTTCACGTTATTATTAATAAAAGTGGTATAAAAACAAAGTAGTTATTCTTTCATATAATCAAGATAACTATATCTCTGATCATGCAGCTCTCATTATTCAATGTTTCCACCACATTCAGTAATTTTAATAACGAGGAGATACCTTCATTTGAAAGTAGACTCATAATTTCGGAAGGTCTGTTCATGTTAATAAAATCCCAGAATTTTATTAATGATGAAAGTACTAAAACGGATGCTAAGTTTGATACATTCTTAAAAATAATCAGTGATAACATTGAAAGGGATTTTGCGGTAAAACTTATTCAAAAATAATCCAATAAACCCTTTGACAGTTAAATGGTTCAATGATGACTTGGAACACAACAGACATAAGAATAAATCCAAAGTGATGTGGGGTATTATCAATAAATACAGGAAACGCCATAAAAGTACGTTGAAATGTTACATTGAAGCTAGAGATTTTAACAAGTATGTACTTCAACAATGTACCTGAATCTGTAACAAAACATATGAATTGTGAATCATCAAACGACTCATAATTCGTGAAGATTTTGATGGGAAAGTGGATGTTTTTCTGCTCAACTTTTTACATTGCCGTAGTGCTATGCAATAGCTTTACCGCGGCAGTCCCCGAGTGCCACACGTTTCAATTTAAGTTTTTTTGATTACAAACGCTGTCGTGTTAAACACTTTTGATTTCTTTCCAAATATAAATTTTTATGATATGTAAATACTTTTTTCTACTAGTTTTCTAAGTTGCTCACTATCTTAAAATTACTTCAATTGCCAATTCAAACAGATATACTCAATATTGTTTTTTTTCAATTGTTTGGTCCGTTAAACCTTTATTACTTTGAAAAAAATTCTGGTCTACCTGTTCCAAAATAAATGGAATAAGTTATTAGGAAAAATCTATTCAAAAACACTTATTTCACGAATTTACAATATAATTATTAATAAATATTTACATTATAATTACTTTTTAAATCATAAAGTAATTTGAATTATTTTATGACAACCAAGTTTCTACATATAAAGAACCAATTTGAAACAAATAATTAGTAATACAAGAACATTTTTAATTCAACCAATGCTCAAAATGAGCCCCATTATGGTCAGGACAACTTTGAAGTGTTCTCCGGGTTCCGTCGACAGCATTTTCGATTTCTGCCACGAAGATAGAGGCTATAGCATTTTGAATTCTGGATATCATGTCTCCTCGTGTGGATGGTCGGGTCTGGTAGACAATGTCTTTAAGTCTCCATCATGAGTAAAAATCTAAAATTGATAAATCGTGGGATCTAGGTGGCCAGTGGGAGAAACTACCTCTTCCTATCCAATTAACGCATCACACATTTACACTGGAGCGATTTTGATGGTCAATCCAATGAGGATTGTTTGCTGACCAATAATGCGTGTTATGTAGATTTATTTGACCTCTACCAGTGAATCTAGCCTCATCTGTTTATAAAATGTGAGACAAAAAAAAATTGAGTTTCTGTTGTCATTTCAAGAATCCAATGACAAAAATCTAACTTGCGATCAAAATCAAGTGGTGTTAGCGCCTGATGAATTTGTACATCATATGGATGTCATTTTTCATTCTTGAGAATCCTTTGAACAGCTAAGCGAGGAACTGCCATATCTCTCTCTATATCCCTAATGCTGCGTTCAGGATATGCTTCAATGTAAGCAAGTACATTCACAATTTTGTTGTCATTTTGAATTCTATTTCCAGTTTGTATCAATTGAACTTATCCAGTTTCTCGCAAACGTCTTTCACATGCCTCAGCAGCAGTACAAGACATGTTTTTTATTTGTTTAGTGTTTGTAAACAAAAATGCAAAATTAGAATGCACAACAACGATTTACTCATTACAAGCGAGAACTAATGACAGCTAAATACTGTCAATTTTATCGTTTTCCATAGCTTACTCATTATTAATGATCATTATTGCAATTTATTGTTAAGCTATTGCATATAGCTTTTATCGCGGGCTTTGAGCGCGGCGACCGAATCAAGAAAGAAAAAACGCAAATACCGTAACGGAAATAGCTTAAAACAAAAAACAAATACCGTAACGGAAATAGCTTAACGAAATATCCTGACATCCACCATTCCGCCTACCATGTAGCTCGGCCGAGCTTAAAATTGTCGAAATGTTTCGAAATGTTAACTTTGAACCTTTTAAAAGGTCGTGATAGCCCCAAACTGGGTCGAAAACTGTTTCGATGTGGTTAATTTTCGATAAATCGAATGACGTTCACGTGAGAAGCGCGTAGCTCGCGAGTTAGAAAATTGCAAATTTACAGTACATAAAACGTCTTAACGAGTACTTCTTGCATGCGGTTTTCGCTCCATGTGGTTAGTTTATGAACGGGGCCAAAATGTCGATTAAATAGGAAAATTTAATTAAAACAGTTTTGAGCTGTCACCTACTAGCAACTGACGTGTCACGTACGAAAGGGAATTTCCTAGCTACTTCAATATACCGAAAGCGGGTAAAAGCCCATAGCCCAAAATACGTTATTACAATTGGCGCCGGCCGCACGGGGTTCGAAACGGCCCCAAATTAACAAAATAGAGGTAAAATGTATAAACTTTAACTTACGTGCAGCGAGCTCCTGGAGGCATATGTCAAAATGTTTGCGTCCGTAGCTAATTACATAAGACGTCTGTCGTTCATGCAATTGTGTTTTTATACAATTCGAACCTTCTAATTTCGATAGGCCACGTGAAAATCCCGGAGCCGGAAGCGTTATCGAGATCTGAACGTTAAAACTTTCGTATAAAATTGTGTTTGCAAGTAACTGTCACCATAGATAACTCTACTACCGGTAGTAGAGTTATCTATGCTTGTCACAGAATACTCTTCATAGAGATCAAGATGATACTCTTACGTGACGCCTTTTATGTTTCCCCTACGTGGCGTCTTTTGGTACTACACTATATGTTCAACAGTCGATAGAAAATTTGATTTTGAGGAAAAAAGTTCCTATTAACATATATGCAGACGCTTAGTTTTTGAGATACAGGAGGGTGTTGAAACTGAAACAAAAATTTCGTTTTTTGCAAATATCTCCGGAACTGTTTATCGTACAGAAAACATCTTTTGCGAACATTTTCTACTCATAGCAAGCTATGTTCTATGCGATCAAAAAAATAATTCATAATTCGTGAAGATTTTGAAGGGGTAGTGGATGTTTTTCTGCTCAACTTTCTACATTGGCTATGCTATGCAATAGCTTTACCGCGGCAGTCCCCGAGTGCCACACGTTTCATTTTAAGTTTTTTTGATTACAAACGCTGTCGTGTTGAACACTTTTGATTTCTTTCCAAATATAAATTTTTATGATATGTAAATACTTTTTTCTACTAGTTTTCTAAGTTGCTCACTATTTTATGACGATGATTTTTGTTTCAAGCGCTTGTTATAATAACGTTTAATTTCGTTGAAAAATTTGAGAATATGTGAAAAAGAAATAATTCCGTTCATAACTTAAGTTTGAAAAATTATAGCGACTCACGGTTTGTAACATTGCTTACGTGATTTTACGAACAACAAAATGAATGAAAAATACAGCCTCCCATTTAATTTTTAATGGAAAAATGAATGAATAACTAAAGTTATCAAACAACCATGTGGCGGTTTCGATTTGAACACAATTTTGAGTATTTCTCCAGATTTGCATTAGGCTATCCAATACTCTCAAAACAAAACTAAGGTGGCTAAAATCGGCTGATGTAATCAGGAATTATCGCACTTTCTCTGTGATACGATTCCAACTTTCCCCCCTCCCCCTCATTACTAGAGTTAGGTCAAAATGTCAACATTATACTTTTAGAGTTTTTATGAATTAACCTAAAACCGGTCCAGAGAACATTTCGCCACTATTGATTTTATGAAGAAATTGTAATTTTTCGGTTTTGATCTGAAAATACATCCTCTAGCGAGGAAGTTTAAAACTGGAGAATATTTTGAACAAACTTCTCAAGGTCACCTTTATACAGAATATTCTTTTCCGGAAGCTGTTCGACAAATAGTTTACCAGATGTAGCCGGTAACCGACCTTAGTGGGACACACGGTATGTATTGAAGGCACAACGAAAACATCGGAAATCTACACGAGCTATCCTTATCTAGAATGATACATTCATATATACTTGACATCAGAAATAACATGCTTCAAATTCCTAAGGTGAATAAAACCAGAATTAAAAACATACTATGAGTGCCAACAACTGTATTCACTCCTCAACAGTGGAAGATAATAATTCAGTAGCACTCATCAATTCATGCTACGTTGGACAAGGAGATTATATCGAAATTTTAGAATTGGAAGGGCAATGCTCGATCATCAGTAACCCCTCCAAAAAAAAATACAAACTGACAACGCTGCTCACAAAAAAAAGCGCGTAACTTACAATACATGTGTACGTGTATGTACACTATGTAGTATGTATATTCTTCCCCATGTTGCCCGGATCATAAAAATAATAGTAGTATATCAAGCGGGATACTGTGACACTTCGATGGCATGTCCATCCGCCTGTGTCCACCAACCCCAACTTCTTGTGTTTTGTCGTCAATGACCAGAGGCTCCTTTGCTGAAGAAGTTGTCGTCAATGACCAGAGGCTCCTTTGCTGAAGAAGTGGTCGTCAATGACCAGAGGGTGTGCCCGCCTCACGTGGGTCTAATTAATGTCACCTTGATAGTAGGTAAAGGTGAGCCTAGCCTCGCCCATAATAATTTCAAGGTGATTTTTTTATTTCTACTTACTATTTTCAGAGTAATCTGCATTCTAAAATTAGTTCTACTTGTTGATTCATAGATGTACGTACATGTTTCAAATATCTTTGTTGTCTTCATTTTATTTTTTTTATAAATTGTTCTAAAATTAGTTCTACTTGTCGATTCATAGATGTACGTACATGTTTCAAATATCTTTGTTGTCTCCATTTTATTTTTCATAAATTGTTGAATAATTGGAAAGGAAATTCATTCTGCTTAAGTTAGAAGGTTTGAATTTAAACTAGTATAAACAGTCTAATTTGAAATAATGCCAATCCCGGTAGAATATAAGTGTAAAAAATGTGGCGGTGAAACAGACCATCCTAATCTGGAATGTTTTCCTTGTGCACATGAAAATTATGTAAAGAGAATCTATGGTGAGAAACACCCGAAAAGATCGAATATAACTACCCAAAAGACTGAATAATGTACTTTAGTGATAATTTGGATGAGATACATTGATAACTTTTTGTTATGTAATTAACTTAAAGATGTTTTAAAATACTGTATTGTTAGGTTTTTAAATAATAAAGAAATGTAAACATTCTATTGTATTTTTATTTCAGAGAAACTTTTAGTTACAGACTCGAATATAATATGTTTTTTAAGTTTTTCATATTTGAGAGTCCATTGGTCAAGTCGTTCTTTAACATGATGATTCTTGATACGTTCCCTCATAATTTCCATTTCTTTGTTAAGTTGATTCAATCGTTGAAGTTGCTTTCCATAACTGAGGTTGCTGCCTCTACTCATATTACTGTAAAAGAAGGAAAAAACAATTTTTTTTATTATATATTAATAAATAATTCGTGTGAAACTTACTGTTTAACGTTGTGAGTAGGTTTTGATTATGATGTTTAGATTTTAGTTTTCCAATCTTTAATACAAAGTGGACATCTAATTTTAGGAGGTACAGGTCCATCAATTTCATCATTTCCAGTGGAAAATTTATAATGTTCCGTACATGGTACCATAAATTCATATAATTCAGATTGAATGTGTTTTGGTATTTGATTCCATAAACTTCTTAATTTGTACGTCTCAAGGTTTTTGAGATATTCCAATACAAATTGTTCCATTTTGTTTTCTGTGTGATTGATTGAGAACGTATACTACTACTACTACTACTACTACTACTACTACTACTAAACTACAGTATCTTTAAAGTTAACTAAAACTTGAGAAGATTTATATTTTCAGTGATAAGTAATAATAATAATGATAATTGTTTGATTTTACACTTACACACTAATATTATATCTATGTTTATGTTAATAGGGTTTACAAACTTTAAATTAATGTCATAACACAAAAGCGTACACACACGCACTATCATAATACACAGTTTTTTTATTCTTTATAGTCAAAGTATGAAGACAATACATGGAAATGTCTGATTCACCTTTGCATGTGAGACACTTTAGTTTTATTGTTACTGGCATATTTCTTTGATATAATCGAAATTTTGAAAGAGAACGTTGAAACACAAAATTTGTAATGTTGGTGGTGGTGGTGGTGGTGGTGGTGGTGGATGTGTTGAACTTTTTTTGTAGTTGTCTTCACCCTTTCTCCCACAAAGCATTTGAAGCACCTTAACGTCAAAGGAATTGGGAGTATCTTTCCGTATGTTACGCAGATCCATTATTTCACACCTGTATGGTAAAAGTGCAATCCGATAAAAATCAATTTCAGATCGTTGTAGCACTCTGAAACAATCTAGTAGGTAAGATCTTGGTTTTGGAACGATACCTGAAATTTGGTGTAACGAAAAATTCAATCTTCTATGTTGATATATGAATTCGTTTTCAACATTCATATCAATTATCTTCCAATCTTCTTCAGGTGGATCGAAATCTCCTCCGAAATATAAAATATCCACATGACCACAATTGGTTGAGGTGACTACTGTTGCTGCTCCAATAATGAACGTTATAAATTCTCCAGCGATTAACCAATTTTCAGATGGTAATTGTAATTTTTCCACATATTTCATCAAACTCGGACAACATACGTTTACGAATTTTTTTGCATCGTAAACGCTGGTTAGCACACTGCGAACAAAACTGTTGTATAACTGGGACAATGACAACGACGACGACGACATCCTCACAAACTGATTGGTTATTATTACTTTATACGAATTTTCATTTAATGATCGTTAATTTTGATTCTTCCTCTTGTTTCTGGAATTGTAATAGTTCCAAATATTCTTATTGTAATTATTATTTGATTTCACCCATCGATAATGGTCTTTTCCAATTATGTCATTTTCTTTAGCCTGTTTATATCTTTCCTCCATTAATATCCATTCCTCATCCAAAAAGGGTTGTCTTTGAAACAAAAATAAATGATCTGCTACATTACCAACAAACTTATAACGTAGTTCTTTTAATTGATCTCTATTGTATATTATCATAACAAAAAATGATTGTGTGTTTTGATAAACCGAAAATATATAGACTTTTGATTGATGTTAGAAGGGGGAATCTTTCATTTCCTCCTTACACAGTAATTCATCAACGAGAACGTCTATTGTCTTTTGAATTTGACAAATGCAACTGAATTTGTAGCAGTTGGAACACAACAAATTTTTCATAAAATTATGCAACTCTACTTGTTTCCTCTGGTTTTCAGTTAGTTCCTCAAGATCTTTATCACCATCTCCAGAAAAATGATTAATAATATATTTTCTCTCTTCTTCCTTTAGATTGTCGATATTATTATTATCAACAGAAACAACTCCGTGTTGATAAAGTGAATTGGTGCAGTAGCAGAAATATTTTTGACAAAAGTAGCAATAATTTGTCCCATTCAAATTTTTTTGCAGCTGATGTGGCCTAATTTTCCTGATTTGTTTCAAATAACCAATATTATTATTACCTGCTCGTTCTCTATTAAGACAAATTTCTTCCAATTTATCAATCTGAGAGAGAGAGAAAGAAAGAAAAGAAATTAGAGATGCATATAAAATTGTAATAAAACAAAAATACCTTTTTACTTTTTTCAAAGAATTCTCCAATTTCAATGAATTTAGGTTGAATAATCACAGAACTATTCTACAAGAAAAAAAAAAAACGTATAATAACAATAAACTTATTCAAAAATAATAAAAAATCTTACATTCTATATTGTTGTTATTGTTATTACAGTGAGAGAGAGATAACCAAGACAAAAGATGTTTCAACAAATCATTAATCATTAAATCCCCATGGAATAGTATCTGTATATACATAATTCACAATCCTTTTATCGTCAAAGGGATTTAGAGCAGTTTTAATTTGATTAACAGTAAATACCTCATGTTTTTTTGAAACAATCATATTTTGTACGACATCTACATTTGTTTTATGCATTAAACAGTTATAATAATCTTCAAAAGTTATTCGTCGTAATGATGCTGATGTTATACCCTTTGCTTTTTTTGTAATTCCAAAATTTGAATCAAATTGTTCAATAAAATTTTGACTGTACTTATTTTCAACTAATTTTGCAATTTTCTTAAGTTTTTCATTTTTATCAGAATTTAGTTTGAAACAATACAGTTTGGAACGCAACCCAATGAATTCAGTCATGATAATACCATTGTTTTCATCTTTCATTAGTCCTATCACCTTTTTATTACAAAGAGGAATATTATAAACATTGTTAGGTTGATAGTCTGACGTATCAAACATATGAATATCATGCTTGATACATTCGTAAATATCATCAACATAAAATTGATATATTAAACTATCAGTATCAGTGTACAATAATTTAACATTGTTTTGAAATTTTTCTCTGATGTAATTATAATGAAAATCATATAAAATAGTTTTTGAAATATCCAAAATTGCCATACCTGCGTATATGGGCTTATTAAAATACACTTTTAATCTTTTCATTTCAATTAATATCATGTTTTCCCCAAAAATTGTAACGTTATCGCAATTTGGTTGAGAAATGTAATAATTTGCCCCATACCTCCCTTTCCATCTAGTTACCAATTTCACATCTTTATATTTTCTCACATTTTCTATAGTTTTTCCAAAAGGAGCGTTATTCATTAGTTTATAAAAATTCTTTTCAAAATCATTCGAACTTTGTTTTCTCAAATTGGTATTGAGATCTATATATTTCTTTAACCATTGAGATTGTCTAAATTTCAAGCAACGATGAACTTTCTGCAGTTTCAATCCCAATTTGAGAACTTGCTGTAAATTTCTATAATGAATCACATATTTTTCTTTATTATATAAAGTAGTTAACAATTTTGGAATTTCCGAAATAGCTACAGGTGGAACTAAATGTTGAGGGCAAAGAGGTAAATCTTTATGATAATTGAACAAACTTTTAGGATAATGAAGATCTACTTCCAAAATATATCCAATTTCACTAGTATCACTTATATTGAGAATGTTTTCTGTAGAAATATTATCAACTGCTACCCACGTAAAATCTCCAGTTGGAAGAGGATAACACATTGCTGCACCATAAAGATTGTTAACATCAAAATACATTAAATAAGATGATTCTTCTTCAGAATTATACTCATTCATATATTTATTGTTAGCTTTTCCATATCGGTTTGAGCATTGTGATATTCCTCCTCTGATTCCTTTCTCAATAAACGTAATCATATTCACGTCGGTGATTAATTCCAATTTTACCTGTGTTATTTTCAAACAACTGTCAAATGCCAAACCGGGAGTAGTGAAATAATGCAAACTATCTAAACCATATGTACTATAACAAGTCTTTCTAAAATTCTCAAAAATATCTGTCAATAACAAAACATCCGTTTTCAAGTATAATTCTGAATATTCTCTTAAATTTTGAATTTTGAAAATCTTCCAAACATTCTCAGCATGCTGATAATCGCTTAATGAAATTTCCGACTGACTTAATTTACTATAAAATTTATCACGAGAAGGTAAAATCTCATCTTGTAATTTTTCCCATGAATCTAAGTATTCATATGGAAAAACACCCTTCCTCGTGACCAATTTGAATTTTTCAATTTCATTAAAATATTTCTTTGTTACAATTTTTTGTTCATCATTCAAATAAGATGACAACTTTTCCAAACTGCTCGGCATGAATCGAAAAGAATCAAGAAACCTAAAACATATATTGGATCCTTCAACATACTTTGTAAAGGAAATATATTTCTCCTTATTAACAGGTAGGAGAGACAAATTTCCTTTCATTTCCGTACTGAGAGGTTTAATGATAAAATGACTGTCATATCCACTGAGGTTATGGAAAATTACAGGAATTGTGTTTACATTTTTGAATTGTAAATTACAATTTGAATGTGCAGGACCTCGATATTTCCCAGTGAAATGACAGTGATCTCTAACCTTTTCTGCACTAGATAAAATTGGTTTTTCACAAATGTGACAAATTACTGAAGTGTCATACGTATATCTATCGTGTGAAGACATTGTTATAGGTACAACATTTGAAAATATTTCCTACAGTTCAAAAGCAATATCTTTCAGTTGTTTCACAAACCAGATTTGACAATCTTGACCAGTATAAGAAGAAAATTTAGACAATGAGTCATCATAGGAACATTTTAAATAATAAGCGATACTGAATGGTTCATGTTTTTGGTATTTTCTGGTATTGGAAATAGTATTATCAGTATGATTCATCAAAATACTTTCCAAATCTGCATATATTACAAAAGGAACCTCAATTTTATGAGAAAAATTTTTGAAAGATAATATTTTATCGTTCTCTTTTGGAAGAATAATTTTTGTGTTGTTTACATCTTTACATTCATCAGAATGTTTGTTCAGATTCTCTTGACTTATAAAATGATTTAAACATCTTCCACAAAAGTATTTTTTATTCTTTACATTTCCCACCTGTTTATGTAACAATCGAGATAAATCTTTTATATAGGTAAAATGGTAAATTGTATTTTCCTCATTCATTTCATTACAAATCATAAGTAAATTGATAGTTGAGAGAATTCAGTTTTACTAAGAGTCAAAGGTAAAACTTCCTTCTCATTTTGTATAATAAAAATATTTATTGACAAATTATTCAACGATTCAAATTTTGAAATATCTCTCAAAGAAATTGGAAAATTGATACCCTCATATTTTAAAACTGTACTAAAATGAGGGTAAGAAGAAACTCTATTCATATTTTTGTAGCTGGAAAAAGTGCTGCTACAACTGACCATAGGAAACAATAAATATCATTATTTTCAATATTAATAACACTTTTAGTAATTTTCACAAATTTGGGCAATTTCAAGTAAGTACCGAACCCAACAGTTATTGGATTATAACAATTTATGTTAACTTTCAAGTACCAAATCTCCAATAGGGCATAACCACTGTCCCTTTCTTGAAATTCTTCAAGTTTTGTTAAAAGTTTATCACTCACAAACTCTTTATACCAATCTTTCAATTTTGTACTTGATTCGATAACATTATTTTTAGTGGTGAAATGTTTAATCGATGTTTCACCAGATTGCGGCTTGATAAATAATCCAACAAAAGTTGTATTCACTTTCAAAAGAGAATTTTGAACTTCCTTCTTAATCCTATTTGCAAATATACGAAATGCTTGTTTGAAAAAAACATGAGGTTCCTTTATTTTCAAATTTATTATAGCCCCCGTTTTTATACGATTTTTGAAACAAGATTCAATATCTTCCCAAATCAATTTCCGATTAGCATTAATTTTGTTTAATTTCAATTTAAATTGTTGTAAGTAATATTTCAAAATAGTCAAATTAGATTCAACAACTGCAGAATTATTTATACAATCTAATCTATTCCTTAGAGCTCTTTTCAATTTGAAAATATTCCTTTTTAAAAAACCAATTTGATTTAAATATTCATCTTTTGTCTTAATTAATCTACTCACCATTTCAATTGAAACAACCATGTCGATCGAAACACCATCAAGTGTATGGGAATTCGTTCCATTGTTTGTTCTGGCCATAATAAGAACTTACTTTAACTTGAACTTGATGCTTCTACCGAACTCGAACTGTGATCGTTGTTCACATGCCACAGCTATTTAAACATATCCAGATTGACGTCAATCTAAATTTTTATGTAAAATGTGCTGATATGCAAAACTATTCCGCAAACAACATATGTGATTGCATCATAAATAAAAATGTACACGTGCATACATGCAATTGATACATGTTGTTGTTACACAAGTTAGAGATAAATGCATCCTATTCGATAAATGTGTGCAACGTGTTGTTGTTATTGCATCATCCTTTACGTCTTACGTGAATTATAAATAAATGCATTGGAAAAGTACACGGATCTAATGTGTGTAGTACCGGTTCGCTGATTCAGAATTGTTAATAGAAAAATGTATGCATTGACGTAGTTTGTTTTGATCCACATATTGTATAAAATGAGAGGGAACTTCAATATTCTACATCAGTTCACAATGGCAAATGTTCCATGCTCGATAGTTGTGTTCAGTGAAGATCCTGTGAATTTCCCCATATCTTGGGTGAACGTAGTGTTGAAACATTCGTTCCAGTAAGTACTTTTTCATTTATTGATTTTTTTTTAATTTCTTATAACAAATGTTATATATTTCACCAAGTCTTAATCAATATATATTCTGATCAAATGTGCAGACATGTTATGAATTTGTTAATTTCAATAGATTATTTTTTTTTTAGTACTTGGAACTATTGGAAAATAATTCCTTCAAGTAAAAAGAAAAAAGAAAAAAAATGTTTGATATGATTATTTACTTACAATTTATAATTATTATAAATTCATAACAACTGTATACGCAGACTATGGTTTTGTTGCTTTCTTGAGTTTCAATACATGTTTTTGTTTCTTCAGATATGGTGTCAAATCTATCGACGTAAAGAGCGACAGAGTACACCTAAATTTAACGTACTGTCCGAGGGCGGCGACTTTAAAAAGAAAATTGGGGAACCTACCTCTGAGATACATCCGCACAAAACTGGACAACGAAGCAGAATTTAAGATTATGCAGAAGATTGTCCAAACATATGGCGTTAACATGATTGGCGATGAAGACGAAGTGGAGGCTTCAACATCGTCCACGTCAACATCATCATCGCCATCAAAAAAGCTATTTAATGGAAAGAGGATGATTCTACCTCCTCTCACTATCGAAAATAATGAAGAAGAAGAGGAGGAAGAAGTGTAATTATTATCATTTTCTTTTTCTGTTTTAAAATTAAAAATTAATAGTATTATTATTATTAGATTAAATAAAACTCATAAATTACATAATATAATTTTATTATTCCTTTCTATAAACATTCAACATTAAAAGTTAAATTTCACAAGCCACTCATATAAATAAAATACATTTATTTTTGCACACTTGATATTATTCAAATAACTATTAGATTGATAGTGACAATTACAATCAACTTTAGGATTATCAAAATTATTTTTTGTTAATTCTTCCAAGCTAGGACATTTCAAATCGTTCAAGTCTATAATGTTTGATAGAAATCTATTTAATATAGTCTTTTTCTCGGATCCTTTAACAAACACTATCACATCTTTGTTTTTCACAATTTCAACTAGCTTACTACTAAAGTCTTCTAAATAAATGTAGTCGGGTGAGGAGGAGGAGGAGCAGGTGCTGTTGTTGTTGTTGCTGTTGTTGTTGGAATTCCAGTCTAAGCCGTGAAGTCTTTCTTTACACCAACCAATCTGACTTAAAAAGAAAGTCTTGAAAGACACTTTTCCGTGAGTTTTGGACGAATTATGAAATGTTTCAATTCGTATGTAAGGATATTCAAAATTGCGATTTCTTTTATTATAAAGTTGCTGTCTTTATATTGAAATCCCTGAATGTCAATCACAAACATTTTTTATAATATTTTCACTACACTGGTTAAAGGATTGTACTTCACTAAACGATCGTGTATTATTAGACAATAAGCTGATGTTTTATCAGGAATATCTGTATTTGTCTCTAGCTCTAATCTAATGTCCACAGCACCACCTTTCAACGAATCGTTCTGACGACTGCAATCTATCACTGCTAACGGTGTTATTTGTTTAAAATATTCTGGTGATATGCAAGGTTCACTTTGATGTTTATGATAATATGACTGTTGAAACTGCGCAAACATTTGAAATAACAAAGTCCAATGATTAGTATCAAAGTTCAAATTTAGGTTATCATATGGATACACTTCTGAATTTAAGTATAATTTGATATTACTCAAATTACAGTGATCAAAGTAGCTGGCATTTCTTGTTTTATCATTTTTTCTATTTGTTTGAAATCCGAATATAACAAAACGTGGTTTTTCCAGTTGAGATGTAGTCTTAATTGCCCATGTATGATTTTTTGTTTTTTGTAAAAGAGGATATTCTTGCAGTTCCCACGATCTAAAAGCAATATCGAGGTCTCTGTTGTTATCGATATATTTCAATAATTGTAATTTTTGAGCGTCTGCAACTGATACATGCGGCATTTTCCATAAAATTTTCTGCAACTTAACTTTAGGTTTATCTGTTGCAACTATCGTATGTATTGAGTTCAAGTCAGAGTTACTCCGTATCAATACCAATTCTTGACGTATATTCACAATAATTCTATTGAAATCCTCTGCAAATCCCATAATACTTTTCAATGGTATACACACACTGAAATTACCCTTGTCATCAGCAATTTTGAGGGGTTGATCTCCAATCTCCCAACATGCATTTTTCAATCGTTTATTATCATTGTCTGTGTATGAAACATACCCCTTCATCAAAGATGTAATTCCAGGATTTTTAACTCTGTCTATAATAGTACCACCAAGTTCAAATCGTATTTCTTCAAATAGAAAAAGTATTCCATTGTTGACGAAAGTCACGGTTGGTAAAGGCTTACCAGCTTCATCTGTTAGTGTTCCTTCAAGATATAAGTAACTCTGTGAAGGTAGCGTGTATATGTCTTGTGTTTGAATTGGTATTCTTATTTCATCGTTATTATTCAATGTTGTAGCTGCATACGGTTGATGAGTATGGTACTCTGAATTTATTATTGAATTATCAGAATAGACTGATTCGTTAATTTTCAAAATATTACTATTCATATTTTTTTTTCACTATATTTACACGAACAACGTAAATATATTATAAATTTTTCTATGCCAATTCTAATATTCAATTTCAGATTACACCAAAATTTTTGGATTTTATCACCGATGTTGACTGTGTAGAATAAAACCTAAGTCACGTAAAATTTTTCTACTCTCGGGTGTTAACGCTTTAAGTTTTCTTTTAGAACTGAATTTGTTGCATTCCGTTTTGGGTTTTATATCTCTCCAAATATCAGTTGCAAAATTTGAATCGATGTTATATCTAAAAACCATTTCTTTCTCTCTCTCACTTAATTTCTTTTAGATGCAGTCTGACCGTTATCACTTCACCTTTAAAATTGACCAAATTTCCATCTTGATCGACAATTTTAAGCACAATCTCATTAATATCACGTGTGTTGATTGGTAAATAGATAACATTCGAAGGATTTTGTACAATCTTATAACCAGGCGACACGTTAGGATAGAACATATATAACATGTGGACAGGTTTACCATTATTATATGAATTTGTAACTAAATTACATTCTACACCAATCGCATTCACTTTAAAAATATTGATGGGATAATCCGATATATGTCTGATGTTTCTCTTCAATTTTCTCTTCTTAAATCCTAATAATTTACCAATACTATTAGGCAAGGTAAAATCTATGTCCTTGTTGCACTTTAGTTCACATTTCAAAGTGTTCACGTTAGCTTTAAGATCTACAAAAGTTTTTTCTTTAACTTCTTTTTCCACATTAATCAAATGATGATTGATATATATTCTAATGTTTTCAATTTCATAAGAACCTTCTGGTATTTCTAGGAAAACTTTCTCATTCAAATGGAATTTATTGTTACTTTTATCAACATTTGGTATTGAATTATAAGTCACAAAGTCAATTAATCCTAAAACATAATTAGAATTATCATTTAGCCGAACAGAAGGATATATGTTTGAAGAAATAACCGATTTTCGGTCTGATAATGTAAATGTGTAGGACATGTTCATCTACAAGATGATGGAACTTGAATAAAACTAATTATATAAATAGTTGCTATTTATTATTCAAAAACTGTAAACACAAATGACCACAGTTATAGCTATTATACATTTGATAACGATCGTGATTGTATAAAATATTACAACGACCTCTTGAATTGAAATATTTGATAGCTTCCAATGGAGGTTTTAAATTTCCATAACTATCGAAATAATAGACGTTATTCACACATTTTTTGTAACAACACCAATGTGTACCTGGTCCATTGATACCATCCATATTTATTACACCAGCTTCATTAATGTGTATTGTTTTTGGAAATCTATCTCGCATAAAAACTCCTCTAAAATTGGAAATTTTCAATTGTTTTACATAGTTTAGTATATCGATATTTGTCAAAGGTCGTCTAGGTAATGTTATCGATAGTTTTTTGAGGGGTGCTGCTGCTGCTGTTGTGGTGCTAAAAAAAGTCCCAATCCAGTCTTGTAAGGTTTCATGTACACACCTCTACCCAATGCAATAGATTCCATTGTTTTGTTGTGTCGTTGCGATTCTTCCAATTGTTGTTTTGCACTTTTAGCGTTTGACACGGCTTTTGCAATAGTAGCGGCTCCACCACTCAAAGCACCCAGAGCACTCAAACCAGCGAATAACGGTATCAAAGGTAAAAATCCTCCTGTTTTCGGAATCTTAATTATTCTCGATTTAGGTAATGCTATTTTCTGATTGGGCTTATTGGGAGCTTTCAACGCTAATGCAATTGCACTTTTCAAATCTCTTGGTTTATGATGAAGCATATATTTTTTTATACGATTCGTTAGAGTAATAAACGAAATCTTTCTTTTACTTTGTTTTTTATTGCTTTTTCTTCTAGGAGCCATTTTTCTAAATGTTGTTGTTGTTGTTGTTGTTGTTGTTCTGGCAAAAATTATTTTACGTATGAAGTGAAAATGAAAAATCAATTATATTTAAAACAATTTTACTTTTTTATTTGATTCAAATTCGTTGTCATTATCTTGTAGTTTACGTTTCCTATTAGCTATCATGTCATCATAATCCATTATGTCACTTTCTTCCAATTTAGGTTGTTTTGAATTGAAATTATCATCAATGTTATTGTTGTTGTTGTTGTTGCTGAGGTGTTTCCTTTTTAGTAACGGAATTTTCCTTATCACTTTTGTATTGGAATCTGGTTTAATAATTTTAAACGGTACATCATTATCATCATTATAATCTTCATCATCATCATCATCATTATTATCATCAGAGTTCACCTTTCGTTTTTTCAACTTAGGAGTCCATTTTTTTGGTATAATATCATTCACAAGAGATTTACGAATCAATTTTTTTGGAATAATATTGTTTGCTTTTATTTTCTTTGTTAAAATTGGTTTGGAATTTTTCAATATTTTCAAACACAACTCAAGATTTTTCAAATTGTTTTCCAACGCATTTTTAGACTTTCTTATCAAACCACTACATCTACTCAATATTTTAGAACAATTTTTGGTGGGTTCATCATCATCATCATAACCCATTCCAAGTTTAACTTTTGTTTTCATTATACCTGCTACACCTAATGAGTTTAACTTTTCACCGAGAGATGCACTACCAGAATGAAAATTTTTCATCGCTCTTTTAGCTAATGTAGTGTCTGCTTCGTGACGCTGACTTAAATTTTTTCCTTGTGAATATGCAATATCATGTTCCATACATGCTCTATCTAAATTGTTAATAGGTTTATCACCACGATCTAACCTTTTTTGAAGTTTTGTTCCAGGACCACAAAAATTATAACCAGGTAAATGTAATTCAAATGGTAAACTGTTGATCATATTATTAACGAATCCATTTCCAACGTAATACTTCATTTTCAGTTGTCTACTGTCAAAAATGTTTAGATAAACTATTTAAATATCCCAGTACCGGAGGTTTATATATTAGTTTCATGTTGAACGTCATCATGAAAATTACTAAACAAAAAATCACACTACCTGTTAATAATCATGATATAGAAACAAAGAAGAATCATAAACATGGTATATTATTACCTTCAACGATAAGGGCTATCATTGTAGGTCCTTCAAACTGTGGTAAGACAAATGTAATGATCAGTCTGATTGAACATGAGAATGGATTAAAATTTGAAAACGTATATTTATATTCAAAGTCTCTATATCAACCGAAATATAAATATTTAGAGAAACTATTGAAACCAATAAAAGGTATTGGATATTATGGTTTTAGTAATAGTGAAAATATATTGGAACCTTCAGCGGCTAAGAAAAATTCGATATTTTTATTTGACGATGTGTCCTGTGCCAACCAGAAGGTGATAAGAGAATATTTTAGTATGGGAAGACATAATCACATCGATTGTTTTTACTTATGTCAAACTTATGCAAAAATACCTAAGCATTTAATAAGAGATAATGCCAATTTATTTGTTCTCTTTAAACAAGACGATCTTAATTTGAAACACATATATAATGATCATGTGGGGACTGATATGACTTTTGGAGAATTCAAAAATATATGTTCATACTGCTGGAAGGAACCATACGAATTTTTATGTATTGTTAAAGATGATGCTATTGATAAAGGAAGATATAGAAAGTGTTTTGATAATTTCATACATCTATAAACTATTTTTGTAAAAGAAAAAACTAATGAGAAAATATCTAATAGATGTTTGAAGCTGTTCAATACCTGTTTGAAGCTGTTTAATAGCTGTTTTAAGCTGTTCAAAAGCTGTTCTTAAGCTGTTCAATAACTGTTGGAAACTGTTTAATTTTTCGTTAATTTGATATATATCAATCTACTTTATTCAAACATACTTAGTTGGAAATATTATATCGTAGAGTGAAGAACATCATCGTTAATATGAATATTACGCAACGACATTTAAAACAAAAACTAATAAAGAAGCGTAAAGAGATAAAAAATAAATTGGATGTATTGAAACATGGTGAAATTCTCAGGGAAAAAATTTTTTCACCGATAACTAAACATTTGAAAAATATAGAAAATAAATTAGATAAGAAAACTGGTGATATTTATACAGATTTTAGTGGTGGTGAAGAAAGTGAATATTTTTCACCAAAAAATGAACAGTCTGATGATTATCTTAATGTTCCTATTAAAAATATTGATTCAGATGTAAATAATTTACATACTCCTAGTACATCAAAGCGAATATTTTCTTCAACACCAAAACTTGATTCTAAACGACTACCAACAGACAGATTCAAACAATCAATAATTAAAGAATTAGAAGAAGATGATGATGATGATTACAATGATAAAGTAAATATTAATAGAACTAGAAATGATGATATAGCCGAAAAATCATTTATTGACTATTTAGAACAATACGAACCATTACCACGAGAATATATAAGGGAAATGATAACGGGTGACTTGAGGGATTTTGATCAAAAGTATGGAATCCGTCACAATCCTATGACAGAGAAATTTTCAATTGGGAATTCAAGTTTAAAAATAAATGGTACAGACATAGTAGTAAAAGGCAAAACATATACTGGTACTAGAGGATTATACGAATTACTTTTTAAAAAACAACCAAAATATTATACATTAAATGATAAAAAGGCGTATAATGAAATTCTAACAAAAACAGCTGCAAAACATAGGTATTATCAAACGAATAAACAAATTGATGGATGTAGATCACAGAAATATAGGAAAATAATTGCACCAATGTCAGGACGTGGTTTATTGATGGAAGTAAACAATAAATCTATAGATTACGTATTTTGGGATGACCCAAATGAACTTATAAAACGTTTACAATTATTAATCGCTTCACAAAACGCCGGCCACACTGGTCATACAAACGAAATCAATTCCATCGTGGAAGAATTACGAGAAGCAGAAATCATTGAATAAAACAATCATGTCTAAATTTATCACAGAAGCAAAAAGACAAGTTGTCGAAGAAATACATAAACCTGCTAGAATTAATATGAAAAGACGTAGAGTTATTTTGAAATCGTTAAATGACTTATATCAGGCAGATCTTGTTGAAATGATTCCATACTCTAAAGAAAATAAGGATTACAAATATATATTAGTTGTAATTAATTGTTTTTCCAAATATGTTTGGGCATTTCCCATTAAAAACAAGTCTGGTGCTGAGGTATCAAATAACATGGAAAAAGTTTTGAAAATAAAACCACCAAATAATCTACAAACGGATATGGGTAAAGAATTTTTCAACAAGGAATTCAAACAATTGATGAAAAAATATAAAGTAAATCATTATAATGTATTTAGCGAGAAAAAAGCATCTATAGTTGAAAGAGTTAATAGAACATTGAAGAATATTATGTGGAAAGAATTTAGTTTACAAGGTAACTACAAATGGTTGGATTTACTACAAAAAGTTGTCATGAAATATAATAATACCAAACACCGTACCATAAAGATGAAACCAATTGATGTTACTAAAAAACATGAAAAACAACTTTTAAACACAGTTTATAGTCATATTAAATTAGCTCCAACAAATTTGAAATTTACATTAGGAGATCATGTGCGTATTTCAAAATTTCGAGGAGTATTTGATAAAAAATACACCCCTAACTGGTCAACGGAAATATTTTCAATAAGAAAAATTCAACTCACAAATCCAGTTACATATTTATTAAAAGACTCAAGAAATGAAAATATTCTTGGAGGATTCTATGAACAGCAACTACACAAAGTTAAATATCCAGATGTATATTTGGTGGAGAAAATTTTAAAAAGGAAAAATAAAAAGGTATACGTCAAATGGTTAGGATTCGATAATACTCATAACAGCTGGATAAACTCTGACAATGTAGTTTAATGTGAAATAAATTATTATTATTATTTGAATGTTTTTATTATAAACTTCCATGCAATATCCTAATTATAACATCTCATATCATATTTGCTTGATCTTTGTGACCTCGTCAGAGATAATCATAACAACAACATATTTGTTTCACCTTTGTGAACCCTCATTGACGTCAACAGCAGAGATAAGAAACCTGCAAGTCTTGACAAGAAAATTAAAATTCATAATATTTGTTTCACCTTTTGTGACCTCTACTAACATCAACACAGATAAGAAAATAGCAAGTCTTGACAAGAAAATTAAAATTAATAATATTGTAATATTTGTTTCACCTTTTGTGACCTCTACTAACATCAACACACAGATAAGGAAATAACAAGTCTCAACAAAATAAAAAATTACTATTTGCAAACTAGTTGCGAGAAATATAAAAAAATCACCTTGAAATTATTATGGGCGAGGCTAGGCTCACCTGTACCTACTATCAAGGTGACATTAATTAGACCCACGTGAGGCGGGCACACCCTCTGGTCATTGACGACCACTTCTTCAGCAAAGGAGCCTCTGGTCATTGACGACAACTTCTTCAGCAAAGGAGCCTCTGGTCATTGACGACAAAACACAAGAAGTTGGGGTTGGTGGACACAGGCGGATGGACATGCCATCGAAGTGTCACAGTATCCCGCTTGATATACTACTAATAATGGTTCTTAACAATTATTTATTATCATTCATTTATAATTTGAAACTACTCTGTTTGCAATTCATTTTTTGAGTGATCTATTTATAAATTATACAATATCTATGAAAATTTTATGAAATTTTCAAGTAGATTTTTTGAGGAATGTATATAAATACATATTTTCTCAGAAGAGACAACGTAAATCTTGAAGAATTCATTTCTATAATAACTTTTGTTGTGAGCACCAGCTCTCTGAAATTTTGTTTCAATATTTATTCCACTCTAATCTAACTATTTTCCAAATTTGGTGCAATTCTCTCTGAAAAAAAATCCCTGGTGAATACCTTAAATGGAGGATATTTTCTGAAGATAATAGTTTTTTATATAGTCCAACAGATAGCTTAATAATTTCATACATAGGTCAAACATTACTAAGCAATGTACCTATTTATTCTATGTTTTGTGGTGTGGAACCTTCCGTCGAACAATGCAACAAATGTGGCAATTTCTACAGGTAAAATAAGATCTACACGTTGCAGAGGAAAACACGATCATGAGATATGCAAATTTCAAAATCTGGAGTGCGTACATTGTGTTTAAATCAAACAACTTCGAAACTTGCCGTATTTGAAAAGAAAATTGAAATTAGTTACACCGAAGTATTGAAATCGCAAAACGCTCCATCTGGTAATGTAATTGATTTTCCAACCTTCGAAACCAAGAAACGTTACTTTCAAACCACGATAACATAATTTACGAGAATTAGAGATAGCAAAATAATGAGATTACAAGAACATACAACCCAAAAAGCATCTGTATCAATCCCAAGACTAACATTGGTTCTCATATAGTCACATATCGATAGAAAATATAATAAAACTAATTATATGCGAAATCCTAAAATTTGTAAAAAGTTTCACTGGTTCATCGAAAATAAACAATAGTAAACAATCAATGAATAATATTAAATTGAAACTTAATTTTATATTTGCTAATGGATAATTCAATGGAATGGAAGATCTGTTGGAAGTTATAAGGGCAATTTAGAAAATTATTTAGACATCAACAAAGTTGACATCGCCTTCTTGTCAGAAACTTGGTTTGAACGAAACCAATCTATTGAATTTCAATCGTATAATTTATTCCGTATAAACAGAAATGACGGGAAGGGCGGAGTAGCAATTCTAGTCAAAAATCATTATAAATTTCAACTCAAACAAATAATGAACCAAAACGCTCTGCTACACTGTATTTTCATCAAAATAACTCTGAATAATGAAAAGGAAAAACTTGAAGTGAACTTATGCTCAATTTAAATCAAACTTAATTCAAATATCCACACTAGACAGGATATTTTTTTTTACTAAAGTTCAACACCTGTGCATAATAGTTGGGGACTTTGATCCACAGGTCTAACCGCAAATGTAATAATACGGCATTGAATAATTTTCATAGCTATTTAACACAACCAAATGATAGCTGTCCAACTACTATAAAAAACGGAAAAACAGAAGAATAGCACTCTCAGTATATCGAGGAAATCCCAGCTTGGAAAACTTCTATCACATAAAGCAGCAGCCAAGTTGTAAAACATTCATAAGAAATAACTCATGAAAAGAATTCTGTGACTCTATAAATCACAAAAGCCCAATGAAAATCATTTGGCATTTGGACTTCCAAGATAAGATAAGTCATTGAACAGAAACCTTTTTCGAAAAGATAACACCGTCTCCAATAGCAGAAGAACTCAAAATCAAGAATTTTTGTGTAAATAATGGATACTTTTCCCTCTGACACTTTTCATTTCTTGAGATTTCCAGAATCATGAAGTACAATATCAATACAGCGCCCGGAAAAGACGATATTCAGAACTATGAGATGAATCGTCAAGAGGTTATAAAGTGCAATAATAAAAGTAATTTGAGTACTAGAACGCATGTCCGAAAATGCCCCCCTAAGTTGCTATGAAGCTTCAAGACAGTTATTTGAAAAATGTGTTTGATCGACAGCGTGTTTCCAATTAAATGATGCATTTCATATCGCGCCATATATGAGGTATCTTTGCCAAGACAGATAACGAAATTCAACAGTAGTTTAGTGCTTTGATCGTGAATTGTGCAAGTTTTGTATAAAGTTCGCAAAGTATTCTGTCCGAATGGAAAACTACACTAAATGACTGCCAGATTCGAATCCAGCATATGGAGCGACACAGGATCTGCTGCACGGCTATTTCAAGAAGGCTATCCCGCAAGGCAACATCCTGGGCACAAACAGTTTATTGCTATTCACCGATGACTCAACATGACTGGAACATCAAAAAATAACATGCTTGATAGTGGTGTAGAAAAAACAGTAAGAACGGTCCATTTTGAGGAAGAAGTCCTTCTTCGAGTTGCAGATGAACTTTCGATTAGCACGCATCAAGTTGCACAAGTTATGGGTGCAACACCAGCTTCGTTTGGCGGGTATTAGATAAGAAATAACGTTATCCACAGGATTTCCAAGAAGTACAAGGTTTGGCTCCAGCCGATTATTAGACAAAATTTTAGTTTTGTCAGTTACTGCTTCATCAAATGGTCGAGCAACCCAATTTTCTGCGTTTTGTTTTATGAACGGACGAGGCTAGTTCCACAAGAGATGGCATATTCAACAATAGGAATAGTCATGTTTGGGCGGAAGAAAATTCACAAGTGACAGTTCCTAGAAAACATCAGCAATATTGGTTTGTTAACGTATGTTCGGTGATGTTGATGATCATTTGATTGTGCCATACCTGCTGTCACATCGTTCAACATGATTTCTCTAGGGCTCTCTCTCATACTCTCGACTTGTTCGAATCTATTAGAGCAGGGTTCTTAGTGCACTTTTCACTGTTGAGCCTAGCGCTCGTTATTTTGGGATTGTGTTGACTCCCTACCCTGGATACCGGGACAGGACACCATTCAATGACAAGAGTCTCTTAGTTGAGTCTAGTAGTCTCACCTTTTTGGATATAAACCAAGTGTTGTATTGTGTGGTGCAACGCATTAGGATATCTTCGCAACTTGACAGACTCAATATCGCAGAGCTGACGTCGCTCCTGGAGATCGAGCAGAGTTTACATGCATAAAATGCGCAGAAACACTCTTCGCAGCTACACACAAAACTCAGAACAACCATGGTCTATTATGCTAACTGTGAAGGAGAGCACACCGCAAATCGCGGTCGCTGTAAAGCCAGGCAAGGGAATGAACCAGCAAAAGAGTTGGAAAAACCAAAACTCAGAACCCAACCGCGCAGACTAGCGAATAATCCGTACAAACGGAATACTACACAAACCTCAGAGCTCAGTAAGGAAACTGGAGGCAACTCTTCTAAGAAAATACAGGTCAAATCCTAAATGATATAACAGGAGCCAATCCTAAAAAAATCCGAACAACCTAAAACGGTGGAACAGAAAAATCCAAAACTAACAGCGAAACCAACGCAACAAAAAAAGAGCAGATAGCTAAGCTGTTAACAAGCCTGATTCTCTCGTACTCGGGAAACAAATGTCATTTCCCAAAAATGCTTCACAGTAGTGTTGCCCAAAATCGGTCTTTGCCTTGCAGTCTTCGTCTTGTTCTTGCATTTTTAAAAGACCAAGACCAAGACCAAGACCGCGTAATTTTAGCAAGATCAAGACCAAGACTGACCGTGCAAGATTTGAGCAAGAACAAGACTAAGCCTGCGAGACTCTTGCGTCTTGCAGTTAGGACCGAGTGTCGTTTCAGGGAGCGGACAGGCTTAATTTATAATATAAGAAATTGACACATAGAGAAGAAACGTAACAAAATAAAAGAAAGTACTAGTACATAAATTTTGAAGAAGAAAATAGGCAGAAAATAGGAAGACGTAAAGTTCAGATATAAATGACTATCAGTGCATTTTCGTTGAAGGGGGAATTTACGCAGTCCGAATAAGTAAATAAAAAATAATATATTAAATATAGTATGAAGATAAATAAAAATATGAAAATAATAAAAACGAAAAATAAACTATATAAAATAAAGCGTAATAAAATTATATGTAGTATGTAACCAAGAAAATGTTTATTTTCTTAATATTTCAAGAGTTACAGACAGAAAAAGAGATCTTACAAACTAATTTGAAATCTAACTTATAATAATAAGGTAGGAGGTAGGTATAAGAGCGAAAAGCAGGACGCTACAATGTCATGCGTCTGTACGCCGCATGCGGCATCCTTTGATTTGCGGCGGCAACCTTTAATGAGAGACCAAGACCTGGTGTATTGGCGCAAGACCAAGACCAAGACTGGCTAAGTCTCGTCTTGTTCTTGCATTTGGGCAACATTACTTCACAGATAATCTCATTCAAGAATGAATATGCAACCTAAACGCGCATCACACGGAAGGGAGAATTACTACTAGAGCAACACCTCGAATGTGAACCCATAAACGTTGCACTAGTCAGCAAAATATTCTCGAAACCGTGACATAAGTTGTCGGTCCCTAATTAAACGGTTTACGGGAAGGATACAAGGAGGAAGAGTAGCGATCCTAGTGAGAAAGAGCATATAACACAACGCACTCCCAATTCAGGAAGGAATGAATGTGACAATAGGAGCTTCAATTAATACGGAATTGGGCCAGTTGACAATCGACTCCGCGTACAGTTCTCTCAAAAAGAAACTTGATGAAACCGGATTAGACGACTTACTAGTGAGAAACGTACCCACAATAATAACGAGTGATCTGAACTGCAAACATACGAGTTGGATGTAGGACGACAAACCCAAAAGGAAAACAGCTGCACAGATATGTCGTGAATCGATGACTGATAATAATAGCCCAAACGGAACCCACAAATCCTATTGAATCTAGCAAAAATGAAACATTATATAGCCTTATCAGATATTGAAAAAGGATGAATTCAACTCGGTTCATAACCCTGTGTACCATACGGTAGGTGATGAAGCTAAAGAAAAGGCCGCCTACTACACCAAACTCACGGATTAAGAGAGAATAGAACCAGCTCATAAACCTAAACGACCAAAGCCTGAAAATACGAAACACGAACGCGCTAGGAAACGCAATAAGACAGATAGACAGAACAATAAAAACGGCCTTCAACGAATCAACAACTATTACAAAGAAATAAATTGAATCGGCACCCGTCCTTGATAGCATGAAAAACCTTATCTATCAGAAATACCAGGGCAAGACATGCATTTCATAGCACAAAATCACCTCACGATGAAGCGGAATTGAATAGGGTGAACACATAAGTGCCGTATGCCCTATCAGACTACATGAACATAATATTTAACGCAAAAATGGAAACACACAACGCCCTGGGCATTCGCGAAGGAGCTATGAGGAACTAGCATCGCGATTCCCGTACTCAAATTAGGAAATGGCAATGCAGCAGTGACAGATCTCGAGGAAGCAGAAGTTTTTGCTGCGACGCTAGATGTCCACTTCACTTCGGCTCAAAGTAAACTACCGCGACACAATCAGAAAATAGGAAATGAAGTGAAGTTTATGCTGATTATAGAAGAGGGGTATCGATTCGCTGAAGTAACAAAAGAGGAAAACAAAGAAATCATGAAAAAACGAAAAGATTCGTAAGCCCCGGCAGCGATAAGACTACAAATAAGATATTGAAAATATACCGGAAAATGTTAAAAATTGCAATAGGCGTTCTCAAACATTGTCACTATCCAAAGAACTGGATAATAGGGGAAACAGTAATCTATTTATTTACTTATTCATTTAATCTTACACTGATCAACAGGGATAAACCCAATTAAAGATCAGGACAATACATAAGAAAATATGTATATATTAACAATTGTTATCTAAATTAAATCTGAATAACCTGAATTATACTCTAGTCTGAGAGGAGACAAAACCAAAAAGAAAAATAGCGGAAAATATTTGAAACAGCAATGTACAAAGAGAAAAAGCAAGAAAGAGGTGAAAAGTATGAATATCGCTTCATCGCAGTAGGCGAGCAATCTGTTTTAGGCTAGAATTGAAATAATCATATTTAGTACGAGAGTCATCGGTGTTATAGGCATGGCATATGCAAAATAATGGAGATGATTCAAGTGAGTTTGGAGGTAGAAAGTATTTACAGACCGTGAGTTCAGCCAAGCAACTAAGGAGTTGACTCTTTCCAGTAGTATGGGCCAGTCAATTAGGTTATTGAGCAACTTGTACAGACTGGGCTGAAGTACATAATTATTTCTGCGAGAAAGGGATGACATACTGAATCTATCTAATAGGAAAGAATTAGGAATGCCCCTGATAGGATAAAAACCGTCTATCCTGAAGGACAGCTACTTCAAAAAGCGGTGCTGAACAGATTCTATAGCATCTCCATGAACAACATAATCTGGGAACCAAATCACTGATACATACTCAAGCCGCGATCACACAAATGTTACGAACAACAATTTGAACGTGTCTATGTCTGAAAAATCACGACAGCTTCGCACAATAAACCTAAGTAGTCTGTTAGCAGCCTTCATCACAAACTCCAGATGAGAAATGAAGGATAGTTTGGGATTGTAAATTACGCCGAGGTCTTTATAGGGGTCTCTTGAGGATAGTACCGTCTACGTTGTAATCAAATGTAGTCAAGTTGGTTTTATTTGTGTAAGACATAACGCAGCACTTGTTGACATTGAGAGACAGCTTGTTTGCTGAACACCATACATCCATCATCAAGACTTCTCTGAAGTAGATAACAATCAAATGTGGATTTGATGACACAGAACCTTTTAAAACCATCGGCATATAAAAGACTAAGTACACTTAGACCTATTGAAATATCATTGACAAAGATGTTAGAAAATATTGGTCCCAAAATTGGTCCTTGGGGGATTCCTGAAGAAGCGAGATATTCCCCCCATCTCTGGCCATTCACCACGACAAATTGCCGCCTATCACTAAGATATGAGGCGATGAAAGATAAGAGTTCCACAGAGAAACCAATACCATCAAGTTTTCCTAGCAGAGGTCTGTGGTCAAGCCTGTCGAAGGCCTTGGATAGATCGGTATATATGACATCGACTTGGGAGCCGCAATCTATATTTTCAGCGATGTATCGTGTGACAGATGCCAGGTTGGTGGATGTGGAATGACCTCTTACAAAACTGTGTTGTAATTATATTAAGAAGGCGTGAATGAACTTTGAAATATACTCTATCGAAGATAGAAAATCTCCAAGGTCTTAGGAAAATTTGGACACATGCTCATAGGTGTATAATTATGCCCATCTGTTGTATCACCACCTTTGAAGATCGGACAGACTTTCGTCTGCTTCTATACTAATGGGAAAGTACAGGACGTAAGACACTTATTGAATAGGTGAGTGAGGGGTACTGAAAAAATGGTTGCGCAGTCTCTGAGTAGAAACGCCGGAATCATATCACATCACAAACCGACAAAACTTATTGAGATAAACGCGAAAAATATACCTTGTTTGAAAGAATTGAAATACTTGGGAGTAACGATAGATAGGGAGCTAACTTACATGCCCCAACTACAGAATATAAACAAAATTAGATGAAGAGGCACCTAATGCGCTACTAAATAGGAAAACAAACCAAGTACCAAAAGTAAATCAAGGATCTATACATCTGTGATAATATCGACAATAATATACTCCGCCGAAATAGGTGACAAATACATACCAAAAAATAGAAACGCATCGAAACCACACAATTGGAGGCACAGCGGTTTATGACCCGCTGTTGGAGCCAAAGTGCAAGAACACAAGAACGGTCCTTGTACTTGATGCGCAAAATAGGCTATAAAGAAGAAACAAACCACAATACGCAGAATAGCTTTCAATAAAAACGCTAAACACTAAACGAATGTAAGAATCTACAGGCCGAAACTTTTCGCAAATGTCCCGATAAACGTTTGACAGTAAATCCGGTGGCAATATGGTGATGCGTTGTTTCAAAGAATCTTCTACTATTGCACTGAATAACCTGTGAACGATTGATCACACATTTTTGATTCATTCTGTATGATATTCTATAGCAATTACTACCAGAAATTAGACAAATTTTGATATCAAGATTCAATGATATATCAAAACACAGGCGTACTCTCCTCGAAACGGAAAGAGTAAATTATAATACCAATTCTGAATACACAAAAAGATAACTACCGACCAATAGCACTAAGTTCGTGCATCCTGAATCATTTTGAACGGCTGTATAAAACCAGAATAGAATGGTAAGATAATAAACTACCCAAATCGAAAACCGGGAATAGAAAATCTTCGTCTACCCATTATAGCCTTACAAAGCTCACGTCAAGTATCTTTATAAAATATCCACAGATTGAACATTTTAACTGCATTGTCAATTTCAGAGGAGCTCATGATAATGTCAACCCTAATATTATATTTGACCTGATGATTGATATTGGAATCCCAAATAATAGGTATTCTTTAATACGAAATTTATATATGAATAACAAACAAAATACTATAACCAAGAAACACAAGTACCTCAGGCATTGATTGAAAGAGTTACACTTTCGATGAAGGGCAGAACACTATCGCCTTACTCTACATTATTTATACAATATAACTAGAATCTTTGAGCCACGGTTTATTGGAATCATCTTCAGAATAGATCTTTTACAATAAGGGCGATGGAATTTTCTTAGTTTTTGTTTCTAGTATTATACTTATGAACTTACATTCTAGTTTGTGAATATTGTTCAAACATTCCTGTATAAGTCCCATCGCAATCTAAACAATTCAATTCACATACTGTGAGGGTTTGTTCATCTTTAGGTATTAAGATTTTAGATTTGAAGATTATTCACTAACACAGTTAGTAGGTTTATGCGCAACATTTATATCATACTTTTGAACATTTCTTAATTTTCTTTGAGGTCTCCGGAATGTGTGGTAATGTTATAAATTTATCTATATTACCGTCGATATTATTTATACATGGCGTACCATTATAAATTTTGTTTATTCTTTCTTCGATGATGAGATTGATGAATGTTTTCGGGTACCTACTCATATATTTTCAGTGAACGAACAATTTTCATATTTTTGGAAAGGTTGTCTGGATGTGACAATTTAACAGCGTTATCTGTAGGGTTGTTTATAACTCATCCTTTATAACTTGTTGTGGCTACTGAATTAAAGTGAAGATATCGTGCAGGCCAAACTTCTTTAGTAAACCACGATGTTCCTATTTTTCTATCTGAATCATCTCCAATGTTCATATATAGGAAATTAATATCTTTGTTCACTTCTATTTCACAAGTAAATTGAATTTTACAGTGGAAATTTTAAAATTTATTAATCAAGTACTGAATTTTATAATTGGGAACACACACTAGGGAATTATTCACTATCCGTTTAAAGAATACGGGTTGAAAATCTAATGACGGTTTTATTACATTTATCCGCGGTCAAAACCAATATTTGAGGGTTAGCATCTAAGAACTCTTTCGCCTTTTCTGTATGATAGTTAAAAGGCTGTTTGCTAGGCCTATTCCTGCTCACTGCTCATTCTTCTTAATCGTCAAGATGTTAAGAATTTTTTTTCTGATTTAATCTTTTTCTTCTAAATTTTTAGTTCTAGTTCCGCATTCGAAACTAAATTCTATAGTCGATAGGTAATTTTTTATTATCACGCAATGCAAATTCCGGACTCAAGCTTAACGTATGCTGCACCTCGTATCTGTTAAGTTTTTTGCCCATTGCTTATCGATTTTTTGTTTTTCCTAATTACGCACTCCTTTGAACTATTTTTCATTTTTTGATTGAATGACTTTGATTCTGTTGAAATTTTTTGAAAATTATGCTGCTGGCTTTGAAAATAATGGGTCTGTGAATCATAGAACAGACGTTCAATCATTAAGTCATATTTAGACTAATTTGATTAATCAAAATCCTTGCGAATTTTTACATCCATCTTTATAATGTTGAAAGTTTATTTTAGGTAGAATCATTATCATCATCATATTCATATACTTGATACATTAATAGGTTACAATTTCGATTAATCGTGTTTCTGTTCGTTTCGGCAACGTGGTAATTTTTGATTGAGATTGTTACGATAAGGACGCTTTGTGGTTGATACAATGAGTTGTAAGACATCCCGTTTTAGACATTGATACGTCTTCTGATGATGGTTGAGATGGAAACGTACGTAAAGACGAAAATAATAAGCATATGTGTTATTGTGACATATTTTCCGAGATTTATATATAATAAGTGATGTATGACGTATGCATTTTTTACTGCTCACAAATACGTCAACGTCAGTTCGAATAATATTCAGAGAAATTCAAATTTGATTAATAACTGGCTGTTGACTACATACTTGATAATATCACCGGAATAGTCCGCAATTTGCACATTCAGCAGGAAAAGATCTATCAGACCACCACGAGTCACTTCAATCAATATTACATGAAGATGAGTTTTGGGGATTATGAATTGACCAGATACTTTCTCGGAAAATCTATATCAATAATATAATTAAAGGATGTGAGAAGGCGATAAATTTTTCAAAATTCGTTCGTCATAACAAATGGCGAGTTGATCCGAATGTAACGTTAGTATTCTATAAAAACCATATCCGCTTAGTACTTGCGTATGGTTCCATTATTTACGGAAATTACAGCATGTCCGATAACATTATCTCCAAACTGACGCATTCAAGTATGACGCAATGGTAGGATTCATAGTTTTTAACTGTCAAACTAAAAATTATATACAAATACGCTCACCAGATCATTTCTCAACTCGTATCTAGTGCTGAGACCTTGAAATATACTCTAATTCTTTTTAATTATATCTGTGCATAGAAGCAGGCTTCAATCCTTAATATCCTTTCACCAAATTTCTAACATATCAATTATACAAATGGGAACTCTTTAAGTTATGGAAGGGTTAAGCTTTCGTCATTCCAACAAATTGAAAAGTTATGAATGCACAAGTGGGAAGAAAACTTACACAGATACAGAAAACAAGACGTACGAAAAGCCCATAAATATCCCATCGATACCTTGATCTTATAATTCATAAAAAATTATCAAGAGACATCATACGCAATATTTCTCTATTGAGATCTGGTCACGCACTCACCACCGTTTATCTTCATAATTTACAAATGAATGACAACTATCTATGCAATTGCTGAGAAGTTAGCAGAGAAACATTCAAGCTCAGAATGTATCAGTACCACTAATCTCAATAAGTTCCTGAACTAGTTAACATCTATCGAAAAACAGTTCAACTTGTTATCCAGCAAAAAGCTCCGAATTTTCACATCTATTTTATCAGCATCGAGTTATATTTGAACTAGAGAAATCACGTTTTTGTATTAGCGACAGATATAGGTTAGTCTTGAGCTTCTATTGTCTCTCCTCCTTCTTCCCTTCCTGAAATACCGTGGCCTACTTGTATGTGTTGGAACGCTATGAAAGGCCCTAAGCGAGGGATTTGTATCCATGCTCAAGAAATCATATTCTTTTCATGGGGATGAAGTAGGATAGTTATTGTGTAGACAGAAAATCATTCGTCATATATTTAATAAAAATTGAGGAGGTGACTAATGGTCGAAAGACGTCTCTGTTATTACAAAGGAAAAAAATTAAGATCTTGTAACATGCTAAACAGATAATAATACAATGGTTGAACAGTTATTCATAATTAACATCTTTATCAGTTTCTCAATGTCGTCAATCCAATCACTCCGTCATATCAAAACCCCTCCTGTTTATAGGTTACCTAGACCTAGGCCATTATATTTGGGACCTTGAATTCTAGTTGTATGCAGCTATTGATCCATTCTGAGGATGGTATTGTGAGGTGAAACAAATATTGATAAATAGTTATTACACTTTCATTTGTATTTTATTCATATTTCATTATTCAATAAATCAAATTGATAACTTGAAACCAAATCCACCCATGTATCGTTGTTCCGAAAAGTATTGAATCTGAGACCATACGCAACTTGGCTAATAAATTTCAAATTATTAAATTTGTCTCTTTTGAATTCAGAATTATTGATAATAAAGATTCTTGACTCTGGTAAGAATTATATATAAATTTTCGGGAAATAGGCCGCATAACACATATGTTTATTATTTCCGTCTTTACGTCCGTTTCGGTCTCACGACCATCATCCGAAGCCGAAACGAACAGAAGCACGAATAATCGAAATTGTAACACATCAATGTTATAAGTATAATATATCAAGAATTCACTGTTTAGCAGTACTCTCAAAAAATACGAACTCATGTCAACAAAGTCTAAGAACGAATACGAACGAGTACATTACGTTAAAGTATCTACTTTCGAATCAGATGTTAAGATTGATGAGGTAATGGAGAAAGGTTTGTCAGGCCTTATTGGAAATATACTTTTGACATTCTACCTAAAATACACTTTTAACATAAAGACGCATGTAGGAATTTGCAAGAGTTTTAATCAATTGAGTTAGTATAAATCTAATTCAATGTCTGAAGATCTGTCCTATGGCTTGAAGATTTTAAGTCGCGTTTTATGTGAATCATCTCCAGAATAGATCTTTTATATTAATTGGTTTCCTCATTCAAAATATTAACATTTTTGTAATCGAATTGATGGTTATATTCGAAGCAGTGTTTAGCAAGGACGGTGGAAAGTTCTTGTTTCTTGTGCCATACATTCTTCATTTGTAAATATTGTTTAAAGATTCGAGTATAAGTCCAATCGCAACCTGAACAATTCAATTTGTATACTATGTGGGTTTGTCCATCTTTAGGTATTAAAGGTTTTAGATTTGAGAAATATTTCCCAACACAGTTAGTAGGTTTATGCGCAACATTTATATCATACTTTTTCAAACATTTCTTGATTTTCTCTGAGGTCTCCGGAACGTATGGTAATGTTATAAAATTGTTTATATTACCTTTTATGTTATTTATACAGGGTGAGTCAGTTTTTTGTAGCCAAACTACAACAGGAGATAGAACAAGTGTTTTTAAGAGGAAAAGTTTTATGAACATATGTCGTAGAAGGCTTCGTTTTCGAGATACAGGATGTTGAAATTGAAAAAACAATTTCGTTTTTTGCGAATATCTCCGGAACCGTTTATCGTACAGAAAACAGCTTTTGTAAGCATTTTTTACTCATAGTAAGCTATGTTTTGTGTGATGAAAATTTCTTTTTTACTCATAATTGGTGAAGATTTTGAAGGGGTAGTGGGTGTTTTTCTCCCCAACTTCTACGCCACTGGAAAAAAAACGGGTTTTGAGACAACCATTAGAACCGCCAATGTTTTCTACACAAAAAAGGTACTCTTGGTCATAAGCTCTAAAGTTGACCGTTTTCGAGAAAAATCAATTTTTATGTTGAAAAACATGGTCAATCCTTTGATTTTGCTACTTGTTCTACTTGTTTGAATAAATTTCGTCTAATTAGTAAGAATTGACCATGTTTTTCAACATAAAAGATGATTTTTCTCGAAAACGATCAACTTTAGAGCTTATGACCAAGATTATCTTTTTTGTGTAGAAAACATTGGTAATTCTAATGGTTGTCTCAAAACCGTTTTTTTTTTCAAGTGGCGTAGAAGTTGGGGAGAAAAACACCCACTACCCCTTCAAAATCTTCACCAATTATGAGTAAAAAAAATGTTTCATCACATCACACAGAACATAGCTTACTATGAGTAGAAAATGCTTACAAAAGCTGTTTTCTGTACGATGAACGGTTCCGGAGATATTCGCAAAAAACGAAATTTTTTTTTCAATTTCAACTCTCGAAAACGAAGCCTTCTACGACATATGTTTATTGAACTTTTCTTCTTAAAAACACTTGTTCTATCTCCTGTTGCAGTTTGGCTACAAAAAACTGACGCACCCTGTATATGACGATCCATTATAGATTTTGTTTATTCCTTGTTTAATGATGGATTGAAAAATGTTTTTGAGTAGCCATTCATTTCCAGTGTATCACGAACAAGTTTTAAATTTTTGGGACTGTCCTCTGGGTGAGACAATTTAACCGAGCGATTTTTGAGGCTGTTGATGAAATTTTCTTCATAATATGTTGGTGCAACGAAATTGAAGCGGAGAAACGTTGAAACCAAACTTCTTTAGTAAACCACAAAGTTTTTATTTTCCCATCTGCATCATGCCTGATGTTCATATCTAGAAAATTTATGTTTTTGTTCACTTCTATTTCACAAGTAAATTGAAGTTTACAGTGGACATTGTTAAATTCATTAATCACTTACTGAATTTTATCATTGGGATCATAAGGCATACAAGGTGAGATAGAAAAAAGTACCGTGCATAGTGTCAGGCGATAGATGACACTAAAATAAGAAAAAAGAGTTCCTATGAACGTAAGTCCTCAACGCCTTCGTTCAAAAGATACAGGGTGTTGAATTGTAATTTTTTGTTTGGTTTTTTTTTAATATTTTTACATAAACATGTGATAATCGGACGAAATTTGGTATACAGGGGTTTTTTATCACGCTGAATTCAAATATGATCTTAGTTTTCTGATTACTGATAGGAGGCGCCACATACAGGGTTCCATCTCCTTTTAATCGGTCCTAACTTTTTTGCCTCACACTGTATGTCAATATCAACTAGAAAAATTTGTTTTCCCATCTTTTATGCTCAAGAAACGTGTACCTTGTCTAAGCCGCTAGAAGCAATAGTTTCCGGTAAAAATGCATCTAAAGCCGACAATGCACAAAAATTATTCAAAAGCGCAAAAGTAACTTATTTGCAAATACTTCAATAATTAAATTTTAATATGTAAAATAATGATCAATCAAAACAAAACATTAAGTCCTTGGAAGATGTTCAAATTGTTGCCCTTGTACTTCAATACATTTTACCATTCGTAAAAGTATTCGGAGTTAGTCGTTAGTCGTGCTACTGTTAACACGTATGTCTATATCGATCCGCAGAAAAGTGTATTTACCAGTGAAATATTGTGACAATATCTCAAAATAATTGCTAACAGGCGTACAACAATCTAAAGATCCGTTGAAATGAAACAAATTTTTTTTTTTTTTTTTTAGAAGATACCTTCACTGTAAAAATGCCGTTAACACGTGAACAGATAAGTGAAGTGAGAGACGCTGCAGACGTGGCTATTAAGCAATTATGTCAAGACAAAGTATTTATAAAAACTTTAGTAGATAGCGTGTCCTCCGGAATCCAAACTTTCTTGTCTGATAAGTTCAAGGAATTCCACTACGAAGTGGATGGGCTAAAAACTGAAATAAAACAAATGAAAGAAACTCATGAAAAGGAGATAAAAAGCCTGCATGAGAAAATCAACACTTCCGATAAAAACAGAGGAAACACCCAAGGGAATTCCCTAGATTGTTTACTAATTATAAATGAGATTCACGAGATAAAACGTCGTGAGAATAATATTCTTATATTCGGTGTTCCCGAAAACACTAGAGATGTTTCTGGATTCATCAAGGAAGCTGTGAATACAATCACGGATAATTCTGATGTAGACATTGTTAAATGTCAGAGATTAGGCCAAGCAAATCCAAACAGAAGCCGCCCAGTCAAGGTATCTTTCCAAAACAACAATCTTGTCCTCAATCTTATTAAAAATAATAAGAAGATGCAGAATGTCGACAAATTTAGAAATGTCTATTTTCGACCTGATCAAACTGTACGGCAAAGGGAGCACTTTTTAAGTTTGAAAGATGAATTGGACCGTCGCATGCAATCAGGTGAAACGGATATATTTATAAAATACAAAAACGGGATTCCTTACATAGGTAAAAAAAACGAGCACTAACCAGCAGTTCTGTTGATCAGAATGATAACCTTGCCATTTACTACCAAAACTGCAATGGGTTAAATACCAAAACAGGGATCATTTATAACAATATACTTTATTCAAATTACAAAATAATTGGACTAACGGAAACATGGATTCGTGAAGGTGTTCACAACAGTGAGCTTTTTCCTGAAAATTTCGCTGTCTATCGTAAAGATAGAAATTATGGTTCCCGTGGAGGTGGAGTTATACTAGCTGTGGACAACATCTACTGTTCCGAACAGTGCGATACAGAGTGCCCTATTGTTACAATAGACTTATTATGTGTGAAAATATTTTTCGAAAAATTTAAACCAACGCTCCTAATGATTGTTTATATACCATCAACCACTACATTAGCCGAATACGATGAGTTCTTTGAATTTGCAGAAAATCTTCCTGATGTCAACAATGCAGTCCTGTTTGGAGACTTCAACATCACAGAAGTACAAGAATTCTACACCTCTAATGCTGAATCCAATTTGATGTTTCGTTTCAATAATTTTCTCAATTATTGCGACTCAGTCCAGAGAAACTACGTTACAAATGCCAATAATCGTTTGCTCGATCTAGTGTTATGTCCTTCGGAATCAATATATGAAGTCATACCCGATCCAGATCCACTGGTACCATTGGACATGCACCATCCGAGCCTAACAATTTTAATGCCTGGTAATGTACCACCTTCACAAAATTTATGTTCTAACAAAAAACGTTACAACTTTAGAAAACTGAATAGTCAAAAATTCTGTGAATTATTGGCTCAAATAGACTGAAATAATTTGCTTAATAGTAGCAATGATGTTGATAGTGTATGTTCAGTTTTTTGTCATACTGTACAGGATGTTGTCAAAAATTCTGCTCCTTTGCAAAATTGTAAATCATATAAATATCCTGCTTGGTTTTCAAGGGAAATTATATATAAAATCAAATCCAAGAACCACTTTTTAAAACTCTATAGGAGGTGTAGGTATAACTTTTATTTGGAAAGAGTGAAAAATCTTAGAAGGTCAATTAAACGTGAAATCAAAACAGCATATGCTCAATTTGTTGAGAAATCTGAAAATAACTTAGAAAGCGATCCCAAATCCTTCTGGAATTTTGTGAACGCCAAAAAGAAAAAATCACGCATACCTGGTATAATGAAACACAATTCACAAATCTTGTCAACACCAGTAGATATTGTCAATGCCTTTGCTGATCACTTTTGAAGCGTATTTATTGTAGACAATGATGAAAAGCATAATGAACCCGAATACAACCCTCAAATTGCAAATTCTAGTATATTCTTCACGCTTTTAAGTATTTCAGAAAATCAAATTATCTCAGCATCAAGGAAATTGAAGAGTAAGTGGTCTGCGGGTCCTGATGGAATTCCTACGCTAATTTTGAAAAAATATATTAACCTTTTCTCGTATCCTTTATACAAAATATTCAATTTAATGTTGATAAAGTCTGTATTTCCCAGTCAATGGAAAATTACAAAAATTTGTCCAATATTAAAAAGTGGAAATATATCGCATATTAATAATTACAGACCTATAGCTATTATTTCCGTTTTCTTTAAATTATTTGAAATCATTTTGTCCGATATTATCTATAATCATGTCAAAAACTATCTTTGTGATTTTCAACACGGTTTCGTCAAAGCCAGAAATACATCATCAAATCTTTGTACTTCCACCCAGTACGTTTCCTCAGCGCTTGACAGTCAACAACAAGTCGATGTGATATACACAGACTTCAGCAAAGCTTTTGATCGAGTGTCTCACACTCAGCTTTTGAACAAATTACCTAAGTTTGGTATTCCTCACAACATCCAGCATCTTCTGGGAACTTACTCAAATAAACGGAAACTATTTGTTGAATATGAAGGAGTTGAATCAAATAAATTTCTTGCCACTTCGGGTGTCCCCCAGGGATCCAATTTGGGGCCCTTGCTCTTCATTCTTTTTGTTGACGATATATGTTGTAATATTAATTCCGAAAAACTCATATTTGCTGATGACCTGAAGATTTACAAATCGATCACTAATGTATCTGACTGTGCTTCCCTACAAGAAGATCTGAAAAGGTTAAATAACTGGTGTGCAGTAAACAAACTGACCCTCAACTGCAGCATATGCAAGGTAATGTCATTCTCTAGAAAATCTACTACAGTCATATATAACTACAGCATAGGAGAAGATCAGTTAGAAAGAGTTAGCGAAGCGAAGGACCTTGGAGTTCTGTTTGACGCGAAATTGACCTTCTCTTCTCATATCAATGTTATAGTAAAAGAGTCGATGAGAAATTTAGGTTTCTTAATTCGAACCTGTAGGGAATTTAATTCATTTGAGGCCTTAAAGTCAGTATACGACTCAATGATCCGAAGTAAACTAGACTATTGCAGTGTAGTCTGGAATCCTTACTTCTCTACTTACTCAGACAAAATAGAGTCCGTGCAAAGAAAATTTCTTAAATTTGCACACTGGAAACGATACGGTACCTACCCACCTAGAGGCATTGATTACAACCTTCTGCTAAGAGAATTTAAGGTAAATTCGCTGAAAAAACAACGTGATATTGCAGATCTATTATATATTTATAAAATCATACATGGAAAAATTGATTCCCCCACTCTATTATCGCTACTAGATTTCAATATACCTCGTTTTAGTTCTCGTACTAATATCACTTTTAGAATACCTACACCAAACACTCAACATCACTTTAATTCACCAATAACGACAATGTGTAGAAGTTACAACCATATAACTTCTGCAGACATGTTTTTTCTGACCTTTCGTGAATTTAAACGTGATATTTCCAAATTACTACCAGACTAGTGTTGTACTAAGACCAACTAACATAGTTAAGAACATAATTATGTTTGTTATTATTAGGTTAGTATTACTTTTATTGATGTTATATAACGACCTAATTTACGTAAGTTTCTATTATGTACACCTTTAATTAGGCGGCTGGCCTGCTGGTTGTATGAAATAAATAAAAAAATGAAAAAAAAAAATAAAAAAAAAACAGTTTCTCCGTTTCGCAGATTGCGACGAAAAAAAAAATGAAATCTATGACACTTGCCAAACTAATGTAATAATTGTTAGAGGTATTTTGTGTTGTTGCTTAAATTTTTCATCGATTTTCTTATTGATTTTTCAAAAGTTCTTTCAAAAATGGTTCACTACACTTTTGAATAATACAGGGACATGATTATGTGTTACGGCGAAGCTAGATCAAATTCTTTCGAAGCTCAACGTATCTATCGAGAAAGATATTCATTACGGCAGATTCTTAATGCTAAAAAAGTTATTGGCGTGCATAGGCGTTTGGAAGAAGATGACTGTTTCAAAAAACCAAAAGTTTATAGTGGGGTTTCCAGAAGTCGTCGCACTCTGCGAAACGAAGAAACGTTTTACGAATGGTGGAAGATAATCCGAGAACATGCACCAGGAAAACAAGTTCAGCGGTACGAAACGTTAACCGAGAATCAGTAAGACAAATTTTCAATGAACAACTTCTCCGCCCATATCATTTCCAAGAAATTCATTCACTATTGGAACATGACTTTTTTTATCGTGTACAATTTTGCGAATGGTTGCAAAATCAAAGACAGAATAGCATTTCATCAATATTGTTTAATGACGAAGCTGGTTTTAGCCGTGATGGTATTCTGAACCTACATATCATGCACCATTGGAGTGATGAAAATCCTCAAAACCGTAATTCGAAGTCACCGATATGGGTTTTCTATTAATGTGTGGGCAGGTATAGTGGACAATTACTTAATTGGCCCATTCCGACTGCCCAATCGATTGACAGGTGCACTGTATCGAAATTTCTTGGAGAACAATTTAAACACATTATTAGAGGATGTCCCATTGGCCATTATTGGAAGAATGTATTACATGCATGATGGGGTGCCAGCTCACTTCTCTCAAGTGGCAAGGGAATATTTGAACAGGAGATTTTGAAATAGATGGATTGGTAGAGGGGGTCCTGTACCCTGGCCAGCTCGTAGTCCCGTCATTAATCCTCTAGATTTTTCATTTTGAGGATTTATGGAAAATTATGTTTATGATGTGGAAATACATAATGAAGAACAATTATGGCTGAGAATTATGGAATCGGCAGATAGATTCCGTAATAACCCAAGAATATTTCAAAGATGCCGTTAATCATTAACAAGAAGAATGATAAAATGTATTGAAGTACAAGGGCAACAATTTGAACACCTTCTAAAAACTTGATGTTTCGTTTTGATTGATCATCATTTTACATATTAAATATTTAATTATTGAAGTATTATAACATTGTATTTGCAAATAAGTTACTTTAGCGCTTTTGAATAATTTTCGTGCATTGTCGGCTTTAGATGCATTTTTACCGGAAACCATTGCTTCTAGCGACTTAGACAAGGTATACCTTTCTTAAGCATAAAAGATGGAAAACAATTTTTTTCAGTTGATATTGACATACAGTGTGAGGCACAAAAGTTAGGACCGATTCAAAGGAGTATGGGGTGCCTCCTATCAGTAATCAAAAAACTAAGATCATATTTGAATTCCAACAAGGCCTGACAAACCTTTTCACATTACCTCATAAATCTGCTGAACAGTGGATTCTTGATATAATATACTTATAAGATTGATGTGTTACAATTTGGATTATTCGTGAGCGTGGACATTTTAATTGAAATTAGTGCGATAAGGACGCTTTGTGCTGATACAATTAATTTTAAGTAATCCGGTCTTAGACATAATAAGTTCTGATGATGGTCGTGAGACAGAAATGTACCTGAAGACGAAAATGATAAACATATGTGTTATGTGACCTATTTCCCGAGAATTTATATATAATTATTGGTAATGATATTTATTCCTTGTTTTTGAATGAATCTGGAAATGACATATGTGGGTTTCTCTTAGTACGATAATCATACAGAAGGAACGTTTGATCTGCTGGTAACTGGTTCATTATATTGCTTTCATTTCTCGGATTCTCATATGAAACTATTTTTCTTAGACGTTAGTCAGCCTATTTACCATAGGCATGAATGGAAATCTAGTGTTTATTGTATGTCCAAAATATTAATAGCTATAACAAATTGAAAGATACATTATTTTCTTACATTTCTACGGTGAATTTTATATCCTGATGAAGGTTATATATACTTCGCTGATGGGAAGAATGTCGAGTTGATGGATACTCCCTTTATACTGAATTCGCAAATCGATAAATATGCTAAAGTGACAAAACATTAAGCCGTATAATTCACTATGGTCATACCGACATATCCAAATTCGAATATTTGACGATCTAACTTTCTCTTTTGTATTTTTCACTTTCGAGTACATTCAATGGAAAACATTCTGGTGAGAACTATCTAGAAGTCAGTTCTCACCAAAAGAAGTCTCTTTTTTAGCTTGGTTCGATAAGATTATCTTAGCTAATTAGAGCTAAATTAATAGGAGCATATTGAAGTGCTATCAATCTCACATTCAATATTAAAACCACATGACATAAACTTGAACCAAATACCACAATAGAATTTCATGTATTGACTATTTGATTGTTGGAAGAGACATCCCGTCCCGTTCACATACAATAAAGCGAGAGAAGCAAGTCATAGGCAGGTTATTGCAATGAATGGAGAAGTGAAATGAGAATTTGATAATCCGGTAAGCTTAATACAATCAAAACTGAAGCTCATATTTTATCCAGGAAGGCGTATCCGAGAATCCCAAATATGAAGATGTCTGATACAAATATTCCTGTGAACTCCCTCATATTCATACTTGATATCACCACCCACAGCATCCTCTCATGGAATGATCATGTGTGATTTTTTGCGAATACCGCTCCACAAAAACTTTTCTATTCCTTGCCTAGAGCTACCTACACCCCAGCGGCTCCTCATAAGATAAAGAATAGATTCAACCTGTTCTGGAGCTCAGCTTTCAAACATACGATGGAGCTCTCAGCTTTATTCAGAAGAGAGCTATTCATCATCTTGAGAATTCACTGACCTCTCCGGAAGCTCTTAGGATAGTGGACGCTCCCTCCCTCTTCCACAGATGGTCGGTGCTCATCTTATATTATTTCACCACGAGAGATTCTACGAGTTCGTGCAGGTTACCCATTTGGTATCAAGCTCCTTCCTACAATACTTCATTCTTCCATCGAACGGCAAAATTTTGAAATTCTTTGTTAAATGATGTCTTTCCTGATACCTATAACCTCCAACCTTTCTGAAACATTCCAATATCTATATTCTCTCAACATACCACCGCTGGCTCAGACGATGTTCTACAAACAGATCACCCTATCCTATAGCAAAATAATGATAAAAATATATTGAAGAGCAAATTTGAGTTGATTTATTATTCTTAAATTATTGAAGGCTTCCGACTATTTTATTGATTATATTGCAAATAACACGCCTAATAGAAAAGAAAGCGAATGCCTATTACGATCGTTCATCCATGCGATAACATTTCTACCTATATATAATTAGTTTCTCTCTGTTTTGAGAATTATGGCACTATGGAGTCTTATTGAATTCAGTCCTTTTGAAGAATAACAATGAACGCGACCTTATTGCAAGAGTAAGGTGGTGGATTTCTTTCAACGATTTTGAGTTCACGATCGAACTCGATACCCGGTAAGCAAATGGCCTTTGACGATCGTGGAAGAATCGAACCAAGAAAATAACTGTGATACTCCCATGCCAGAAGGGTGAATAAGCTTTCAACAAAGCAATGGTGCTGAATCGATTGCAGAATGATGAACTCGACAGCTAAAGCAGCAGCTCAAATGAAAATCTGAACCAAATAATGCTTGCTAGAGGACTGTGCAGAACATTGGAAAACTACTATGCAATCACCGAGAACCTGAGTAGATAGATGTTCTAGAATTTTGTATAGCAACCTCATAGGTTGTCCTGAGTTTGAGAAAAGCAACCGTATTGGTTGATTTGGTATTTCAAACAGCAACTTCGTGGGTTGCCCTGGATTTTAAAACAGAAACCTAGTCGAGTGGCTGGGTAGACTCTGAGTTCTCGCGAGGAACATGCTGAAAATGAAGTTAAATGTAGCCTCTGAATTTTCGCAAGGAACATGCTTATATTGTAACGAAGCGTCGTTACTAATTAATATTATTGCCCAAGTAAGTCTCCTCTACCGAAATAAAGGAATCAAACTTTGTTACACTATGTGTATAAAAACACGACAGCAGAGTGTAGCTCTTGATAAGCGAGTCCGCGTTCCGGCGACATTCTCAATGACATGACGTGTCAACTTCAGAGTATAAAAGGAGGCCGGTCTCCCATCTAAAAATGACTTGCGAGGAGACCATCGTAGCTGAAGCAGTAAACCCGAGATACCGAAAGTAGAGTTTTTCCATTTAATCCGATAAATGGAGAGTAAGTATATTCTCGACTTTGCTAACTAATAATTTTTCCGTAAAGATTCAATTGCCGAATTTACATTTCAATAATTCTAGAAAACAGTCCAGTGTTGACGATTGTTTTTCCTGAATATATTGGGAAACGCTGTACTGTTCATGATTAATTATTATTTTCCGCCACTATTTGAATCTGAATTTACATTTCAATAATTCTAGAAAACAGTCCAGTGTTGACGATTGTTTTTTCCTGAATATACTGGAAAACGCCGTACTGTTCAGAATTAATTATTATTTTCCGTCACTATTTGAATCTGAGTTTATTTCAATAATTCTAGAAAACAGTCAAGTGTTGACGATTGTTTTCCTCAATAGATAGGGAAGCGCCGTACTGTTCATAATTAGTTATTATTTTCCGTCACTATTTGAATCTGAGTCTATTTCAATAATTCTAGAAAACAGTCAAGTGTTGACGATTGTTTTTCCTGAATATATTGAGAAGAGCTGTTCCGTTCATGATTTAATAATATTTTCCGTGAAGAATCAATTTTTGTTTTAATTTTCAATCAAATTCTACGAGACGATTCAGTGTTGACAGTCGTTTCATATGAATGCAATGATGAATACCAGTTTAGTTAACAATTAAGAATTTCCGTAAAGAGATTGAGTTCCATTTCAAGTTAGGGATTCCCCGTGAACAATTTAATAGTAATTTGTTCTTCCGAACACTGATTCCGTATTTCTATTAAACCAAAAGATAAACCGAGGCGTAATAAATTGTCATAAGGAGAGACACAGTAGTACACGGGTGCTTGGTCACCTCTCAAGTAAACAGATTTCCGAGTCAAATTCAGGAAGACGTGTACAATCTGATATTCTCATTTCTTACATCGTGTTAGGGTATATTGACCTAATCGAGATACCAGCTGTTAGTGAGCCTGATAAAAAACTTTCGCGGAATCATTTGGATTTAATAATCGAATAGCGTATATCAAATAGGAATGACCGAATATCACTGTCTTATAAATGTTGTCATTTCCAGTGAAAACTCTGTATAGATATTTTGATTGTTGATAATTGTATATAATATTGTAAATAGTTAATGATTTATTTCTGTTAATAAATAGCTACAAAGGTTTGTCATCATTTTATTCAAGGAAAAGACATTATTCTTCTATAGGAAGAGCATCTCTCAAATACCAACCACAAAACTAAACTAGAAGAACTCTGACCTTCTTACTTGTAAGAAACCCAGGCAGGTCTGCTAAGGTACATGACCGTACCGTAACCTTAGGGGACAACTAATCTTCCACCAAAATTAGTCATTTGGACGGGAGTTGGTTACAATATGAGTAGACTTAGTGATATAATGATATATATTCTAGGTATCATAAGATGTATCTTAACTTGTGACGGAGGGATATGGTGTCATGAAAGACCAATTGAATTGAGCCGGGAGTCCCAATCAAAGGTTGGCTGTGTTGGCCAGGAGGACAATATACATTGGAATGTTTCAGGAAGTTGGAAGGTTATGGGCAGCAGAAAAGACATCTGATGTTGGAGGAAACTACAAACAATTTTAGTAATTTCAGTTGAACTTGTTTATTTAAGAAACGCACGTATTTACAAAAAACAGGCTTTTTATTCTGACTATCTTAATTGTATATATCTGCCTAGCGTATACATCTGGGACCTACTGGAGGGTACATAGACATAACAATAACAGTGATTTCTTCAGCCTACAAACCATCTCTAGGTTCTCATTGAATCCATTTCAAATCTCCATATATATTTCTTCAAGTAAATTTCCATATAAAAATGCCGTTTTTTACGTTCATCTGAGCAGCATACAACTAACTTTTGTTCATTATTGATATCAAAGTACGTGCTATTGTTATTCTTGCCACACATGCGAACGTTTCACTGTAATCAAATCCTTTCCTCTGTAAGCATCCCTTGATTACAAGTCTCGTCTTATATCTGATTGGTTGGCTTTCACCATTATGCTTAAATTTGAAAATCCATTTGCTTCCAATAGTCCTTCTGTCTCTTGGCAGGTTTCGAATAATCCAGGTTTTGTTTATTTCCTCTTTATCCGCTTTTCACCATTCATCTTTGTCTTCTCTTTTCACAATTTCATCATATTTTTTTGACACATCTTTCGAATAGTTTTCTGCGTTAAGAGCTTATACTGTATAAATAGTCTTCTACATATTTCAATTTTATTCGTTATTTCTCCTCCTTCCTTTGCCAACAACAGAAGATTTGTATTTCCTGTTTTGTTCTTGATCTTCCAGTGATATTGTAGTTTTGGTTCCAAAAAATACAATATAAGTCTCTTGCTATATATATTTTATTCTGATTTGGTTCATAGAATATATTTCACTGGGACAGTATTCCACCATATGAACTTTGATTGATCGTTCGTTCAGTTCGCTTTCTATCAATTCGCTGGGTATCTTCAAATATGTTATACAACCAAATACTTCCTGAACACTTGTATTTGAACTACACCACTTTTATGGTGGTACTTCTGTGTTTAGGCACTTGTTGGAAAACGGTTACTGATATGGCCTTAGTTCATAAATTCTTTTCCAGTTTTGTATTTAGGAGCATACATCTAGCTTTTTCGATTCATCAGCCACCCTATTTTGTTGCAGTTTATATGTTATGGTAGATTCAAATTGAATTGGTCTCTCTCTCTCTCTCCCTCTCTCTCTTCTCAAGAGTTTTCATGTAGACAACTGTGTAACGACCTTGGACAGCAGAGAGGAAACTCAGGACTTCATTGCAATTCCAATTTTACAGATGTTTTTTTTGTAATCTTCAGAAGATATGTGACAAGAAGAGGGGGATCATCATCTATGTATAGCGATAATGGTACAAATTTTTGTTGGTGCCGAAAAGGCTTTCTCGCAGTTGGATTGAAACATTATAACAGCATTGCTGAAAGAATCGCTTGTAACTTAAATCTTCCAACAGAGGCCTGGTGCGGTGTCTGGTAAAATAGGCTGATTTGAATTGTCAAAGATCTACTACGGAAAGTTTTGGGAAAATTCAGTCTGACTCATGAAAAATTATCGACCACACTTTGCGACAGCGAATTACTATTAATTTCGCGACCACTAACATATAGATATGAAAATTGTGAGGATCTCATTCGTTTGACACCCGCCATATCTCTGAGAGAAATACAAGAATCTGGAGTTCCAGATTTGAATGATGTACAGAGTTAAGATTTGAGGAAACACTTGAGACATAGGAAGAAACTGAAAAATAACGTAAAACGTTTAGAAGTAAATACTCAAGCCAATTGAAATTGTCATCAAAGAATAATTTTCAAGCGAAAATCAATGTTGGTGATATTGTTTTAATAGGGTCGTGCAGAAATAGATACCGAACGTAAGAGCTAAGAGTTAAAGGTCGTCGTGAAAGGTGGTGTGTTTATATCTCCATAATAATCAGGGTTATTTATGTGATATAAGTGCTTCTTCCGAATATAAAAGTGGCAATTGTATGAATTAGGCATTGAAGATTTCAATCAACTGTTTATTGTAAGATAAAGTATATAACATTTCGATTATTCATGTTAATACTAGTATATAATCATACATGAAACTATATCAAGAGTTTTACTGTCAAAAATCTTATCGAAGCAGTTCACAATCAAATAAAATGAAACAGCTGTGGATTCTCTTACGTGGAAATACCCTACAAAAACTAGTATCAACGAACTTCGACTAATACACAAATAATGGTAAATAACGATATATTCAATCATAATACCACATGCAATAAGAAATATATATAGAGACATTACAAATCTTGCGAATCAAGTAAAACAATCTGAGGAGAAAATAAGTTGACCAAATTGCGAATAAACTACTTGTATTGGAAGAAGAAAATTCCAAACTCAAAGACAAAATCGAATAATTGAAATCAAAAACTAAGAAAAACAACGCAATATTATATTTGGTTTAAATCGTAGTGAAGAAAATTTTCTAAAAACAATAATTAATAAACTGAAAGAATTACTTGGAATTGAATTAGAAATCAAGGACGTCAATAGTCTATATGGAATAGGCAGAAATAATTTGAATAATGGGCCAATAATAATTGAATTCGTCTCATACTTAATATAAACTGAAAGAAACCAATATCTATATTAACTATGATCTAACACCTGAAGAAAGATTCGAGCAAGGTATCTTAAGGAAACATCTCAAATTAGCAAGAAGCAAAGAACTAAACGCATACATGAAATCTGAAAAATTGCATATCAATGGAGAAATTTTTAGGACTGAACAACTTCAAGAAATTAACTTGGACCTTGAAGATGCAGATACCGAAAATGGACTAGTGTTAGGAAAAAACCAAACATCTACACCAAATATTAGGAAAAATTCAACAACTGAGGGTGAGGACTCTGACGTGTTCGAAACCGATCAAAAAATAATTACCACCAATATCACACAAAAAAAGCTAGTGGATGTAATTAAACAACAGAAAAGTGAAATCAGCGAAGAAAAACCATCTACTAGATCTGAGAAAGAATCAACATCTACTCCCAGCAAAGGCAAAAAAAACAAAGGTGAGTAAGCCTTTACATACTTCAGTAATTGTTCTTATGTACATAGTCATATTAGTAAAACTAACACAAATGATTTAAAATATTATTTATCGTATTCTGTAATGTTGTGTTATAATTTGTAAGTAAACATATGTAACTGTAAGTTATTGTCGTTTTAAAACATTTATCGGAAAATAATTAGTTGAAATGGATCCTCACTTGCAAGAATTTAGATGTAACGCAATGGAAACGTATGCCCTACAATCTGCTGTAGAACTTGATAATGTACTAAATGTAAACACAGATAATGGCAGTTTTTCAATAATCCATCAGAATATAAGAAGCATAGATCGAAACCTGGATACTTTCAAAGTATTCTTATATCGAATATCAATAAGCATAGACTGCATAATCTTCACTGAAACTTGGAAAATGCATAATATAGACATATACAAAATGAAAGGATATGACATCATTTACAATGGTGGAGACGTAAACAACGCAGATGGTGTGATAATCTATATTGAAAACTCATGGAAATACGATTATCAAATTAGAATCATTAATAACATAAAACTAATAGAATTGAATGTACATATCCCCAACAATATTTTAAAAATTTTTGCTGTATATAGAAGCCCCAGCACAGATCCGCAAACTTTTATAACCGAATTGAAAAGTATTTTAGTCGAAAACCAAGAAAAATTTGATCATGCCCTATTCATAGGAGATATCAATATTGATATACTTAAAATATATGAAACTCAAACAACCATAACAAATCAATCACAGTAAATAAATATTAAAAATGATTAATTAAATATAATGACAGAGTGTAACTATATTTCTACTGTTAATATACCTATTAGGAAAAAAGCCTGTAGAACATATTTTTTTCAGTTCTCATATTAGAAATATTGAGTATCTTCTTCCATACAGATATCACGGAACACGATAACTATACAGTTGATATAAGGCACAGAACAAACTGTGGATAATCAGTATAACCAACATATCTTGAATAGTGTACTAAATGAAAAACAACTAAAGTGTGTATTATCAAAGAGGAATTGGGATGGTCTTTATGGATTAGATAATGCTGATGTGGCTAAAGATTTCTTTATGAATATAATAAAAAATGACATCGCAAAATGCACAAGGAACATTAAAGTAAGGAATAAAGATAGAAAAAGGAAATGCTGGATCACACGAGGACTCGTAAATTCTGTAAACAAAAAGGAAGAGTTGAGAAAAAAATTACAAATTACTCCTGATAACGAGGAATTGTAGAAAGAATATAGCACATACAGGAATCAATTGAATAGTCTACTGAAAACTGAAAAAAAAACAATCTTAACAGCTCAAAAATATATGGAATATAGTTAATGAAAGCACTGGTTCAACTAACACTGACATAAATATAAATACCATAAGAACTGAAAATAACGAAATTACTCATGATGTCAAGAAAATTGCAAATTCTTTCAATACTTACTTTACCGATATGGAACCGAAACTAACATGAAAAATAAAAAAAATTATCCTATGAAACATGAATCGGAATACTCTCTAAATAGTATTTACTTATATCCCACAGATGATAAAGAAGTTCTAAAGACCATCGCCTCTCCGAAGAATAGTAAAGCTTGTGGCATAGATGGTATCAAGGCTGAGGTACTAAAATATGTTAAAGAAGAAATAGCGCACCCGCTAAGTTTCATTATAAATAAGATTATAGAGAGAGGGGAATGTCCCAGACACTTTAAGGTTGCCTTAATAAAACCGATATATAAAAAGGGGGACAAGCTGAGCATTGGAAATTTTAGGCCAATATCTCTGATTTGCAGTGACTCAAAAGTTATTGAAAAAATCATAAAAACGCGACTCACATCTTTTTTGGATAAATATAAATTATTATCAGGCAAGCAATTTGGTTTCAGAACCGGATGTAACACTGAAGATGCAACACATCTACTTATATCTAAAATATATAATAGTCTGAATGAAAGGAAAAAAAGCTCTAGTTATTTTTATAGATATACAAAAGAAGTTTGATACGGTATCACACTCTAAATTTCTGGAAAAACTGGAAAGATTTGAGATTAGAGGAATGGCATTGGTTTTATTCAAGTCTTACCTTTCGAACAGATTTTAATGTACGATATTGAATGGTTTCAGAAGTGATATAGAAGTGGTTCAATGTGGCATTCCTCAAGCAACTGTATTGTGCCGAGTAATAATAATAATTAATATAAATCAAAAGCCTACTTAATCTGCGTATAAGTGGAACAATGATCGCATTCGATGAATGACACCGCATTGTTTTATGAAGATAATACTTGAGATAACTTGAAAGACAAAGTCGGATTTGATATGGTAGATGTGATAAACTGGTATGGTAGTAATCTACTCACTCTTAACATCGCAAAGACTGTGTTCTTACCCTTCACTTGCTATGCTGACACTTCACCTGAAATGGAAATGAACATAAAAAGCAATAATAACAATAATAATAATAATAATATTTCTTTATTTCTGAATTAACCTCATATATACATGTATACATGAAACTAAAAAAGAAATGACGTCAAAAGTATAGCACATTTCAGAAGATGTGGTTCATATATTCATCTACATTGTACGGTTCTAGATCTAGGAGCAATTTTTTTATTTTTGTTTTGAACAGATTCTGGTGTCCTATTGATTTAATAGTATTCGGTAGCTTATTAAATATTCTTATACACATGCAAGACGGATTTTTTCCAGTCAAACAAAGTCGATGTTTAGGGTAGTTTATGTTAATGGATCTGGTTTCATATCGGGTGTTTGATTCTTTGATTTTTCCAAATTTGCTCTTGTTTCTTTGTAAGAACATCAGGCACTCATATAGATAAAGACCACAAACAGTGAACATTCTTTTCTCTCTGAAAAGTCCTCTGCATGACTGTCTAAAATCCCTCTTATATATGATTCGGAGTACCTTTTTTTGGATAATAAAAATGTTCTCTACAGTTGATCCTATTCCCCAAAATATTAGTCCATATCGCATGACAGATTCAAAATTGGCATGATATAGCGTTCTTAATGTTGGTTCATTTAAGTATTTTGCAGTTATTCTAATTGCATAGCAAACCTTATTTAGCTTACTAGCAACATATTCTATATGTTCTTTCCAGTCCAGAAAGCGGTCTAGTATGATACCTAAGAACTTAGTATGATGATTTACTTCCAAATTTTGTTCTTTCAGTTTAATAAATTGTGGTTTGTTTTTCCTACTGTGACTTGTACTAAAAATCACAATTTTTGTTTTATCCTCATTTAGAATAAGTTTATTTTATTGAAACCAGTTTTTTGCCTTTGTGTAGGTGTTTGTTGCTTCAACTGAGAGATTTTGTTCATCTTCCGCTCCCACAGCCCAATTTGTATCATCCGCAAATATGGTTATGTTCCCATTTACATTTAAATTTTCTGTTATATAACACAAATCATTTATAAAAATTAGGAATAGAATTGGTCCTGCAATACTTCCTTGAGGTACTCCTGTATTATTATATAATATGTCTGATTTTTCAATGAGTGCCTCCCTGGTTATTTCAATACGCTGTGTCCTATTTGAAAGATATGATTTGAACCACTCACCAGCATTTCCTCGTATACCATATATTTCCAATTTTTTCAATAAAATGTTCCTATCCAGGCAGTCATATGCTTTTGACAAATCAAAAAACATACCTAATGCTAGTTTATCATCTTCTATGAAGTTTAAAAGTTCTTTGGTGAACTGGCAGATGGCGGTTAGTGTAGATCTTCCTTTCAAGTAAGCATGTTGGGAATGGTTCAGTATTTCACATTCATTCATGAACAATATCAACCTTGAGCACATTGCCAGTTCAAAAATTTTTGAAAAACTGGGTAGAAGACTAATTGGTCGATAATTTTCCATTAACTCTTCATTTCCCTTTTTAAAAAGGGGTTTGATAACAGCTAGTTTTAGTTGATCAGGAAATACTCCATGTTTGAAAGAATTGTTTATTATATAAGATATCACATTGCTGATTGATGGTATGCATAGTTTGACTATATTTGTCGGGATCTCATCATCACCACTACTATATTTATCTTTCAATGTTTTTGATATTTCTATTATTTCTTGCGGATTTGTGGGTTTCAGGAATAGAGATCTATTGTTATAATGTATATAACTATGATCTGAAGTTGCCTCTGGGAGATTCTTCACCATATCAGGGATAATTTTAGTTAGGAACTCGTTGAAGTCATTTGCTGTGTTTTTTCCACCTTTGATTTTACATTCCTCATTTATTTTTAGATTTCCATTAATTTCCTTACAAATCGTCCACATAGTTTTGTTTTTATTATCCGAGTTATTTATTCTTTTTTCTAAGTTTTGTGTTCTTTTTTTTATAAGAAGTTTATCATATTCCTTTTTGGTTTGTTTATATTCATTACTAATATTTGGATATGTTCTACTTAAAACGAGCAATGTGTCAAGTTTGTTTTTTAACTCTATAACATCTGCATTTTTCTGTACGCACCGTTTGTTCCTGGTCGATATAATTTTTACAGGAAAGGACTCATTGAAGATATGTAGAAAATTATTTATAAACTGTGTCCATTGACTATTTACATCTTTTACATCTATTTCATACACTAATTGCCAATTTTGTTCACTCAATCTTTGCAAAAAATATTCTTTCGAGTTTTCAGTAAAAAATCTACGTGGTGTTGGTGATTGTTTGGATTTTTGAATCTCAAAATTGATCTTCTGTGCTGAGTGATCTGAAATGTGGTATTCAATTGTCTGACTTTGTGACAGTTCAAAATTTAAAAAAATATTATCTAAACAACTTTTGCTGTTCACTGTAATCCTAGTATATTCCTTTATTGCAGGTGTCATATTGAAAGAGTTCATCAAACTGAAGAATTCTGATTTGATTCGATTTTCTTCCATCATTTCAATGTTGAAATCTCCTGCAACAACGATATCCTTATTGTCATTTACTAGTTTACTCAAGAGTATTTCAAGCTTTCTAAAAAATGTTGGTAGGTTTCCATTTGGGGTTATATAAATTGATATTACTGTAAGATTCTTTTTCTCTATCGTGCACTCTACGGCTGCACACTCAAAATCAGCTGTTTGGGACAGCTTTACCAGATTTTTAAGTTCCTTTGCTTTTTGCTTCTTCTGTACAAATATTGCTGCTCCCCCATGAGAACCTTATTCTCTACAAAACTTCGACACTAGTTCTTTATTGCTGTGTTCTCCATTTGATCTGCTGACTTCCAGTGTTCTGTTACACATAGTATTTTACATTCATTATTTGCTTCTAGCATGTTTTCCCCCCTATCTATTGCATTTCCAATTGATTGTACATTTTGATGAATTATGCTCACCTCATCCTTATTCATGCGACCATAGTTATTTTTTTGACACCTTTTTTGCTTTAGTAAAAATTTCCCCCTTGATTTCTCAAAAAGTCTTTATGTTTATTGAAATCGAATCTTTTTACTCCAACTCCCCTAGGCCAGAATTTTGTTTCATACATTTCATCCTTTTTATCAAAGGGTGCCGTTACAACAAATGCTTTTAGCCTGTTTTCTTCTGTTGGTATCTCTCTGACCTCAATATTTTCCTCTTTAACACTTGTTTTATCTTTTATATAACTTTTTATAATTGTTTCATTTGCTGTTCGTTTTATTCGATACAGATAAAGCCATAATACCGACCAAATTGAAATCGAATCATCAGATACCGTTACTTACCTGGGCCTAAAAATTGACCGACATCTAAAATGGAGTGAACACGCTGAAACCTTCGTGAATAGATTGAGATATGTTCTGTACAGAATTGAGCATATAAATAATTTTTGGACTGGCGAACGCGGAAAATTGTTCATTATGCCCTTGTGGAAAGCCACTTGAACTATGCTATTACTGTGTGAGAAAGTGCTAATACAACATATCTCAGAGATTCGCATCAAAGTATTATTCAAAAAAGAATTCTAAAAATAATCTCAAATGAATCAAAATTATATAATTCTGACAAATTATTTAAAGATACAGATATACAAGATATACGACAATTATATTCCTTGAAAACAGCTCTCAAAGTATTCTCGGAACATAAGGAACATTTCCTGAATGATCATTCGTACCAGACACTTAATAAATCTACATATTACAAAACTCCATTTAAAGTGACTGTTAAAGGACAAAAAAGTTACAGCTATATGTCCTTGAAAACATTCAACTCGTTACCAGATAATGTTAAACAAGCTAATAGCATAAGAAAATTTGGAAAAAAGAGTATTTGGCGATTACAGAAAGGAAGCAGATACATCGTATTATCGAATAATAGGATGTGAATGATTCCATTGATGAGTTATGACTATGTATGATTTTTGTGTTAATTGTGTGATTCATGAGTATCTCAAAACTTACATTAGAATGAAGGGTCTGTAATGTTCTATGATATATAGGTATATTTATGTCCATTTCTTTGCACCTACAGTTTGACTTTGGTGTATCAATGTTCTCCCATATATTGAAAATGTAACAAATCGAATTTCCAAAATCCCCAAAAAACATGATATTTCTACCCGTTTTTCCACACTTACCAAAATTATCTCAGTGTTACAAACCTATCAAAGATCCCTTTCCTCCTCTCCACTCAGAAGGTGTTCATAGCATTCCCTGTTCTTGCGGTGAAGTCTACATTGGTGAAACAGGTTAAACAGTAGCTAGTCGTGTGAAAGAACATGAGCGCTGTACAAGGCTTCGTGACACCATCTGCACTTGCGGAGCACAAGTTTGACACTAATCATCAAATCCTTTTTGAAGATACTGAAATCCTAGCCCGAGCCCCAAACTTCTATTTCTAGTTAACCACCGGAATGAAGGCAGTGAACTGTGTAGCGTGAAGGATTTACCTACAATAAATAAGGCTACAGAAACCAGTAGAACCAGTTTCAGTTCAAGTCAAAATTTTTCAAGATTAGCTATCCGCGGAAGTCTACTATTCAACAATGTACTATTGTTCATATATATTCATTTTTTTCTATTATGTATTTCGTGAAATATTTTGAGCAATAAATATTAATAATAATGATAATAATAATAATAATAATAATAATAATAATAATAATAATAATAATAATTTGAAACGACTAGCCCCTAGCTCATGTGAAAGAGTTGATACTTTGAGGAAAGGATGGAATATAAGCTGTAACTTTGTTCTGGTGGATTTTCAAATTGACTAGTTTGAGTGGCCTTTCCGTTTGTGGCCTTTTCGTTTCGTTTTTCTTTCCTACTTAGATCAATTGGAGTTATTATTTCGATATCTTCGGGATAAACTGACTTGTCCCTAGAACTTTGTTCTGGTGGATTTTCAAATTGACTGGTTTGAGTGGCCTTTCCGTTTGTGGCCTTTTCGTTTCGTTTTTCTTTCCTACTTAGATCAATTGGAGTTATTATTTCGATATCTTCGGGATAAACTGACTTGTCCCTAGAACTTTGTTCTGGTGGATTTTCAAATTGACTAGTTTGAGTGGCCTTTCCGTTTGTGGCCTTTTCGTTTCGTTTTTCTTTCCTACTTAGATCAATTGGAGTTATTATTTCGATATCTTCGGGATAAACTGACTTGTCCCTAGAACTTTGTTCTGGTGGATTTTCAAATGGACTAGTTTGAGTGGCCTTTCCGTTTGTAGCCTTTTCGTTTCGTTTTTCTTTCCTACTTAAATCAATTGGAGTTATTATTTCGATATCTTCGGGATAAACTGACTTGTCCCTAGAACTTTGTTCTGGTGGATTTTCAAATTGACTAGTTTGAGTGGCCTTTTCATTTGTGGCCTTCTCGTTTCGTTTACTACTTAGATCTATTGGAGTTATTATCTCGATATCTTCGTACTCCCCGGTTTTATAGGTCTGAGTCCCCGTATCGTTCCTTCCTTGTTCCTCAATAGTTGGATCTCTGGGAACGTTGTACTCTCTAACACATCGTGCTTGGTTGCAATATCTCACTCTTTGCTGTTCCACCTTAGACAATTTAAACTTTGGCAAATTCAGGTTAGTAACTATTTTCTTCCTGAAATGCTCCTTAACACTCTGCCACGTTCTAGAAATTGATTTCTTCTGTTCGAATTCTTGCCAAAAAGTATTACCTTTCAACATAGGAGATTTTGGGTGTTTCACAATATACTCAAGGATTACGTGCTCTTCAGCTAACGAATATGGCTTTTTGCTTCCAGACATGGCCTGATATAATCATCAACATGTATTCACCTCGTAGTGCAGAAACTTTTCCATTGAGTCTATTGAATTTTCTTGGCTAAACAGTTGGTGCTCTAGGTGATCCGATCAATCAAGAATCTGGACACACGTATCACTACAAGCCATGAGTGTAAAATATCCCAGTGAGTAAGTGCAGATCATCAGACACAAGAGGTCTCTCCAAAACCTGATAGTTTGTGATGCTCCCACGTCCACAAATGTTTTGACGTTGAACAACGAGTTGGTTTTTTTTATTTCAAAATCAATACATTTTAATTCGAATATTATTATTCATTCCCTACTGTACAATTCATCATTTACTTCAAGTATGTATTCTAAAATTTAGAAAAATCAAACTTTCATAGCAATTTCAAATTGAACATGAATTTCAATTTCCACTTTTTTCTCCAAAAATGGGATAATAAATTCAGGAGAACCTGATCAGAACAATTCGAAAAACGTTGATAGTGCTCCTACGTGAACATGGAAGGCTGGACATTAATTTCAATATTACTTATCACTCCTTCACTGTAAGTACTTCGAAACTAGAGAGGATCAATTCTAAAATCAGAAAAAAATATAATGTCATAGCAAAATAAAATAAAACAAATTTCTTTTGTAGAATCAATTATAATATATACTTTTGGGTGAGCAAACTGATCGGAACAGTTATGACTATGATTTTTGTGTTAATTGTGTGATTCATGAGTATCTCAAAACTTACATTAGAATGAAGGGTCTGTAATGTTCTATGATATATAGGTATATTTATGTCCATTTCTTTGCACCTACAGTTTGACTTTGGTGTATCAATGTTCTTCCATATATTGAAAATGTAACAAATCGAATTTCCAAAATCCCCAAAAAACATGATATTTCTACCCGTTTTTCCACACTTACCAAAATTATCTCAGTGTTACAAACCTATCAAAGATCCCTTTCCTCCTCTCCACTCAGAAGGTGTTCATAGCATTCCCTGTTCTTGCGGTGAAGTCTACATTGGTGAAACAGGTTAAACAGTAGCTACTCGTGTGAAAGAACATGAGCGCTGTACAAGGCTTCGTGACACCATCTGCACTTGCGGAGTACAAGTTTGACACTAATCATCAAATCCTTTTTGAAGATACTGAAATCCTAGCCCGAGCCCCAAACTTCTATTTCTAGTTAACCACCGGAATGAAGGCAGTGAACTGTGTAGCGTGAAGGATTGACCTACAATAAATAAGGCTACAGAAACCAGTAGAACCAGTTTCAGTTCAAGTCAAAATTTTTCAAGAATAGCTATCCGCGGAAGTCTACTATTCAACAATGTACTATTGTTCATATATATTTATTTTTTTCTATTATGTATTTCGTGAATTATTTTGAGCAATAAATATTAATAATAATGATGAAAATAATAATAATAATAATAATAATAATAATAATAATAATTTGCAACGACTAGCTCCTAGCTCATGTGAAAGAGTTGATACTTTGAGGAAAGGATGGAATATAAGCTGTAACTTTGTTCTGGTGGATTTTCAAATTGACTAGTTTGAGTGGCCTTTCCGTTTGTGGCCTTTTCGTTTCGTTTTTCTTTCCTACTTAGATCAATTGGAGTTATTATTTCGATATCTTCGAGATAAACTGACTTGTCCCTAGAACTTTGTTCTGGTGGATTTTCAAATTGACTAGTTTGAGTGGCCTTTCCGCTTGTGGCCTTTTCGTTTCGTTTTTCTTTCCTACTTAGATCAATTGGAGTTATTATTTCGATATCTTCGGGATAAACTGACTTGTCCCTAGAACTTTGTTCTGGTGGATTTTTTTCAAATTGACTAGTTTGAGTGGCCTTTCCGTTTGTGGCCTTTTCGTTTCGTTTTTCTTTCCTACTTAGATCAATTGGAGTTATTATTTCGATATCTTCGGGATAAACTGACTTGTCCCTAGAACTTTGTTCTGGTGGATTTTCAAATTGACTAGTTTGAGTGGCCTTTCTGTTTGTGGCCTTTTCGTTTCGTTTTTCTTTCCTACTTAGATCAATTGGAGTTATTATTTCGATATCTTCGGGATAAACTGACTTGTCCCTAGAACTTTGTTCTGGTGGATTTTCAAATTGACTAGTTTGAGTGGCCTTTCCGCTTGTGGCCTTTTCGTTTCGTTTTTCTTTCCTACTTAGATCAATTGGAGTTATTATTTCGATATCTTCGGGATAAACTGACTTGTCCCTAGAACTTTGTTCTGGTGGATTTTCAAATTGACTAGTTTGAGTGGCCTTTCCGTTTGTGGCCTTTTCGTTTCGTTTTTCTTTCCTACTTAGATCAATTGGAGTTATTATTTCGATATCTTCGGGATAAACTGACTTGTCCCTAGAACTTTGTTCTGGTGGATTTTCAAATTGACTAGTTTGAGTGGCCTTTCTGTTTGTGGCCTTTTCGTTTCGTTTTTCTTTCCTACTTAGATCAATTGGAGTTATTATTTCGATATCTTCGGGATAAACTGACTTGTCCCTAGAACTTTGTTCTGGTGGATTTTCAAATTGACTAGTTTGAGTGGCCTTTCTGTTTGTGGCTCTTTCGTTTCGTTTTTCTTTCCTACTTAGATCAATTGGAGTTATTATTTCGATATCTTCGGGATAAACTGACTTGTCCCTAGAACTTTGTTCTGGTGGATTTTCAAATTGACTAGTTTGAGTGGCCTTTTCATTTGTGGCCTTTTCGTTTCGTTTACTACTCAGATCTATTGGAGTTATTATTTCGATATCTTCGTACTCCCCGGTTTTATAGGTCTGAGTCCCCGTATCGTTCCTTCCTTGTTCCTCAATAGTTGGATCTCTGGGAACGTTGTACTCTCTAACACATCGTGCTTGGTTGCAATATCTCACTCTTTGCTGTTCCACCTTAGACAATTTAAACTTTGGCAAATTCAGGTTAGTAACTATTTTCTTCCTGAAATGCTCCTTAACACTCTGCCACGTTCTAGAAATTAATTTCTTCTGTTCGAATTCTTGCCAAAAAGTATTACCTTTCAACAGAGGAGATTTAGGGTGTTTCACAATATACTCAAGGATTACGTGCTCTTCGGCTAACGAATATGGCTTTTTGCTTCCAGACATGGCCTGATATAATCATCAACATGTATTCACCTCGTAGTGCAGAAAATTTTCCATTGAGTCTATTGAATTTTCTTGGCTAAACAGTTGGTGCTCTAGGTGATCCGATCAATCAAGAATCTGGACACACGTATCACTACAAGCCATGAGTGTAAAATATCCCAGTGAGTAAGTGCAGATCATCAGACACAAGAGGTCTCTCCAAAACCTGATAGTTGGTGATGCTCCCACGTCCACAAATGTTTTGACGTTGAACAACGAGTTGGTTTTTTTTTATTTCAAAATCAATACATTTTAATTCGAATATTATTATTCATTTCCTACTGTACAATTCATCATTTACTTCAAGTATGTATTCTAAAATTTAGAAAAATCAAACTTTCATAGCAATTTCAAATTGAACATGAATTTCAATTTCCACTTTTTTCTCCAAAAATGGGATAATAAATTCAGGAGAACCTGATCAGAACAATTCGAAAAACGTTGATAGTGCTCCTACGTGAACATGGAAGGCTGGACATTAATTTCAATATTACTTATCACTCCTTCACTATAAGTACTTCGAAACTAGAGAGGATCAATTCTAAAATCAGAAAAAAATATAATGTCATAGCAAAATAAAATAAAACAAATTTCTTTTGTAGAATCAATTATAATATATACTTTTGGGTGAGCAAACTGATCGGAACAGTTATGACTATGATTTTTGTGTTAATTGTGTGATTCATGAGTATCTCAAAACTTACATTAGAATGAAGGGTCTGTAATGTTCTATGATATATAGGTATATTTATGTCCATTTCTTTGCACCTACAGTTTGACTTTGGTGTATCAATGTTCTTCCATATATTGAAAATGTAACAAATCGAATTTCCAAAATCCCCAAAAAACATGATATTTCTACCCGTTTTTCCACACTTACCAAAATTATCTCAGTGTTACAAACCTATCAAAGATCCCTTTCCTCCTCTCCACTCAGAAGGTGTTCATAGCATTCCCTGTTCTTGCGGTGAAGTCTACATTGGTGAAACAGGTTAAACAGTAGCTACTCGTGTGAAAGAACATGAGCGCTGTACAAGGCTTCGTGACACCATCTGCACTTGCGGAGCACAAGTTTGACACTAATCATCAAATCCTTTTTGAAGATACTGAAATCCTAGCCCGAGCCCCAAACTTCTATTTCTAGTTAACCACCGGAATGAAGGCAGTGAACTGTGTAGCGTGAAGGATTTACCTACAATAAATAAGGCTACAGAAACCAGTAGAACCAGTTTCAGTTCAAGTCAAAATTTTTCAAGATTAGCTATCCGCGGAAGTCTACTAGTCAACAATGTACTATTGTTCATATATATTTATTTTTTTCTATTACATATTTCGTGAATTATTTTGAGCAATAAATATTAATAATAATGATGATAATAATAATAATAATAATAATAATAATAATAATAATAATAATTTGAAACGACTAGCCCCTAGCTCATGTGAAAGAGTTGATACTTTGAGGAAAGGATGGAATATAAGCTGTAACTTTGTTCTGGTGGATTTTCAAATTGACTAGTTTGAGTGGCCTTTCCGTTTGTGGCCTTTTCGTTTCGTTTTTCTTTCCTACTTAGATCAATTGGAGTTATTATTTCGATATCTTCGGGATAAACTGACTTGTCCCTAGAACTTTGTTCTGGTGGATTTTCAAATTGACTAGTTTGAGTGGCCTTTCCGTTTGTGGCCTTTTCGTTTCGTTTTTCTTTCCTACTTAGATCAATTGGAGTTATTATTTCGATATCTTCGGGATAAACTGACTTGTTCCTAGAACTTTGTTCTGGTGGATTTTCAAATTGACTAGTTTGAGTGGCCTTTCCGTTTGTGGCCTTTTCGTTTCGTTTTTCTTTCCTACTTAGATCAATTGGAGTTATTATTTCGATATCTTCGGGATAAACTGACTTGTCCCTAGAACTTTGTTCTGGTGGATTTTCAAATTGACTAGTTTGAGTGGCCTTTTCATTTGTGGCCTTCTCGTTTCGCTTACTACTTAGATCTATTGGAGTTATTATTTCGATATCTTCGTACTCCCCAGTTTTATAGGTCTGAGTCCCCGTATCGTTCCTTCCTTGTTCCTCAATAGTTGGATCTCTGGGAACGTTGTACTCTCTAACACATCGTGCTTGGTTGCAATATCTCACTCTTTGCTGTTCCACCTTAGACAATTTAAACTTTGGCAAATTCAGGTTAGTAACTATTTTCTTCCTGAAATGCTCCTTAACACTCTGCCACGTTCTAGAAATTAATTTCTTCTGTTCGAATTCTTGCCAAAAAGTATTACCTTTCAACATAGGAGATTTTGGGTGTTTCACAATATACTCAAGGATTACGTGCTCTTCAGCTAACGAATATGGCTTTTTGCTTCCAGACATGGCCTGATATAATCATCAACATGTATTCACCTCGTAGTGCAGAAAATTTTCCATTGAGTCTATTGAATTTTCTTGGCTAAACAGTTGGTGCTCTAGGTGATCCGATCAATCAAGAATCTGGACACACGTATCACTACAAGCCATGAGTGTAAAATATCCCAGTGAGTAAGTGCAGATCATCAGACACAAGAGGTCTCTCCAAAACCTGATAGTTGGTGATGCTCCCACGTCCACAAATGTTTTGACGTTGAACAAAGAGTTGGTTTTTTTTTATTTCAAAATCAATACATTTTAATTCGAATATTATTTATTCATTTCCTACTGTACAATTCATCATTTACTTCAAGTATGTATTCTAAAATTTAGAAAAATCAAAGTTTCATAGCAATTTCAAATTGAACATGAATTTCAATTTCCACTTTTTTCTCCAAAAATGGGATAATAAATTCAGGAGAACCTGATCAGAACAATTCGAAAAACGTTGATAGTGCTCCTACGTGAACATGGAAGGCTGGACATTAATTTCAATATTACTTATCACTCCTTCATTATAAGTACTTCGAAACTAGAGAGGATCAATTCTAAAATCAGAAAAAAATATAATGTCATAGCAAAATAAAATAAAACAAATTTCTTTTGTAGAATCAATTATAATATATACTTTTGAGTGAGCAAACTGATCGGAACAGTTATGACTATGATTTTTGTGTTAATTGTGTGATTCATGAGTATCTCAAAACTTACATTAGAATGAAGGGTCTGTAATGTTCTATGATATATAGGTATATTTATTTCCATTTCTTTGCACCTACAGTTTGACTTTGGTGTATCAATGTTCTTCCATATATTGAAAATGTAACAAATCGAATTTCCAAAATCCCCAAAAAACATGATATTTCTACCCGTTTTTCCACACTTACCAATATTATCTCAGTGTTACAAACCTATCAAAGATCCCTTTCCTCCTCTCCACTCAGAAGTTGTTCATAGCATTCTCTGTTCTTGCGGTGAAGTCTACATTGGTGAAACAGGTTAAACAGTAGCTACTCGTGTGAAAGAACATGAGCGCTGTACAAGGCTTCGTGACACCATCTGCACTTGCGGAGCACAAGTTTGACACTAATCATCAAATCCTTTTTGAAGATACTGAAATCCTAGCCCGAGTCCCAAACTTTTATTTCTAGTTAACCACCGGAATGAAGGCAGTGAACTGTGTAGCGTGAAGGATTTACCTACAATAAATGAGGCTACAGAAACCAGTAGAACCAGTTTCAGTTCAAGTCAAAATTTTTCAAGATTGGCTATCCGCGGAAGTCTACTATTCAACAATGTACTATTGTTCATATATATTTATTTTTTTCTATCATGTATTTCGTGAATTATTTTGAGCAATAAATATTAATAATAATGATGATAATAATAATAATAATAATAATAATAATAATAATAATAATTTGCAACGACTAGCCCCTAGCTCATGTGAAAGAGTTGATACTTTGAGGAAAGGATGGAATATAAGCTGTAACTTTGTTCTGGTGGATTTTCAAATTGACTAGTTTGAGTGGCCTTTCCGTTTGTGGCCTTTTCGTTTCGTTTTTCTTTCCTACTTAGATCAATTGGAGTTATTATTTCGATATCTTCGAGATAAACTGACTTGTCCCTAGAACTTTGTTCTGGTGGATTTTCAAATTGACTAGTTTGAGTGGCCTTTCCGCTTGTGGCCTTTTCGTTTCGTTTTTCTTTCCTACTTAGATCAATTGGAGTTATTATTTCGATATCTTCGGGATAAACTGACTTGTCCCTAGAACTTTGTTCTGGTGGATTTTCAAATTGACTAGTTTGAGTGGCCTTTCCGTTTGTGGCCTTTTCGTTTCGTTTTTCTTTCCTACTTAGATCAATTGGAGTTATTATTTCGATATCTTCGGGATAAACTGACTTGTCCCTAGAACTTTGTTCTGGTGAATTTTCAAATTGACTAGTTTGAGTGGCCTTTCCGTTTGTGGCCTTTTCGTTTCGTTTTTCTTTCCTACTTAGATCAATTGGAGTTATTATTTCGATATCTTCGGGATAAACTGACTTGTTCCTAGAACTTTGTTCTGGTGGATTTTCAAATTGACTAGTTTGAGTGGCCTTTCCGTTTGTGGCCTTTTCGTTTCGTTTTTCTTTCCTAGTTAGATCAATTGGAGTTATTATTTCGATATCTTCGGGATAAACTGACTTGTCCCTGGAACTTTGTTCTGGTGGATTTTCAAATTGACTAGTTTGAGTGGCCTTTTCATTTGTGGCCTTCTCGTTTCGCTTACTACTTAGATCTATTGGAGTTATTATTTCGATATCTTCGTACTCCCCAGTTTTATAGGTCTGAGTCCCCGTATCGTTCCTTCCTTGTTCCTCAATAGTTGGATCTCTGGGAACGTTGTACTCTCTAACACATCGTGCTTGGTTGCAATATCTCACTCTTTGCTGTTCCACCTTAGACAATTTAAACTTTGGCAAATTCAGGTTAGTAACTATTTTCTTCCTGAAATGCTCCTTAACACTCTGCCACGTTCTAGAAATTAATTTCTTCTGTTCGAATTCTTGCCAAAAAGTATTACCTTTCAACATAGGAGATTTTGGGTGTTTCACAATATACTCAAGGATTACGTGCTCTTCAGCTAACGAATATGGCTTTTTGCTTCCAGACATGGCCTGATATAATCATCAACATGTATTCACCTCGTAGTGCAGAAAATTTTCCATTGAGTCTATTGAATTTTCTTGGCTAAACAGTTGGTGCTCTAGGTGATCCGATCAATCAAGAATCTGGACACACGTATCACTACAAACCATGAGTGTAAAATATCCCAGTGAGTAAGTGCAGATCATCAGACACAAGAGGTCTCTCCAAAACCTGATAGTTGGTGATGCTCCCACGTCCACAAATGTTTTGACGTTGAACAACGAGTTGGTTTTTTTTTATTTCAAAATCAATACATTTTAATTCGAATATTATTATTCATTTCCTACTGTACAATTCATCATTTACTTCAAGTATGTATTCTAAAATTTAGAAAAATCAAACTTTCATAGCAATTTCAAATTGAACATGAATTTCAATTTCCACTTTTTTCTCCAAAAATGGGATAATAAATTCAGGAGAACCTGATCAGAACAATTCGAAAAACGTTGATAGTGCTCCTACGTGAACATGGAAGGCTGGACATTAATTTCAATATTACTTATCACTCCTTCACTATAAAAACTTCGAAACTAGAGAGGATCAATTCTAAAATCAGAAAAAAATATAATGTCATAGCAAAATAAAATAAAACAAATTTCTTTTGTAGAATCAATTATAATATATACTTTTGGGTGAGCAAACTGATCGGAACAGTTATGACTATGATTTTTGTGTTAATTGTGTGATTCATGAGTATCTCAAAACTTACATTAGAATGAAGGGTCTGTAATGTTCTATGATATATAGGTATATTTATGTCCATTTCTTTGCACCTACAGTTTGACTTTGGTGTATCAATGTTCTTCCATATATTGAAAATGTAACAAATCGAATTTCCAAAATCCCCAAAAAACATGATATTTCTACCCGTTTTTCCACACTTACCAAAATTATCTCAGTGTTACAAACCTATCAAAGATCCCTTTCCTCCTCTCCACTCAGAAGGTGTTCATAGCATTCTCTGTTCTTGCGGTGAAGTCTACATTGGTGAAACAGGTTAAACAGTAGCTACTCGTGTGAAAGAACATGAGCGCTGTACAAGGCTTCGTGACACCATCTGCACTTGCGGAGCACAAGTTTGACACTAATCATCAAATCCTTTTTGAAGATACTGAAATCCTAGCCCGAGCCCCAAACTTCTATTTCTAGTTAACCACCGGAATGAAGGCAGTGAACTGTGTAGCGTGAAGGATTTACCTACAATAAATGAGGCTACAGAAACCAGTAGAACCAGTTTCAGTTCAAGTCAAAATTTTTCAAGATTGGCTATCCGCGGAAGTCTACTATTCAACAATGTACTATTGTTCATATATATTTATTTTTTTCTATTACGTATTTCGTGAATTATTTTGAGCAATAAATATTAATAATAATGATGATAATAATAATAATGATAATAATAATAATAATAATAATAATTTGCAACGACTAGCCCCTAGCTCATGTGAAAGAGTTGATACTTTGAGGAAAGGATGGAATATAACCTGTAACTTTGTTCTGGTGGATTTTCAAATTGACTAGTTTGAGTGGCCTTTCCGTTTGTGGCCTTTTCGTTTCGTTTTTCTTTCCTACTTAGATCAATTGGAGTTATTATTTCGATATCTTCGGGATAAACTGACTTGTCCCTAGAACTTTGTTCTGGTGGATTTTCAAATTGACTAGTTTGAGTGGCCTTTCCGTTTGTGGCCTTTTCGTTTCGTTTTTCTTTCCTACTTAGATCAATTGGAGTTATTATTTCGATATCTTCGGGATAAACTGACTTGTCCCTAGAACTTTGTTCTGGTGGATTTTCAAATTGACTAGTTTGAGTGGCCTTTCCGTTTGTGGCCTTTTCGTTTCGTTTTTCTTCCCTACTTAGATCAATTGGAGTTATTATTTCGATATCTTCGGGATAAACTGACTTGTCCCTAGAACTTTGTTCTGGTGGATTTTCAAATTGACTAGTTTGAGTGGCCTTTCCGTTTGTGGCCTCTTCGTTTCGTTTTTCTTCCCTACTTAGATCAATTGGAGTTATTATTCCGATATCTTCGGGATAAACTGTCTTGTCCCTAGAACTTTGTTCTGGTGGATTTTCAAATTGACTAGTTTGAGAGCCTTTTCATTTGTGGCCTTTTCGTTTCGTTTACTACTTAGATCTATTGGAGTTATTATTTCGATATCTTCGTACTCCCCGGTTTTATAGGTCTGGTCCCCGTATCGTTCCTTCCTTGTTCCTCAATAGTTGGATCTCTGGGAACGTTGTACTCTCTAACACATCGTGCTTGGTTGCAATATCTCACTCTTTGCTGTTCCACCTTAGACAATTTAAACTTTGGCAAATTCAGGTTAGTAACTATTTTCTTCCTGAAATGCTCCTTAACACTCTGCCACGTTCTAGAAATTAATTTCTTCTGTTCGAATTCTTGCCAAAAAGTATTATCTTTCAACATAGGAGATTTTGGGTGTTTCACAATATACTCAAGGATTACGTGCTCTTCAGCTAACGAATATGGCTTTTTGCTTCCAGACATGGCCTGATATAATCATCAACATGTATTCACCTCGTAGTGCAGAAAATTTTTCATTGAGTCTATTGCATTTTCTTGGCTAAACAGTTGGTGCTCTAGGTGATCCGATCAATCAAGAATCTGGACACACGTATCACTACAAGCCATGAGTGTAAAATATCCCAGTGAGTAAGTGCAGATCATCAGACACAAGAGGTCTCTCCAAAACCTGATAGTTGGTGATGCTCCCACGTCCACAAATGTTTTGACGTTGAACAACGAGTTGGTTTTTTTTTATTTCAAAATCAATACATTTTAATTCGAATATTATTATTCATTTCCTACTGTACAATTCATCATTTACTTCAAGTATGTATTCTAAAATTTAGAAGAATCAAACTTTCATAGCAATTTCAAATTGAACATGAATTTCAATTTCCACTTTTTTCTCCAAAAATGAGATAATAAATTCAGGAGAACCTGATCAGAACAATTCGAAAAACGTTGATAGTGCTCCTACGTGAACATGGAAGGCTGGACATTAATTTCAATATTACTTATCACTCCTTCACTATAAGTACTTCGAAACTAGAGAGGATCAATTCTAAAATCAGAAAAAAATATAACGTCATAGCAAAATAAAATAAAACAAATTTCTTTTGTAGAATCAATTATAATATATACTTTTGGGTGAGCAAACTGATCGGAACAGTCATGACTGTGTTGATTGCGCTTCCACGTCTACAAGTACAACAGAATTTGAGGTTGAACATTTTTTATAAATCTGAGAATTAACATAAGCTGAATCAACAGAAGTAACCAGATTCACCGATTGCGATCATTTCACAAGTAGTATACGAATAGGATGCATTCAAAGTTTGTGTCACCAAAATTCCCTATTCAACTGCACTATCCCAAATAAGCGAGTCATGCGAGAAGTTTGTTTTGAAATTTATTTCAAGTGTGTATGAACGGTTGATCCAAAAAGATCCCTTGAATCCAAACATCACCCGGGCAGCAGTTATTGTAGTCATACATTCTGGAGATGACTATTCTCTAGTTGAAACAAATAGCTTCCTGTTTGGCCATCCGGGAAGAAAACACATTGGAAAACATTTAGGAGTTATGGTAACGCAGGCTGTCAATTTAGATTCGTTCCATTAAAATTCTGGAAGAAACAAGTATCGCTATCCAGATTGAAACACCGTAAAGCGTTGCAACATATTTGGTTCAACCAACAATGTGTGAGGCGCATAGTTCCCAACTACATAAATCTAAAAAAGTGCATAATATGTAATAGCGTGACATCAAAAAAATCAATAAAACGCGGCAAAATGATCTGGCTGAAGGGAGAGTCAAGATTCTGATTCCAGAGAAGAGGCATTTTACTACACTTTAAGATAATACATTCCTAATTTGCTTATAAACTCCGCCTATTAGAAATTGAAGTTCTAGATTACACCGTTAGGGGAAAAGTCTACAATTCATGTCAAATATAAAACCCAATGCATATTGTATGTTTTGATAATGAACCGTAAAATTCGAAATTTCCATGAACGTTCTCTTGAATAAAGTGATATTTAACTGTTTTTTTCCTACTTAGATCAATTGGAGTTATTATTTCGATATCTTCGGGATAAACTGACTTGTCCCTTGAACTTTGTTCTGGTGGATTTTCAAATTGACTAGTTTGAGTGGCCTTTCCGTTTGTGGCCTTTTCGTTTCGTTTTCTTTCCTACTTAGATCAATTGGAGTTATTATTTCGATATCTTCGGGATAAACTGACTTGTCCCTAGAACTTTGTTCTGATGGATTTTCAAATTGACTAGTTTGAGTGGCCTTTCCGTTTGTGGCCTTTTTGTTTCGTTTTTCTTTCCTACTTAGATCAATTGGAGTTATTATTTCGATATCTTCGGGATAAACTGACTTGTCCCTAGAACTTTGTTCTGGTGGATTTTCAAATTGACTAGTTTGAGTGGCCTTTTCATTTGTGGCCTTTTCGTTTCGTTTACTACTTAGATCTATTGGAGTTATTATTTCGATATCTTCGTACTCCCCGGTTTCATAGGTCTGAGTCCCCGTATCGTTCCTTCCTTGTTCCTCAATAGTTGGATCTCTGGGAACGTTGTACTCTCTAACACATCGTGCTTGGTTGCAATATCTCACTCTTTGCTGTTCCACCTTAGACAATTTAAACTTTGGCTAATTCAGGTTAGTAACTATTTTCTTCCTGAAATGCTATTTAACACTCTGCCACGTTCTAGAAATTAATTTCTTCTGTTCGAATTCTTGCCAAAAAGTATTACCTTTCAACATAGGAGATTTTGGGTGTTTCACAATATACTCAAGGATTACGTGCTCTTCAGCTAACGAATATGGCTTTTTGCTTCCAGACATGGCCTGATATAATCATCAACATGTATTCACCTCGTAGTGCAGAAAATTTTCCATTGAGTCTATTGAATTTTCTTGGCTAAACAGTTGGTGCTCTAGGTGATCCGATCAATCAAGAATCTGGACACACGTATCACTACAAGCCATGAGTGTAAAATATCCCAGTGAGTAAGTGCAGATCATCAGACACAAGAGGTCTCTCCAAAACCTGATAGTTGGTGATGCTCCCACGTCCACAAATGTTTTGACGTTGAACAACGAGTTGGTTTTTTTTTATTTCAAAATCAATACATTTTAATTCGAATATTATTATTCATTTCCTACTGTACAATTCATCATTTACTTCAAGTATGTATTCTAAAATTTAGAAAAATCAAACTTTCATAGCAATTTCAAATTGAACATGAATTTCAATTTCCACTTTTTTCTCCAAAAATGGGATAATAAATTCAGGAGAACCTGATCAGAACAATTCGAAAAACGTTGATAGTGCTCCTACGTGAACATGGAAGGCTGGACATTAATTTCAATATTACTTATCACTCCTTCACTATAAGTACTTCGAAACTAGAGAGGATCAATTCTAAAATCAGAAAAAAATATAATGTCATAGCAAAATAAAATAAAACAAATTTCTTTTGTAGAATCAATTATAATATATACTTTTGGGTGAGCAAACTGATCGGAACAGTTATGACTATGATTTTTGTGTTAATTGTGTGATTCATGAGTATCTCAAAACTTACATTAGAATGAAGGGTCTGTAATGTTCTATGATATATAGGTATATTTATGTCCATTTCTTTGCACCTACAGTTTGACTTTGGTGTATCAATGTTCTTCCATATATTGAAAATGTAACAAATCGAATTTCCAAAATCCCCAAAAAACATGATATTTCTACCCGTTTTTCTACACTTACCAAAATTATCTCAGTGTTACAAACCTATCAAAGATCCCTTTCCTCCTCTCCACTCAGAAGGTGTTCATAGCATTCACTGTTCTTGCGGTGAAGTCTACATTGGTGAAACAGGTTAAACAGTAGCTACTCGTGTGAAAGAACATGAGCGCTGTACAAGGCTTCGTAACACCATCTGCACTTGCGGAGCACAAGTTTGACACTAATCATCAAATCCTCTTTGAAGATACTGAAATCCTAGCCCGAGCCCCAAACTTCTATTTCTAGTTAACCACCGGAATGAAGGCAGTGAACTGTGTAGCGTGAAGGATTTACCTACAATAAATGAGGCTACAGAAACCAGTAGAACCAGTTTCAGTTCAAGTCAAAATTTTTCAAGATTAGCTATCCGCGGAAGTCTACTATTCAACAATGTACTATTGTTCATATATATTTATTTTTTTCTATTATGTATTTCGTGAATTATTTTGAGCAATAAATATTAATAATAATGATGATAATAATAATAATAATAATAATAATAATAATAATTTGAAACGACTAGCCCCTAGCTCATGTGAAAGAGCTGATAATTTGAGGAAAGGATGGAATATAAGCTGTAATATTATTCTGGTGGATTTTCAAATTGACTAGTTTGAGTGGCCTTTCCGTTTGTGGCCTTTTCGTTTCGTTTTTCTTTCCTACTTAGATCAATTGGAGTTATTATTTCGATATCTTCGGGATAAACTGACTTGTCCCTAGAAATTTGTTCTGGTGGATTTTCAAATTGACTAGTTTGAGTGGCCTTTCCGTTTGTGGCCTTTTCGTTTCGTTTTTCTTTCCTACTTAGATCAATTGGAGTTATTATTTCGATATCTTCGGGATAAACTGACTTGTCCCTAGAACTTTGTTCTGGTGGATTTTCAAATTGACTAGTTTGAGTGGCCTTTCCGTTTGTGGCCTTTTCGTTTCGTTTTTCTTTCCTACTTAGATCAATTGGAGTTATTATTTCGATATCTTCGGGATAAACTGACTTGTCCCTAGAACTTTGTTCTGGTGGATTTTCAAATTGACTAGTTTGAGTGGCCTTTCCGTTTGTGGCCTTTTCGTTTCGTTTTTCTTTCCTACTTAGATCAATTGGAGTTATTATTTCGATATCTTCGGGATAAACTGACTTGTCCCTAGAACTTTGTTCTGGTGGATTTTCAAATTGACTAGTTTGAGTGGCCTTTCCGTTTGTGGCCTTTTCGTTTCGTTTTTCTTTCCTACTTAGATCAATTGGAGTTATTATTTCGATATCTTCGGGATAAACTGACTTGTCCCTAGAACTTTGTTCTGGTGGATTTTCAAATTGACTAGTTTGAGTGGCCTTTTCATTTGTGGCCTTTTCGTTTCGTTTACTACTTAGATCTATTGGAGTTATTATTTCGATATCTTCGTACTCCCCGGTTTTATAGGTCTGAGTCCCCGTATCGTTCCTTCCTTGATCCTCAATAGTTGGATCTCTGGGAACGTTGTACTCTCTAACACATCGTGCTTGGTTGCAATATCTCACTCTTTGCTGTTCCACCTTAGACAATTTAAACTTTGGCAAATTCAGGTTAGTAACTATTTTCTTCCTGAAATGCTCCTTAACACTCTGCCACGTTCTAGAAATTAATTTCTTCTGTTCGAATTCTTGCCAAAAAGTATTACCTTTCAACATAGGAGATTTTGGGTGTTTCACAATATACTCAAGGATTACGTGCTCTTCAGCTAACGAATATGGCTTTTTGCTTCCAGACATGGCCTGAAATAATCATCAACATGTATTCACCTCGTAGTGCAGAAAATTTTCCATTGAGTCTACTGAATTTTCTTGGCTAAACAGTTGGTGCTCTAGGTGATCCGATCAATCAAGAATCTGGGCACACGTATCACTACAAGCCATGAGTGTAAAATATCCCAGTGAGTAAGTGCAGATCATCAGACACAAGAGGTCTCTCCAAAACCTGATAGTTGGTGATGCTCCCACGTCCACAAATGTTTTGACGTTAAACAACGAGTTGGTTTTTTTTTATTTCAAAATCAATACATTTTAATTCGAATAGTATTATTCATTTCCTACTGTACAATTCATCATTTACTTCAAGTATGTATTCTAAAATTTAGAAAAATCAAACTTTCATAGCAATTTCAAATTGAACATGAATTTCAATTTCCACTTTTTTCTCCAAAAATGGGATAATAAATTCAGGAGAACCTGATCAGAACAATTCGAACAACGTTGATAGTGCTCCTACGTGAACATGGAAGGCTGGACATTAATTTCAATATTACTTATCACTCCTTCACTATAAGTACTTCGAAACTAGAGAGGATCAATTCTAAAATCAGAAAAAAATATAATGTCATAGCAAAATAAAATAAAACAAATTTCTTTTGTAGAATCAATTATAATATATACTTTTGGGTGAGCAAACTGATCGGAACAGTTATGACTATGATTTTTGTGTTAATTGTGTGATTCATGAGTATCTCAAAACTTACATTAGAATGAAGGGTCTGTAATGTTCTATGATATATAGGTATATTTATGTCCATTTCTTTGCACCTACAGTTTGACTTTGGTGTATCAATGTTCTTCCATATATTGAAAATGTAACAAATCGAATTTCCCAAAGCCCCAAAAAACATGATATTTCTACCCGTTTTTCCACACTTACCAAAATTATCTCAGTGTTACAAACCTATCAAAGATCCCTTTCCTCCTCTCCACTCAGAAGGTGTTCATAGCATTCACTGTTCTTGCGGTGAAGTCTACATTGGTGAAACAGGTTAAACAGTAGCTACTCGTGTGAAAGAACATGAGCGCTGTACAAGGCTTCGTAACACCATCTGCTTTTGCGGAGCACAAGTTTGACACTAATCATCAAATCCTTTTTGAAGATACTGAAATCCTAGCCCGAGCCCCAAACTTCTATTTCTAGTTAACCACCGGAATGAAGGCAGTGAACTGTGTAGCGTGAAGGATTTACCTACAATAAATAAGGCTACAGAAACCAGTAGAACCAGTTTCAGTTCAAGTCAAAATTTTTCAAGATTAGCTATCCGCGGAAGTCTACTATTCAACAATGTACTATTGTTCATATATATTTATTTTTTTCTATTATGTATTTCGTGAATTATTTTGAGCAATAAATATTAATAATAATGATGATAATGATAATAATAATAATAATAATAATAATAATAATAATAATTTGAAACGACTAGCCCCTAGCTCATGTGAAAGAGTTGATACTTTGAGGAAAGGATGGAATATAAGCTGTAACTTTGTTCTGGTGGATTTTCAAATTGACTAGATTGAGTGGCCTTTGCGTTTGTGGCCTTTTCGTTGCGTTTTTCTTTCCTACTTAGATCAATTGGAGTTATTATTTCGATATCTTCGGGATAAACTGACTTGTCCCTAGAACTTTGTTCTGGTGGATTTTCAAATTGACTGGTTTGAGTGGCCTTTCCGTTTGAGGCCTTTTCGTTTCGTTTTTCTTTCCTACTTAGATCAATTGAAGTTATTATTTCGATATCTTCGGGATAAACTGACTTGTCCCTAGAACTTTGTTCTGGTGGATTTTCAAATTGACTAGTTTGAGTGGCCTTTCCGTTTGTGGCCTTTTCGTTTCGTTTTTCTTTCCTACTTAGATCAATTGAAGTTATTATTTCGATATCTTCGGGATAAACTGACTTGTCCCTAGAACTTTGTTCTGGTGGATTTTCAAATTGACTAGTTTGAGTGGCCTTTCCGTTTGTGGCCTTTTCGTTTCGTTTTTCTTTCCTACTTAGATCAATTGGAGTTATTATTTCGATATCTTCGGGATAAACTGACTTGTCCCTAGAACTTTGTTCTGGTGGATTTTCAAATTGACTAGTTTGAGTGGCCTTTCCGTTTGTGGCCTTTTCGTTTCGTTTTTCTTTCCTACTTAGATCAATTGATGTTATTATTTCGATATCCTCGGGATAAAATGACTTGTCCCTAGAACTTTGTTCTGGTGGATTTTCAAATTGACTAGTTTGAGTGGCCTTTCCGTTTGTGGCCTTTTCGTTTCGTTTTTCTTTCCTACTTAGATCAATTGAAGTTATTATTTCGATATCTTCGGGATAAACTGACTTGTCCCTAGAACTTTGTTCTGGTGGATTTTCAAATTGACTAGTTTGAGTGGCCTTTCCGTTTGTGGCCTTTTCGTTTCGTTTTTCTTTCCTACTTAGATCAATTGGAGTTATTATTTCGATATCTTCGGGATAAACTGACTTGTCCCTAGAACTTTGTTCTGGTGGATTTTCAAATTGACTAGTTTGAGTGGCCTTTCCGTTTGTGGCCTTTTCGTTTCGTTTTTCTTTCCTACTTAGATCAATTGGAGTTATTATTTCGATATCTTCGGGATAAACTGACTTGTCCCTAGAACTTTGTTCTGGTGGATTTTCAAATTGACTAGTTTGAGTGGCCTTTCCGTTTGTGGCCTTTTCGTTTCGTTTTTCTTTCCTTCTTAGATCAATTGGAGTTATTATTTCGATATCTTCGGGATAAACTGACTTGTCCCTAGAACTTTGTTCTGGTGGATTTTCAAATTGACTAGTTTGAGTGGCCTTTTCATTTGTGGCCTTTTCGTCTCGTTTACTACTTAGATCTATTGGAGTTATTATTTCAATATCTTCGTACTCCCCGGTTTTATAGGTATGAGTCCCCGTATCGTTCCTTCCTTGTTCCTCAATAGTTGGATCTCTGGGAACGTTGTACTCTCTAACACATCGTGCTTGGTTGCAATATCTCACTCTTTGCTGTTCCACCTTAGACAATTTAAACTATGGCAAATTTAGGTTAGTAACTATTTTCTTCCTGAAATGCTCCTTAACACTCTGCCACGTTCTAGAAATTAATTTCTTCTGTTCGAATTCTTGCCAAAAAGTATTATCTTTCAACATAGGAGATTTTGGGTGTTTCACAATATACTCTAGGATTACGTGCTCTTCAGCTAACGAATATGGCTTTTTGCTTCCAGACATGGCCTGATCATCAACATGTATTCACCTCGTAGTGCAGAAAATTTTCCATTGAGTCTATTGAATTTTATTGGCTAAACAGTTGGTGCTCTAGGTGATCCGATCAATCAAGAATCTGGACACACATATCACTACAAGCCATGAGTGTAAAATATCCCAGTGAGTTAGTGCAGATCATCAGACACAAGAGGTCTCTCCAAAACCTGATAGTTGGTGATGCTCCCACGTCCACAAATGTTTTGACGTTGAACAACGAGTTGGTTTTTTTTTATTTCAAAATCAATACATTTTAATTCGAATATTATTATTCATTTCCTACTGTACAATTCATCATTTACTTCAAGTATGTATTCTAAAATTTAGAAAAATCAAACTTTCATAGCAATTTCAAATTGAACATGAATTTCAATTTCCACTTTTTTCTCCAAAAATGGGATAATAAATTCAGGAGAACCTGATCAGAACAATTCGAAAAACGTTGATAGTGCTCCTACGTGAACATGGAAGGCTGGACATTAATTTCAATATTACTTATCACTCCTTCACTATAAGTACTTCGAAACTAGAGAGGATCAATTCTAAAATCAGAAAAAAATATAATGTCATAGCAAAATAAAATAAAACAAATTTCTTTTGTAGAATCAATGATAATATATACTTTTGGGTGAGCAAACTGATCGGAACAGTTATGACTATGATTTTTGTGTTAATTGTGTGATTCATGAGTATCTCAAAACTTACATTAGAATGAAGGGTCTGTAATGTTCTATGATATATAGGTATATTTATGTCCATTTCTTTGCACCTACGGTTTGACTTTGGTGTATCAATGTTCTTCCATATATTGAAAATGTAACAAATCGAATTTCCAAAATCCCCAAAAAACATGATATTTCTACCCGTTTTTCCACACTTACCAAAATTATCTCAGTGTTACAAACCTATCAAAGATCCCTTTCCTCCTCTCCACTCAGAAGGTGTTCATAGCATTCCCTGTTCTTGCGGTGAAGTCTGCATTGGTGAAACAGGTTAAACAGTAGCTACTCGTGTGAAAGAACATGAGCGCTGTACAAGGCTTCGTGACACCATCTGCACTTGCGGAGCACAAGTTTGACACTAATCATCAAATCCTTTTTGAAGATACTGAAATGCTAGCCCGAGCCCCAAACTTCTATTTCTAGTTAACCACCGGAATGAAGGCAGTGAACTGTGTAGCGTGAAGGATTTACCTACAATAAATGAGGCTACAGAAACCAGTAGAACCAGTTTCAGTTCAAGTCAAAATTTTTCAAGATTGGCTATCCGCGGAAGTCTACTATTCAACAATGTACTATTGTTCATATATATTTATTTTTTTCATCATGTATTTCGTGAATTATTTTGAGCAATAAATATTAATAATAATGATGATAATATTAATAATAATAATAATAATAATAATAATTTGAAACGACTAGCCCCTAGCTCATGTGAAAGAGTTGATACTTTGAGGAAAGGATGGAATATAAGCTGTAACTTTGTTCTGGTGGTTTTTCAAATTGACTAGTTTGAGTGGCCTTTCCGTTTGTGGCCTTTTCGTTTCGTTTTTCTTTCCTACTTAGATCAATTGGAGTTATTATTTCGATATCTTCGGGATAAACTGACTTGTCCCTAGAACATTGTTCTGGTGGATTTTCAAATTGACTAGTTTGAGTGGCCTTTCCGTTTGTGGCCTTTTCGTTTCGTTTTTCTTTCCTACTTAGATCAATTGGAGTTATTATTTCGATATCTTCGGGATAAACTGACTTGTCCCTAGAACTTTGTTCTGGTGGATTTTCAAATTGACTAGTTTGAGTGGCCTTTCCGTTTGTGGCCTTTTCGTTTCGTTTTTCTTTCCTACTTAGATCAATTGGAGTTATTATTTCGATATCTTCGGGATAAACTGACTTGTCCCTAGAACTTTGTTCTGGTGGATTTTCAAATTAACTAGTTTGAGTGGCCTTTCCGTTTGTGGCCTTTTCGTTTCGTTTTTCTTTCCTACTTAGATCAATTGGAGTTATTATTCCGATATCTTCGGGATAAACTGACTTGTCCCTAGAACTTTGTTCTGGTGGATTTTCAAATTGACTAGTTTGAGTGACCTTTCCGTTTGTGGCCTTTTCGTTTCGTTTTTCTTTCCTACTTAGATCAATTAGAGTTATTATTTCGATATCTTCGGGATAAACTGACTTGTCCCTAGAACTTTGTTCTGGTGGATTTTCAAATTGACTAGTTTGAGTGGCCTTTTCATTTGTGGCCTTTTCGTTTCGTTTACTACTTAGATCTATTGGAGTTATTATTTCGATATCTTCGTACTCCCCGGTTTTATAGGTCTGAGTCCCCGTATCGTTCCTTCCTTGATCCTCAATAGTTGGATCTCTGGGAACGTTGTACTCTCTAACACATCGTGCTTGGTTGCAATATCTCACTCTTTGCTGTTCCACCTTAGACAATTTAAACTTTGGCAAATTCAGGTTAGTAACTATTTTCTTCCTGAAATGCTCCTTAACACTCTGCCACGTTCTAGAAATTAATTTCTTCTGTTCGAATTCTTGCCAAAAAGTATTACCTTTCAACATAGGAGATTTTGGGTGTTTCACAATATACTCAAGGATTACGTGCTCTTCAGCTAACGAATATGGCTTTTTGCTTCCAGACATGGCCTGAAATAATCATCAACATGTATTCACCTCGTAGTGCAGAAAATTTTCCATTGAGTCTATTGAATTTTCTTGGCTAAACAGTTGGTGCTCTAGGTGATCCGATCAATCAAGAATCTGGGCACACGTATCACTACAAGCCATGAGTGTAAAATATCCCAGTGAGTAAGTGCAGATCATCAGACACAAGAGGTCTCTCCAAAACCTGATAGTTGGTGATGCTCCCACGTCCACAAATGTTTTGACGTTGAACAACGAGTTGGTTTTTTTTTATTTCAAAATCAATACATTTTAATTCGAATATTATTATTCATTTCCTACTGTACAATTCATCATTTACTTCAAGTATGTATTCTAAAATTTAGAAAAATCAAACTTTCATAGCAATTTCAAATTGAACATGAATTTCAATTTCCACTTTTTTCTCCAAAAATGGGATAATAAATTCAGGAGAACCTGATCAGAACAATTCGAACAACGTTGATAGTGCTCCTACGTGAACATGGAAGGCTGGACATTAATTTCAATATTACTTATCACTCCTTCACTATAAGTACTTCGAAACTAGAGAGGATCAATTCTAAAATAAGAAAAAAATATAATGTCATAGCAAAATAAAATAAAACAAATTTCTTTTGTAGAATCAATTATAATATATACTTTTGGGTGAGCAAACTGATCGGAACAGTTATGACTATGATTTTTGTGTTAATTGTGTGATTCATGAGTATCTCAAAACTTACATTAGAATGAAGGGTCTGTAATGTTCTATGATATATAGGTATATTTATGTCCATTTCTTTGCACCTACAGTTTGACTTTGGTGTATCAATGTTCTTCCATATATTGAAAATGTAACAAATCGAATTTCCAAAATCCCCAAAAAACATGATATTTCTACCCGTTTTTCTACACTTACCAAAATTATCTCAGTGTTACAAACCTATCAAAGATCCCTTTCCTCCTCTCCACTCAGAAGGTGTTCATAGCATTCACTGTTCTTGCGGTGAAGTCTACATTGGTGAAACAGGTTAAACAGTAGCTACTCGTGTGAAAGAACATGAGCGCTGTACAAGGCTTCGTAACACCATCTGCACTTGCGGAGCACAAGTTTGACACTAATCATCAAATCCTCTTTGAAGATACTGAAATCCTAGCCCGAGCCCCAAACTTCTATTTCTAGTTAACCACCGGAATGAAGGCAGTGAACTGTGTAGCGTGAAGGATTAACCTACAATAAATAAGGCTACAGAAACCAGTAGAACCAGTTTCAGTTCAAGTCAAAATTTTTCAAGATTAGCTATCCGCGGAAGTCTACTATTCAACAATGTACTATTGTTCATATATATTTATTTTTTTCTATTATGTATTTCGTGAATTATTTTGAGCAATAAATATTAATAATAATGATGATAATAATAATAATAATAATAATAATAATAATAATAATTTGAAACGACTAGCCCCTAGCTCATGTGAAAGAGCTGATACTTTGAGGAAAGGATGGAATATAAGCTGTAACTTTATTCTGGTGGATTTTCAAATTGACTAGTTTGAGTGGCCTTTCCGTTTGTGGCCTTTTCGTTTCGTTTTTCTTTCCTACTTAGATCAATTGGAGTTATTATTTCGATATCTTCGGGATAAACTGACTTGTCCCTAGAACTTTGTTCTGGTGGATTTTCAAATTGACTAGTTTGAGTGGCCTTTCCGTTTGTGGCCTTTTCGTTTCGTTTTTCTTTCCTACTTAGATCAATTGGAGTTATTATTTCGATATCTTCGGGATAAACTGACTTGTCCCCAGAACTTTGTTCTGGTGGATTTTCAAATTGACTAGTTTGAGTGGCCTTTCCGTTTGTGGCCTTTTCGTTTCGTTTTTCTTTCCTACTTAGATCAATTGGAGTTATTATTTCGATATCTTCGGGATAAACTGACTTGTCCCTAGAACTTTGTTCTGGTGGATTTTCAAATTGACTAGTTTGAGTGGCCTTTTCATTTGTGGCCTTTTCGTTTCGTTTACTACTTAGATCTATTGGAGTTATTATCTCAATATCTTCGTACTCCCCGGTTTTATAGGTCTGAGTCCCCGTATCGTTCCTTCCTTGATCCTCAATAGTTGGATCTCTGGGAACGTTGTACTCTCTAACACATCGTGCTTGGTTGCAATATCTCACTCTTTGCTGTTCCACCTTAGACAATTTAAACTTTGGCAAATTCAGGTTAGTAACTATTTTCTTCCTGAAATGCTCCTTAACACTCTGCCACGTTCTAGAAATTAATTTCTTCTGTTCGAATTCTTGCCAAAAAGTATTACCTTTCAACATAGGAGATTTTGGGTGTTTCACAATATACTCAAGGATTACGTGCTCTTCAGCTAACGAATATGGCTTTTTGCTTCCAGACATGGCCTGATATAATCATCAACATGTATTCACCTCGTAGTGCAGAAAATTTTCCATTGAGTCTATTGAATTTTCTTGGCTAAACAGTTGGTGCTCTAGGTGATCCGATCAATCAAGAATCTGGACACACGTATCACTACAAGCCATGAGTGTAAAATATCCCAGTGAGTAAGTGCAGATCATCAGACACAAGAGGTCTCTCCAAAACCTGATAGTTGGTGATGCTCCCACGTCCACAAATGTTTTGACGTTGAACAACGAGTTGTTTTTTTTTTATTTCAAAATCAATACATTTTAATTCGAATATTATTATTCATTTCCTACTGTACAATTCATCATTTACTTCAAGTATGTATTCTAAAATTTAGAAAAATCAAACTTTCATAGCAATTTCAAATTGAACATGAATTTCAATTTCCACTTTCTTCTCCAAAAATGGGATAATAAATTCAGGAGAACCTGATCAGAACAATTCGAAAAACGTTGATAGTGCTCCTACGTGAACATGGAAGGCTGGACATTAATTTCAATATTACTTATCACTCCTTCACTATAAGTACTTCGAAACTAGAGAGGATCAATTCTAAAATCAGAAAAAAATATAATGTCATAGCAAAATAAAATAAAACAAATTTCTTTTGTAGAATCAATTATAATATATACTTTTGGGTGAGCAAACTGATCGGAACAGTTATGACTATGATTTTTGTGTTAATTGTGTGATTCATGAGTATCTCAAAACTTACATTAGAATGAAGGGTCTGTAATGTTCTATGATATATAGGTATATTTATGTCCATTTCTTTGCACCTACAGTTTGACTTTGGTGTATCAATGTTCTTCCATATATTGAAAATGTAACAAATCGAATTTCCAAAAGCCCCAAAAAACATGATATTTCTACCCGTTTTTCTACACTTACCAAAATTATCTCAGTGTTACAAACCTATCAAAGATCCCTTTCCTCCTCTCCACTCAGAAGGTGTTCATAGCATTCCCTGTTCTTGCGGTGAAGTCTACATTGGTGAAACAGGTTAAATAGTAGCTACTCGTGTGAAAGAACATGAGCGCTGTACAAGGCTTCGTGACACCATCTGCACTTGCGGAGCACAAGTTTGACACTAATCATCAAATCCTTTTTGAAGATACTGAAATCCTAGCCCGAGCCCCAAACTTCTATTTCTAGTTAACCACCGGAATGAAGGCAGTGAACTGTGTAGCGTGAAGGATTTACCTACAATAAATAAGGCTACAGAAACCAGTAGAACCAGTTTCAGTTCAAGTCAAAATTTTTCAAGATTAGCTATCCGCGGAAGTCTACTATTCAACAATGTACTATTGTTCATATATATTTATTTTTTTCTATTATGTATTTCGTGAATTATTTTGAGCAATAAATATTAATAATAATGATGATAATGATAATAATAATAATAATAATAATAATAATAATAATAATAATTTGAAACGACTAGCCCCTAGCTCATGTGAAAGAGTTGATACTTTGAGGAAAGGATGGAATATAAGCTGTAACTTTGTTCTGGTGGATTTTCAAATTGACTAGTTTGAGTGGCCTTTCCGTTTGTGGCCTTTTCGTTGCGTTTTTCTTTCCTACTTAGATCAATTGGAGTTATTATTTCGATATCTTCGGGATAAACTGACTTGTCCCTAGAACTTTGTTCTGGTGGATTTTCAAATTGACTGGTTTGAGTGGCCTTTCCGTTTGTGGCCTTTTCGTTTCGTTTTTCTTTCCTACTTAGATCAATTGAAGTTATTATTTCGATATCTTCATGATAAACTGACTTGTCCCTAGAACTTTGTTCTGGTGGATTTTCAAATTGACTAGTTTGAGTGGCCTTTCCGTTTGTGGCCTTTTCGTTTCGTTTTTCTTTCCTACTTAGATCAATTGAAGTTATTATTTCGATATCTTCGGGATAAACTGACTTGTCCCTAGAACTTTGTTCTGGTGGATTTTCAAATTGACTAGTTTGAGTGGCCTTTCCGTTTGTGGCCTTTTCGTTTCGTTTTTCTTTCCTACTTAGATCAATTGGAGTTATTATTTCGATATCTTCGGGATAAACTGACTTGTCCCTAGAACTTTGTTCTGGTGGATTTTCAAATTGACTACTTTGAGTGGCCTTTCCGTTTGTGGCCTTTTCGTTTCGTTTTTCTTTCCTACTTAGATCAATTGAAGTTATTATTTCGATATCTTCGGGATAAACTGACTTGTCCCTAGAACTTTGTTCTGGTGGATTTTCAAATTGACTAGTTTGAGTGGCCTTTCCGTTTGTGGCCTTTTCGTTTCGTTTTTCTTTCCTACTTAGATCAATTGAAGTTATTATTTCGATGTCTTCGGGATAAACTGACTTGTCCCTAGAACTTTGTTCTGGTGGATTTTCAAATTGACTAGTTTGAGTGGCCTTTCCGTTTGTGGCCTTTTCGTTTCGTTTTTCTTTCCTACTTAGATCAATTGGAGTTATTATTTCGATATCTTCGGGATAAACTGACTTGTCCCTAGAACTTTGTTCTGGTGGATTTTCAAATTGACTAGTTTGAGTGGCCTTTCCGTTTGTGGCCTTTTTGTTTCGTTTTTCTTTCCTACTTGAATCAATTGGAGTTATTATTTCGATATCTTCGGGATAAACTGACTTGTCCCTAGAACTTTGTTCTGGTGGATTTTCAAATTGACTAGTTTGAGTGGCCTTTCCGTTTGTGGCCTTTTCGTTTCGTTTTTCTTTCCTACTTAGATCAATTGGAGTTATTATTTCGATATCTTCGGGATAAACTGACTTGTCCCTAGAACTTTGTTCTGGTGGATTTTCAAATTGACTAGTTTGAGTGGCCTTTCCGTTTGTGGCCTTTTCGTCTCGTTTACTACTTAGATCTATTGGAGTTATTATTTCAATATCTTCGTACTCCCCGGTTTTATAGGTCTGAGTCCCCGTATCGTTCCTTCCTTGTTCCTCAATAGTTGGATCTCTGGGAACGTTGTACTCTCTAACACATCGTGCTTGGTTGCAATATCTCACTCTTTGCTGTTCCACCTTAGACAATTTAAACTTTGGCAAATTTAGGTTAGTAACTATTTTCTTCCTGAAATGCTCCTTGACACTCTGCCACGTTCTAGAAATTAATTTCTTCTGTTCGAATTCTTGCCAAAAAGTATTATCTTTCAACATAGGAGATTTTGGGTGTTTCACAATATACTCAAGGATTACGTGCTCTTCAGCTAACGAATATGGCTTTTTGCTTCCAGACATGGCCTGATCATCAACATGTATTCACCTCGTAGTGCAGAAAATTTTCCATTGAGTCTATTGAATTTTCTTGGCTAAACAGTTGGTGCTCTAGGTGATCCGATCAATCAAGAATCTGGACACACATATCACTACAAGCCATGAGTGTAAAATATCCCAGTGAGTTAGTGCAGATCATCAGACACAAGAGGTCTCTCCAAAACCTGATAGTTGGTGATGCTCCCACGTCCACAAATGTTTTGACGTTGAACAACGAGTTGGTTTTTTTTTATTTCAAAATCAATACATTTTAATTCGAATATTATTATTCATTTCCTACTGTACAATTCATCATTTACTTCAAGTATGTATTCTAAAATTTAGAAAAATCAAACTTTCATAGCAATTTCAAATTGAACATGAATTTCAATTTCCACTTTTTTCTCCAAAAATGGGATAATAAATTCAGGAGAACCTGATCAGAACAATTCGAAAAACGTTGATAGTGCTCCTACGTGAACATGGAAGGCTGGACATTAATTTCAATATTACTTATCACTCCTTCACTATAAGTACTTCGAAACTAGAGAGGATCAATTCTAAAATCAGAAAAAAATATAATGTCATAGCAAAATAAAATAAAACAAATTTCTTTTGTAGAATCAATTATAATATATACTTTTGGGTGAGCAAACTGATCGGAACAGTTATGACTATGATTTTTGTGTTAATTGTGTGATTCATGAGTATCTCAAAACTTACATTAGAATGAAGGGTCTGTAATGTTCTATGATATATAGGTATATTTATGTCCATTTCTTTGCACCTACAGTTTGACTTTGGTGTATCAATGTTCTTCCATATATTGAAAATGTAACAAATCGAATTTCCAAAATCCCCAAAAAACATGATATTTCTACCCGTTTTTCCACACTTACCAAAATTATCTCAGTGTTACAAACCTATCAAAGATCCCTTTCCTTCTCTCCACTCAGAAGGTGTTCATAGCATTCCCTGTTCTTGCGGTGAAGTCTGCATTGGTGAAACAGGTTAAACAGTAGCTACTCGTGTGAAAGAACATGAGCGCTGTACAAGGCTTCGTGACACCATCTGCACTTGCGGAGCACAAGTTTGACACTAATCATCAAATCCTTTTTGAAGATACTGAAATCCTAGCCCGAGCCCCAAACTTCTATTTCTAGTTAACCACCGGAATGAAGGCAGTGAACTGTGTAGCGTGAAGGATTTACCTACAATAAATAAGGCTACAGAAACCAGTAGAACCAGTTTCAGTTCAAGTCAAAATTTTTCAAGATTAGCTATCCGCGGAAGTCTACTATTCAACAATGTACTATTGTTCATATATATTTATTTTTTTCTATTATGTATTTCGTGAATTATTTTGAGCAATAAATATTAATAATAATGATGATAATGATAATAATAATAATAATAATAATAATAATAATAATAATAATTTGAAACGACTAGCCCCTAGCTCATGTGAAAGAGTTGATACTTTGAGGAAAGGATGGAATATAAGCTGTAACTTTGTTCTGGTGGTTTTTCAAATTGACTAGTTTGAGTGGCCTTTCCGTTTGTGGCCTTTTCGTTTCGTTTTTCTTTCCTACTTAGATCAATTGGAGTTATTATTTCGATATCTTCGGGATAAACTGACTTGTCCCTAGAACATTGTTCTGGTGGATTTTCAAATTGACTAGTTTGAGTGGCCTTTCCGTTTGTGGCCTTTTCGTTTCGTTTTTCTTTCCTACTTAGATCAATTGGAGTTATTATTTCGATATCTACGAGATAAACTGACTTGTCCCTAGAACTTTGTTCTGGTGGATTTTCAAATTGACTAGTTTGAGTGGCCTTTCCGTTTGTGGCCTTTTCGTTTCGTTTTTCTTTCCTACTTAGATCAATTGGAGTTATTATTTCGATATCTTCGGGATAAACTGACTTGTCCCTAGAACTTTGTTCTGGTGGATTTTCAAATTAACTAGTTTGAGTGGCCTTTCCGTTTGTGGCCTTTTCGTTTCGTTTTTCTTTCCTACTTAGATCAATTGGAGTTATTATTCCGATATCTTCGGGATAAACTGACTTGTCCCTAGAACCTTGTTCTGGTGGATTTTCAAATTGACTAGTTTGAGTGACCTTTCCGTTTGTGGCCTTTTCGTTTCGTTTTTCTTTCCTACTTAGATCAATTGGAGTTATTATTTCGATATCTTCGGGATAAACTGACTTGTCCCTAGAACTTTGTTCTGGTGGATTTTCAAATTGACTAGTTTGAGTGGCCTTTCCGTTTGTGACCTTTTCGTTTCGTTTTTCTTTCCTACTTAGATCAATTGGAGTTATTATTTCGATATCTTCGGGATAAACTGACTTGTCCCTAGAACTTTGTTCTGGTGGATTTTCAAATTAACTAGTTTGAGTGGCCTTTCCGTTTGAGGCCTTTTCGTTTCGTTTTTCTTTCCTACTTAGATCAATTGGAGTTATTATTCCGATATCTTCGGGATAAACTGACTTGTCCCTAGAACTTTGTTCTGGTGGATTTTCAAATTGACTAGTTTGAGTGGCCTTTCCGTTTGTGGCCTTTTCGTTTCGTTTTTCTTTCCTACTTAGATCAATTGGAGTTATTATTTCGATATCTTCGGGATAAACTGACTTGTCCCTAGAACTTTGTTCTGGTGGATTTTCAAATTAACTAGTTTGAGTGGCCTTTCCGTTTGTGGCCTCTTCGTTTCGTTTTTCTTTCCTACTTAGATCAATTGGAGTTATTATTTCGATATCTTCGGGATAAACTGACTTGTCCCTAGAACTTTGTTCTGGTGGATTTTCAAATTGACTAGTTTGAGTGGCCTTTCCGTTTGTGGCCTTTTCGTTTCGTTTTTCTTTCCTACTTAGATCAATTGGAGTTATTATTTCGATATCTTCGGGATAAACTGACTTGTCCCTAGAACTTTGTTCTGGTGGATTTTCAAATTGACTAGTTTGAGTGGCCTTTTCATTTGTGGCCTTTTCGTTTCGTTTACTACTTAGATCTATTGGAGTTATTATTTCGATATCTTCGTACTCCTCGGTTTTATAGGTCTGAGTCCCCGTATCGTTCCTTCCTTGTTCCTCAATAGTTGGATCTCTGGGAACGTTGTACTCTCTAACACATTGTGCTTGGTTGCAACATCTCACTCTTTGCTGTTCCACCTTAGACAATTTAAACTTTGGCAAATTCAGGTTAGTAACTATTTTCTTCCTGAAATGCTCCTTAACACTCTGCCACGTTCTAGAAATTAATTTCTTCTGTTCGAATTCTTGCCAAAAAGTATTACCTTTCAACATAGGAGATTTTGGGTGTTTCACAATATACTCAAGGATTACGTGCTCTTCAGCTAACGAATATGGCTTTTTGCTTCCAGACATGGCCTGATATAATCATCAACATGTATTCACCTCGTAGTGCAGAAAATTTTCCATTGAGTCTATTGAATTTTCTTGGCTAAACAGTTGGTGCTCTAGGTGATCCGATCAATCAAGAATCTGGACACACGTATCACTACAAGCCATGAGTGTAAAATATCCCTGTGAGTAAGTGCAGATCATCAGACACAAGAGGTCTCTCCAAAACCTGATAGTTGGTGATGCTCCCACGTCCACAAATGTTTTGACGTTGAACAACGAGTTGGTTTTTTTTTATTTCAAAATCAATACATTTTAATTCGAATATTATTATTCATTTCCTACTGTACAATTCATCATTTACTTCAAGTATGTATTCTAAAATTTAGAAGAATCAAACTTTCATAGCAATTTCAAATTGAACATGAATTTCAATTTCCACTTTTTTCTCCAAAAATGAGATAATAAATTCAGGAGAACCTGATCAGAACAATTCGAAAAACGTTGATAGTGCTCCTACGTGAACATGGAAGGCTGGACATTAATTTCAATATTACTTATCACTCCTTCACTATAAGTACTTCGAAACTAGAGAGGATCAATTCTAAAATCAGAAAAAAATATAACGTCATAGCAAAATAAAATAAAACAAATTTCTTTTGTAGAATCAATTATAATATATACTTTTGGGTGAGCAAACTGATCGGAACAGTCATGACTGTGTTGATTGCGCTTCCACGTCTACAAGTACAACAGAATTTGAGGTTGAACATTTTTTATAAATCTGAGAATTAACATAAGCTGAATCAACAGAAGTAACCAGATTCACCGATTGCGATCATTTCACAAGTAGTATACGAATAGGATGCATTCAAAGTTTGTGTCACCAAAATTCCCTATTCAACTGCACTATCCCAAATAAGCGAGTCATGCGAGAAGTTTGTTTTGAAATTTATTTCAAGTGTGTATGAACGGTTGATCCAAAAAGATCCCTTGAATCCAAACATCACCCGGGCAGCAGTTATTGTAGTCATACATTCTGGAGATGACTATTCTCTAGTTGAAACAAATAGCTTCCTGTTTGGCCATCCGGGAAGAAAACACATTGGAAAACATTTAGGAGTTATGGTAACGCAGGCTGTCAATTTAGATTCGTTCCATTAAAATTCTGGAAGAAACAAGTATCGCTATCCAGATTGAAACACCGTAAAGCGTTGCAACATATTTGGTTCAACCAACAATGTGTGAGGCGCATAGTTCCCAACTACATAAATCTAAAAAAGTGCATAATATGTAATAGCGTGACATCAAAAAAATCAATAAAACGCGGCAAAATGATCTGGCTGAAGGGAGAGTCAAGATTCTGATTCCAGAGAAGAGGCATTTTACTACACTTTAAGATAATACATTCCTAATTTGCTTATAAACTCCGCCTATTAGAAATTGAAGTTCTAGATTACACCGTTAGGGGAAAAGTCTACAATTCATGTCAAATATAAAACCCAATGCATATTGTATGTTTTGATAATGAACCGTAAAATTCGAAATTTCCATGAACGTTCTCTTGAATAAAGTGATATTTAACTGTTTTTTTCCTACTTAGATCAATTGGAGTTATTATTTCGATATCTTCGGGATAAACTGACTTGTCCCTTGAACTTTGTTCTGGTGGATTTTCAAATTGACTAGTTTGAGTGGCCTTTCCGTTTGTGGCCTTTTCGTTTCGTTTTCTTTCCTACTTAGATCAATTGGAGTTATTATTTCGATATCTTCGGGATAAACTGACTTGTCCCTAGAACTTTGTTCTGATGGATTTTCAAATTGACTAGTTTGAGTGGCCTTTCCGTTTGTGGCCTTTTTGTTTCGTTTTTCTTTCCTACTTAGATCAATTGGAGTTATTATTTCGATATCTTCGGGATAAACTGACTTGTCCCTAGAACTTTGTTCTGGTGGATTTTCAAATTGACTAGTTTGAGTGGCCTTTTCATTTGTGGCCTTTTCGTTTCGTTTACTACTTAGATCTATTGGAGTTATTATTTCGATATCTTCGTACTCCCCGGTTTCATAGGTCTGAGTCCCCGTATCGTTCCTTCCTTGTTCCTCAATAGTTGGATCTCTGGGAACGTTGTACTCTCTAACACATCGTGCTTGGTTGCAATATCTCACTCTTTGCTGTTCCACCTTAGACAATTTAAACTTTGGCTAATTCAGGTTAGTAACTATTTTCTTCCTGAAATGCTATTTAACACTCTGCCACGTTCTAGAAATTAATTTCTTCTGTTCGAATTCTTGCCAAAAAGTATTACCTTTCAACATAGGAGATTTTGGGTGTTTCACAATATACTCAAGGATTACGTGCTCTTCAGCTAACGAATATGGCTTTTTGCTTCCAGACATGGCCTGATATAATCATCAACATGTATTCACCTCGTAGTGCAGAAAATTTTCCATTGAGTCTATTGAATTTTCTTGGCTAAACAGTTGGTGCTCTAGGTGATCCGATCAATCAAGAATCTGGACACACGTATCACTACAAGCCATGAGTGTAAAATATCCCAGTGAGTAAGTGCAGATCATCAGACACAAGAGGTCTCTCCAAAACCTGATAGTTGGTGATGCTCCCACGTCCACAAATGTTTTGACGTTGAACAACGAGTTGGTTTTTTTTTATTTCAAAATCAATACATTTTAATTCGAATATTATTATTCATTTCCTACTGTACAATTCATCATTTACTTCAAGTATGTATTCTAAAATTTAGAAAAATCAAACTTTCATAGCAATTTCAAATTGAACATGAATTTCAATTTCCACTTTTTTCTCCAAAAATGGGATAATAAATTCAGGAGAACCTGATCAGAACAATTCGAAAAACGTTGATAGTGCTCCTACGTGAACATGGAAGGCTGGACATTAATTTCAATATTACTTATCACTCCTTCACTATAAGTACTTCGAAACTAGAGAGGATCAATTCTAAAATCAGAAAAAAATATAATGTCATAGCAAAATAAAATAAAACAAATTTCTTTTGTAGAATCAATTATAATATATACTTTTGGGTGAGCAAACTGATCGGAACAGTTATGACTATGATTTTTGTGTTAATTGTGTGATTCATGAGTATCTCAAAACTTACATTAGAATGAAGGGTCTGTAATGTTCTATGATATATAGGTATATTTATGTCCATTTCTTTGCACCTACAGTTTGACTTTGGTGTATCAATGTTCTTCCATATATTGAAAATGTAACAAATCGAATTTCCAAAATCCCCAAAAAACATGATATTTCTACCCGTTTTTCTACACTTACCAAAATTATCTCAGTGTTACAAACCTATCAAAGATCCCTTTCCTCCTCTCCACTCAGAAGGTGTTCATAGCATTCACTGTTCTTGCGGTGAAGTCTACATTGGTGAAACAGGTTAAACAGTAGCTACTCGTGTGAAAGAACATGAGCGCTGTACAAGGCTTCGTAACACCATCTGCACTTGCGGAGCACAAGTTTGACACTAATCATCAAATCCTCTTTGAAGATACTGAAATCCTAGCCCGAGCCCCAAACTTCTATTTCTAGTTAACCACCGGAATGAAGGCAGTGAACTGTGTAGCGTGAAGGATTTACCTACAATAAATGAGGCTACAGAAACCAGTAGAACCAGTTTCAGTTCAAGTCAAAATTTTTCAAGATTAGCTATCCGCGGAAGTCTACTATTCAACAATGTACTATTGTTCATATATATTTATTTTTTTCTATTATGTATTTCGTGAATTATTTTGAGCAATAAATATTAATAATAATGATGATAATAATAATAATAATAATAATAATAATAATAATTTGAAACGACTAGCCCCTAGCTCATGTGAAAGAGCTGATAATTTGAGGAAAGGATGGAATATAAGCTGTAATATTATTCTGGTGGATTTTCAAATTGACTAGTTTGAGTGGCCTTTCCGTTTGTGGCCTTTTCGTTTCGTTTTTCTTTCCTACTTAGATCAATTGGAGTTATTATTTCGATATCTTCGGGATAAACTGACTTGTCCCTAGAAATTTGTTCTGGTGGATTTTCAAATTGACTAGTTTGAGTGGCCTTTCCGTTTGTGGCCTTTTCGTTTCGTTTTTCTTTCCTACTTAGATCAATTGGAGTTATTATTTCGATATCTTCGGGATAAACTGACTTGTCCCTAGAACTTTGTTCTGGTGGATTTTCAAATTGACTAGTTTGAGTGGCCTTTCCGTTTGTGGCCTTTTCGTTTCGTTTTTCTTTCCTACTTAGATCAATTGGAGTTATTATTTCGATATCTTCGGGATAAACTGACTTGTCCCTAGAACTTTGTTCTGGTGGATTTTCAAATTGACTAGTTTGAGTGGCCTTTCCGTTTGTGGCCTTTTCGTTTCGTTTTTCTTTCCTACTTAGATCAATTGGAGTTATTATTTCGATATCTTCGGGATAAACTGACTTGTCCCTAGAACTTTGTTCTGGTGGATTTTCAAATTAACTAGTTTGAGTGCCCTTTCCGTTTGTGGCCTTTTCGTTTCGTTTTTCTTTCCTACTTAGATCAATTGGAGTTATTATTCCGATATCTTCGGGATAAACTGACTTGTCCCTAGAACTTTGTTCTGGTGGATTTTCAAATTGACTAGTTTGAGTGGCCTTTCCGTTTGTGGCCTTTTCGTTTCGTTTTTCTTTCCTACTTAGATCAATTGGAGTTATTATTTCGATATCTTCGGGATAAACTGACTTGTCCCTAGAACTTTGTTCTGGTGGATTTTCAAATTAACTAGTTTGAGTGACCTTTCCGTTTGTGGCCTCTTCGTTTCGTTTTTCTTTCCTACTTAGATCAATTGGAGTTATTATTTCGATATCTTCGGGATAAACTGACTTGTCCCTAGAACTTTGTTCTGGTGGATTTTCAAATTGACTAGTTTGAGTGGCCTTTCCGTTTGTGGCCTTTCCGTTTCGTTTTTCTTTCCTACTTAGATCAATTGGAGTTATTATTTCGATATCTTCGGGATAAACTGACTTGTCCCTAGAACTTTGTTCTGGTGGATTTTCAAATTGACTAGTTCGAGTGGCCTTTCCGTTTGTGGCCTTTTCGTTTCGTTTTTCTTCCCTACTTAGATCAATTGGAGTTATTATTTCGATATCTTCGGGATAAACTGACTTGTCCCTAGAACTTTGTTCTGGTGGATTTTCAAATTAACTAGTTTGAGTGGCCTTTCCGTTTGTGGCCTCTTCGTTTCGTTTTTCTTTCCTACTTAGATCAATTGGAGTTATTATTTCGATATCTTCGGGATAAACTGACTTGTCCCTAGAACTTTGTTCTGGTGGATTTTCAAATTGACTAGTTTGAGTGGCCTTTCCGTTTGTGGCCTTTTCGTTTCGTTTTTCTTTCCTACTTAGATCAATTGGAGTTATTATTTCGATATCTTCGGGATAAACTGACTTGTCCCTAGAACTTTGTTCTGGTGGATTTTCAAATTGACTAGTTTGAGTGGCCTTTTCATTTGTGGCCTTTTCGTTTCGTTTACTACTTAGATCTATTGGAGTTATTATTTCGATATCTTCGTACTCCTCGGTTTTATAGGTCTGAGTCCCCGTATCGTTCCTTCCTTGTTCCTCAATAGTTGGATCTCTGGGAACGTTGTACTCTCTAACACATTGTGCTTGGTTGCAACATCTCACTCTTTGCTGTTCCACCTTAGACAATTTAAACTTTGGCAAATTCAGGTTAGTAACTATTTTCTTCCTGAAATGCTCCTTAACACTCTGCCACGTTCTAGAAATTAATTTCTTCTGTTCGAATTCTTGCCAAAAAGTATTACCTTTCAACATAGGAGATTTTGGGTGTTTCACAATATACTCAAGGATTACGTGCTCTTCAGCTAACGAATATGGCTTTTTGCTTCCAGACATGGCCTGATATAATCATCAACATGTATTCACCTCGTAGTGCAGAAAATTTTCCATTGAGTCTATTGAATTTTCTTGGCTAAACAGTTGGTGCTCTAGGTGATCCGATCAATCAAGAATCTGGACACACGTATCACTACAAGCCATGAGTGTAAAATATCCCTGTGAGTAAGTGCAGATCATCAGACACAAGCGGTCTCTCCAAAACCTGATAGTTGGTGATGCTCCCACGTCCACAAATGTTTTGACGTTGAACAACGAGTTGGTTTTTTTTTATTTCAAAATCAATACATTTTAATTCGAATATTATTATTCATTTCCTACTGTACAATTCATCATTTACTTCAAGAATGTATCCTAAAATTTAGAAAAATCAAACTTTCATAGCAATTTCAAATTGAACATGAATTTCAATTTCCACTTTTTTCTCCAAAAATGGGATAATAAATTCAGGAGAACCTGATCAGAACAATTCGAAAAACGTTGATAGTGCCCCTACGTGAACATGGAAGGCTGGACATTAATTTCAATATTACTTATCACTCCTTCACTATAAGTACTTCGAAACTAGAGAGGATCAATTCTAAAATCAGAAAAAAATATAATGTCATAGCAAAATAAAATAAAACAAATTTCTTTTGTAGAATCAATTATAATATATACTTTTGGGTGAGCAAACTGATCGGAACAGTCATGACTGTGTTGATTGCGCTTCCACGTCTACAAGTACAACAGACTTTGAGGTTGAACATTTTTTATAAATCTGAGAATTAACATAAGCTGAATCAACAGAAGTAACCAGATTCACCGATTGCGATCATTTCACAAGTAGTATACGAATAGGATGCATTCAAAGTTTGTGTCACCAAAATTCCCTATTCAACTGCACTATCCCAAATAAGCGAGTCATGCGAGAAGTTTGTTTTGAAATTTATTTCAAGTGTGTATGAACTGTTGATCCAAAAAGATCCTATGAATCCAAACATCACCCGGGCAGCAGTTATTGTAGTCATACATTCTGGAGATGACTATTCTCTAGTTGAAACAAATAGCTTCCTGAGTGGCAATTCGGGAAGAAAACACATTGGAAAACATTTAGGAGTTATGGTAACGCAGGCTGTCAATTTAGATTCGATCCATTAAAATTCTGGAAGAAACAAGTATCGCTATCCAGATTGAAACACCGTAAAGCGTTGCAACATATTTGGTTCAACCAACAATGTGTGAGGCGCATAGTTCCCAACTACATAAATCTAAAAAAGTGCATAATATGTAATAGCGTGACATCAAAAAAATCAATAAAACGCGGCAAAATGATCTGGCTGAAGGGAGAGTCAAGATTCTGATTCCAGAGAAGAGGCATTTTACTACACTTTAAGATAATACATTCCTAATTTGCTTATAAACTCCGCCTATTAGAAATTGAAGTTCTAGATTACACCATTAGGGGAAAAGTCTACAATTCATGTCAAATATAAAACCCAATGCATATTGTATGTTTTGATAATGAACCGTAAAATTCGAAATGTCCTTGAATGTTCTTTTTAATAAAGTGATATTTAACTGTTTTTATGTGTAAAAATGAAATATCACAAAGTAACGGACAGCTGCACTCAAATTCTGAATAACTCATAACTTTTCAATTCTTACATGGCGTTTCAATTCACCAGTGACTTATTTTCAATATTTTCAATATTTGTAATTTGGCAAATTTAAATCTCCAGACTCTCGAATACAATTCCAAGCTCCAGAAAATTGAATTGAATGAATTCATATGACTGATAATGAAATCAAAGAAACCACTTCAAAAAAACTTCGTCTTCAGTTTCAAGACATTCAAATTTATATGAATGAATGACTTTATTGTCTGCGAAAAATTCAATCTTTAAATTACAGTGGATAATGAAACTGGAGACAATCTTTGGTACATCAATCATATTTTCATTGAAAAGGATATTCATAGAAGAAATTCGGTGTTGAGATGTCTTATAAAAAAAGTTAAATTTGGGAATCAATTCCTTCGCGGAATGTTAGAGGGTTAATCGTATATCTTCAGGACGTTTACTTGTGTCTTGAACAAGTTTTGGAAGTTTTCCAGGGCCACAAGAACAGATTCTTTACGTTCTGTTATTTTTTTGCCTCTAATTATTTCACACTCGGGAAGATGTCCACAACACACCTATGAATTTCCATTAGGAACGAAAGAATGTCTATGAATTGTTTAGTTGAATAATAAGTTGAACCAGAATTAATGACATAATGCTTGCTATTATATTTGTATAGTACACAACTAAAAGGCATCCTGAGATAAAACGATCAAAAAAAATTCGTTACCAACCATAGCGTGAAGAAAACGTTCGACAGTTCGTATTAACGTCGACAGTTCGTATTAACGTCGACAAACTTTGTAAAGGCCTTTGATATCGTATTACACGTTCCTGGTTCCATGACTATACGGGCTTTTTCTGAATTAACATTTTGACCTTATAAACTACATGAACATTGGTGTATCTTTCGGTTACTTTGTGGGGCACGATCTCACTTACAAATGCATTTGCCCTATTTTCTGCGAGAGGTTAGATTTTCGCCGCATACTAAACAGTATCTTTATGACTTTGCTTTAGATTTAAAACTTTTATTATAAGAAGTTTGGAACTTTTGCTTTCAATACTATCTTTTGTTGTTCGTTAACTATATTTAGAAACTAGACTATTTTTGTTTGTAAATAGATCTCTAGCTGTACCTAGTAATCGAGTTTTAACATAAGCAACAGCATTGCTCACGATCAGCATTCGCATGATAACTAATAAAGTTAGAGCTTCCAGAAATACTTGCAACTTTCCGGGGATCCATCGTTTTCTTGAGCAGATATTCTGCTAGCTACATTTTGAAAAACTACGTAGCTCATATGCATGATTAAAAATCATCTTGTTCGACGTCAAGACTCGAATTTTCTACTATAATCAGTGGGTCTATCAACTTTACCAACAGGTAGGGAGATTAAGCTTTCAACAATTTTTTCCATAACAACTGAAAATAATTCATTGATCTAACTTGCCTCATAGTTATCTACTTCATCCCAGTGGAGTGATATATATTTTGTATTTATGAAAATTTCATTCCTAGTCGACTCAGTTTTGCATATTATCTGCTTCATATTCATTTCAGTGTTGAAAACACTCATAGAATCATAATTGACCAAAGTGGCGAAACATAAGATAGACACCGGCGACTGACAATCTCACGTGACGAACAGCGTGGGGATTTGGGTTGCCAAGACAAAAAGTTGAAATTCAGACAGGGAACAGTCTAAGTCTGGTACTACATGACGTTATTATAGAAACAGCGCGATTACGTTAGAAACGGAACGGCATTGCAGTGATTGGTCATTGAAAACCGGCGATGATTGTTCATTCGTTGTGAATAAGTGACAGTTGTGAAAACTGCAATCTTCGAGGAAAAAAGGAATTTGAAGCACGGGTAGGTAACTCTTATGATAAACATCGTCACTTTCCCCTACTTTCTTACACCGGTGAGATGACAAAGATCTAAAAGCAAAAGAGAGAGAAGGAAACGGAAAACCTCGTAGCCATTGTTGTTTTGTTAGTTAATTGACGCAGTGCTGTGCTAGGTTATATTACGTTCTTGGTGTTGTCCTTTGAGTATTGTGTTTATTTGGGCATTTTATTGCTTCATTTGCATTGAATTAACATGGGATTTTCGTGTTGTGTACCCTTGTGCAAGCACAGTTCTAAAAACTCTAAAATGCATCGCTTTCCAAAGGAAGATTAGGTAAAGTCAAGTTAGAAACTAGTTCAATCAAAGCTATGCTCTATATGGGTTGAGAAGATTCAAAATGTTAAATTGGAACAAAAGTCTCTAGAGGATATTCGCAAGTCCTATAGGGTGTGTGATGTACATTTTGAAGCATCCACAAAGATTATTGATGGTCGAGGACGTAGAGGTTCTAATCGTAAATATGGAAGCATACCTTCTCAGAATATGCCTTCTGTCCATGGTAGGTTAAGTGAAATATAATTTCACAAATTTATTCCATTTGAATAAAGGAATTGTAATTTGAACCTGAATAACTATTACTTTTTATAGGAGAAGTTCTAGCTACATCTAATACATGTTTGCAGGAAATGACTGCTGATGATTACAATTTACCTGGACCATCATCAGTTGAGGGTAAGATTTGCAATTCCAAAGATTAATAAAATTTTAATAATGTTCCGTCATTACCAAATATTCTATAACTTCATGATTAACACATAATAAAACTAATTCTTCGTTCCAGATACCTACAAATATGGAAGTGAGGATTTTTTTGATTTACCAAAAGCCACATCACCCATCGCAACTGTTTGTGAGGTACCTGCATCCATTCATACTCCTAAGAGTAGAAGAGGTAAAGAATATTGATCCATTTGAATCTGTTTTTTGTCTTCCTTGCAAAATCAAGCTTAAGTGGTTTGTAGTTTTCAATACCTTCTATCTTTATAGATTTACTATATCGAGTTAACTTGATGAAAACCATTAAAACTAGATTTGTAGCAGAGTTAACACCTAAAGCAAGGAAACTACATAAGATTGCTTCTAGTTTCAAGAGGACTGCAAAACGCCTCGATGTGGAATTATCCTCAGAAAAAAAAGACTGAAATTCGCAATGGCAGTGTGAGAATATATAATATCAATATGTAATAAATAAAATGTATGTACAATTCACTTTCCCAGTTGTCCATTTCATAAAATGAAATTTATTCATCATTGAAAATTTCACAACTGTATATATGAAACTTTATTAGGCTAGTCAAGAACTTGAATATGTTCGAATTCAAACAATTTAAAATAATTAAATCTTGAGATGAAAGTTATTATAGATTATTTTATACCTGTCTAGAATATAAAAATAAACTAATCCATGGATGTGTTTAATTCCACTAACTTTTGCTTGTTCCTATGGAGTATAAGTCGGCTGAATAATCTTCCAGAATTCCTTACGAATAATGACACTTTCAGGTCTTTCTAAGTCGTTTTCTATCTTTGTCTGTGATTTACTTATTTCACACATTCTACAGATTTATATGTTGTCACTTTAGTTCATCAATATCTAAGAATTGATGAGATATGAGTGAAATATTAAGTGATATAAATTTACTTCAAGATAAAAATAGCGGAGTTTAAATGGGTAAGTTTTGAAAATATGTAGAATAACGCAAAACAAATTTTAATCAACTATTCTTCATATTTTAAAAGTCAATTCACATAGGAAACACCAAATCCGTGTTTCAAATTACCCGCAAATCCAATATATTTCTTACACCACTCACCGTGGCGCTACGATCAGCAACAAAGTTTTATGCAGTGAGTTGCCTATCTATCTCCTGTATATAATATCTAATCCATGATTTGAAGATCCAGCTTCAAAGAAACCGATGAAAAATGGAATGAAGAGAATAATCAATGAGAATAATGGAGACCGGATTATGGAATTGTGCAATAATTACCTGTTAGAATTACGGAGGGGCAAATATAACAGATTTTGTCAACTAGATTTTTGACTAGGCATTGATAATAAATGTGAAAATGTTATTGTAGATATAAAATGCATTGTTTTTTGTTCAAGGTATTATTTTCAGGATGAAGGAAGGATTTAAATGTGAGGCTACTGCTACAGAAGAAGTTCAGAAACAACACAAACAACTAATCATCTGAATAAAAATGCGGGACCTGCTAGACACACTCGAAGACTTAGTTGGGATAAATTGTATTGGGATGATTTATATCGAAAGCTCATCAGAAGGCAGAAGCATTCAAGACAAATTGAGATAAAAGACGATTTCCAGGTATATGAGAACAATTTAAGGTAAAATTGATAAGATGTCCTAACACAACATATACTGTAAATTTGGAGCAATTATTGGAAAACGAATGCAGGACAGCATAATTTGGATTCCTCGCTACCAATGTGAGTGTTCTGAATATGGAGTGAAGAATACCTTGGTCAGAATGTGTGAGGAGCGAATGAGAACTCACTCTATTTTAGATGAAGTTTCAAAGTGTTATGAGAAAATTCAATTAACAAACCACAGCACGATGAGGAAGTCAACGAATTCATCACAGACTTTAGGAGAGGCTAAACAGGTAGCAAATGAGATTCTGACACAATAGTAAACGAGAGTTCTATTAATAAAATTTGTACAGTACACTGTACATGAGGTTCAGTCTTTCGAACAATGTCTGTAACTTTCCGTTATCGTAAAATTCAAATAAGAACTTATTGTAGAATGTAGTTCATACATATTATAATAAGGAATTTGATAAATAAACCAGATTGAATATAGTTCGGTTTTTTCTTTGAATATTTTAGAATTAATACCTTCATGATAAACTTTTCACATGAAATACATTACAGTACTCTATTGCTTTTCATCTACATTGAATTTTAATCCTTGTACGTAATATACAATTTGAGTGTCTTCAATTCCAATTGTAACATTGATGTAATTTTAAAATTGAGAAATAATTAATTGGAATATTTAAACCGTTTTTAGTTTGACATACAAATATTCATCCTACATCAGCTTTATAATTCAACCCAACTGAATACAATCAAACAAAGCGGTAATTTTCATGAAAACATTGATAAAACTGTTCAAAAAGAAACATTGTGTTGAAACAATCAACGTGAATTCAATATATTGTTATATTGTAGTAGTCAATATATTTTTGTGAAAACTAATATTTAGTATAATTTTCTGCAATGATATATCAATTACTAATTCTGAAAATGTTCATATAGACAGCGAGGGAATCAGAATTTGGACAATGATAATACCATGTCCACTGAACTCTATGTCATTTGGGATTGGTTGGAAGAATAGTTCAATGATAACATGCAAAGGACTTTCTTAATGATACAAAAGATCCAATAAACAAAAGTTGTTAATATTTTATGTTTATTTTCAACACACTCCGCTATAATAAAAAATTCGAATATCGCCAAAATTTCTCACTCGGGGGTTTTTGGGGTCGCTGATCACGATTCCGATGCCAGATTTGAAGTACTACTCACCTGGGACTCAAGACATCCTGTACTATCGTTGCCTTCAGAGAATTCGCAGAAGTACCTTCTGCAAAGGAATGAAACCTGTTAGGGAGGTTCCCTTGAGCATGACCATGACACTCAATAGTCACCTGGTGGTCAGGATATCCTGATTATCTAGGTCTACTCCTAGTTTTTCTAATATGTACTGAAATCAAACCAATTACGTCTTTCTGTGGTTTTCGGATCGCTGATATCTTTTCTGGAGTTGAAACCAATCACCGAAGCATCTGATGAACAGATATGTGATATTGACAATAAATAATTCGAAAAATACCGTTTGCACTATAATAAAATTTTCATAACCATATCGTAAAACTCGAACCTTTTCAATTATATTGGTTAATCAATAGAAGTCTGAAACGGGAAAGGAATTCCAAATTAATTCCCACCGGAATCGTGTTGAGTGGCCCCAAAAAAACCCAGGAAGACGAATTTGGTTGCATTTCAGAACGTATTGAGAACATCAGGGTATCTTGACCACCAGGTGACTATTTAGGTCCATGGTCACAACTGGCAACCTCAAAAGAATCTTCCTCACAAGTTTCATCCCATTCCAAAAGATAATTTCACAAATTACCTGGAGACCGACAATAGTACCGGCACCGGAATCGTGTTCAGCGGCCCCAAAAACCCCCGAGATACGAATTTGATTGCATTTCAGAGTATATTAAAAAACAATCCATTTAGATGACCTAGATCATCAGGGTGTCCTGATCACCAGGTGACTATTGAGTGTCATGGTCATGACCCGTATGCTCAAGAGAACCCCCCTAACAGGTTTGATTCCTTTGCAAAAGTTATTTCTGTCCCTGGCGTAAAAGTGCAAATACATTTGTCTAAATGAGGTTGATTACCCTCTACAAAATCAGATGAACAAGAAGTGTTTAATTTATTTATTTATTTATTTATTTAATAACAAACCCAACAGGAAATTATCCGATTGAAGGGCAGTATACACAGATATAATCATGTTAAGTGATACTAATTAATAATTTAAGTCATAACTATAGTTAAAGAGAACTAATTAACATTTTTTCAAATTTGTAAATAGAGAAAGAGAAATCTAGGTTTGATTGCACTGAATTAAAATATCTACAGATTCTATTGATTAAAGAGTTATATGAAATATTTGAATTTGCTTGAACTAAATAAAAGTAATCACTTCTCCTATTTGAAATTCTTGGAACCAAGAAATTTAGTTTTGCTGTCAAGTAGGGACACTGAACATTGTTGTTAATTATGTTATATAAAAAGAGGCAGCATAACATTATTCTCCTTACTTTAAGACTAGGTACCTCAAATCTGATCTGCAAAACTGAATTGTCAATTCCCCTAATTGGATACACACCATCCGCCTTAAATGCCAGATACTTCAAAAATACGCGCTGAACACGTTCCAAGACAATTTCGTATTTCACGTATTATGGGTCCCAAATGACACATGCATATTCTAACATAGAGCGCACCAGTGCAAAATAAAGTTGTTTTAATGCGTCTAGATCTTTTATGTTTTGCAATTCCGTATGATAAACCCTTGAATTCGCATTGATTGGGAGACAACATCTTCAATATGGTTAGAAAATGACCATTTTGAATCCAATGTTACTCCTAAGTCTTTCATTGAATACACTCTCTTTAGTGCTATGTTTTTTATATTATAATTACAAATAGTAGATGTCGACTTTCGGGTAATCGACATAATCTTACATTTGGAGATATTTAATGGTAGTTTATTTAATACACACCAGTTGATTATTCTTGTTAGATTCTCTTGTACTAAGTCGCAATCTGTTTTGGAATTTATAGAACGAAAAATTTTTAAATCATCTGCAAAAACTTCTTTTTCAATGTCTATAATACTGACTAGGTCATTTATGAATATTATAAAAAATAGTGGACCAAGGTTAGAACCTTGCGACACACCAGATGTGACTAGAAACTCTGTAGATTTAAAGCCATTATAAAGTACATATTGCTGACGCTCTACCAAGTACGAGTATATTAGTTTAATGGCCCTATTATCGAAACCGATATTATGCAGTTTTTCAAGTAACAATCTGTGGCTGATTTTATCAAATGCTTTAGAGAAGTCGGTAAACACCACATCAACTTGTCCCCTTCCGTTCAGAATGTTTGATACATGCTCAGAAAAACATCCTAAGTTAGTAACTGTCGACCGACCTCTCATGAAGCCATGTTGATGATCTGAAATTAACTCAGATACTTGGAAAAACAAACTGTCATAAATAAGCGTTTCGAATAACTTAGAAAAAGCACATAACAATGACACTGGTCGATAATTGCTAATATCATTTTCAATCCCACTTTTAAAGATTGGAGTTATTTTGGAGACCTTCCATCGTGAGGGAAATTGTCCTTTATCAAGGCATAAGTTGAAAATCTTACGCAATGGCAGTGCAAGAACTCGGATGCAATCTTTAATTATGTAGCATGGAATACCGTCATCTCCAGATGATTGTTTTGGCTTTAACTTGTTAGCTATCAAAATAACATCTTCTTCTGTAAAACTGGGAATACTTATTGGTGAAGATGATCTACATGTATTAGTATCCAAATATTCAAAATTTAATTTGAGATTGTGGTCCGAAGTATCATAAACACTACCAAAGAACTCTGCAAATGCATTTACTATAGTTTGAGGATTATTATGTTTTGCATTATTCAAAAACATCTCACTTGGGATACCAGATGAGTTGCTTTTGTTATGTATGAATGACCAGAAATTTTTTGAATCAGACCTAATATTTTCTTCTGTGGATTTTATATATGCAATATATGCTTTATTTACTTTTAACTTCATTAGTTTGCATAATTCCCTGAACTCATTAAGATAGAGTTGGTCATTTGTAGAGTGGTACTTTTTATGGAGGCGCTTCTTTTCTTTAAGATCTCTAATAATACTATTCGTATACCAAACAGGGTATCTACTAGTATTTTGAATCTTATAGAAAGGAACTGATTTTTCAAAAATTGAATACAAAGTATCATATAGCTTATTAACTCTACTATCTACATTATCATATTGATTTAAAAACCCCCAGTCAACCTCCAATATGTCGTTATAAAGAACAGGTAAATTTCCTTTTGTGAAATTGAAATTTTTGAAGCCTGGATTGTTCGGAAAATGCACAGCGCGATCTACAGAAATAATGACTTCGCAAGATAAGGAAGGATGGTGTGCATCTTCTTTTACCATTGGGGCAGTATCATGGGTTGTGTTGCAAGTTAGATTTCACATCACCAAATCTTAAATTTTGTTATTATTATTTGTTATAACATTATATTAGTGCAGATCAAAAAAGTCCATGAAGTCATTCACTAATTTGCTGTAAGTATTACTATTCAATATACCATCACTGATATCCTTAAAATTAGGAATATTAAAATCACCTAAAATTAACACATTTTTACCATACAAGTCCTGAAACAGTTCCAAATTTTCGAATAATTGATAGTAGTCCTCTAATGATGCAGTTGGTGGAATATACACTACGATAACAAATAGAACAGATGAGTGTATATTAACCTTGGCACCAACTATTTCAAAGACGGGAGAGTTTTCAATTATGTACGTAAGGTCTAATTGAACACACGTGAAACACCGTTTAATAGCTAGTAACACCCCTCCTCTTCTTGATGGTCTATCACAGCGAAAAACATAATAGTCATTAGAGAAAAGCTCAGAGTCATGTACACCTTTTGATAGCCATGATTCGGTTATACAAATTGCGTTAAACTCGGACGTACTACTGCTTGAGAAAAATTCGTCGACTTTGGTGTTGAGCCCTCTAACATTTTGATAGTAGAAGGAGAACTCCAGTTGCTTACTGTTGGGTGTATTTAGTTTAAAGTTGAAATTGAACGTTTAAAAATTTTTGGGATTCCGTTGATGTATTTGACTGCCAAGTTTGTTTCTCCTTCTGATTTTCTTTCCTCTAGTTGTCGTTTTACCTTCTTGTAGTGATCAATTTCATTCGGTGTACGGTCTCTTGAAATAAAAACAAAGGATTATCCTTTAGAAACCTAGATTTTTTTAGTAGATCCACTGCTTCCGATTCTTCTTTAAAGACTAGCTTTAGAGGACGAACGATGTTATTCTTCGGTTTACCCAACCGAAATGATTTTATAACATTGCTACCAACTAAGATTGGTGGATATAGAATTTAACATATTTTCGACAGATTTATTATTAACTTCGACATCAATGTTTTCAGGTAGATTAAAAATGACAACATTGTTTTTCCGTGTTATACGCTGATTGACTTCATCCATAATGTCCGTTGCATTGACTACTCCAGTACTGCACGAATGGTTCTGATATTTGGATTTTAAAACATTAACTTCTTTCCTTAACTCATTGTTCTCCCTTTCTAAGACAGTTAACTTTATTTCTAAGGATTTCATAGACGATGTACAGGCCTTAATCGATTCATTCAACTCAGTTTTAAAAACATGTAAGTGCTTAATTAAAAGTGCTTCAAAGTTGTTTTCTGACAATGCGGGTTTGGTACCTGCAGATATTTGAGAACTCAAAGAGACATGATCCCCGTCCATACAAGACGGGCATAAGTATTGTTCTCCGTCCTTTTTTCCTTTTTTGATAATATTAGACACTTCAGTTTTGTTTAAGTTTAAACAAGCAGCATGGTACCATTTTTGACAGGTACCGCATTTTACGACATTTGCATTTGGATGAATAGATTTAATACAATGTCCACATTCAACTGGTATTTTGTAATTTAGTTTGATTATGAAATTATTTTATAAAGAATTTATAAGTACGGGTCTGTTTCTTTCCTTTTTGATTGTCTACATTCACAAAAACTATGTAAAATGTTGTAGATTTTGATGGGCCAGATGTTTGTTATCTGATGAAAGAAAAGTGGAAAGAAATAAGATTCAATTTTGAATCATACTAATATATCACTTCTAATTTAATAAAGAACTGTAATTAGAGACTCACTCAATCAATAATTGCTACACTTTGTATATGTACTTGCAGAGAATTTGCTGATCTATACACTGATATACACTTCTCGAAAAACAAACGCGTAGGTATATAATTAACGTCGGTTTTTGAGGAGCAACATTCACACATGTCATTCTATATCTCTTCTACTAATGAAGAACTTTGTCGTGCGTTGGTCTTATCAAATATACCATGGCAATTTCCGTTCGTCTATTTACTTTAATTTACCGAGCCAAACAACATAGAAAAGAAATAATATAGACTTTTCATATCCTCATATAGACTCTTCTTATTCATTGGAGCAGACAAAAATGAAAGAAGAAGAATTTCTATATGTGTATGGGTGGAACCACAGCCTCGTCAGGGCGTTATATGGCTCATCTAATGATTGGAGTGATTACCGATCAATTCTACTCGGAAGAATATTTAATTGCCTCCTAGTAGTTGGAAAAAACGAACGCCTTAACAGTGACAAGGATCTTACAAGATGAATTGGCGCAGTTCATTCTTCCTGATGCAGGAAAAATTGTTGCCTTTTCTGTAATTTTTATCAACCTTAATTGTACATTGTACATCACTAAAAGGTACCGTAGCTTTTGCTATTGCACTCGGCACAAGCTTTTTAATCCACTCTAAAATCGATATTTCAACTTCCAACACAGAATCATCGATTTTCGATATCAATTCAAAATATGAACTCCGGCTTAAAACAAAAAATACAAATGAGTTTTTTGTCCATTTATAGTCAATTTTTCTGGTAAAATTGAAACTATAGCGTATTTTTTCTTGAAAACTTATGGTTTAACAGGCTATACTTTCTTCGGAAATGGGCACATAATGATGGTAGCTCCTAGTTCCTGGAAGTGTTGGAGTATCTTTGAGCATAACAGTCCATTGTTCCTCGATATCTTCAGGCAGAATTAAAACACTTTCAATATTCAATTTATTTACGCAAAAGTTGTGCAAATCTTCAGCAGTTAAAATTTGCTCATCCGTCCACCTCCTTAAGCTTTTTTTTTGGTGCTTCACGTTTCACGGTTCCACCAAGTCCGTCACACGGTGATTCACAATGGGAACTTGCAAAAAAAAACCACTTTGCCAAGATTCCGTAGTCCTTTCTATGCTGAGTGAGGAAATAAAGGTTTGTGCAGTTTTATATTGCGCCCCGCAGCCGTCGCTATAATATTCAATGAACTCGATTTGCGGATGATTTTCTTTTGAATAACTCACAATGCGGGACTGAAATATTCTCACAGTAGCAACATCATGTTTGATATCTTCGGATAAGAAGCATGAAGACTTATTAAACACTTTACCATCCACATCTCTCAAATATATTACAACTGGACGAACTGTGCATTGTCTCTTATTATAATAGTCCCCCTGAACAGCATCTTGCGTAATGAAACTATGAGAGTGAAAGAATGAGGGCTTGGTTGTGATTGGAATCTTTCTTGCGTTTTTTCAAAAAATCAGATTGTTGAAAAGAGATGAAATGATGAGGAATTAGAGTTTCTAGTATGTCAATGACTTTTTCTATATATTCTGAAACAGTTGATCTAATTTTTATCAAATGATACTACACAATCACAAACAGCCGGTCCCACTATATTTATTCGAAATTTTATTCGCATTTCCTGAGCTACGCTGGCATCATCAGAGGAACAACTACATTAAAACTTACTTACCTACTAATATTTCTATCTTTGAAGTTGTAAAGGGAAGAAGGAAGACTGTGTCTATCATATTAATCCTTAATCCTCGACAAAAACAAATTTTACTGTGAACTGTTAAGGATTAAGGTTAGTAGAGGATTATCGGTCATTATTCTTGAGTTGATATTCATCAATTTATCATTATCCTGGTATATATCATACTAATAGCTTCAAGATTATTCAAGAATTTTCTGGAGCTCGGTTTTGAAAGTGATATATAGTTTTCGGAATTTTCATGGCTCACCGGTCTGTAGAATATCCTCTTTCAATATTGCTGGGTTATATTCAACGTGATAAAAATATTCTTCATACATATTGGAAATATTTCTTTTTGTTTGGCCTGAGTAACATTTTTCATAAAAAAATTTACGTTGAAAGTTGTATAACCTGATCTCATTGTTTGGAATCTCATCTGAAGTATTTTCTAATAAAATTTTGAGTTTTTATTAAAAACCGGTTTTATGTTACCTTCATTAAAAAGTATAATCACCGCTAATCCTACACCAACTTTAAACTGTTAACAGTTCACAGTAAGATTTGTTTTTTTTGGAGATGATACATTTAGTGATTATTAAGTTCTCTTATCTTTCTACATCTCTATAAATATAAATACTTATAAAGTACACTTTCAATCTAGTTGTTTCTCCGATGATGCTAAAGTAGCTGACGGAATGAGCATAAGATTTTCAAAATCTAGAGTGGAGAAAGCTGTTTGTGATGTCACTATTTGTGTATATATAAGTTTTAACAAATTCTTGAAGCCCTGTTCCTCTAAAAAGTTCCAATTCAGCGACAAGCATCAAGTATACATTTCTTCGAGCAAACGGAGTGCTATTTCGAAATAACGAATCAGTTTTCAGAAATCACTATGTGTCAAAAATGTTCAAGAATAAGACATGGCATCGCAAGAAACTAGTAAGAATTCTTATTCATCGCCCGAAAAACAATTCTTTCTCACAATTTGAGTATAATTATCGGAAACAGAGATAACATAAATTTCTCAGACTTCACAATTCCTTCAAGAGGAAAATTTTTACTAGGTAAGTCGACTTACTTATTCTCGTATAAAGGAATTATTCGAGATGAATTTCACATCATTTACTAAACATCCTGTATATTTAGTGTTCCCTGGCATCTATAGGACTCAGTTCTCAATCAATCAATCAATTATTCATTATTTCACTAAGATATACAGTAGCTATAACATACTATATAATAAACCCTGAGGTGTTGAACATGTCATAAAAAAACGAACATATTTCAAACTGATTTGATAATTTGATTACTACAGTAATCTAACTTCATATATCACATGAAGGAGTTGAACACAAGTAAATTAAAATTCGTTCCAAATACAAACGGTTAACGTTCATGTATATGTTCATGTTTTAATTATAATTTGACAGAGTCAGAGAGAAGCTAGTCACCTCCAGCTAAACTGTTTATAATCAACCCTTTTTAGTGAAGATATTGCTATGAATAATTAGAGTTTAATTAATAATTAGTAACCAGTGAATACCGCCCATTCTATCAGCCAACACAAGCATTGTGAAATATTATAATTTGTATCCTTGAAAAGTTCATCCACGGAATAATATGCTTTCTAGTTTAAGATAGACTTCAATAATTTATCAATAAGAATCAAAGGAAGTTCTTGGGATTGATAAATAGTTTATTTTAAATGTTGGAAATCATGAATTTCAAATTTTTTTGCAAATTTACAGATAACGCATACCATTTAATTTATAATTATTACTGATTCATAATTGTTACAGATCACTGTAGCAGTCTCAAAGCTAGGAGTTATGAATTGAAGCTGAATCTAAAATTATCTTCTTAAATATTACAAATCAATCTGAATGTGGTACAAATTGAGAGATGGGGTACACAATGGTTAAGGTGGGAGTTCATTTACAAAGTTGTAGTTAAACTTAAAAAAAGTGTTATAATATATCCACAGTGTTGAAGGTTAAAATCAGAAATCAGTAACAGATATCATAAACTAGATCATTCAAAACTTGGCTTATAACATTGAAAATTAGCTTTTGAAACAGCATCATACGAATTCGAGTCCTCTCATTCTAAATTATTGAACACAGTAAAACCAAATACCCGTAGAAAAGTTGAATCAATCAACCATGAATTTCAACAATTGTTATCTAGAGAAGTAACTAAGAATATAAACATCATTCACAATGAAACTGAGATTAATACCAATGAAACGGAAATGAGTTTGTAGAATAAAGGTTTGAATTATGCAATTTATTCTTAGAAATTACCTACGGAGGATTTAATTAATTATATTGAGAATACGAGTTGTCTCTCAATTTTGGGCAAAGAGGATTATCACAATGATGGTTCCTATGTACAGATTACCAGGAATCCGTTATCGATATGCTTTAAAGTAGTAAATAGTACAGGAAGCAGGGATGCTTCAAAGCTTCATAACTCATTTTATTTTTTGTTTGAATAAAAATTATAAATTTTAGTATTAAAACTCATTTTATTTGATTATTATTTTTTTAAAGAATAAATCAAATTGTTGTCATGACATGTACGCGCTTTCAAAAAAATTGAATATTGAAAAAGAGCATGCTCGCGGGACGCTTTAAAACGTCCCTGCTTGCTGTACCATTCATTTCTCCGTAAAAACCGACAGTCGGCATCACTTCGCTTAACCAGATCAATATGATCGATTTCCATTCGAATCAGAACCATAGATATGACTTCATATTTCCAAGATGATTTGAGTTTCAGTTATTATACTGATGATGCCCTGGGTCATGTTAGAATTCTAACTGGAAAAAACGATTAGATATGTTTGGGACACGATCGCCGGGAGTCTAATATATCAATATTGAGTTACTTGGAAGAACTTTTACTACCTTATAAGCAAGATAATCCATCAGACAAAATAGGGTTATCCCCGTTCTGTGCTCTTCGACCGAAATACTGTTGTGGGGATCAGTTCTTAACGACTGGGGACAGTTTGCCATAAGCTGTAAGCTTTAATGTAAAATTGTTCCTTGTCATCTTATTTATTGAAATAACAATGGTTTCCATCCAGGAATAACCATATGTTAACCACATTATTGTTGGTCTAACATTTACCATTTCTTAATGGTTTTCTGGGATAATTCTCCCTGACAATAATACACTTGTTTTACTAATTTTTATCAATATGTATCTGATTATATATATATATTATTAAGAAAACTCTTACTGAGTTTTTATTTATTTAATAATTATAATTTATTCTTCCGGCTAGCTTTTATTTATTTATTTTATTTTGAATAATAATGATCCTTTTCTTTTTATATTATTTTATGGAATTAAACACAATATTCTTTGAATGTTAAAAAGTTTCTATATTTAAATCTCTATGACTCTATTTATCTCGGGTTTCTAATTTACAATTTTATTTTATGTTCTAAGCATAGAACTAGCTTTAACCTCAAAACTATTCAATATTAATAGTTGTTTACAAAATTACAAACGACAATCTTTCTTTCAGATTTACAAATAACACTACAATGGAGATATAATAAACAAACTTACTTTTAGTTTATATCCAAAAGTGTGTTTAACTATGTTGGCAATTTTCAATTTTAATTCTTTTATAATTTCGTTGATGATTCACTTTTACACAATACTATGCTTTTTCACAATAATCACAGGTAACTAATTTGGATTACTTCTTCTTGAGACTCAGGAACTGTTGATAATACTTTGTTTTATCCTTTTAGATAAAACATGAAACTTTTCGATGCTTTATTGAAATTATTGATGAATGGCAATCGTTGGATACTTCTTCTTAATTGGAGGTTATTACAGCCTTTTTACTGGATTCAGATACTTGGAATAATCGTTGACTTTTAATAAAACTTATTAACTTTGGTTTCTTTGAACCTATCGAAGTTTGGAACACTTTCGTTCACTGGTTTTTTATAGGTTATAAAATTTTGGTGAGTTGCAGGAGTTCTTTCACTCTACAGATGTAATGGCAAACTAAAGGTTAAAATCAGAAATCAGTAACAGATATCATAAACTAGATCATTCAAAACTTGGCTTATAACATTGAAAATTAGCTTTTGAAACAGCATCATACGAATTCGAGTCCTCTCATTCTAAATTATTGAACACAGTAAAACCAAATACCCGTAGAAAAGTTGAATCAATCAACCATGAATTTCAACAATTGTTATCTAGAGAAGTAACTAAGAATATAAACATCATTCACAATGAAACTGAGATTAATACCAATGAAACGGAAATGAGTTTGTAGAATAAAGGTTTGAATTATGCAATTTATTCTTAGAAATTACCTACGGAGGATTTAATTAATTATATTGAGAATACGAGTTGTCTCTCAATTTTGGGCAAAGAGGATTATCACAATGATGGTTCCTATGTACAGATTACCAGGAATCCGTTATCGATATGCTTTAAAGTAGTAAATAGTACAGGAAGCAGGGATGCTTCAAAGCTTCATAACTCATTTTATTTTTTGTTTGAATAAAAATTATAAATTTTAGTATTAAAACTCATTTTATTTGATTATTATTTTTTTAAAGAATAAATCAAATTGTTGTCATGACATGTACGCGCTTTCAAAAAAATTGAATATTGAAAAAGAGCATGCTCGCGGGACGCTTTAAAACGTCCCTGCTTGCTGTACCATTCATTTCTCCGTAAAAACCGACAGTCGGCATCACTTCGCTTAACCAGATCAATATGATCGATTTCCATTCGAATCAGAACCATAGATATGACTTCATATTTCCAAGATGATTTGAGTTTCAGTTATTATACTGATGATGCCCTGGGTCATGTTAGAATTCTAACTGGAAAAAACGATTAGATATGTTTGGGACACGATCGCCGGGAGTCTAATATATCAATATTGAGTTACTTGGAAGAACTTTTACTACCTTATAAGCAAGATAATCCATCAGACAAAATAGGGTTATCCCCGTTCTGTGCTCTTCGACCGAAATACTGTTGTGGGGATCAGTTCTTAACGACTGGGGACAGTTTGCCATAAGCTGTAAGCTTTAATGTAAAATTGTTCCTTGTCATCTTATTTATTGAAATAACAATGGTTTCCATCCAGGAATAACCATATGTTAACCACATTATTGTTGGTCTAACATTTACCATTTCTTAATGGTTTTCTGGGATAATTCTCCCTGACAATAATACACTTGTTTTACTAATTTTTATCAATATGTATCTGATTATATATATATATTATTAAGAAAACTCTTACTGAGTTTTTATTTATTTAATAATTATAATTTATTCTTCCGGCTAGCTTTTATTTATTTATTTTATTTTGAATAATAATGATCCTTTTCTTTTTATATTATTTTATGGAATTAAACACAATATTCTTTGAATGTTAAAAAGTTTCTATATTTAAATCTCTATGACTCTATTTATCTCGGGTTTCTAATTTACAATTTTATTTTATGTTCTAAGCATAGAACTAGCTTTAACCTCAAAACTATTCAATATTAATAGTTGTTTACAAAATTACAAACGACAATCTTTCTTTCAGATTTACAAATAACACTACAATGGAGATATAATAAACAAACTTACTTTTAGTTTATATCCAAAAGTGTGTTTAACTATGTTGGCAATTTTCAATTTTAATTCTTTTATAATTTCGTTGATGATTCACTTTTACACAATACTATGCTTTTTCACAATAATCACAGGTAACTAATTTGGATTACTTCTTCTTGAGACTCAGGAACTGTTGATAATACTTTGTTTTATCCTTTTAGATAAAACATGAAACTTTTCGATGCTTTATTGAAATTATTGATGAATGGCAATCGTTGGATACTTCTTCTTAATTGGAGGTTATTACAGCCTTTTTACTGGATTCAGATACTTGGAATAATCGTTGACTTTTAATAAAACTTATTAACTTTGGTTTCTTTGAACCTATCGAAGTTTGGAACACTTTCGTTCACTGGTTTTTTATAGGTTATAAAATTTTGGTGAGTTGCAGGAGTTCTTTCACTCTACAGATGTAATGGCAAACTAAACTCCTTTACTTTCAGATTCGTTTTTATAGGCCTCCAAAACCGACGCAACTTGATGTCATAATCAACCTATGAGAAGCTTTCTTTTCAAATCAAGGATGCCAAGTTAATTGTTGTGAAACTGACACAAGTCTTCATTGTTACCAGATTGACATTAGAAATTCCTATTGACCAATCAGAATTTAGTATACTTTACTTTTTGAATTATTTGAGATTTTCAACTTATTTTAATTGTTAGCGATTCCTTCTTTTTAAATTAATATTGCCTACATTTTTCCCCACACTTTGGTATAATATAACCTATGATTGGGTTATTATTAATATGATTATTCCCATATTTATGGTTTTCTTGACAGTTACTTATTCTTAAATCTAATACATACCATATTATATCAATAACATTCTTTTAACATTACATAACTCAAATTTACTAATCCTAACTTATATCTATAACATTATTCAATGTTTTGTACTATCTCATGATAGTTTTGTAATCACTTTACTTATGATTTATGATTTCGTTACACAGAACGTTTCTTCACTTTCACTGAAGTTCTTGTTTATCACTTCTTATTCTATTACATCGTTGTTTATTATGTTTTACATTGTTAATATTAATATCCTAACTATTATTTAGCTTTTATTATTGTTTTTAATTCCATAAAAATATTTTTTATTTGATCTTTTCTGATTTTCAAAGTTCGGTAAGTTATTATTTTTAAATTTTTATTGTCTATGAAATGAAATCATAACAAATTCCCCTAAATCAATTTTAACATATTAATCACATTAATATTTAAAATTTATTTATCTTTTGATTTTATTTTCATGAACTAAATTTATTAATAATTATACTTGTATATTTGATCAATATTAAATATTCCCCTTATCTTTCCGTTTTCAGGATTCATTAATTCATAACTATTTTCAGCATTTTCATTCATGACTACATATGGACCTTCAAAAGCAAAACATAATTTTCCACATATATTCTTTTTATTATTAGTTACTCTCATTGCTCTTACTATTACTAATTCACCTATTTCAAATTTAATTAACCTTCCTCTTTTTCTCATTTCCCTATTCATATACTTTCTTGCATTTCTTTCTAACCTATTACTTATATCTTTCAAAATTTCATTTCGCTCTACTGAATTTTCATCTAACCATTTTCTATCTGGTTCTTCGCCTTTCATTATTAATACAGGTGTTTTCTCTGTTGTAGTATTTGGACAATGATTTAAACATTTTTCTACTCTGGATATTGATTCATCCCATTGACGATGTTTATCCTCACAAGATATTCTCAGATATTTTATTACTTCCTGTATATATCGCTCTGATGGATTGGATTGAGGATGTCTGATGCTTGTTAATTGATGAAAAATTAAATTCCTTTTGCAAAAATACTTGAAACGTATGTTTTTGAAATATGTTGCGTTATCTGTAATTAACTTTCTTGGCCTACCAATTTCTTCAAAATAGTTTTCTAACTTATGCATTACTTCTCTACTTTTTGTCGTTTTGCAAGCATATAATTTTATATATTTAGAAAATAAATCTACTACAACCAAAATATGTCTATTTCCTTTTTCTGTTACTATTAACTCACTTAAAAAATCTATTGCTACTATTTCTAAACATTCCTTTACTATAATACTCTTTGCTAAATTGTGGTTAATTATATTTTTAGGCTTTGCTCTTTGACATATGTCACATTTCTTTGTGATTTCTTTTGCAATTTGGTAATCTCCTTTACCTATATAATTTTCTCTGAATATGAGCCACATTTTCCTTGCTCCTATGTGATTGAATTCACTATGTAAATGATTTAAAATTTTTAAAGTTAGGTCTTGATTTATTCTGTATAATTCTTTCCTACCTATATCTTGTAAATAAACTCCCTCTTTGATTTTACATTTCTTTTTATCCTTCTCTGATAAAGTACTTTGATTGTTTTTAATGCTCTCTAATGAAAATAAACCCCTTACTTCTAATAAAATATTTGCTCCTACTTTGTATTTCCTTTTATCAATTTTTAAATTCCCCTCTTCTCTTGTTAAAGTATCAGCTATTATATTTAATTTTCCTGGAATATGTTTTATTTCAAAATCATATTCCTGCAATAACAAAATCCATCTTTGAATCCTACTGTTTACAAACTTGTTTTTAAATATACTTGTTAATGCACTATGATCAGTTTCTACCCTTACTTTATTCCCTAACAAATAAAATCTTAATTTCTTTACACAAAAAACTATACTTGCTAATTCTAATTCAGTAACGCTGTAATTTTTTTCATGAACTTTTGTCATTCTTGACACAAAACTTATGGGCACTTCTTCATTATTTTGTTTTTGTAATAAAACACCACTGAATCTTTGTTTAGAAGCATCTGTTCTTAATATGAAAGGTTTATCATATTGTGCATGATAGACTTTTAATTTTTTAATGAAAATATCTTTTAAATTTTGGAAAGCTTCGTGTCTTTCATTATCCCATTTCCATTTTACCCCTTTCTTAAGTAATTCTACTAATGGAATCTCCTTCTGACTTAAATCAGGAATGAGCCTTTTGAAATAATTTATTAGACCTAAGAATCCCCTCAAAGTTTTAAGATTGGTGGGTCTTTTGAAATTTTTAATTACATCTAATCTATCTTCATCCATTTCTAAACCTTCCCTCATTAATTTATAACCCAAAAATTTAACTTCTGTTTTATAGAATTCACATTTCTCAATATTTATTTTTAAACCTGCTATATCTAATTCGTTCAAAACTAATTTTATGTGATCTTTATGTTCTTCTACTGTTCTAGAAAATATTAATATGTCATCGATATAATGAACTACAAAAATTTCAAATTTATTTAATATTTGATTCATACTTCTAACTAACGCACTGCATGCACTTTGAATACCAAAAGGCGTAACTTTAAAACGATACACTTCTCCATCTATCATAAAACCAGTGTAATCTCTACAACTTTCGTGTAAAGGAATCAACCAGAAACTATGTCTTAAATCAACTTTACTAAAAATTTGTGCCTTTATTATTCTACCAAAAATTGACTCTATATTTTTAGGAGCTTCATATTGTGGTACTGACAATCTATTCAATGTTCGAGCATCTAAACATAACCTAATATCACCATTTGACTTTTTTGCTATAACAATAGGGTTTATATATTTTGTTTTACTTCTTTCTATTATGTCTTGTTCTAGCATTTCACCGATTTTTTTCCTAACATCTTCTATGTACTTGTATGGGATTGGATAGTTCTTGGATTTAAAATTTTCAATTTCTTTAACTTGGAATTTATGAATATAATTACTAGCTATACGAGTTTCATCAATTATTAAACCTTTATGTTGTGAAATTATTTCTGATATTATTCCCCTATATTTCTCGGATATCTTCATCTGCGAGATTATTTCATTTAAATTTCTGCTTGAGTCTTTTCTTTCGACCGCATTTATTATATTGCAACCTTCATTTGGTCTGTCAATATTTTCATTTTCCCCTTTCCCTATCTTTATAATTTCATCTAACAACTTTATTTCCTTTTCCTCGTAATCTATAATAATTCCATGCTTTTCTAATTCATCAGTTCCCATAACAATATCCAATTTCATATTCGGCACTACAAATAATTGCATCTCTAGACTTGACTTCCCTATTATAACATGCTCAGTAATCATTTTTGATACTTCAGTAATTTTCTTTCCACTAATATTTACTAATTCTACTTTTGGTATTTTCAATTGATTTGTTAATTTTATTTCAGACAATAGTTCTTCCCTTATTAAAGATAGTTCTGATCCTGTATCACACATAATTTCTACTTCTTTCCCTTTTAAAAAACCTTTTAATTTAATTAAACCTATACTTTCATTTTCTTCCCTTTGCTGTTCGTAGTCAATGTATTCCCTCTGATGTTCATATAATACATTAACGTGGTATTCGTGCTTTCTTAAAAATCCTGATTTTGTTGATTATTTTGACTTGAAGAGTCTTCCCTTTCCATATTACTTTCAATCCTACTACAGTTTACTTCCCTTTGATTGTTTTCATTTCTACTATTATTTCTATTATTATTATTATTTTGACTTCTATTATCCCTATATCTATTTCTATTTTGATTAGCATTATTTCCATTATATCTATTTTCCCTATTATAATAATTTTGGTTTCTATTATCCCTATTTCTAAAATTGTTTTGATAATTATTATTTTGGAATCTATTATTATAATTTTGATTTCCCCTGTAATTGTTCCTGTTATCATTATATCCATTTTGTTGCCTAGTTCCTATGTTATTCTTATTATCAATTCTATTTAAGTATGATAGTAGTTGATTCATGTTTTTAATATTTGCAATGGCTATTGCCTCAGATATTTGACTTCGATATTGTCTTGAAATGTATAAAACTATCTCTTCCTCTCTCATTTTAGGTTCTAAATATTGCGCTTCATTATATAGGCTAAGTGCATAAGCACTCATGCTTTTTCTAGTCCCTTCTATATACTTCCTAAAATATAACCTTTCTCGACATTTCGACTGCTCATTTTCACCCCAAAAATTCTTTAAAAATTCATCTATAAACTCATCTAAACTATTTAATTCCCTTTCTTTGCAATTGAACCACAACAATGGTTCATCAACCAATCGTTCTCTTATTAATTTTTTCATTCTCTCTATATTCCTTTCATACTGTATTTCATTTTTCAAATCTTTAACAAAAATGCATGGATGTAATAATTTTATGTTTCCATTAAGTTTTATTGTATTCTCATGACCTACATTTCTGTATTCTATATTCATTCTCTCTTCGGATCTATTCTCAATTCTTTTTATTCTTTCATCTTGTTCATTTATCATTTTTTTCTGATTTTCTTTTATACTTTGTACATTCACATTCACATTCTCTTCAATATTCTTCCCCATATCATTCATTCTATTTTCCATAATATCTATCTCTTTCTCTACATTATTAAACTTTCTATTTACAAAGCTATTATATTCTTCTAATTTATTATCTATACTTTCTTCAACATGTTGTCTTATTTCCTTTTTTTCAGTTTCAACTATTCTCATTATTTCCTCAGTTCTTTTATCAAATTTATCATTCACTCTCTTAATTTCATCTCTTATATCACTCATACCTTGTTCAATTTTAGCATTTGTTTCACTCATACGTTGTTCAATTTTAGCATTTGTTTCATTCGTTTCATTAGCTTTTAAATTTAAACTTTCAAGCAATCTCATTATTTGTGATTGACTATCTATTATTGGTGGTCTTTCTGCACTAATCATTTCACCCTCTTGATCAAATCCTATCAATTCTGGAGTCCTCTGTCTATCTCCTTCCATTTTTACTTTCTTATTAATTAATCTAGTTCTTTAAATTATTTTGATACGCGGTTCTATTCCTTTTTTTCAAATGGCCTCACGTTTGAGCGACAATTATTAAGAAAACTCTTACTGAGTTTTTATTTATTTAATAATTATAATTTATTCTTCCGGCTAGCTTTTATTTATTTATTTTATTTTGAATAATAATGATCCTTTTCTTTTTATATTATTTTATGGAATTAAACACAATATTCTTTGAATGTTAAAAAGTTTCTATATTTAAATCTCTATGACTCTATTTATCTCGGGTTTCTAATTTACAATTTTATTTTATGTTCTAAGCATAGAACTAGCTTTAACCTCAAAACTATTCAATATTAATAGTTGTTTACAAAATTACAAACGACAATCTTTCTTTCAGATTTACAAATAACACTACAATGGAGATATAATAAACAAACTTACTTTTAGTTTATATCCAAAAGTGTGTTTAACTATGTTGGCAATTTTCAATTTTAATTCTTTTATAATTTCGTTGATGATTCACTTTTACACAATACTATGCTTTTTCACAATAATCACAGGTAACTAATTTGGATTACTTCTTCTTGAGACTCAGGAACTGTTGATAATACTTTGTTTTATCCTTTTAGATAAAACATGAAACTTTTCGATGCTTTATTGAAATTATTGATGAATGGCAATCGTTGGATACTTCTTCTTAATTGGAGGTTATTACAGCCTTTTTACTGGATTCAGATACTTGGAATAATCGTTGACTTTTAATAAAACTTATTAACTTTGGTTTCTTTGAACCTATCGAAGTTTGGAACACTTTCGTTCACTGGTTTTTTATAGGTTATAAAATTTTGGTGAGTTGCAGGAGTTCTTTCACTCTACAGATGTAATGGCAAACTAAACTCCTTTACTTTCAAATTCGTTTTTATAGGCCTCCAAAACCGACGCAACTTGATGTCATAATCAACCTATGAGAAGCTTTCTTTTCAAATCAAGGATGCCAAGTTAATTGTTGTGAAACTGACACAAGTCTTCATTGTTACCAGATTGACATTAGAAATTCCTATTGACCAATCAGAATTTAGTATACTTTACTTTTTGAATTATTTGAGATTTTCAACTTATTTTAATTGTTAGCGATTCCTTCTTTTTAAATTAATATTGCCTACATTTTTCCCCACACTTTGGTATAATATAACCTATGATTGGGTTATTATTAATATGATTATTCCCATATTTATGGTTTTCTTGACAGTTACTTATTCTTAAATCTAATACATACCATATTATATCAATAACATTCTTTTAACATTACATAACTCAAATTTACTAATCCTAACTTATATCTATAACATTATTCAATGTTTTGTACTATCTCATGATAGTTTTGTAATCACTTTACTTATGATTTATGATTTCGTTACACAGAACGTTTCTTCACTTTCACTGAAGTTCTTGTTTATCACTTCTTATTCTATTACATCGTTGTTTATTATGTTTTACATTGTTAATATTAATATCCTAACTATTATTTAGCTTTTATTATTGTTTTTAATTCCATAAAAATATTTTTTATTTGATCTTTTCTGATTTTCAAAGTTCGGTAAGTTATTATTTTTAAATTTTTATTGTCTATGAAATGAAATCATAACAATATATATATATATATATATATATATATATATATATATATATATATATATATATATATATATATATATATATATATATATATATATATATATATGTATATATATATATATATATATATGTTTCTTCTTAGGTTCTCGCGGACGTAATGTGTAGAACTGGATTCTCGGGTATTGATCCGCGTTGTGTGGTTTCGGTCCTCAGAAGGACCAATTTCACGACGTTTCGGCAAAGTCGCATTTGCCATCTTCAGGTGATTCGACCGTAGAGTCTGGAAAATCTAGGCGAACTTCATATCTTCATAATTCAGAAAATTTAATTCTATATCTCTTAAGTTACATACACGATAGTGGCCAATTAGGCAAAGAAACTTTAAACTTGTTTATAATTAACCAGAACAATTCTCAGTCAGTTCTATTGAAATATATAAGAACCAGGGATGCTGTCATTTGAATAAGAACTGTCAAGTAACTGCCAACCATAGCAGTACTAACCTACAATCCTTACTTCAAAAAACGACTGAACTTTAGATGAATATGCGTGAATAGTTGATCTATGGTAGGGCATCGAATCGCATTGTGTTCATCAATGATCTACTATCCTTTCAGAGGTTTATATTTACAAAAATATAAAAATCTAATAGGACCGAAGTGGTGTAATTGGTAAACACCCTGGACTAGAAATCCAGAAATGTGGGTTCGAATCCCGCCTATGGTTCAATCTTTTACGTTTATTCATCTTTATAATCCTATGTTAAATTATCTAAGTTATCTTCATAATTCAGAAAATTTAATTCTATATCTCTTATATATATATATATATATATATATATATATATATATATATATATATATATATATATATATATATATGTATATATATATATATATATATATATATATATATATATATATATATATGTATATATATATTATATAAACGTCGTGAAATTGGTCCTTTTGAGGACCGAAACCACACAACGCGGATCAATACCCGAGAATCCAGTTCTACATATATATATATATATATATATATATATATATATATATATATATATATATATATATATATATATATATATATATCGCTATGTCAAGCGACGACTTCTGGGTCATTTTTTACCCTATACGTTTTTTTACAGAAATGGGTATACATTTGGTTTTCTTTCACAATTAGCGCATATTCACCTTTATGTATACGTTTTTTAAAATTTTGCAATGTACAGTGATGTATTGACGTGTTCCGGGACATTAATACAAAATTCAAGATAATAACTTAAAGTTCGTGTACATACTTATTTCAAATTGCTAGGATCGTACATATATTGTTTTCTGAACATAAACAGTAATTTTCTCAAAAATGTATAGTAAAATGAACTAAAATTTGGAAGAAGTATCTTTTTGGTGGTTGTTTCTCTAATGGCGACTTCCGGGACAACTAAATATATGAGAATATGCTTTTACAAATCAAAGACCTATTTTGACGCAATATCTTTCGATTAAATAGAAACCACACTTCTAAAACAATCAGTTTTTTTAGATTAGAACATAGTAGACATAATAGTATTTTTTGCATTATATACGTTTGAGGGGCGAATATGAAAATAAATATTTAAATAGTCAAATTGTCATCATTTGTTCTGGGTCATTTTGTGCCCTACAAATTTTCTTACAGAAATGGGTATACATTTCGTTTTCCTTCACAATTAGCTCATATTCACCTTTATGTATACTTTTTTGTAAATTGTTCAACGTACAGTGTCGTATTGACGTGTTCCCGGACATTAATATAAAATTCAGGATAATAACTTAAAGCCCCTATACATACTTATTTCAAATTGCTAGGATCTCGCATATATTGTTTTCTGAACATAAACAGTAATTTTCTTGAATTAAAAAGAATATCTTTTTGGTGTTTATTTCTCTAATGGCGACTTCCAGGACAACTGAATATATGGGTTCATGCTTTTATAAATCAAATACCTATATTGACTCAATATCTTTCAATAAAATAAAGACCCCTTTTTAAAAAAAAAAATTGTTTTTTAGATTGGAACTTAGTGGACATAATAGTATTTTTTGCATTATATACGTTGTGGGGGCGAACAAGAAAATAAATATTTGGGTGATTCAGTTATTATTGTTTGTTATTAATCAACAACAACAAATACTATTAGCATGCAGCTGAATAGAAATTAATTTTTAGTATTAGATAATCAGGCAAACTGGAAAAACACAAAAATTGCATATTTTCAGAAATATTCATTTACGAACAAGATTCTGCAATAAATTACGACTAATTTAATTCATCGAAGTTGTACAAACATTTCAGAAGTATCTAAATTAGCATGTTCAAAAACATTTTTCCTACTACCGCCCAAGAAGTACTAACTTCACTCTCGCCGTACAGTGCTTAAAGATCAATTTTACGCACTATGGCATAAAAAAATTCATTACGCAACCGTGCGTAAAGTGACGTCAATAAGGGTAAAACACTACTAGTGTTTCATGATTCATGATTCAAAAAAGTTACTTTACACACATGTTGTAAACAAATTTTTTTCAACTACCGTAGAATATATCTTTTAAAATAAGAAATTTCTTTGAAATGATGCATCTTGTATAGACCGAGAGAGGCGGCCAAAATATATTACCACAGTTGCCATGGCGACCGCCGGCCGCTATTGTCGAGGGCTAGGATGACATCGAAATTTGACAAAAACACACGTTACGTAGATAGAAAATACGAAACAATACGGCTTTTCCGAAATTGGTTTGAGGTGGGAATTGGGAGCTGAAAGTTTGTAGAGTCTGATTCGATACAAATTTTATGGCCAGTACTATTCGCTAAACTAGGAGAATTCGACGAAAATAGGTATATTTTGGCATGTCCAGACCCATTATTTTTTTAGAATTATTGACGTTACTCTACGCACAAGTGTGTAAGGAATATATTTTACGAACTAGTGCGTAAAATTTAACTTTAAAGACTGCACGGCGAGCGTTATTCCTTTGCGGGCGATAGTGGGGAAAAATCAAGTTTTAGGCAGGACCTGTCAAAATATACCCGCTTTCCTTCGAAATCTCCTACATTGGAGAATACCACTGGCCGGAAAATATGTACCGAATCAGAATCTAAGCACTTTTAACTTTCAATTGTTGTTAACTTTCAGAGTTAGGTCAGTATGCGCCCACTCAACAGAAAACCTTCAGAACAACAGAAACAACTACTCCGAGGGCACATGTCCATACCACTTCCGGCATTGGACTACACTTTTTATCTCTCAATTGTTCGTTGTGAGAAAATATGAAAATGTATGTTTTCACTATCACTAACCATATTGCAACCCCTTTAAAGATATTCGTAATCTAAACTAACCACCTGAAGAGCCCCAACATGTCGAAACCTGTAGTGAACTGACTTCGGATCCCTATGCCTCCAGCCACGTCAGGACAGGGATCTATACAGGGCTTATAATATTCCTGTAGCACGTTGGTGATCTTTACAAGTAATACATTTGTTTTTAGGTCCTTTTAACATACCAAATTCAGAATAATTCCTGTTTCCATCAAAATTGTCTCAAGTTTAATAAACTATTGCAGAAATGTTTCCTTTCGGTGGAACCCCCATTTATTCTGCATTCTGTCTGTGGTAAAGTCCTGTTTAGCAGAGCGATCTAGTTGATAAATTTTTAGTCACTGATAATAATAATATAAGCTTTCAAATAAATTTATTGTTCTCAAACTTAAAACGAGTTACATTAAATAACGCTTTCAAACGAATTTTATTATACAGTTATTTCTCAAATGGTAATTACCACGTTATTATTTCATCAAGCAAGACATAAGAGATAAAGTTTTTTTGGGGGAAGTGTAGGTTGCGTTGGCTAATGGACTGTCTATAATATGAAAGGTGGCAACTCGGGAATGTTTATGAAGCAGCTATCCCAGTGATGTTTTAAATTTCCACTTTTAGCAAAAGTTTCTGGTAAACCCCTAAGGATATTTGACGAATCCTTACTATTGGATTAAGAAAAGATGTAGGTAGTACGTAACATTTATTAAAAAATAAAGATAGAAAATGTTTCTTTTTTATAACATACATGACAATGTGTAGAGATGTAAGGACTAGTAAAAACTATTGGAACAAACAAAATGTCCTCTGGCCATTTAAATTATGCATTTGCATTATTTTAAACGGAATGCCTTATATATTTTTATGACTTTGAAAAATATCGAGGGCATTCTATTATTAAAAAAAGCTAGTTCGTTCACTGTATCTCAAAAACGAGATGTTTAATTGTTTTTCTGAGAGTTGCATTAAACCAACAGAAAAATTGAATGAGAATTTTCTTATGTAACATCTTTTCCAGCTGGTAGAACAACCTGTACAGGGTGACGAAAAAAAAAATATATCTTTACTAAAAAAAATAGAAAAAAGTTTAATAAGGTTCTGACACTATACAAAATTCTTCTAACAACAACTGACCCTATGGTATTTGTTGTAGCTAGTTTTTTCGAAAATGAGGCACATGAATTCAATTTCAACGGAAAACGCGGTTCTCATAAAATTACATGGTATCATAACAATTCGGATGCTAACAGTCTTTTACACTAAGTTGAATTTGAAGGAATACAATTTAGTCATGTAAAAATTAGGAAGTCAATTTGAATTTGAAAGCGTATGGAACAAAAATTAAATGATTTCAAATGCAGACTCATACCATATAAATGAAATTGTAACTTGAATAAACAGTATTTTTTGTTTTGAAAAATTTTACTTGTTCCACCTGCAAAATTAATTGTATTTCCTAAAAAACAAGGTAGTAGGACATATCACACATCAGATTGGTTATCGAAGAAATACATGCATGAATTTATTTCGTAATTCCATATAATAGCAGTCTATAAAATGATTTTTTCATGTATTATGGATTGAAAAGTTTTTATTCCAATTCAACAGAAATACCTAGATGAATGAACAACATGATTTTTCTGTAGAGCTTAGAAATAATTTGAGTCGAAGAGATAATTCATTATCAGAAGTTTTACATTAAAATACAATGCAACTCAATATCTATTAGAATTGATTCTTCGTAATAAGAATCTGTTTTCATATAAATACAAGGATATTATTATTTAAGCAGAACAATCTTATGGATCGAGTTTCAATTCTATTCAATTCAATTGTTTTCAATTTCTAACACACTATATTTTACACCGATCAAGAAGAGGACATTATTATATTCACAAAGAAAAATTGTTATATAGTGCAATGCAAAGCCGATGGTCCGTTTACGAGCGAAGGGTACCTGGGTCGCCCCTTTATTAGAGATTATGATTTATGGCTTGGTCGCTAGACTCTCTGTTCCGTTATAAATTCAACAAACAAACTATGTAATAAAGATTTGTTTGGGAAAAAAGAACTTACGTCCGCCGAACTATGAAAAACCAACAATCTGCTTTAATAAGATGATAGAATCGCCTCCCTCGAACACTATAATTTCAAATTCAACAAACTACGTAATACAAATATGTTTGGAAGAAGAGAACGTATGTGCGTCGAACTATGGAAAACCAACAATTAATTAATAAGATGATTTAATCGAAACCCTCGAACTCAATCAGTTTTAACGCCGTTATACCCCGTTGTACTCATCTGTTGATTCCTAATGTAATATTGTTAGTATTAGCACCCAAAATTACCTTTTTATTTATACGAACTAGGAACATTCCCAAGACAAAATCAGGAGATAGACGAAAGGGGTTCAGGTCACATACTTTCTTTCAAAAAATATTTAGATCTAAAAAATGACTTAGTGAAAGGTTAAACAGTAGACTCTGTTAATTAAGCTCCAATATGCTGCGAGAAAAAGAGGCAGTTTTGGAAAGGATAATCGAAATCATAAAGTTTTTAGCTGGTCAGAATTTTATTTTTAGAGGATCTTCTGAAATAATATTCTACTCAAATGAAGGAAATTATCTCTAAAGTTAGTAGAATGTATTTCTAACTTTGATAATATACTATCAGAACACATTGCTCGAATTCAAAATACTCAGCATGCCCCATGATCTGGGACTCAATATTCAAAGTGAATTGATTAATTTAATTTCTGAAAAAACTATAACTACTATAGTTGATCTTCTAAAACAATCTAAACACTAATCTGTGATTCTAGATTGTACACGTATCTCACACAAACAACAACTTACTGTTATTGTAAGATTTGTTTATTTTAACACGTCAAGAAAACTTGCTGAGGTAAGAGAATTTTTAGGTTTGTAACCTGTAACTGATACTACTGGACAAGGGTTAGCAACTTATTTGTTGAATTTGTTAAAGTCATGCAATATTGAACTAGAAGATTTACAAGTCCAAGGATATGATAATGGTGCAAACATGAGAGGAAAAAATAAAGGCCTTCAAAAAAAAATTGAACATGAATCCTCGTGCGTTTTACGTTTCGTGTTTGACTCACAACACGACAATTTGGTAGTAAATGGTGCAGATAAAAGCTCATTGAGAATCTCAAACTTTTTTTCTATTGTTTAGGAAATATATGTATTTTTTCGGCATCAACTTCACGTTGCGATATCATTACGAACCAGGCACCTACTTCGACTTTGAACCTCTTTGAAATACGCGATAGGAATGAAGAGTTGATGCTATAATACCTCTTCGCTTTAATCTTAATAAAATGTACAAGGCACTATCCACTACTTTATCAATGACAAGTATGACAGTGACGCAAGGAACATGGCGAATTCATTAATGTTAAAACTAAAGACTTATAGTTTCGTATGTTCAGTTGTAATATGGAACAACATTTTATGCAAAATTAATACTGTAATCAAAACTTTGCAAAAGTGTGAAGTTATTCTTCCAGAGGCGGTCAAAATGATCGATCTGGTCGAAAAAGATTTAGGCGTATACAGCACAGTGCATCTGAATAATTGCTACTTGATTCAAAATCAATTGCTGAAGATTTGGAATGTGGACCTGAATTCGCCGAAACTGCTTGTTCACGTCCCCGAAAAATACATTTTGATTATGGGCTGCAGATGAGCCCATATTAGACCCGAAAACAAAATTTAAAGTAAATTTTTATATTTTGCCACTTAGCATGGCGATCTTACAATCAAATGAAGGATTCGATTTATTAACAGAACGCAACAACAAGTTTTCATTTTTGCAAGACATTGATAGTTGGAGGGCATTGGAGAGATACGAAAATAGCACAATGTCTCAACCTAGAACAAAAGTTAACATATGAAAATAGATCAGATATTGAAGGGGAAGATCTATTTAATGCTGCCTTCATTTTTTATGAATAAAGTCCACTCGATGTATCAAATTATATTTATTCCAATAATCGAATGTCCGTGTTTCCTAATGTGTCTACATCTTTACGTATATATTTAATACTTGTGACAGTAGCAGCAGGCGAGAGGTCCTTCTCAAAATTGAAATTTATAGAAATCTATTTACGATCAACCATGACCCAAGATAGATTGATTGGCCATAATAAGTATCGAATCGAAAGTAAATTTCAAAGCAAACGATATCTCAGCAGTATTATAAGAGAAAAAACAATGGAAACAATCTGAGAATAAGTACTTAAATATAGAGAATAGTACTTTAATCAATTAGTTTTCTCATTATTGGTATTGATTTCACCAAATGAGTTATAAAATTTATGAATTTTGTCTTTAGTTATCGAATTTACTAAATCAATGGGATAACCATTTCTTATTAAAGTTTCTTTTGTTTTTGTAATAGATATAGTTCTTAGTTTAGGAGAACTTAGTCGAATAGCTCTATCTATTAGATTTATAATAACATTTTTCTTATATTTTTTAGGTATATTAGAATTGAAATTAGTATAGCTTCCTGACCAAGTAGGTTTGGTATACCATTTTGTTAGAATTTTGTTATCATTTGATTTTCTTACTAAAGTTAAATCTAAAAAATTTATTTCATTATGATTTTCTAATTCAATCTAATGATAGGCATTACATATCACTACCATATATTGGTGGACTTTCAGAGAAAATTTGTAATATAGTGAAACCTTATGACCTACATATATGTCATAAGAGTTATTTAAATCAGAAAAGTCTCTTTACAAAATTAAAAAACAGCGTACCTTTCAAAAAAATAACCCATACTGTTTATTCCATCCCTTGCAAAGATTGCGAAAAGGTATATATTGGCCAATCTTCACAATACCTTGAAAAAAGATTAAATGGCCACAAATATACCAAAAATTCATCAACTACGCTCAATAAACATGTGAAAGACACTAACCTTACTTTCGACTACAACAATACAAAAATTTTAAATATTGAAACAAACGACAACAAACGTTTGATATTAGAATCTATTCAAATTAAAAAGAACAATTGTGTAAATGACAAAATAGATTCCAATCTTTCGAAACTGTACAATAATCTAATTCAAACTTAACAAAATTTTATTAATTTGAAGTGCCACTTTCCATTTGTCTATTTAAAATTCAACCTAAAAAAGATGAAGTATTATTTAACTATGACACTATGGAGTAACAATTTTGAGGTTAAATTCCATAGAATTATCTTAAACTTGAATAGATCTGAAATGCTTATCATAGAATAACTAATTCATACAATAATTCATAGATATTTATAATTGTACAATCTTGGAATATCTTGTATTTAATCAAATTCAATCTATTTTAAATTGTAGTTAGCCATACATTACTCTTTCACACACAACCGATCCAATGTTTTCTGCAGTTTTAATTGGATCTTAAAACACAAGTCGGCTGCAGACGCATTTCATTAATCGAAATCATCTATTCTTTTCTAAATTACATGGAAACACTAATTCAATTAACAATTTTGATAAAGGCAATAAACATTGTCGAAACGTCAAACAGAATTTTTATTTCATTATCAGTATATATACGAACCAATATACCAAGAAAACATACAAATATATATATATATATATATGTATATACATATATGAGGAAAGTAGTCTCTTGACTGAAGAAGTTAAAAACTGAAAATGTTTGGAAACAACTAAAAGATGTTTTCCTTGAGGTTGCAGTCAATGGGAATGGCCAATATAAAGAGAAACTCTTTGTTAAATTGTCGAGATGTCTTGAAAATGAAAATAAATTATTTCGAAAGCTCGACAATTTAACAAAGAGTTTCTCTTTATATTGGCCATTCCCATTGACTGCAACCTCAAGGAAAACATCTTTAAGCTGTTTCCAAAAATTTTCAGTTTTTAACTTCTTCAGTCAAGAGATTACTTTCCTCAAATATTATAGATATGGGGTTTTTCTACAACATTCATCGTCAGTACGGACTTACTAGTGTCTTGTTGCTGAAACGATGGGCCAAAATTAACAACAAATTAGCAGCTGCACGGAATAGGAAGATTTTCCTCATAAGATGCAGGAACATGACATTTTTCCAAATCATATTACAAATGGGATTTGCAATATTAATTCTATTCTCCACCACCAAGGAGGTACAACAGGGAAGAAAATTAAAGGTTTCAACAATAGGTTGAGAAAAGCTATTTTAAATTTAGAAATTAAAGTAACATTCAGTGATTTAAGAAAACTAGAAATTGAATTGAGTAATGTCAAAACGAGTATACGTACAATGATCCCCTTAATAGTATATTAAAGAACGAGTTTCCTAAGACTCGTCTTAAAGCACGAATTCAAGTTTAAAAAACGAGTTTTTTTAAAGAATGAGTGCTTCAAGGTCTTAGGAAACTAGTTGTTTATACTATTTTTTGTAATTTGCCCTTTTTTATGCCGTTTTTAAACAAAAATGTTTAACTTAGTGCATTTAGGGATTTTTATGGTGGTTGGTAACATCTTAATTTTGAAAGTGAAAATTTGATTTAGTGGTTCTGTGATCGCTTTTTGTTTCTTCAAAATTCTGTCACAAACCATGAATATGGAAGACAGCCTTACATGTACGCCCCCTGAAATACGTGAAATTGCCCAAAATACCGTGGGTAATTTGCTACCGGATAAATCCCGAATAGAATATAAGAAGCAATACGATAAGTTTGAAACATGGTGCAACGAAAATAAAATTCAAGGCATCTCGGAGAACGTTTTATTAGGGTACTTTGAACTACAACGCAGGAAGTATAAGGCCTCTACGTTATGGACAATTTATTCCATGTTGAGGTCGTGCTTAAGCCTATATAAAAATGTCGACATATCGAAATATAATAAGCTGCAGGCTTTTCTAAAACGGTCATCGCAACATTATACACCGCGAAAATCAAAAATTTTAGAAGAGGAAGACATTCGTAAATTTATAACAGTCGCAGATGATAAAACGTACCTAGCGATGAAAGTGAGTTCCCATTCTTGTAGCTTCAAATTCAACAACAATATTTATTTTAGATTATCTTGATAATGGGTTATAATGGGGCATGCAGACGTGAGGAATTAACCAATATGTCTATAGATGATATACAATATAGAGCTGATTCCATCATTGTCGTTATACCTAAAACAAAAAATTGTGTACCCAGAACATTCGTTGTGACAGATGAAAATTGGATTAACCTAATTAAGAAATATGCCAACGTAAGGCCTGAAAAAGTAACTCACCGGCGATTTTTTTCAACGTATCGTACTGGGTATTGCATTAATAACCCAATAGGAATCAACATGATGGGAAAAGTAGCTAAAACAATTGCTGGATTTCTTTAATTACCAAATCCGGAACTTTTCACGGGCCATTGTTTTAGAAGATCTAGTGCCACTCATATAGCAAATTCTGGCGGTGATTTATTAACAATAAAACGCTTGGGGGGCTGGAAATCTTCAGCTGTTGCGGAAGGGTATGTTGATGCTTCGCTGCGAAATAAAATTGAAGTGGCAAAGATGTTTGCACAACGAAAGGATTCAGACTTACCTGGATGCTCCAAATCCACAGTTTCACAGCCACAAATTAATGTAAATTCGTCCAGAAACAACACTGTTTCAGATAACGAAAACATAGAACAAAATTTGACCTTAACACATGGGTTGACTGTAAATTCTAAAGATACGTCCACTGTCCATGTCAACATATATAATCACTGTAGTTTCAATCAACCAATGTAAAATTGAGAGTTTGTCTTCGTTAGCAATAAGACATTTATTATTTACGTTGTTGATTGTTAATTATTCTTCTTCAGTTCTGGACTTTGGTCAATGGTTAATAACCTCAAAACACAGTGCCGTGAAAAGTAGATGGGAGCCTGCAGCGCACCGTGGCGCGTTTATTCAAATAATTTAATTACTGTGTATAAATAAAGCGAAATTATAAACTTTAATATTATTTATTGCGAACGTATTACACATTATAAAATTGTTTGATCTTCCACAATGTTCTGCCATGAATTCCATTTCTATAAAACCATTGTTTCCGTAATTTTAGTTTCGTCTCTACTGGAAAACGACTATTAGTACAAATATCTAAACCATATTGTGTATTAGCTGAAATCAATTTTTCCACGGGACACGTCTGCGACTTTCTCTTCTTGAGTTGTTGACGCTCGACACTGTCATTTAAGCTGACATGATGATGACAAGATAATTCCGCATCAAGCTGGCCAACCTAAAAATTTTCGTAAAAAGTTCCGTGCTTTTTTGGATATTAAGACACGGCGAGTGATGACGTTGCGTTCGTTAATGGGTCAATTAGAAAATCAAAATGGAGGCAAATTACAAAAACACTTTTAATGAATATAACAGAAGGCAAGTCATTCACTATAATAAAGTTCATTATGAAATTCAACATAGACAGAAAATGAAACTCAAGAGTTTGAAAATTGATGCATTTGCTAGCATTCAAGTTCAAGATAAATAGATGAAAAATTTAACAGAAATTGACATTCCTTCTAAAGTCAAACGTTTCTTAGCTTTAGGTCCTAAATTCAGTATTTACCCAACAAACAAAGATTTCGAGGTTTCCTCCTTACTTGCTGATATTTGAATCTATCATTTCACTTTTTCCAAAGTCAGATAGAGACTCTTACAGAGCTCAAAGCACTAATGTTATCACAAATTATTTACACAAGTTTTCATCCAAGAAAGATTTTTTGCAAAATATTTTTATTAAATGTAAAAAATTCCTTAAAGATAACCCTGATTTGTATGTTGTTAGGAGTGACAAAGGGAATGTGACTGTTGTAATGTACAAGCAGGATTATTACACTAAAAGTAAAGATTTAAAGATGATAAATACTATGTTAGATTACCACGTAATCCTGTGAGTACCCTGCAGCAGGCAGCAAACAAGTTGGTTTCAAAATTACTCAAGGATAAATTAATTGATGCAATGACAGCTAAAAGTTTGAATATTTATAATGCGATCGCTCCAAGTTTTTATGCTCTTCCTAAAATTCACAAACCCACTCTGGCTTTGAGACCTATTGTGTCTTCGATAAATGCCCCGAACAGTAAACTAGCACAATTTCTGACTGAAATTTTGACTAATCCGTATGATAGAGACAATGATTACTATATCAAGGATTCATTCTCTTTCAGTAACTTCATAAACAATTACGAACTACCTGAAAATTACATTGTTGTGAGTTTTGATGTGGTGTCTTTATTTTCCAATTTACCTTTTGAAGTAGTCAGACAGAGTTTATCCAATAAATGGAACATAATTTCAAATCATTGTAATCTAACTTGGAGTGGTTTTGTTGACATTTTGGAGTTTATTTTTGAATCCAATTTTCTTATTTTTGACAATGCTTATTACAAACAGATTTCTGGTACCCCCATGGGATCAACCATTTCACCCATACTAGTTAATTTTGTACTTGATGATTTGGTGAAAGATGTGGTATCATTCATTCCTTTTAATATTCCTTTCGTAAAGCGGTATGTTGATGACTTAATTCTCGCTGTACCAGCAGGCAGAGTTAATGAGGTTCTATATACACCTACAGTTCACCTCAGAAGAGGAAGATAATCAAAGTATCCCTTTTTTAGATATGAGAGTTTGTAGAGGTAATGTCAACATAATCCGTACAAAGTGGTACAGAAAACCTATATGTAGTAACAGATTCATCAGTTACCACTCATACCATCCTCTCAATATGAAAATAAATCTGATCATCGCTTTGAAAAGCATTTATCACATCCTACATACCGGTTGGAATGTATGAAGGAATTAAGAGCCATTTTGAAAGAAAATTCATATCCATTAAAATTAATTAATAAATTTTTGTTCAATTCTGATCAAAAACAAAATTTAAACAATAATCAAGTCCCAACTAATATTACTCCAAATGTGAACAATAATGTTACAAACAATACTAACGTAGAATTGCCACCTCAACAAATTACTTTTTTGTACAGGACTCTACCTTACATTGAAGATCTCACACCAAAACTTACCAACATTTTCAAATTAGAAAATTTTCGGATTGCTAAAAAAAATTTAAAAACAGTGTCAACCCTCTAACAACACTAGAGTGTTCTAATGTAATTTACAGTATTCCTTGTTTGAATTGCGAAAAGGTCTACATAGGACAAACTGGGAGAAATTTATCAGGACGCATTACTTCACATAAAAGTGATTGTAAGTTAAAAAAAATAGTTGTGCACTTGCAGAGCACACTATACATTTCAAACATTTTGGCAATTTTGATAACCAACTATTCTGGCTAGGGAAAATAATTTTTCTAAAAGAAATTTCCTCGAAATGGTTTTCATTAACAATCAACCGAATTGTATGAACAAACGTTCTGATATTGCAAATTTAAGTGTGATATACAATTATTTACTTAATTTCGACAAAAAGGGCGAAGGCGACCCTGTTCTAGTTTCAAATCTACCGCCGTAGTGAGGCCTTGGTATCTAACAAGTGGTCTTCTCCAATTGGCTGAATAGACTTGTCAATTGATTTATGACTTTCCTTCTGTCAGTTTTCATTGTTTCCAATGGCAGACAGGAATGTTTATCTTTAATGTTACTGGAATTTTTAAATCACTTTTAATATGTTTGTATGTTGTTTTATAAGATATTGATGATTTTGTGCGCTGTTAGTTTTATGCCAGCAACCTCAAGTTAGTAAGTCGTTTTCACTATTTACAAGTGACGTTTGTTTTACAATTAGACCTTGTTTCTCAGATGTCTTGAAAATGAAAATAAATTTTCTCGAAAGCTCGACAATTTAACAAAGAGTTTCTCTTTATATTGGCCATTCCCATTGACTGCAACCTCAAGGAAAACATCTTTTAGTTGTTTCCAAAAATTTTCAGTTTATATATATAAATTTGACTACTGTTTTAGTTTTCTCAATAATTTGATAATTAATTCATGTTATTCTCACCACTATTCCAATATCTCAATATCTAATACTTTGAAATGTACCTAATTTATAATTAATTACAATTGATTAAAAAAAAATTGATAATATTCATGTACTTTATACCCTTATCTCTATAATAACGTAGTTATTTGTTGATTATTTGAGTTCCAATCCAATTTAAACTATTAAAACTTATATATTATTGAATTATTTCAATATTATTCAATATTACTGAATTGATAAATCAATAAATTAAAATTTCTCGTAACCCTATTTAAATTATACCCAGTGGTGCATATTTGCGTGCTGTTTTGCTCTGCATTATTACTAGGAAGAAATAGTACATAATAATTATAAAGTAAATAACGAACATATGTGTTGTTCCTGTAGAAATTTGGATGTCCGGGTTCAGTTTCTCCATTTGGTCTCTCGTATCCCATATTACAGCACATCGACAATATAAATTTTATACTTGACTCATTTGTCATTGTTTGTGGCGCCTATTTTTAGCCCATCGCTGTTTGCAGCCTGGACGTTAATCATCTATTCTGATGATTTTACGTTCCCCATTTTCCAATTTCGATTTCCAATTTCCAAATCCAGTTCAAATTTCCAAATTCATAATGCCTTTTTCTTAAGAGATTCGTGCCATGATCATCTTAATGCCAAGTGCCATGTGGGGATCACATATGGCCATGTGGATTGGAAGTGGCCTTGTTGGGATCACTTCCAAATACGTTCCTGCGGATAGGCAGCGCTTCGTTCCTTTTTTTTTCCTCAGAAAAGACTGGTAGAGATCGCCATGTGGGGATCAGCTCTTAACGAGTAGGGCCAGTTTGCTATAAGCTGATCGGTGGTCCTTTGGGGCACAGGAATTGAAACACTCACGTTATAAAAAGGGTTAGAACTGAACTTAGAGCTTGACGTCATAATGACTTAATGTCTTACTCCACACAATTACAATTCTCATAACCATGTTAATAATGTTGATAATGAAACAATGAATCCGTAATCAATAATCCTTCGTTCTAATGATAATCGTAGTATATATATCAGCCTTATCAATATGTACCTTGGCTACAAGTTTCCCACGCTTGTGATGTCAGAGTCCCTTGTTGTATAGCTTATACTAAACAATATTTTCATATTATTACAAGGTAATCATATCACGTAATATAATGTTTGTGTATTACTTATGCATTTACAAACATATCGATAGTATGTATTCAATAATATAAATAAGGTTGTATCTGTTAATTGATGGATTTTAGGTAATCTCGTATAAGAACGAAAGATTCCTATACTACACTGTGTGCTGGCAGGGGCACCAGGCACACATTTGATATGCGCATGTATCTATAATCAGAATATGAAATGAGCACTGAAAGCTGTAAGATCGGAATACCATCATAAAGATTCAATCAACAGCGTGGTTTGTGACGTAAACTGTGTAACCAGCTCCCGCCCAAATGACGAAATTTAGTGGAAGATTAGTTGTCACCTAAGGCTATGGTACGGTCATGTACCTCAGAAGACCTACCTAGGTTTCTTACAAGTGAGAAGGTCAAAGTTCTTCTAGTTTAGTTTTGTAGATGGTATTCGAGAAAAGCTCTTCATACAGAAGAATAATGTCTTCGCCTTGAATAAAATGACTCCAGACCCTTATAGCTATTTATTACAAGAAATAAATCATTAACTATTTACAATATATACAATTATCAATAAACAAAAATATATACACAGAGTTTTCACTGGAAATGACAAGATTTATAAGACCGTGATATTCGGTCATCCCTTTATGACATACACTATTCGATTGTTGAATCTAAATGATTCCGCGAAAGTTTTTTACCACAAACACTACCAGTTGGTATCTCGATTAGGTCAATATACCCTAACACGACGTAAGAAATGAGAATATCAGATTGGCCACTCCTTCATGAGTTCGACACGGTGTACTACTCTGTCTCTCCTTATGACAATTTATTACGCTACGGTTTATATTTTGGTTCAATAGAAAATATAGTGGGACCGGCTGTTTGTGATAGTGTAGTATCGAATAATCATGCCAAAAGTTCATCGTTCTTATAACAATCAAAAACGAAAACAGCATTTAAAACTGGAACAAACTTACCACAGACTCGAAAAAATTGTCGATTGGGCTGTGTATGATTAGAATTAATATCTGTTTGGTTTCTTGCCCCAACGCCTGCGTTGAAACCTTTTCGGGCGTAAATAGATATCATATCGATCATTTTACTGTCTAGGAATAAGTTGTGCCCAAATTTTATTGGAAAAGAGTTCAATGCTTTCATGCAGAACTAACGACACACTGAATAATTGACACTACATTTCAGACAGCTAGCTAGATTATTATAATGTTGGATAAGGGCAGAAGTTACAAGAACACAATACGCCCAAAATACACACGGAAAAACTTACTCAGAACGACAGTCGTATGGAACTGTATCATATACCAGGAATAGGAAATTATTATATTCTCTATATAATGTTTCATTGGAACGGAAACCGTTTCAAAGGCTGATTTTTAGCATATCAATTAAAAATGTATCGCATACGCATTATATGCTCAGTCCTACTGGAAATTTCATGTACTCCTTATATCCCCCTCATATGAACAGAAGATTTCCAGCGATTTGAAGTGATCTTCCACTAGAACAGAATTCCTCCTGTAATTATTTGTGCCGGAAGCGCACTACACGGTACGAATCACTATAGACGGGTTGGCGTTATGTGAACCTGCTGACTATGTAACTCATCGGCAACCGACCGGGGATAATTTCAAAAACAGCAAGGCTATCTCTTCAGAAGTGTTGCGAATATGATTAACATAATGTTTTCATTCTGATATATTGCTTCGCCTGGCGCTCATTTATTAAACGTTTTAATAAAGTCTATATTCTAACATTTCAATATTTTTCAAAAACTAGTTACCCTAAAAGAGTAGGAGTCAAGAGAAAATGACCGTTAACGCAGTCTCAGGGCTTTAGAGGAAGCTGAGACAAGACAGTCTGTGCGCGATGAAGAATCGCACCCTGCCAGAGGTGACCCTGCTTCTGCTGAACATAAAGGATCTAGACCGGAAGGTCGATAAAAATCCCCCGAGCTCAGGTGTTAAGATACCGTGCCCTCGACTGACTGGTCTGGGTTATAGGTCGCAAACAGTTCCCCTAGTGAACCGAGCCGAATCTCCGGCATATCATGCCTTGCATACGCATGGGGCTTTGCAGATGGCAACTGAGAATCCCCGAAATACGTGGGAATCGTATCGAAATATGGAACAACAATGAGAAGCCGAAAAACATTCGAAAGGGGGCTCCCCGAAGGGCTCCTCTACTCCGTTCCCTCTGCCTGAGAACTCCTCAAAATATTTCTCAGCCCTTCCATCCTTACAGGAGTGCTACTTACAGGTGTCCTCCTCATGCCCCACACCCAACACGGATGACTCTTCAAAGGAGTCATCCGTGTTCTGTCTCCAGATCAAGGAAATAACCACACTAATGAATAGAGTGAAAGTTAATTGACTCAACAAATGTGGGCTAGCCTGAAAATGGCGCAGGAAGGCGCATCAAAACAGGAAACTACGGGACTATGTGTGACTCCATCGCCGGAGATAGCCCTCTCGGAACCGCTCACGGGACAGGGGACCTTGGAGATCACCGAAATGGGTCCCTGGTACTTCTGCACCAACTAAAGCCCAGCTAAATGAATCAGAGAAAGCGAAGCCTTAAAACGCACTAGCTTCTCTGGTTCTACCCCGCAAAAATAGATTATTCAACTTTTATTTATTTTAGTTAATTCAGACCAATTAGAAACTAGTTATTATTGATGATTTCAGCCAAGAACCGAAATAGTCAATTATGGAAATTCACTACAATATACATTATTAGAGGTTAATAGAATAGAATAGAACTTAATCAAATCATTCCCAATGAAATTACTAGAAGGAGAAGACCTGATTAATGGATTGAGCACAGTATTCAAAGCTATCGACGGAAACTTAGAGCAAGAAGACGCTCAGAGATACGATAGTGTAATAACGTAATTAAAAAATTCCAAAGGACAAATGAAATTACTTGCAGAGAAACAAATAACATTAACTGAAAGTGCCATTGGAAAGATTGAGAACGTGGCACAAAAGATAACTAATAATCAAGTTGAATTGTACAAACGCGTAGAATTACTATGTAGTCATTTAGATCACGTTGAAAATAAAATTATTGAAATTGAGGATATTCTCACATTAGCAATGCTTTTTGATTATATGATCACTGCAGTAACAAATATCGAAACAATACTAGAAACTTTGGTGAACGTTATTGCATTTGCCAAATTGAATATGTTCCATCCCTTGGTTTTGGAAAGGGAAGATTTTGCTATTGAATACTCAAAAATTACAGAATTATCACACAATTCTCGATCACAATACTATTTTAATATTTGAATCAATTGTTAAAAAATACTATTAGGATAGAGAGATCAATTTTATAATCGAAATTCTCTTTGTAGAACACCTACCTTATATTCATAGCAAATGAAAACACCCTATTCAAATTTCAATATCATTATTCCTCAAAACCAATTCCCTTCTGATAATGAGAAATATTACGGTCTAACTAATAACGAATGCTATGGAGTTTCTCAGCTGAGATCCTATACAAAGCTTTGAACATTAACGAACTAAGCAAGGACAGTCACTGTGAAGTACAATCAGTTCAGTTCACCAACCATTGAAACAATTGCAACCAAAGTTGAACTGGCACAAGAAAAATTATTGAAAATCGACACCGACAGATGGATAGCCATCTTCCTTCATCAAACGATAGTGCACACAAAACAGAGATTCGTAACTTTTTCTACGTTGAGCTTTATCTGAACCAGAAATATATGAAATTGAATAATATTAAGCCCGTATTCGAAAATAATTTAAAAAATACTAATCATGAAAGAATGAGTGAGGAATGCCGGGAGTAGAGGAAAAAAAAATTGTTGCCCTGGCCTCTAAAGTGCTTCCAGTGATTACAGAGGATGAGGTTTTCTTGGATTCAAGTAATAATGATGATCTGAGTAATGAAAATAATGATGCAGAATTTGTAAAAATTACTCGGAGTTTTGTTAATGATGATGGATCTCAACTGAATATCACATATTCGGACGTAGTGTTATTAATAGTAAGTGAAAAATAGATAAACTTCAGTTAAAAATGGTACTGACTTCTTTTGTTTGAAATACAAACAACTTGGTGCAAGAACATATACATTGTTTATTTATTTGTTTTTTTGCTTTATACTTTTTAACGTTTGAGGTTTGAAGTTATTATTCAATGAATAATTGTAAAGGCCACATTCATTTCTAGATGCAGAATAATACAGAGATTCCAAAATGATGATTACCGATTGGAAGATATATCAAATAAGATAGTTCACGAAAAAGCTCTGAATATTATAGTTATTTATGTATCAAGGGAATTATAAGGGCCTTGATTACCGATGGCAAAGTTTGCGTCCCGAAGGCCTTTGGCCCGAGGGACAGCAATTGCCTGAGGTTATTAAGGCTCATTAATTCCCGTGGTACATAGATAATTTTATTTCAGACCGATTTCAATAAAATTTTGTTTATTTTTATAACGGAATAAATGCACCAATTCATTACCTTCCCGCTATATTTGAATCAGGTACCGTTGATTATAGGAGTTTTGTTGTTGCTAGGTTGTTGCTATGTTACTTGTTTACAAAAAAAGCTTTATTATCAAGTTGTGTTTGCGTCGAAAACGTGTTTTCTACCCCAAATATAATGGAGGATATTTTGAAAAATGGTGAACAAGCAAGAGAATCATTATTTCCATCGAAAATTGAAGCCGTATACATAAAAGAATATAAAATATATCTTGAGTGGCTGACACGGAAAAATGTTATGCCAAAAGATGCCACTGAAACTGTATTTCTGGCATATTTTCAAGAACTGGTAAGGAATTTTCTATGTTTTTCGTTAGATTTGGTAGTAATTGTGTTTATTTGTTGCAGTCAGAAACGTATAGTCCGAATTCTTCATGGACTAAATGGTCAATGCTAAAATCGATGGTGACTATACATGAGAAACGAGAAATCACCAAGTTCAATGAACTAGAGGCTTCTTTGAAACGGAAGAGTAAGAGTTATAAGCCGAAAAAGTCCTCTGTTTTATTTCCTAAAGATGTCATAGATTTCTAAATAAATATTGTTATGATTTCATTTCCTAAACAATAAAAATGATGAAAATTAACTTAGGGAACATTGAAAATCAGAAAAGATTAATAAAAATATATTATATGGAATTAAAAACAATATTAAAAGTTAAATAATAGTTAGTATAATATAATAAACAATGTAAAACATAATAAACAACAATGTAATTAGAATTAGAAGTGTAAAACAAGAACTTCAGTGAAAGTGAATGAACGTACAGTGTTACGAAGGCAGAAATCATAATTAAAATGATTACAAAAACTATCATGAGATAGCACAAACTATTGAAAAATGTTATAGATATAAGTTAGGATTAGTAAATTTGAGTTATATAATGTTGAAGAAATGTTATTGATATATTATATTATGTATTAGTTTTTAAGAATGACAACTGTCAAATTTATAATAATTATTGGAATAATCATATTGATAATAAACTTATCATAGGTTATCTTATACCAAAGTGTGGAAAAATGTAGGCAATATTAATTTGAAAAGAAGGAATCATCATCATTTAAAATAAGTTGAAAATCTCCAATAATTCAAAATTTATAGAATACTAAATGCTGATTGGTCGAGACGGATTATAAACGTCAGACGGGTAACAATGTAAAACTTATGTCAGTTTGCAACAATCATCAAAGCATTCTTGATAGGTAAAGAAAGCACCTCATAGGTGAATTATGACAACAAGTAGCGTCGGTTTTCAAGGCCTGTAAAAGGCGTCTGAAGACAAGCCAAGTCAGTTAGCAATCAACATCTGAAGAGTCAAGGTATTCCTGCAACTCATAAAATTTTCCATAACCTTAGTTTATTGGATAAACATCGGTGAACCCAAGTGTTCCAATCTTCGAGAAGTTCAAAGTAATCGAAGTTAGTAAATAATTTCTACAAGTCAAGTAGTGTTCCAAGTCTACGAACAAAGTTTAAAGGGTACAATAACCTACAATTAATAAGTAACATCGAACGATAGCCAGCCTTCTATAAAGTTCCAATCCATGTTTGAAGAGTTTTATATCTTTAATAAAAAGAATAAAACTAAGTTAACAATTTTCAACAGTTCCTGATTTCAAAAGAAGTAACCATAGTTTATCTGTGTTTATTGTGTATAGCAGAGAAATTGTGTACGGTTAAAGTGAATTATCAAATTAATAAGAAGATCAAGCCAATTGAACATTGCCTACATTTTGAAACATATTCTTGGATATAAACTAAACGTAAGTTTATTTATTATTTCTCCATTGTATTATTATCTGTCTGTAAATCTGAAAGAAAGATTGTAGATTATAACTTGGTAAACAAAAATAAATAGTAAATAATTTTGAGGTTAGATCACAGATCTATTTGAACATGTGGGGATCAGATCTTAAGTTGGGCGGTTAGCCCTAAACTGACCCGTGGTCCTGGTGAGGGTATAGGGAATAGAAACACATCACTTCACAAAAGAGTTACACTTCACTTAAACTTAGAGTTCGACGCCATTATAGCTTAATGTCTTACTCTATAATCATTACAATAATTACAAGTATGGATCATTCACAATACCATCCATCCGCATCAATGATGTATGAATATACTATTCTTATTCTCAATACTCTACATAATCATATATATTATGTCATTACTGTTTATTGTTGTTGTTCTACTAAACTAGCCTAGAATGTAAAGGTATCTGGTCCAGTTAATATGTATAATATATTGACGTATTGCTTGGTGGCCCAGATCCGAGATCTAAACATATACTTACATAACATTCAATATTAATAAGGTCATCTTCTATAATTCCGGGATTCTAGGTGAACTCGTATAGGGATGGAAGATTCCTATACTACACCTCCCTACGCGGGGTGAAAAAATGTTCAATTGACAGATTAACATTTTTTTCCCATTGACGTACCTTATTTTTGTTTTACAAACAACATTTTTCCTTATCTAATCATGGTACAGTTTTAGTCTATTCTTATGTATTTCCACTTGATTGTTTCCTACTTTTATCACTACATTGGGGTTCCCTTCTTCCGTAATCACGAAAGGACCCTTGTATAACTGTTCGAGTTTATTTTTTGGAACACTTTTCACTAATACCTCATCACCTATCTCAAAATTAACTATATTACAATTTTCCCTAGATTTTTGCCCTCGTTCCAGTTTCGATACTATCAGATTATCCCTAGCTTCTTTACATGCTTGTTGAAGTCGATACTTCAACTCAACCGGATAATTCTCGAAGTTGTACACGGGTTCTACCTGTTGCGTTATGTTGGAAGGTAAATTACACGATTTCCCGAACACTAGGTCGTGCGGTTTGTACTTTGTTCCCGTATGAACTGTGTTGTTGTATGCAAAAGACCAAAATGGTACCCATTCGGTCCATGAATCTTCAAATTTTGCCACTTGAATTCTTAAATACGCGCCTAGGTGCTTATGAGAATTTTCGAGGGCTCCCATCGTTTCATGATGGTAAGCTGTTGAATTTAGCTGTTTTATTCCTAACACATTACAAGATTGCTTGAACACTTCCGACAAAAATTCTGTACCCTGGTCGTGGGCTATTTCCCTGGGAATCCCATACCTTAGTACAAAATTAGTGACGAATGCTTTTGCAATGCTAGCTTCTTTATTAGGTATTCGACAAATTTACTTAATTCACATTGAAGAGTAAGTATATATCGATCGTCACCGATTTCGTTGCCTATCGGGCCTACTAAATCAAGAAACACCTTCTCAAAAGACGCTAATGCTGTGCTAGTCACTGTTAGTGGTTCTTTGGTAGGTCTAGAGTGTTTATATCGCTGACAATCGTCACAACGTTTTACGAACTTCTCTATATCTGACCTTAGACCTGACCAAGTATATCTTGATTTTATATTATTGAACATGCGGTTTACACCTGCGTGTCCTCCTGTTCGTAATGTATGAAAATCATTCAAGATTAATTGTCTACATTCCCTTTCATTAATTGTTAATACGTCTGGTATAACATTTATTTTTAATCCTATTACAAAACCGGCGGATTTTATTTCTATGATTTCTCTATTCAGCGCGCTTATTAATTCCTTGTTTTTGGAATTTTTCATGATGCATGTTTCAGCAATATTGAAATCCTTACATAAATTTTCTACACTTCTCAACAATGCCCTTAGGTACAATGCCGATCGAAATTGTAGTTTTATGTAAATCAATTTTCTTCCTTCATCATAATGTAATGAATTGTTAAAATTTTTGTCTAGACATTTTTCCTTGTTTAATTCATCAAATTCTTCCTCAGATAACACTTCTAGTAACACACAATCGGTAGGACGTTTTATAAGTTCGACTACTCCCGGGTGGCCAATCCTATTATTGTCGTAATCGTTCTTATTAATTTGTCCTTCCTTTTCTGCTTTTACCTTTTGTGCTCTTGTGATTGCAAATATTTTCTGCGATGTTTTATTACACATCGTCTTAAGTTCTGATGATTCAATACGAATCCTTGATAAAGCATCGGCTGTAACATTATCCGTGCCTTTTATATAATTTATAGTAAAATCATACTCTTCTAGAGTCAGTCTAAATTTTGTCAATCTACTAGATGGGTTTGTCATGCCAAAAATATATACCAGCGGTCTGTGATCAGTGTATATATCAAAGGTTCGACCATACAGATAGGGTCTGAAATGCTTTACGGCTCAAACTATTGCCAAAAGTTCTTTTTCGATTGTGCAATAATTTTGTTTTGCCTTGTTCAATGTTCTGCTGGCATATGCGACAGGTCGGTCATCACTGTTGGATAACACCGTTCCTATCGAATATCCCGATGCGTCACATTTCAAAATGAATCTATTTTCCTTTTCAAAATTTGGGTATTGCAGGATTGGCGTGCTCATGAGAGCTAGTTTCAGAGTTTCGAAAGATTTTTGACACTTATCGTCCCAATTGAAAGATGCATTTTTTCTTGTTAATTGATTTAAAGGATTTGCGATTTTTGCGAAATTTGGAATAAATTTCCGATAGTAATTTGCGAAAGCTACAAAACGCTTTGCATCTCCGGCGTCCTTTGGAACCGGATATTGCTTATTTCCGGATCGGGTGATATCCCGTCCGCGGAAATTAAATGACCTAAATATAAAATTTCTTTCTTTAAAAATTCGCATTTGCTTGGATTTAATTTCAAATTTACATCTTTTAATCGTTGTAAAATTTTTACGAGATTTACGTTGTGTGTCGTCAAATCTTTGCCAAAAACTATAAGATCGTCCAAATATATGAAACACGATTCATAATTTAATCCTGTCATAGCCATTGTCATGACTCTGGAAAATACACTTGGGCTAATCTTTAATCCCATTGGTAGCCTTGTTAGCTGATATTGACCTCTGTCCGTAGTGAAAGCGGTGCATTTCCTGCTTTCCGTATCTAATTCCACCTGGTAATATCCTTGTGACAAATCCAAATGTGAAAAATATACTACTCCTGATAATGAATCTAGAATTTCTGATATGGAGGGAAGTGGAAACCTATCATCTTATATCTGTTTATTGAGTAAACGATAGTCTATTACTACTCTCCACCTTTTTACTCCATTTTTGTCTACTTGCTTCTTTGGTACAATTAGAAGCGGGGAAGACCATTCAGAGATGGTTTCCTCAATTATGCCATCTTGCAGCATCTTATCTATGTGCTTATGAATTTCATCTTTCTGTGCGATTGGCAATCTATACGGTCTCACGAACACTGGACTAGAGTCCTTATTCAGATGAATTCCTTGTTTTGTGATATTTGTTACCGTGAGAGGGTCGTTTTCTAAATGAAAAACATCGGCATATTTTGCACAGATTTTTTCAATAGTCGTTTTTTCCTCTCCGTGTAACGTGTCCAAATTTACTTTTTCCAAAAGTTTCTCCACTCGATCAACTGACATGTAATCTTTTTTGAATTTACATATATTATAATTTGATAATTTATCAGTAGTAGGGATAAAATTCCTAATTTTCACTTCTCTTTCATTCGAATTTAAAAAACGTACAGGAACTTGACCTTGTACTGGTTTTACTATTGTGCCTGCAATAAAAACACCGTTGCATATTTCCTCATTCAAAACAATGCATTCTTCGTTCTCTCTTACATCGAAGTATCGTACAATTTCACACCTTGCAGGAATTGTTGTATAACATTCATACCTTGAATGAATTGACATTGAAATTTTTTCATTATTCAGCATGAAGGAAAACGTAAACGTTTCATAATTTATTATTGCTTTATGTTTTAAAAAGAAATTTGACCCCAGTATTCCTTGAATTCCGTTAGTAAATTGATTTAAAACTACAAATTCTTGTTAAACGCTATGTTGTTTACTTTTAAATTTATGTTGACGGAGCCTTGTGACATTACGGAACTAGCGATTCCTTGTATGTTTACTTTTTTGTTTTCGTTTATCCTCTCTGAATTTTGAATAACTTCCTTGAAAATGACACTGACTGAAGATCCTGTGTCGATAAGAAAATTTAATTCATTCATCCCATATCTCATTTTCACACAATTCATTCCATTCGTACTTAGATTTTCATTCACTCTATTCGGAACGAAAAAACTGATTCTTAAGTGAACTTTTCACCTCTTCTTCTGAAGTGCTACTACTATTTTGATTACCTGCCATTTGATCTGTAAAGCAACCTTGATTTTTGGGTTTGAGCCCATTATTATTTTGAAAATTATTTCCAAAGGGTTTGTGTTGGCGTTCAACACTCGTCTTGTTTGATTTTGTTGAAAATTGCTATTGTAACATTGGTTGTTCCCTCTGAAGGGCTTGTATTGTTTTCTATAATTTTGATGCCTTGCGCCAAAATTGTTACCTTGCTTGACTCTATAGTCTCGCATGTGGAATGTTCCCACTTTGGTTTTCTCTGTATGTAGAGATTCATGTTCTTCCACTGCTCCACAAATAGCGTCGGTCAAATTGTCGTAATTTCTGGCCTTTACTATTGTGCGTAGGTCGTTATTGTTTAGACCATTAGCGAAAATATTTACAGCTAATCTTTCGTTAACCGACCTCAAGATATTTGCTGTTTCTCCGTTTCCTTTCGCTTGTGCTATTGTCAGATCTACCAATAAACCTTCAACAGTTCCTCCAAAGCTATCAATGCTTTTGATTTCTTGCTTTGCGCTATGGAATTCATTTGCGAGGGCAGCCACCGATTTTCTCGTAAGCAGTTTACCTTTTATGTCCTGAACCAATGCCTCAACTGAGTCGTATGCTTTCTTGACTCTCAGTTTTTCATTTTGGCTCAGCCTAGTTTTTAAAACGAAATTCATTAAAAATACCCTTCCAGAATTATCTAGCATGTCGCTGCATAACTCGATAGCATCGATTAACTGTTTCGTGACGTCATTATCTCCATTCATTACTGGAAGTAAAGAGGTCACGTTGGGTAAATCAAACTTTTCAGACATATTTGCCGCTTGAAAAATAAACCTAAGATTGTCTAAAACAGTCATTACTCACATGATGTTCGAAACACTACACCAATGTTGGTTGACTTCTTCTGATGCCTTTTTTTTTCATCCCCATCGCTTGCATCCTGGATATTCATCTCGATTTCCATTTGCAATTTCCAATTCCCATTCTCCAATTCCAATTCCAACTTCTAAATCCAATTCCAATTTCAAAATCCATTATGTCTCCCTGTTAAGCCAATACAATTTGTGGGAGTTACTTCCCTATCCTTTCCATTTGTACGCACATGGATGTGGACAGGAATCGGTTCGTTTCTTTTTTATTTTTCATAAGAAAAAGACTGGTAGAGATCGCCATGTGGGGATCAGATTTTAAGTTGGTTGATTAGCCCTAAACTGACCCGTGGTCCTGGTGAGGGTATAGGGAATAGAAACACATCACTTTACAAAAGGGTTACACTTTACTTAAACTTAGAGTTCGACGCCATTATAGCTTAATGTCTTACTCTATAATCATTACAATAATTACAAGTATGGATCATTCACAATACCATCCATCCGCATCAATGATGTATGAATATACTATTCTTATTCTCAATGCTCTACATAATTATATATATTATGTCATTACTGTTTATTGTTGTTGTTCTACTAAACTAGCCTAGAATGTCGAGGTATCTGGTCCAGTTAATATGTATAATATATTGACGTATTGCTTGGTGGCCCAGATCCGTGATATGAACATATACTTACATAACATTCAATATAAATAAGGTCATCTTCTATAATTCCGGGTTCTAGGTAAACTCGTATAGGGATGGAAGATTCCTATACTACAAACGTAATATTGTAAAAATTGATACCCGAGATAAATTAGAGTCATAGAAATTTAAATATTAAAAGTTTTAACATTCAAAGAACATTGTGTTTAATTGTATATAATTCCATATAAAAATAAAAAGGTAAAAGTTCATTATTCAATTCAAAACAAACATAAGATTCAAAATAAATAAAATACAATAAGAAAGCTAGCCGGTAGAATCAAATTAATTCAAATAATAATTAAAGAATAAAACTCAGTAAAGAGTTTTTATATCAATATGTATTAGCATTTCTTATTTTATTTTTACTTGTGAAAGGTAGAGGGAATTATAGAATCTATAATGTCCCAAGGGAGTTATGACCCTCATAATGGATAGCGTAATTATGACGATATAAGCTTATAATATCTCGGTCCGAAATAAAATATATTGTTGTCTCTAGTAAGTGACTTAAAATTAAAAAAGATTAGTTAAAAAATTCTCAATGTTCAACATATTTTTGTAACTGAAGTTAAAAGTTGTTCTGTGTTTCCGTAGAATTGTAGTTAGAGGGAAGTCACTCAGAATTCATTTAGAAAAGTTAATACAGATGAGAGCGAATATCTGGCATTCACAACAAAGAAAAAAATATTAATATTCAACTCAAATAAGATAATATAAAAAAATGTGAGCATCATGGAGGACGATAGAAATTAATAATAATGATGAGAACGGAAGCGAACAGATTTACACAACCAAAATAAATAGAAGAGAATGAGACCAAAAATCCGAGAATGAGAATAGAGGAAACGAAAATGAAATTGGAGCACCTGAGGAAATAGGTAGGTTATTATTAATAAGTGTAAACTTTCTATATCTAGCAAGATTTTTTTTGTAAATTATATTTTCAGATCCATATGAGACAGTTGATATCTACACAAAAAAAGGTGAAGAAAGCAAAAGAAAAAATGTAACTTTTTCAAATGTGTAAGAACTGAAATTAAGAAAAATAGAATAAGTTCGTTACATAAAGCACCAAGTTGTATAAATTGTAAATTTAAATGTCAAAGTTTCTCCTTCGAAGAGGACAGAACAAGAGCAAATCAGGAATTTTGGTAATTAAGGTGGAAAGAAAAAAGAAAGTTTGTTATGAATTCAACTGAAAGTAAAATACCAAGGCGGAAAGTAGAAGGCTCAAATAAAAACAAAACTTTTATATATTTTTTAAAAGACGCTAGTAGTTTGAAAAGGCGTGTTGGATGAAATTTTGTTCCTTACAATATTGGGATATAAAAAGACGAATGACTGATGATCCGTTCGGTGTGAGCGGACGCTTACAGCAAAAATCAAAACCAGAATGATTCGGATCGATAAGGTAAACATCCTCCTCCTAACAAACTGTCGAATACCCAAAAAAAAACTCACATAGATTCATTTGATCCATCTGTGTATCATTACAGAAGGGTTCACGTTCCTGATCGCCTGTATTTACCGGGTGATTTGAATGTTACCCTTATATTTGGAGACTTTACAAAAGGATACCTCCATTTCATTAGCTCATACGAAAAATACAGAAAAGTCCTTGAATCGAAAAATGTATCTTTTGCGAGATTAGGAAAGAATGTGGACTGTGTGAATCTTGTCATATGTATAATCCAGAACACACAGCTGAGTGCTCAAACTAAGATTGCGAGATATGGTGTAGTTGTCAAGATGATATTAAGAAGGCAACAGAGTCTGGTGAGAGATACGCATTGAACAAAGAAAACTGTGATGAAGACAAAGATAATGTATGCTTGTCTGTCGACCTTCAGAAAGTGAAAATGCTGCCCAGACTGGAAATGTTTAGAAGAGCAATATTTGCTCATCGCATGATAGTCTACAATGAAAGTTTAGTATCATCGGAAAAATGAGACACTTTGTTCCGATTGCCGTTTTGTGGCATGGGGTCGTTAGTGGGCATCATCAAGAACACATAATCAGTGCTTCTAATGCATTTTTCTCCACCATAGGGATGTTACTTCGTTGTTTATATTGTAAATTCGCCGAGTGTATCCCCAGAAACCATACATGTAAACTATTTTGAACCAAGGCATATAGTAGGGTATGTGAAACATTCTGATCGAAAAATTTTTATGATTTAACGCGACCCCACGGAAAATGTTGGTTTTGGTGTATGAAACAAATGTCTAAAATTTCTACTTCCTAAATTGACCGCAATCACTTTTTTTTCGCCATTTTGAGGTACTTTGGACATTTTTAGGGGAAGTTCGTCAAAAAAAAATTGCTATTTCCAGTTGTATTGGGGATTAAGAAACCAAACTGGATCCCTTTTATTGCCAATGTTTAAGGAACTCCCAGTTCAAATTTAAACTTGATGCGACCTCCCCCTTTCTCGCAATAGATATATATGTATACATAAATGAATGGGAAATTTCGTGACGGCTAACTCGGCCAGTATTAAACCGATTTGATTGAAGTCTTGACTGAAGGTAGGTTTTATGCTCTCGAAACAGCCCTCCAAATTTAAAATCAAAATATTAGACAGTTTCCGAGAAATTCGAGGTTAAGTCAATTTTTAACTAATTTTCAAATTGGGATATCTCATGTCCTTTTCATCCGATTGACATCTGCTTGCCGTCAAAATGTAGGTATTTGCATATATTTTCACGTGGTAATCATCGTTTTTATATATTAGCAATATGATACTATTCTAGGTGATAAAGGTATATACAGGATGTCCTCGAACTGCGTAACCAAAATAAAGCCGAATATTCTTTGATTCGAAAAAAAGTTGATGAGCTTTTTTACTCTTCCCTCAAGTGTCTTGTTTACCCGGTAGAGGGCTTCAAAATTGCAAAAATAATTTTGTTTTCTCGGTATAACTTGAGAACGTGATGAAGAACTTTTACAATATGTAGCAGATGAGTTACTGTCAATAATGGCCATTTTTGAGAGTGGAGCACAGAGCCTTAGAGACCATAGAAATGGCTCAAACTTGAGGATGTAACGGGAAAAATGTCCAGAACTTTTTTGTGGTCAATGTAATTCACTCGATATTTTTTATGTAGATAGCTTAGGTATCTAATTTGAAAACTTTTTTTACTCTTGGAAAATTTTGATAAAATCAACGGATTAGCTTGAAAAAATTAATTTTCGAGTCTCTGCAATTTTGGCTTACTAATTTTACTTGATTAAAATACCTTAGTTGCCTTTGCTTTTCTAATGTCATTTTGGCATTTGAAGAATTTTTTCTCAAAACTGTCAGTTTTTACTTTTCACTAACACTGAAATGGTTGATACGTTATTGATTTATGGACTTTGTCGTTGCAATGGCCGGAGAAGCGAAAGATATCCGCATCGCAGAATTCCAGATCGGCAAACCTTCGCGAAACTGGCAAATTTGAAGCAAATCGCAGAGAAACTGGACGCAGACGGACAAGAAGGACGTTAGAGCTCGAAGAAGCGATACTGGAAGCGGTTGAAACTGAACCTGGGATAAGCACACTACGTTTGGGACTTCATATTGGAGCCTCAAAATCATTTGTTCATAATGTACTGAAAGAAGAACTGTTGTATCCCTATCATATTAAAACAGTTCAAGACTTATTGCCCATGAAACCAGGTCATCGGCTAGATTCCTGTCGGTTTATTGTCCAAAGACAAAACGCAAACCCCAATATTTGTAGAAGAATTCTGTTCACGGACGAAGATACTTTCACGAGATGTGGTCTTTTTAACCTCCATAATGAACATTTCTATGCTGATGAAAATCCTCATGAAACGGAAGTTACATATTTTCAGAATCAAACTAAAATCAATGTTTGGGTTGGAATTGTGGATAACTTTATTATTGGCCCTACCGTTATACCCGATCGATTGAACGGGGAGAACTACTTGAACTTTTTGGAACAAAGGCTACTTGAACTGTTGGAAGACTTGCCCTTACACATTCGTCGTGGCCTGGTTTATCCATGATGGTGCACCTCCTCATTTCACATTAGCTGTGAGGCGACATTTGAATGCGGAATATCCAGATCGCTGGATAGATAGAGGACACGATGCACCAGTGAAATGGCCGGCCCGCTCCCCTGATTTGACGCCCTGCGACTTTTCTATGGGGCACTTTGAAGTCGAAAGTTTATGCAGCTCCAGTAAACACACGAGAGGAATTGTTGCAACGAATTAATCATGAAGCGGATTTATTGAAGAATGATCCTGAAGTACTAGCCAGAGTTCAATCCAATTTCTTGAAACGAATTAATTTGTGTATTCAGGAAAATGGGCAACATTTCGAACAATTGATGCCTTAGCGATTTCCCAGAAAGTTTTGTTGTTCCTTTCAATTTAGCATTTGTTTTTTCTAAATAATCACATCGTTTCCCCATTTCTATTGTTTTTATTATTCGTGTTTTACCGAGATATTAACCATTTCAGTGTTAGTGAAATTTTGAGCCATAATTTTATAAAATTTTCACGGAAAGCAAAGTAAAAACTGACAGTTTTGAGGATAAATTCTCCGAATGCCAAAATGACATTAGAAAAGCAAAGGCAACTAAGGTATTTTAATCAAGTAAAATTAGTAAGCCAAAATTGCAGTGACTCGAAAATTATTTTTTTCAAGCTAATCCGTTGATTTTATCAAAATTTTTTAAGAGTAAGAAAAGTTTTCAAATTAGATAAGCTATCTACATAAAAAATATAGAGTGAATTACATCTACCACAAAAAAGTTCTGGACACTTTTCCCGTTACATCCTCAAGTTTGAGCCATTTCTATGGTCTCTAAGGCTCTATGCTCCGCTCTCAAAAACGGCTATTATTGACAGTAATTCACCTGCCAAATATTGTAAAAGTACTCCATCACGTTCTCAAGTTATACCGAAAAAACAAAATTATTTTTGCAACTTTGAAGCCCTTTACCGGCTAAACAAGACACTTGAGGCAAAAGTAAAAAGGCTCATCAAATTTTTTTCGAATCAAAGAATCTTCGGTTTTATTTTAGCCACGCAGTTCGAGGACACCCTGTATATATATTTTTTTACATAAAAGAATCATAAAATGTACCTGTGAATGCAAATATGCATGTGTAAATACGTGTTAATGTGCTTGTATGTGTGTATGTGAGTAAGTGTACGTGTATGTAAGTGTGTGTGTATGTAAGTGTGTGTGTATGTATGTATGTGCGCGCGCGTGCCTTATTGTCTATATAATATACTTGAACACGCCCAATATCCATCTTATAATAATAATAACAACAGAACACACATAGCTACATGTGAATGCACGTGTATAATGATTAAAGAATACTCAAACAAATATGAGGGGTACATATCTGTCTCAGGTATACGACAGATTCATCGTATTGTAAAGATGAGAGACCCGTTTTTACTACATTGTATCATACATAGTTTATACCTACACTACGATGAATCTGTCGTATACCTGAGACAGATATGTACCCCTCATATTTATTATAGTATTCTATAATTATTATACACGTGCATCTACATGTAGCTATGTGTGTTCTGTTGTTATTATAATTATAAGATGGATATTGGGCGTGTTGAAGTATATTATATAGACCATTCTGTGATTTTTTAACATACGCGTAATAAGGCACGCGCGCGCACATTATTTCATACACACACACTTACATACACACACACTTACATACACGTACACTCACTTACATACACAGATACAAACACATTAACACGTATTTACACATGCATATTTGCATTCACAGGCACATTTTATGATTCTTTTATGTTAAAAAAAATGTGTATACCTTTATCACCTAAAATAGTATCATACTGCTAATGTCATATGAAAACGATGATTACCACGTAAAAATATATGCAAATACCTACATTTTGACGCCGAGCAAGTGTAAATCGGATGAGAAGGACATGAGATGTCTCAATTTGAAAATTAGCTAAAAAATTGACTTAAACTCGAATTTTTCGGAAACTATTTGATATTTCAACTTGAAATTTGGAGTTATCCGTCACGCAAGTTCCCATGCATTTATGTATACATATATATCTATTGCGAGGAAGGGGGAGGTCGGATTAACTTGAAATTTGAACTGGGAGTTCCTTAAGCATTGACGTAATAAATTATCGTTAAGTAAGGGATGCATAGCAATGAAACGTTTTTATTCGACAAAAGTGTGAACAAATTATTATGTCATTGTAACTGCTGCAGAAATCGGAAAAAAAAAGGGTCGGAGAATGCCCCAGATCCGGAACAGACCACAGGTGTTGTAATAATCCTGGGGATTATTATTTTTTCACGATTGAATCAAAGTAGCGTAAGCAGGGGAAAACTCCTGAAAATTAATTTACTCTAAGTAAACCAGGTATACTTGACACATGAGAGTACATCTCGAATCATTCAGTAGCGCGTAGTTCCGTCCTTACGGGCATTTCAAAACCTAAAATTCCAAATCCCTGACAGGAACAGACTATACATAGACATTCTGGATTCAACAATTAGAAGTTTTATTCTGATTTAAATAATGAAATTCCTTGCCGGCGACATGAAGTCACCACCCGATACCTTTTACAAGTTGTACGTGATTTTCAAGAATTAGAGCCTTCGAGGTGTTATTCCTGCGGACCTTGCACTTTCTACGAAGACGGAGGTAATCACTTAGTCAGCAGGGTTTGGAGAATTTATTTTTGTGGTGACTCGCTGCCCCTCGATGTGGAAAACAGGTAACTTCGAATACAGATTTGTGTGTTAGAGCAAAGTATACTTTGGTACAGCAAACCTCATTGGCTATAGTTGAAATGTCTCGAGCTGGTAGGGAAACAAAATTTTGGCGGGATACGAATTATAAAAATGAAAACTCGTAGGAAAAAAGGCAGTTCCTGTGTCGTATCTTGCTGGGTAAGCTCACTTCTTGTACATATAGCTCCGTCTCTCTCTCAAGTTCAGATCCATTAATTCTTTTAATTGATATTTTTAACTTAGTCATTTGATTGTTTTTTTTTGGTGTATTGCAAATTACAATATTTCTATTTTTTCAACTATATTTTCCTTTTGTTTATTACTCAAAGTCAATTAAATCATTCGAATCAATTTTTATCATTCTTAAAGTACTTTCATTCACCTTAGATAATTCCAAGTATCAGATTCAAGAGAACTTACTTTTTACTTTGATATCATTTTCTATTTAGTGAAAATTGTTTGGTAATTAGAATCTAAAATAACCTGTAAAAGAAATTGTGAAGAACGTCATTGGTAACTTGATGATAGAAATCTAACGTAATTTGATATTTTGGAAAATTTGTTTCCTTTGACGATTAGACAAATTGATCTGGGTGCGAGAGAGAGCTAGCTCCGGGGTGTAATTCATAACGTAACAAAAAGACGTCGCGTAATACATTTTGTGAAGGCCGTGCGTGAAGTGTAAGCTCAGGTGTTATTGGTTTACTTTGTGGATTAAGGATTAAATACTGAGTCAGGGTAAGTCTATAGAACAAGCTAGTTAGTCTGAATTCAAGCCAAAAATTCTGAGGTCAGCACCCCCCTTTTTTCTCGTTTTTGTGTTGGGTTATAGAGGACCGTAACTATTAATAGAGTATTTTGATTTATTAGAAGTGTATTGATCCATCGGCCGAATTTCTCATATTTTGTAGTGCATATAAGTGACCTACTTAAGATAGGTACAATAATTGAAATTAGGGTTAGTGCAAGTGTAGGTTCAATTATATAATTATTTGGGGGTCTAGTGGGAAAGATCATTATTTAAAAGTTGCCATAAGGGTATATTATTCAGAATTTGAAGGGTTCTTAAAACCCCTATTGAGACCCTGATCCTTAAGGACAGGGAGAGTTAGCCATAAGCAGCGAACTTGAGTGAAAGTGTTTGAATTCATCTTGGAAACTAGGGTTTCATTATATTGTTTAATTTGTTGAATCAATTTAATAGATTAATATATACAAAGCGAACCAGGTAGTTGTCAAAAAGGCATCAAAGCTGTTTGTTTAGAGAATCACCCTTCTGGAATCTCAACCTTACTATCAGCGGCCCCTCTGGTCCATTTCATAACCTTAGTTACTCCATCAGAGTGGTATATTCAATTCAAAAGTAAGGTTAGCCTGCAAAGAAACAACTCTCTGGCTACGTTATATCAGGCGAATCAATAATTCACTGATTGATCATACTTGATAAAGTTTTATCAATTTATTATATATATTTTATTTAAACCATTCAGAAACTTGCTCCAAGTTAATTTCGTTTAATTTAAATTTTGTTTTGTTTCTTGTTGACTATTCGTCATATTTTTCACTTTATGTATATTTGAATAGGACTAAGTGTCTATATTTGTTGATTATTATTATTGTTTTGTATACGAATACTTTTTCCCAATATACAACTTATACTGTTCGCATTATTCTTCATTGATACACCATCCCTTAGATAACATTATAGTGGAAGAGAACAATCCTGTCGGGATTGTCATTCCGAACATCTTCAGCGACGTGAAGCTGTCATACTAGCCTAGTATATAATCTGCCAGGAAAGGCCCCGCTACTGAACTAATTTATAACAAGTGCTACTGGAGAGAACTCCTTCGAGTTTAGTTTCGTTCCCTGAACTATTCTCTAAAACATCTCAAAAGGGAACTGGTGGCAGCTAAATATAATCCATTCTACCAACGACAGGGCACTCCTTGTAGTGCAACCCTGCAATTTTCACCCTCCGCAACCCTCGAGTTGCATAGTAAGGGTAGCTATTCTAGCGTAGTTACAACAAGGTTTCCACTCTCCGTAGCAGCATATGATCCCATAAGGCTTCGACCTGAGGGAACAGTAAACAAACATAACCTAGTAATATCTTGAGCTGGAATTGGTATACCTGGTTTGTGTGCAATAACATTATAAATAAGTTTATTCAATTGCTCACAAATACCAGCTTTTCAGATTATTACCAAAACGTACAGCATGAAGGTCTGTAAAAGATTGGATCATGGAAAACCACAAAGAATACTGGGAAAAAATCCCAGGAAACGAACATGGGAAGGAATCAAAGCTCCATGTAACAAAAGATCGACAGACCTATTAGCACTAAATAGGGAAAAAATAAAAGTCGTTGCAGGGCTCATGACTGGCCATGCGCCAGTAAAAGGGCACCCAAACAGAATGGGACTGTATAATGGCGACCTGACATGCAGGCTTTGCGGTAAGGATACAGAAACAGTGACACACATACTGTGTGAATGCGAGGTCCGGGTCGCAAAAGACAGTCAATTTTTGGAGAGCCTAACGGCGAACCAGAATTATACAGTTCTCACCCAGTAAAGGACTTGTACAAACTCGTACAAGGTACAAAAATACTCGAGTGGATACCGTTAGGAAACGAAACTAGGCGAGATACAATGGGCCAGCAGGCCTAAGTGTCACCGGTGGCAATAGCCAGACAAGCCTACAAAGGGGGGGGGGGGAGTTTTTAGTGAGTATACCCGGAATGGTGACTCTCACAGTAGACCTTGAGACTCAAAGGCTCATAACCTCCCCATAAAGGATATTCTTCACCTCCGCAATAAAAAAAAAAAACTTCTGAAGACGCCGCAGTTATTCAGGCATGGTGTCGAATATTTTTTGCCAGTAGAAGTCACTATCACTACTACTACTCGAGAACTATGGATAGCATTGACAATAAAAGGGTTCCAGTTCGGTTTCTTAATTCCCAATACAACTGGAGATAGCAATTTTACGAACTTCCCCTAAAAATGTCCAAAATACCCCGAAATGGTGAAAAAAGAGGGGTTGCGGTCAATTTAGGAGGTAGAAATTTTGGACTTTTGTTTTATACACCAAAACAAACATTTACCGTGGGGTCGCGTTGAATCATAAGAAATTCACCGATATCACTTATTTTTTGGTTCCACATACTCTAGTAATACCTTCATGTCTGCAGATCCGTTCCTTCACCAAGTAGAAGAATCACTATAGAGTCAAAAGAAAACTTATGATTTTGCAGACTTTGAAAATGCAACTCCGATGAAGAATGGGAAAAACTAGATTCTTGCTTGAAAACCGTATTGGTGAACTGTCAACAGCCTTCCATAACAACGGCAGCCAATGGGTTTGAACGAGAAAAAGTTGACAACCTGTTCGAAGCTTTAGGTTCCACCATGCCAGATAATTCAGAAAAAAATTTGGAAGAACCTTCCAGAAAAGGTTACTGTCGAGAAGTGTTTTCATATGGTACCTACTTAATAACCGTAATAATGTAAGTGTCTTAGTTATGTAACTTTGGTTACGAGTAACTCAAATATTTGATAATTTTACATCTTGTTCACATTTTTTTAAATCGAAGTAACTTTATAAAAATCATTTGTTACTATTTCATTTGATAAATACGTTGAATATCGGTATCTGTCAAATACGATGATTAATCCAAGTAAACTCGACAATGTCCTAAGTCGTTGCTAATTGCGATGTTTTTGCGTAGGAAATTAGCCAAATACAAAGAAAAAAATTACTTGTATCTGGTTTTATAACGTAAAAACAACAAAATAAGAATATTTCAGGTATGCATAAGGATATCAGTGCCTTCATGAATTAATAATATGAGCAGCTATTATCAATAAAGTAAGGGTTCGTTGAAGCTACAAACAAATAGATATTATAAATCGATATTCTGCCGTTTTTAAATATTTTCAAATACGAGGGTTTAGCTTGTGAGGGCCGTATACAGGTTTCCTAAATGTCATGTACATATTGTAGGACATAATAGGAGGAAATTTCTTGGCTTATTTTAGCACTAAAGGTTTACATATGAAAAAAATGGGTCTTGAATCATCATACCTACAGGCTGTTAACGTTGTAGCAATAATCACCCAAATGTACACCTCTGATTTTTAAGTGTCTTCTGTGAGTTCTTCAAGTTTTTTAGATATCTACAATTATTTTTGTATCTCGCCTTTTCATTATCTAGTAGCTATCAGTGATGTGTGCATAATAATAATAAAAATTATTTGTTTATAAAATCGTATGCCTCTTCTTATTGATCATCAATGAGATTCAAGATTCAACCAGCACCTATTCAATATCCAAGTCACTCAATTCTTCCTCGAATAATATGTGTATGTCAGATAATCATTTTCAACTGACTGATAAAAAAATTTGCAGTACTCATCTCCTAGTATTGAGCCAGTTTCAATCATTGGATCCACCGAAACAGAGGGCGAAACATATTGTTCTTCCGACTGCTCAGGTTATGAGGTTTATTCTGAATAAACCTATGTTAATTGATGGTTTTCCCCGCCTGGATTCACTTTTTGCTTCAATACTCATCTCAGTAGTTGAAAAACATGGAAGTAAGATATATTCACCAGACTCTCCCAATAGAAATTCAGAAGAGATTAAGGCAGAGAAGGAGTCACTTTCCTCCTAATGAGTAGTTTCACAATTAATAGAACACAATGTCATTTTTAGATAATTTTAATTTATTACAGGTGGACTCTTGACAACAATGAATTGTTCTATCAAATACATTTTACTTTTTGTAGGACTTAGAACATTATTTGAAATCATCAATTGATGGGAGATAATATGTTCTATCATTTAAACTCAATTCGGGTTATCGTAATAGTCTCTTCAGGAAGAAACTCTGCAAGGAAATCATCAGTTGATTTTTGCAGATAGAACATGTAGATGCGTGAGTATTTTTCCATATTTTTTTTTTGTTGAATGCTATTTGCATTTGGAAAAGAACTCATGTTCATAACCTGACTAATTAGTTTCAGTGTCACCAAACACACTTGGCTGTATGAGGAAAGCCTCAGTCGAAATAATTGAATTATTCGCAAATGACAAAAAATAACCATATTATATTCGCTATACAAAAATTTGCAACCAACCCAAAAAAGACCCTCAGGAGAACACAACAAGCAGATCTAAAGGACATGACTCATATCTTCCCCAAAGAAACATATATGAAGATGATACATTTAATTTAATGATAAAATCTGCCAAATTTGAAATTCCTTCAATTCGTGAAATGGGTAAATTAACTTATTCTTATTTTCATAGTTTCAGAAACAAAAATAGACCAAACTCAAGACACCAACATACATCTTAGAGCTATGGGAAACATCTTTCAAATCCAGAAAACCACATTTCAAGGATCTTACAATAAAAAATATTTTTAATGAAGTACCTGTAATGAAAACTGATATAGGATCAGAACCAGTAAGTTCCTTCTTCTAAAGAATCTCTTTCTGAGAACATAATATTCTGTTTGACCCTGACTAATAGATCTTGTTATTTGTAGATTAATTATTCTGTCGATGTTGGTGAGGATTTTCAATATTACCCAATTAGGTATGTAGTATTTCATTTGAAATTGGCGATGTAAAATAAATGATATATGACAGGAATAAAATATTAATTTTTCACAGATTCGCCCATTATGGCATTACTCACATTATTCTACCTGATACACCCAGTCACTCTAAAAAGGAGCAAGGGATGCAATTGAAGACCCAGCAGGCCTGAAATCCTTGAAAGTTTTTTCTTCATGTGGATGTGTCAGTTTTATACAGTATAGAAAATTCGCGAGCATAGTGATTCAATACGAAAAATTATTAGCTGTAATATATCTATGATATGATGAACAAAATTTAATTTAATTATTATCATATTGTAACGAAGCTCAAAAATCTTGAATATTCATTGAATGGGAAACACGTAGATTAGTTGTAAAATTTATAATTCGCTTATATTAGTATTCCGAATTGATAATTCCGAATAATTATATTAATGTTTAGGAAGATTGATAGTACCGGGCGTTGACATCCTCGTAGTTTAAGTGTCAGATTTGCATACGGTTCCATTAATAAGTTGCGTATATTTTGATTTCATTCAGAAACGTGCATATATCGTGTGGAAAAATGATATCGGAACAGATGTAATCATGAAAACGGCACAAAATCGAGGAGCTGGTGGACCATCATGAGCGCGAAATGAGCAAAAAAGGGCTCGGCTGGAGCTGGTATATATGACTCGACCAGCACCTCTATTGGTATAAAAGAACACTCTGCAAGCGTTGAGGATTATTATGATTATTAGAATTCTTACGAACATAGTGAGCATTGACTTGAAACGAAGGTATTGGCGGATACCGTTGACCCCGGAAAGTAAACCCATTACAGCATGTACTGTACCAGACCGTGGCTTATTCTAGCTCAAGGTAATGGCCTTTGGTTCACATTCCGCGCCTACAACTTTCCGAAGACCCACGGATACCATTATAGGACCGGATATGTATCCTTACGCTTTCTCATATTTAGATGCCATCATCGTTTTGGGAGAAACCTTCGAAGAACATCTCATGAATTTGCGGGAAGTTTTCCGCCGTTTAAGTAAAGCAAATTTGAGGATCAACCCGGACATGTGGTCACCGCCTAGGGTATTCGTACCGACCCAGAGAAGTTCGAGGCTATCAAACAAATTCTAAGCCCGTCGTTAGTAAGAGCACTCAATCGGTTCTTGGGAGTAGTTTCGTGGTACCACCGTTTCATAACAGCGTTCTCGAAATTGATAGGTCCGTTAGCCGCTTTATTGAAGAAGCATCGCCACTGGAGTTGGAGTGAAGAACAGCAAGCCGCATTCGACAAATTGGAAGAAATGTTGACCAGTGCTCCAGTGTTAGCGTGCCCTGAGTTCAACCGACAGTTTATATTGCAAACAGATGCTTCAGATGTAGGAATTGCAGCTGCATTACCCCAAAATATTGAAGAAGCCGACAGAATCATCGCCTACGATAGTCGAACGTTGGAAGCCGCTGAAAAAAATTATTCTGTAAATGGGATAAATTCTTGCCCGATTTTGTTTTGGCCCATAATTCTGCTCGACATCAATCCACCGATTTTTCACCTGATCTCCTGAATTTTGGCCGCGAACTAGAAGTTCCGAATTCAATAGCTCGTTCTCTTACCACGATGAATACTGACGCAAATAATGTCACTGATTCAACTCCTAAGAAATTGTTAGTTCACCGTACCAGATTAGACAAATTACGTGAAACTTTTCAATTGGTGCGTATCCAGCTTTCTCGAGTTTTTACCCAACAAAGCCATCATTATAATCTCCGTCGTCGTGATTGGCGTTGTAAATAGAGAGATGAGGTTATGAAAGCAGAGCACCATTTGTCTTCTAGTATCCGTCATTTTGCAGCCAAGCTAGCTTCACAATATACAGGGCCGTTTACTGTGATCGAGGTAATCTTTCCGATTATTCATTTATTTCCTTCCATTTTTCACCGAACTAAGGGGGGAATGTAACAAAGCTCTGAAATCCTGAATGATTATTGAATGGGAAACACGTAGATCGATAGTAAAATTTAGATTTCGTTAATATTAGTATTTCGAATTGATAATTCCGAATAATTATAATGTTGTATAGGAAGATAGATAGTACCGGGCGTTGACATCTGTGTAGTTTAAGTGTCAGATTGGCATACAGTTCCTTCCATGAGTCGCGTACATTTTGACGTCATTCAGAAACGTGCATATTTCGTGTCAACAAAAGATGAAATGAGCAAAAAAGGGCCTGGTTGGAGCTGTTGTAGGTGACTTGATCAGCACCTCGATTGGTATAAAAGAACACTTCGCAAGCGTTGAGGATTATTATGATTATTTGAATTTTTACGAACATAGTGAGCAAGCAACTAGAGTGTGAGTTAACCATTTAGACAGCCGTGATCAAAAAGTAAGTGCTCCACCAGTTACTTTTGAAGTAGTAGTGCATGAAAAGCCGAATTCAATAACACTCACTTAACTATTTGTTGACAAGGCTATAATAAGGAAAATAGCCTGTTTGGAATGTTTCCTTAACAATTATTGTTTCTGAGCTTTCTTGTGCTTCCCCCGGGTCAGTATGAATAAAAAACACATTATTGTGAAGCTCCGTGGCTATCAGAATTGACTTTCTGAAACAGCATTTAAGTAGTCAAGAAGTAACCAAGTATTAATTGCAATTAAAGTCTGCAATTCTAATACTATTCAGTCTGCCCTATTAACCCGTGGTTACTTACTCCACTGAGACTACCCTGGGGCTATCCATAGATAGCACAGTGATACGCTTTGTGGTAAGGGCCCTAGCAGAAGCCCTCAACGAGAAGTAGACCTTGGCAAAAATATAGTGCCCGAGAAACCAACATAAGAGTCAATCGGAATCAGATCTGGTAGACTTGATCTATTGAAGCCGTCGTAAGTAGAAATCGCCAAAAGGTAACAAGGTATGTCACAATATTTGTTTTAGAAAATTGAAGGCCTAGAAGAAATAATTGTGCGAAGGAGACTGAAAATGAGTGGGTCAAACTTCACTCTTCAGCCATTTGTTCATATTGTAGGACCATTGAATACGGTTACTTCTTGCACAAAGCCTTTCATGCTCATAGATTCTCTACAAATTCAACCGAGTGTATGATTTATGATATGAATTTGTCGAAATAGTTCCGCCGCTGCACTTATATCTGACTTAAAGCGTTATTTATATACAGTATCGGAATATATTCATCTTGGGTATGGAGGTTTCATGAGAGCGTAAAGAATAGCTTGCAATATGTTGTGAGAGCATTACTATTTCAGACCGGTCAGCTCAAGACGTAGTACGTCAGTATCATACCAGCACCAGTCGGGAAAATGTAGTGGCTTCTGAGTCGGAAAAATATGAAAATATTTCAGAGCCTAACAAGACTCTGTCTCCCCCCGTTTTCGAGGATGATGAACACGATGACGGTGGTTTAAACTCTTTCTGAGTTGACCGTCACCCCCAAACGGACAAAAAAATGCCCAAAAAGGGTGAAACGCGGATATACCGACATATTCCTAGAAAAACCGCGTCACCTCCCGTTTTCGAGGATGCTGAACACGATGCCGGTACTTTGGAGTTTCTCCAAGTCAACCCCACCCCTTAAACGGCAAAAAAAAACCGAAAGGGGTGAAACTCGGATATACCAACATATTTTGAGAAGAACCGCGTCACGTCCCTTTTTCGAGGATGCTGAACACGATGCCGGTACTTTGGAATTTCTCCGAGTCAAACCCACCCCTTTAACATAAAAAACAACCCCCGAAAGGGATGAAACTTGGATATACCGACATATTCCAAGAAAAACTGCGTCACCTCCCGTTTTCGAGTGTGCTGAACACGATGGTGATTCTGGATCTTCTCCTCGAAGCAAACTAACCGCTGAAACGGACAACAACTACCCCTTTGATACCCTGAATTTATGGAGTGAATAAGAAGAATCCGATAAGAGAAAATGAATAACAAATCATTGAATACACACCGGATGATGTTTCCACATTTGTTGACTGACTGTTCACCCTGAAAAATAGGCGTATACATCGTGTCTGGCTAGGTTATTTGGTGGTATTTAGGTGAAAAAATCTCCTGTATGGAATCAGTGGTACAATTTTACATATTTTATTTTATTAAATCATAAACATTCTTATTTCACGCGTACAATTACTTATTAACTATATATACAAACATAAAACTGTTTCATTGACGCATATAACTACATATGCACTATATGTCCATTTAAAAAAAAATTTTCACCCCTTTCGGGGGTTGTTTTTTGCCGTTTGAAGGGTGGGGTTGACTCGGAGACATTCCAAAGTACCGGCATCGTGTTCAGCATCTGTGCAAACGAGACATGACGCGGTTCTTCTCAAAATATGTCGGTATATCCGAGTTTCACCCCTTTCGGAGGTTGTTTTTTACCGTTTGAAGGGTGGGGTTGACTCGGAGAAATTCCAAAGTACCGGCATCGTGTTCAGCATCCTCGAAAACGGGACGTGACGCGATTCTTCTCAAAATATGTCGGTATATCCGAGTTTCACCCTTTTTGGGGGTTGTTTTTGGCCGTTTGGGGGTGACGGTCAACTCAGGAAGAGTTTAAACCACCGCCATCGTGTTCAGCATCCTCGAAAACGGAAGAAAGACAGAGTCTCTTTAGGCTCTGAGATATTTTCTTTTTTTGGCCTTTTTTCCGACTCACAGAAGCCACTAATGTGCGAGTCGCTGAGTACGCGTCGGCTGGGGTAACAGGAGGGGCGCACAGCAGTTCGTCTCTCTTGTTTATGTGGTATTATCATATCATTGCGTTCCTTGTTGCTCGTGTGGATTTCTGTCTATACCCCAGAAGAATTGTCTCCAATATTGTATAGTATAAATGATACTATGTAGCTCATACATTCAAAAATGCCGAGATGTTGTTACTTATATATGAAAATTCTCGGGAAATAGGTCACATCAACACTTTGTTTCAAATATTCGAATATTCAAAACAAAGTGTTAATGTGACCTATTTCCCGAGAATTTTTATATATAATTCATACTGGGTCAAGAATCTTATTATTACTTCCGATGTTGTTACTGTTGTAAACATTTCAATAATTTCAAATTCATGATTATACATCTTAAACTGATACACAACTGTGGTGAAAACAAAAATATCAATGCATTGAAAATAAAATAATAGTTTTAGGAACTTTTCAAATTTCAATACATTCAGAAAACATTTAAACTCATTGAATTTCCCAGTTGCGTCAGTGATAAAGCTCCTGAAAATGTTTTCCTGATGAATCACCATGAAACTTCAATAAACCATGGAGCCAGTGAAGGTTTTAACATAGACAATCAAATTCAATGTAAAATTCTAATTATCATGAATTTAAAAAATTATTAGACACTTTGGAAATAACGTATTATTGTAGACTATATGGTGATACGACTTTCGATAGAAAAGACCTACAAAATAAAATAGATATCTGTGAAAATCTATATGAGGAACCACTTCAACGTATTCATCATTCGAGACCTAATTGCTGATAAATATAATTTTGCCTCAGCTCATGTAGAAGCAATCAATCTCATGTTCAACTCTGTACTGAATACTTTTCAGGATACTAATTCTACTAAGTCATTTGAAATGTCTGGAAAGATCCAAATTCTACATTGACCCTTTAGAAATCATCATAACAGAGGAATCTAGGACATTTGGAGTAATGAATGCAGCAGTTAAATATTATGTTGCATTTTCAATTCATATCAGTGATGTTTTGAGGAATTTTTCTTAACTACTTTTCGGCAGAATAAAATAAAAAAAATTCCTTTGGGTGAAAGTGAATATGTTCTTCTCATAGTATTTTATTATGATGACAATGAAATAGTAAGGTCACATGCAACTGTACACAAACTAAGCGCTATTTACTATCTCTTAACATAAATTCCTCCAGCTTTTCGAGCACCTTCAAACAATATATTTATAGCTTTCCTTTTCCATACAAACAATCTTGAATCAGATGGAACTAGTGAGGTTTTATCTAGACTCATTGCAGAAATACAAAATCTAGTGAATGAAGGAATTGAAATGAATGAAGCAGCGAGAAAACCAAACTGTACTTAGCTATGTTATGACGTGCCCTTGTCGCTTTTCGGTAAATTGCTCACTGCGGTAAGCTCCGAAAGTAGATACAGTGGGCTACCTTTGGACCAGGAAGTGTGACGTTACTTCCAGTCTGTGCTCCGATGTTTGTAATTATCAGGTCTCCACTTCCGGTCTGTACTGGCGATGTGTGTAATTAGTGTTATCGGGTAGATAACGTTATCGGCTAGTTAGCGTTATCAGTGATTGTGAGTCACCCGGTCTGGCGATGGGCATCCAGTGTGTGTAATTAGTGTTATCAGGTAGATAACGTTATCAGCTAGATAGCGTTATCAGTGATTGCGAGTTTGGTTGTTTGAATTTTATCTACGTATGATTAGAAATGCTTAGTTTGAAATATTAATCTTATCAATGAGGTTTCCTATCAACAACAAGTCGTAACTTGTAGATTGTGTGGTATGTAATCGAGCGATTGTATTCAATTTTAAACGGAAACAGATAACACTTTGTTTTGCAACCAACTGATTGTATGCGGTTTATCTACGAGACATGCTTAGTTTGAAATATTAATCTTATCAATGAGGTTTCCTGTCAACAACAAAATGAAAACGTAAACTGTTTCCTGTGCCGATATTGATAACTTAGCAAATTAGCGTGGGAATGTGTCACGTAGGCAACTGTAGGAATCGCGCGCAGCGTTGATAAGAAGGTGGAAATGGTATTTTCTCGAATATAATTTAATCATTTCACATTTGATTCTCTAACGAGCAATTCGTGTTTTTTGTGTGGTGCAATTTGAGGTAAGTCTATATTATTAATATTATTCGATTGAGAAAACTCTCATTTCAAGTTGATATATTTCAAATTAATTCCAAATGAATTTGATTCGTATGATAATAAACTCGATTTAGGGAACTTTTATTTCAAATTGGTACATTTCAAATCAACTTCATGTCAACAAGCTAGCTCTTCACTTCTTCACTTAAATTCACACCAATTATTACATTTACTAACTATTGTTTTCTCGATCGATGTTTTGGAAATATACCGAATTCTTTTGAGTAATATTTATCCTTGCTCAGTTCGTGGTAAGTCTATATTATTATTATTATTATTATTTGATTGAGAAAACTCTCATTTCAAGTTGATATATTTCAAATTAACTTCAGATGAGTATGATTCGTATGATGATAAACTCGATTTAGGGAACTTTTATCCCAAATTGGTACATTTCAAATTACCTTCATGTCAACAAGCTAGCTCATCACTCAAATTCACACCGATTATCACATTTACTTACTATTGTACACTCAGATTCACACCGATTAATACATTTACTAACTATTGTTTTCTCGATCGATGTTTTGGAAATATACCGAATTCTTTTGAGTAATATTTATTCTTGTTATAGATATTCATATCATAATGAGCATGGAAGCATCAAACTCGTGTTCTCTATTACAGAGATTACCTACGAAAAAAGTTAACCAGCTCGAAGAAGGTAAAGTTCATAAGATAACTAATGCAAAAATTGTCAACACCCGGTTTGGAGAATCTGTGCTAGCAGAGATTGACGATTTTGGTGTTTTCCTCCCAAAACGTTTAACACCACTACTCAAACCTCTTTTGGATCGCATCAATGAAAAACAATGTATAGGACTGATTTATAGAGGAGAGGAACATTTTGGGAAATCGAATCCAGCAGCAAAAATCGAGTTCCGAGAGATTTAGGGAGCGTTCGCAGACTTCAAAGTGGTGGGTGTAAGGTAAGATTTTTGTTCTATTATTATCATGGACTCTGTTTCAAAGATTAGCACCGAAATTGTTAAAATAATCGATCAGGCTCAAAAATATTTGTATAAGTCAAAATTTCCCCCTCAGGAAACAACGAAATGAATAGATTTTTGTACGAAATATATCCGTACTTTCTCGAGACATCTGATGAAAGATGATTTGAATTTAGCTAATAAGAATCAACTTCAGACAAATATCGGTCATATAAAGCGTTTCAAAATTTTTTTACAAATTAGAGATAAACCATCTATATCAAATAAGAATCGCAGTGATAGAATCAGATGAGAGGATGGACAGTCTGCTTTTAAATGTAGAATAAGAACCGGATTGATTATCAATATTTCGCATTTAGACCCAATTAATTTTTTATATGATGCTTTTCATCTTTTCAATACTAGAATCTCCAAAATCCTTCATGAATATAATTTTATTGAAGTTAATTCAACATTTTGTGGCGAGTACATTAAAGGGAACGTTAACGATGAACTTATTCAGACAGATTTCAAATATTTTCATACTCGATCAATAGGAATAGATAATACAACGAATTTATTAGAATGGTATAAAGATAATATTATTGAGGAACTTTCTACAAAATTAGAAGAATTCCAAGAGAAAGATTCAAATTGGAGTCTCAGAAATATAGTAAGTCTGCAAATAAATATCAATAAACATGAGGTAATTAATTCTGGATCTTCCTATATAGTTCTTCCTAAAGAAATTGCAAATAAACATGCTGTTATCAATGTTAAAAATTATGATGAGTATTGTTTCGCTTGGGCAGTAACAGCTGCATTACACCCTGCTACTACACATTCAGATAGAATCACTTCATATCCTCATTTTAGTACTGTTTTAAATTTACAAAATTTAACTTTCCCGATGCCTATTTCACAAATCCATTTATTCGAAAAGCTGAATAATATAAGCATACACGTTTTTGTGTTAGAATTATGCGATAAAACAGATGGTGCTGCTGATAAGGAAAAATTGAAGGTTCTCCCCGCATATCTATCAAAAAATAAACTAGAAACGCACTTTAATTTGTTGTTGATTCAGAATAAATATTATCGCGATGTAGAATCTTCAGATACATCGAATTTTGTTAATCCAATAGTTAAATTTCATTATTGCTTGATTAAAAATTTAGCTAGACTTATTAATTCGCAAATTACTACTAAGCATAAAACTTATTTATGTGAACGTTGTCTAAATAATTTCAAGAGCGAGATAAAATACAAGACTCATATCGAAGATTGTGGAGAAATAAATACATGTAAAACAAAATTCCCTAAAGAAGATCTTTTAGTTTTCAAGAATTATTCAAATAAAATTCCAATGCCATTGGTGATTTATTTCGATTTTGAGGCTCTATTGCTACCAATCCAAAATTGTTCTCCATCAAATTCAGCTTCATACACCAACCGAAAACAATTACATGAAGCTTACAGTGTAGGCTATTATCTGAAATGTTATTTCGATGATTCCATTCCGAAATATGATAGTTATAGAGGTTCTGAACCAGCCAAATGGTTGACCGAACAATTAGACAAAATTAGTATATTCATAGAGAAAAAATTGAAGTGTAACATACCTATGAGTTTGAGTGCGGTTGATTTATCATCCATAATGGGGGAAACTAAATGCCATATTTGTGAAAAATGTTTTACCGATGGGGATATACGTGTAAGAGACCACTGTCATTTTACTGGGGTTTTTCGCGGCTTAGGACACCAACATTGTAATTTGCAATATAAACATGAATTTGTAGTGCCTGTTTTAGCTCATAATCTATCTGGGTATGATATGTTCCTATTGATACGAGATTTAGCTAAAGCAAACAAACAGAACATTCAAGTACTACCAATCAATAAAGAAAAATATATAAGTTTTACTAGAGGTTCCTTCTTTTCCCCGGTTAAATTCCGTTTTATCGATTCATGTAGATTTTTAAATACATCACTAGATGACTTGGTGTCCTTTTCGAATGTTGATCAATTGGAAATTTTGAAGCGTGAATATAATCATTTGACAAACGATCAGTTCAAATTATTAACCCGTAAGGGGGTTTTTCCATATGAATATTTAGATAGTTGGAATAAATTGAGCGAACCAAATTTACCACCAATCGAAAATTTTTATAATAAATTGAAAGATGAATCAATAAGTGAAGCAGACTATGAACATGCTCAAAACGTTTGGCAAAAATTTAATTGTAGTAATTTAGCTGAGTATTCCGATTTATACTTGAAAACAGATGTTTTGCTGTTGGCAGATGTTTTTGAAAATTTCAGAGCCAAATGTTTAGAGATATATAAACTTGATCCTACGTATAATTTCACTTAACCTGGCTTCTCATGGGAGTGTATGTTGAAATATACAAATATTTCTCTTCAGTTTCTAAAAGATATAGATATGATTATGTTTATAGAAAGGGGGATACGAGGAGGTGTTAGTCAATGTAGCAATAGATTCGCGGCTGCTGATAATAAGTATATGAAAGATTATAATTTACAAGAGGAAAGTAGCTATCTCATGTATTTTGATGTTTGTAATTTATATGGGTGGGCTATGGTGCAATATTTACCATATGATAACTTTGTATGGTATGATGATTTTAACATCGATGTAAGAGACATTTCGGATGAAAGTCCTGTTGGATATATTCTAGAAGTAGATCTAGAATACCCTCAGAAATTACATGACACCCACAAAGACTTACCGCTATGTCCATTGCACTCTACACCTCCCAATGCTAAACAAGCAAAATTATTATCGACGTTATACAATAAATCTAAATATATAATTCATTATAGGAATTTGAAACAATGTTTAGCGTTGGGGATGGTGTTGAAGAAGGTACATAGAATCCTTAAGTTTAGCCAATCCAATTGGTTGAAAGCTTATATCGATTTAAATACACGATTACGTGCAGCTGCAAAGAATAAATTCGAAGAGGCTCTTTTCAAACATTATAAATGCAATATTTGGGAAATCGATGGAGAACGTACGTAAGCATCGGAGAGTTAAATTAGTCATTAAATGATATGGACCATTTGGAGCGCGATACTATATTTCTCAACCAAATTTCAATAGTAGTAAGATTTTTGATGAAAATTTGATAGCAATCGAGCAAAACAAACTCGAAATATTATTTGATAAACCAATTTATATAGGAATGGCTATTTTAGATATTTCAAAAACTTGTGTGTTTGATTTTCATTATAACTTTATGCTGAAAATATATAAAGATCCTGAAGCGATAAGGCTGTGTTATACAGATACTGATAGTTTGATCTATCATATAATAACAGACGATGATATTTATGAGACCATTATGAAGAAAAACGTTCAAAAGTTTGACACTAGCGATTATGCATTAGATAATATTTTTGAAATTCCACCTATAAACAAGAAAGTGGTCGGATTAATGAAGGATGAGAACGAAGGACGTATAATGACGAAGTTCATCGGTTTACGCTCTAAAATGTACAGTTATAAGGTGGAAGGGAAAGAACCCGTTAAAAAAGCTAAAGGTATTAGAGATTCGGTTTTGAAATATTCTATAACTTTTGAGGATTATGTTAAATGTCTTGAAGAAGAAATCGAGATATATAGAGTCCAAAAATCTATCAGATCTTTCAACTTCAACCTCTACACTATAGAACAAAATAAAATTGCCCTCAGCCCTTTTGACAACAAGAGGTTCCTGATAAAGAATAGAACAAACACCTTACCTTATGGACACTATTCACTATTATCTTAATGTTTGTTTCGATATGTTAATTTCGATGTACGTTAATTGTAATTGTATTCATATGTTTTAATAAAAAATCGTTCTATGATGTATGTGTTAATTTCAATGTTTGTATTGATATGCTATTTCTAATTGTATTCATATGTTACATACTTGTTTTAATAAAAACTTTCTATGATGTGTGTTTTTTAATAAAAAACAAAAACTGTTGATCATATTTTATTGTTCTATATCATACAAAACCTTATTTTTATAGTAAAATAACATTTCTTCAAGTGTATTGGTCAATAGACATTTTGGCGATGATATATTAATAAAACAATGCAAAAGTTCTGATGCACTAGCATGATACCTCATACTTTTAATCACATCAGTAACATTGTGATAGTATGAAGAAAAATCAAATTGTTCGAGAAAAGACACTCTATGTGATAACATTCCATCGCTGATATTAATAATTTCTCGAACATCTTCCTCACACAGCCAAAAATGAATACCATGCTTCTTAACTTGAAGTACTTTTTCAATATTGTCCCACACAAGTTGAACTATTTGGCAATGTTCATCGGATGCTATGGGGGCAGGATCGAAATCTGTTTGTAAACTTGAGAAGAAATCTCTGATTTTAGTTCGAAGAATTTCGATGAAGTCATACCATTCCAGCAGTCCAAAGGTGAGTTTACAATTTTGCGAAGAATGGATAAGTGATATTGTTGGTGCAAAGATTCGCATAGGACTCAATCCACACTTAATTTCATAACTCCCCTCCAATGGGTATGTTGTATTCAACAATAGAAATTTTTCATCCCGAATTAACATTTCAAACTCTTCAAACATTCGATCTAACTCGGAACTATCTTCGGATGAACCAACACTATCTTGGTACGACATTTCACTACAACTGAACTGATTGTTGGATTTTCTCTAACATACAGCCTGAAGATCACACACGCACGCGCAGATCATATAATATCACTTCTAGCAATCCAACTTTTCTCTTTTATTCCCAACCATTTGACGTACATTTTATCACCTTTTTTCCGAAGCACTTTCTCAATCAAAAAGACATCAGGTTGTTTGGTCTTCTGCAATTCTTCCTCGTAGAAACAACCGCTGATTGGGGAGCTCTTCATATCCTCGAGTAGATACGTGACTGTGTTGGTGATTTTAATTTTTATAATTTTAAAGAGCTCCGCAGACCAATTCGGCGTATATGATTTTCCAAAAATATGTTTGGCTTTGCTTATACGTACCACATCGCCCACGTTGAATTTATGTGGTAAAGCCAACTTGAGGTGTGAGTAGGATCGCTTCAATATCACGCTCTCATTTTGTTTTGTCACCTTGAATGGAGCCATATTTATAGTTCTATGTTTACGTTTATTATATTTTTCCGTGATTTCTTGAAGTATGTCAATCCATCTATATTTTCCTTTCAAACTAAATTGTTTGTAGAGCGCTTCTTTCAAGGTTCGAATAACACGTTCAGCAATGGCGGCTTTCTTCATACTATACGTATTATAATGGTTGATTTTGTGTTTTTTCATTAGCTCGTCAAAACGCTTATTAAAGAATTCTTCACCTTGGTCGCATTGCAGATTCCTAGGTTTACGTCCTCCTCCTCCCTCAGTCAATATAGAATTAACTGCTTTCCGAACCTCTTCGGCTGATTTCGTTTTCAATGGACGAGTCCACACGAATTTCGAGAAGCAATCGATCATCACCAAAACATACTTGAATCCTCGATTTTCACGAGCATAATTACACATTTCGGCTAGATCCATCTGCCACAAGTCATCCAGTCCCTTCAAAATTGTACGGCGATGTTTGAAATTTTTTCGGGCTGGCTTATGAACCTCATCGACAACTTGTTGCATCGTTTTTCAATTATTGTCTAGTTTATTTTATAGGATTTGGAGTTATACGTTTCGGGTTGGTTAATGGGGTGGTAGCATCATTTGGTCTTTTCTTCGAGGGTGTCGTCATACGTTGTTCCAACGCCAGCAGCCTACTCACAATATCCTCCTGATGTACATCCATTATGTTTTAATCTATAGTGATCTTGTTCAATTTATCATTATGATCACGCAAAATAACGCGTTGACTCTTATGATATGTTTCGAAATTATCAGAGAATTTCTTGAAGATATCGAGTACATAAGCGGTATTCGCTCCAACGGTTTTGAGATCTTTATCATTTTTCTTCTTGTATTCATCCAATTCTTTATGTAAACTCGTAAAGCTAGCATCACTCCGATTTTTGTGCGATTGTATGTTGATGGAGAAACTACTCATCTCTCCAATTAATTTCTGAATCTTATGAGAAAATACATCGTTGAAGATGCGCTCCAAGTTCTCCCCAATCTTCGCACTCGCATCATCGACATAAATTTTGCTTGCAACATCGTTCTTGAATGTGGGCATTTTCACATTACAAATTTTCACGTTCTCGATATCTATATCACCATCTGGTGTACGAGCTAGAACGTGTGAAAACATCGATTGTCGAAGAGCATTGATGCTGGTTGAACCATCAATCACAGATCTTCGTCCAAACTTATCAAGACTCATCGTGTAAATGATATGAAACAGTAATGAACACACACTAATATATGATATCGGCTTCTCGAAGCTCATTTATTATAGCGACTATCTCATTGTCGTGAGATGTATTCCCAGCTTGTTGAGATGCCATCAAAAGACTCAATCGTTCCACGAGTTCGTTTGGGTCGTCCCAGTACACGTACTCCACTGGTTCGTTGTTATATGTCAATTGCATACCGCTACCGAGAGCATCCTCATGAATTAGAGGTCGAATTATTTTAATGTACTTGTATCTTCGAGTACCTTTCAAGTTTTCAGCACTATTTCTGTGGGGATTTGTCAAGTTCAGAATCATCCTGTAATTCATCTTATCTTTCTTGGTGAAATTTCTAGGTTTGTCATAGAATATAAGTTCACACAGACCGACGGTATTTTTGAATTTTCTCCCTTGTGTCACGATAGTATCTCTATTTTTGAAATCGATTAATTTACCTCCTAGTAACCATGACAACGAACTAGCATCGTAAACTGGGCCATAAACTCTATCGATTTTTCTACACCCTGACCAGTAATCACCGATATATTTCTGAAGTAACTCTGGGTAAGATTCTAATACGTCATAGTCATCATCATGGTTGTCAGACTCTTCAATAACAGTTTTCATACTTGCATCGCTTACATCCAATACCGTTCCTCATTCATCTTCCTCCTCTCCATCATCCTCCTCCTCACCCTCCTTCTCCTCTTCATCCGCATCATCCTTTTCATGCTTAATTTCACGTTTAATCAATGGTGTATTATTGGATTTGATTATTTCCCGAAGTGGTTCCGATAGGGGTTTAAATAATTTATTGATCGACTCGTCCTCCTCCGTTTTACCCAGTTTCAATGTGAGATATTTCTTCCGTATAGATCGTGCCAATTGAGCGATTTTTCGCTTACGTGCTAACCGTTCAGCGTCCATTGTGTATTTGCTATAGATTTCACGTTCACACTTTAATATATACATCGAAACCTTTGCGGTATCTTCCATTGTTCAAATCGAAATCTTTAACAATTATCAATGTTCCAAATTTCTCCATCCAACACATAGAACACATCTTTTTGAATCGATCGAAAGTAACGTCTGGGGATACGTGCTCATCAAACACGTGTTTTAGATTTATTTCATCCTGTTTGAATAACACGATCAGTTTAGAATTATCACGAATCAGTTGTTTAGGAATTTTGGAGTATGTCTGACATAGATATGATGCTTCAATGTTTCTATGTCTACACATCGAATAATATTCTCGAATTTTCTGTTGTGTCTCACAGGATTATGTCATCAAAAATGAAGATAGAATTTGGTTTTGCATCGTTCGGACTTATAATTTCTTCATTGTCTTTATATGAGAAATAACCGACTCCTTTTACTCGTTCCAAAATCTCCTGCAACAGTATGTATTTATCTTGATATAATGACTTCGAGTAGACGTAAACGTTTTCAAACTTGACACCATTTGGATTGATTAACAATGATAACATAACGTTTGTTTTTCCGCATCCGCTCGGACCACAAATTAAAGCACGAAAAGAGTTTGGTAACAGTTTACCATGTTTACCAACGCGATTAGTTCTAACTTTTAAATCTAAATTCTCGATTGGAAGTGTCTGTTCTTGTTGAACGGTCTTCATCGTGTGAAACATTTCTACTTAATGATAACGTATAAAAGGAAAAATCACCAGAGAGTATGCTCATTAACAATGTTGATTCATCAAGGTGAAGGTTTATTGAATACACTCATTAACAAGCTTCCGTTTGAATTACACATTCCTTCACATCAATTCTGTGGTCCTGGAACTAAATTGGGAAAGCGTCTTGCACGCGGTGATAAAGGTATCAATCCTTTGGATTCCGCTTGTCGCGAACACGATATAGCTTATTCACAAAACAAATCTCTGGAGGAACGTCATAAAGCTGATAAAATATTAGAGGACGCTTCTTGGAAACGAGTTAAATCAAGAGACGCTAGCGCAGGTGAAAGACTCTCTAGTTTATTGGTTACCGGTGGGATGAAGGTTAAACGAAAACTAGGTATGGGTATCAAGAAACGGATGCGACAACGAGGATGTTGTTCCCGGAAAGACATCGTTGGAAGTATCGCAAAGTCAATGGAGTCATCTTCTTCATTGAGAAAGTCCGCTATGAACGCGTTGAAAGCCGCACGGATCGCGATTAAACGAGCTGGAGGTAAAAAGCGTATCAGAGTACCAAGAGTAATACCACTATCAAAGTCTGGAGGATTCCTCCCACTATTATTATCCATCTTAGGAGCTCTAGGAGCCTTAGGATCGGTTGCAGGAGGTGCAAGTGCTATCGCAAATACGGTGGTTAACGCTAAAAATGCCCAAAAAAAGTTTGAAGAAGATCAACGTCACAACAAAGCTATGGAATCGCTGGGAAAAGGTTTATACTTGAAACGCAACGCTAAAGGAGGATATGGATTGTTTTTGAAAAAGCAGCAGCAAAAAAACTATTAATTGAGCTACCCGATGACAGACCAATGTACGATCGAGATTTGATACGTTTCGCTAGAATTCTGAAAATCCCAAATTTTCGAGGTGTCTTTATGCGAGATACGCTACCGCACAAACCTAGACGTCGTGAATGTATCATTCTAAATTTGGACTTGACTGAAAACAATGGAACGCATTGGGTAGCGTTCAGAAAAATCGATAACGATGTAGAATATTTTGATTCTTTTGTAAATTTGAAGCCACCAAAGGAACTCGTTCGATATTTTTGCGAGAACGTTAGGATTTTCTACAATAACGACACCTATCAGAACTATAATCAAGTGATATGTGGACAGCTGTGTTTGAAATTTCTCAGTCACACTCGACTATTCGAAGAGTAACAACCACACACCACCATGGATTTCACTTCTGCAGTAATACAATACATATGTGAAAATGAGACTAGTAGTGGAAGTAGTTTGAGGAGAATCATCGATTTTATTTATGGAAATTTGATCGAGGCTATCAATATACCTACGAGCGAACTCACACGTAAGAATTTAACGTTTCTACCGATGGAATACATCCTGAAACATTTGGATGTGGTGTTTCTCAATCAGAATGAGGTTCCGGAACATATGTTTGATTACCTTCACCGTCATATGCAGTGTAAGGAACATGTCGATGAAGATTGCGATGGTCCACAACCCCCACGCAAACTATGTTCGCAATGTTTATCTGAGCAGATTTCTCACATCATGGAGAACGAGGAAATAACTCATCACGAGAAGCAAGTGTTGATAGAAGAAGTTTGCAAAGACGATCCATACTTTATGAGATCATACTTATTCCATCTATTAATGTTAAAATATAAATAGAGATGTTTCAATAAATTTTTGTTAGTATCATGTCTCAGTTGTTCACGTTAACAAGCACCAACCATATATTCTCGTTTACACCGCAGAATTCGATTGTGCTGAGGCCAGACAAAAAATATTATTTAGCATTGTTGGGATTCAATTCATACAATTCCATACCCAATATAGAGAACGAGAAATTCTACTATTACGTAGAAGGAGATAAAACAAAAGCAAAGACTAAGACTCTTGAAGCGATAACAATTCCGGCTGGAAACTATGAGATAAGCGATATCGAAGAATTTATCAGGAAAAAATTGAAGGTTAAGGAAGATATATTCTCGCTGAAACCGAATAACAATACGTTAAAGTGTGAAATATTCCATAAAAATCACGATATTTCGTTTGAAAAAAACGATAGTCTTGCTAAAATATTAGGATTTTCGCGGGGGGTATTGAAGAAGGGTGTGGTGCACGTGTCTGACTTATCTGTCAACATAATAAAAGTCACCAACATACGTTTCGAGTCGAACATTACAGTGGGAGCCTTCTATCGGAATAGACCTGCGCATACGATCTACGATTTTCCTATCACCATCGACCCCGGCTATCGGATTGTGGAGCAATCGAAGAATCCTCTCTATCTACCAGTATCCGATATCGGAGAGATTACCAACATAACCGTACTAGCTTTAGATCAGCATTTGAAACCAATAAACTTTCGTGGTGAAGAAAGTATTCTACATTTACATTAAAAGAAGTATAGCAAATATGGGGTTGTTTGTGGACAACAACAACAATAAAAACAGTTCCCCCACCACATCATCATCAGTCTTCAACAAAACACCTAAAGTGCGTGACCTACTCACCAGAGTCAACATCGTAATTTTGAAATCATTGGGGTTTCGTCTTGAACAAGAATGTCATTATCCAAAATGAAGTATGCACGTAACACTAGTGACGCCAGAGATGTTCATCATACAGCGATCATCTCACCTATTTTCGATATATACCAGGATCCGAAATTTGATTAATCGATTCGAAAAGCCGAGTACAGATCGATTACACCATTCGTCAAGGCGTTCAATAACAGCGATATCATAGAGTTTGGAATGAATCAAGTAGACGCTTTTTTTGCTATGAAAAATACTCTGTTAGCGATCAAAGGGAAAATCGAAGTTAATGGAGTGGGAATGTAATATTGGTACCTAATTATGGGCCTTTTCTTTTCGACTCGTGTTCCTACAGCGAGAGCGGTAGAGACATCGAAACTGTACGTGACCCTGGAGTAGTTAGCGCTGTGCGAGGATTCACATGTTATTCTCCCACAGATTCAACGCATATGTCTATAGCCAGCTGGACTTATCCGGAAGAAAGTGTTATATTGAACGCAACAAAGTCGTTCAGTTTACTCATCCCACTAAAGCATATCTTCAACATTTTCAACGATTACACCCGAATCACGTTCGGACGACAAACGATTCGATTGGTACGTGCTCGAAACGATAACGATTGCGTTATAATTGCGAACGCAGCTACCACAGTCAAATTTCTGATTGATAGTATAGAATTGAAGGTGAAATATATCTATCCCAACGATCTAATCAGAGAGAAGCTATTGCGATCCATCAAAATCGATTCTCCTGTTCTATTCGCTTTCCGGAAGTGCGAGCTACACGAGTTGCCTGCCATAACGGCCGATGCGAAGAGAGGAATATGGGCTGTGAAAACTAGCGCGTCCGTCGAAAAACCACGGTATGTTATCGTATTTTCCCAAACCGATAAACGTAACAATGTGAAAGCTAATCCTACAATATTCGATTATGTGGATATATCAAGTATCCGCTTATCGCTGAACGGAGAGTATTGGCCTAACGAACGGATGAACTTGGACTTTGCCAAGGAAGATTTCGTTCTAGCCCACCACAACTATACCGATTTCTATCCTAGCTACACGAATTCCACAACAAAACATCCCATTTTGGCTTATGATAAATTCAAAAAACGCGCACTTTACATCATCGATTGTTCTAGACAAGAAGAGGCGGTAAAATCATCAACAGTCGACATACGATTGGAGATTGAAGCGGATAAAGGATTTCCATCCAATACCAAGGCATATTGCATCATCATTCACGATTGCTTGATGGAATACTACCCCCTCACCGAAATTGTCAAGAGTCTCAATTAAACATCAGTCAGTCTAAATCGAAACTTCAAGCAAATCGCATCATCATGAGAATCGCATTAGTTGACATTCAGGGGTTCTAATTGGCGATGCCTTCCATCCAAAAGAAATGTGCATACAAATTGGATTCAAACGTCATTATACCTTATTCAAACCGCACACATCTTATTCATCGCTAAATGCAAAGGAGCGAAAATCCGTATGGTATTTACAAAAGTCTTATCATGGACTCGATTATGTATCTGGGAATGTGGACTATGAAGAAATAAATAATATTCTCAAATCGATTCTCCTGTGTGCAGTCGACTATATTTATGTCCGAGGACAGCAAAAACCCGAATTTTTGAGAAGGAAGTGTATAGAATTGGATATTTACCCACACATCGTAGATGTTAGTTTCGATGGTACTCAATGTGAAACGGGGAAATTCGAGCAAACAAACAATTTGACCTGTCTGAATCATCGTAATGATGGTGGAAAATACATGTGTGCAGTTCACCATGTGGATAAATTACAGCAGTTGTTTCTGAATGTAATACTACCTAAATGATATGTATTTCATTCTGAAGTATCATTATTATCAATCTTTTGTTTGTTTTAATAAAACACCTCCTTTATATAATAATTATTATTTATTCAAATGGTAAATAGCTTTCTTCACATTTTTAACAAACATTTTCAATAATAACACTGATAAAATAAAATAACATACAAATATGCGAAAATTTTAGGGATTTCTTCTTCTATTGCAGATGATGTGAGTGTAGATGTCTTTTGTACGAGATGTGGTAAACATGATGATTGTCGGATCATTTGCCATTCAGCCATATCCCCCCCACTTCGATCGAAGAATAAGAGTTTAAGTTTATAGTGCCTCGTTGTACGATTGTCTTGTGGGATGTTAAATGTGAATACCTCCAATTGGTTATCGTTGATTTTTTGAAAATTCATCGGAATCCATTCGGTACGGTTACACTCCCCACCACCACCGCCGACATCCTTCAGACAAATATAGATGCGTTCAACGTGTTGGGGAACGTTTGCGTATAGAATACCATTCAGAATTGTGGTTAGAATCACAAAATTTGTTTTTAACACTCCCATCCTCACTTTTTACACTTAATTTGTTCAGAAGTCTTATAACTTTAATTTTATCTGCGTGAAAATCCAAGTCACTTCTTAGTTTATGAACTTTTTCCACGAATTCGCAAAGTCTGCGTGTGTATTCTTCAAAAGATATATGTATAATGATATATTTGTAGATATCTATATTATCATTTTAAGAGCCACAGAACATCTTCCTTCGTAACACCCACCACTTTGAAGTCTGCGAACGCTCCCTAAATCTCTAGGAACTCGATTTTTGCTGCTGGATTCGATTTCCCAAAATGTTCCTCTCCTCTATAAATCAATCCTATACGTTGTTTTTCATTGATGCGATCCAACAGAGGTTTGAGTAGTGGTGTTAAACGTTTTGGGAGGAAAACACCAAAATCGTCAATCTCTGCTAGCACAGATTCTCCAAACCGGGTGTTGACAATTTTTGCATAAGTTATCTTATAAACTTTACCTTCTTCGAGCTGGTTAACTTTTTCCGTAGGTAATCTCTGTAATAGAGAACACGAGTTTAATGCTTCCATGCTCATTATGATATGAATATCTATAACAAGGATAAATATTACTCAAAAGAATTCGGTATATTTCCAAAACATCGATCGAGAAAACAATAGTGGTAATAATCGGTGTGAATCTGAGTGTACAATAGTAAGTAAATGTAATAATCGGTGTGAATTTAAGTGAAGAGCTAGCTTGTTGACATGAAGTTAATTTGAAATGTACCAATTTGGAATGAAAGTTCCCTAAATCGAGTTTATTATCATACGAATCATATTCATTTGAAGTTAATTTGAAATATATCAACTTGAAATGAGAGTTTTCTCAATCAAATAATAATAATATAGACTTACCTCAAATTGCACCACACAAAGAACACGAGTTGCTCGTTAGAGAATCAAATGTGAAATGATTAAATTATATCCGAGACAATACCATTTCCACCTTTTTATCAACGCTGCGCGCGATTCCTACAGTTGCCTACGTGACACATTCCCACGATAATTTGCTAAGTTATCAATATCAGCACAGGAAACAGTTTACGTTTTCATTTTGTTGTTGATAAGATTAACATTTCAAACTACGCATTTCTCGTAGATAAAATATCAACCACATACAATCAGTTGGTTGCAAAACAAAGTGTTTTCTGTTTCCGTTTAAAATTGAATACAATGGCTCTATTATCTACCACACATTCTACAAGTTACGACTTGTTGATAACAGGAAACCTCATTGATAAGATTAATATTTCAAACTAAGCATTTCTAATTATACGTAGATAAAATTCAAACAACCAAACTCGCAATCACTGATAACGCTATCTACCCGATAACGTTATCTACCCGATAACACTAATTACACACACTGGATGCCGATCGCCAGACCGGGTGACTCACAATCACTGATAACGCTATCTACCCGATAACACTAATTACACACATGGGATGCCCATCCGGGTTACTCACAATCACTGATAACGCTATCTAGCCGATAACGTTATCTACCCGATAACACACATCGCCAGCACAGACCGGAAGTGGAGACCTGATAATTACAAACATCGGAGCACAGACCGGAAAGTGACGTCACACTTCCTGGTCCAAAGGTAGCCCACTGTATCTACTTTCGAATCCTCGGGCGCCAGATTTTTCCCAAAGGTTTACTCCTTTTTGAAGACTTCTGCTAGGGTCCTCTCCACAAGGCTTGTCACTATGCTATCTGAAGATAGCCTTGTCCCTAGGGTAGCTACAGCGAAGTATAACCAGAGTCCAATGGGCAGAAAACAGTATCGAAATTGTAGGCTTTAATTACAATTGATACCTGGTTATAGCTCGGTAAAGATGGAGCAGAAATAATTTAATAAAACAGGGAATTCCAAATATTAAAATATGTAATGATTTTAACAAGTACACTTTCAGAATAATCAATATAAATGCAATTGAACGGTATTATTTCACAAAATTACACCCAGACGGAAAATGTAATGAAACTCAAACGGTAAATGAAAACCCTTCCAAGAAATCAACTCTACGATAAGTTCGGTCGCTAAATTTAATTCAGCGGTACGGGATCGGTTGATGAATGATTCAGATTGATCAATTTTCGGAAAAGTACGAATCAAACAGGTCTCAGCGTAATGAGCGGTATTTGGTAAATTTTAGATAGCAGCACTAATGAATGAAATGTTCAAATCACACTACGATGTATTCGGTTATTAATTCGGTTTGTTCGGAAAATATTGTTTGCACTAGTTTTCCGATTGTACGATATCAGATTTTTCTATTTTCGGTTAATTACTCTAATTGAGTTTATTCTGTCATCTCACCCAATCTTGTACTAACTTTCACGGAGTACCCGGTAATTGTGTGACAGTGTTAGATTTTATACACTCTACAGATTCGGAACCTAAACAATTAGGGCTTATACTTCCGGTATCAACACAGTGTGCACAAACCCTAATTATTTTATCTGCAATAACCCCTATATCCACGGCCAAGGGAATTATTACGATTTTCAATCGTCACACAATCACACAACCACCCTCAGCTCATACTTCCGGTATCAGCACGGCGTGCACAAACTGTTGGCGGTTTGGTCGTCTATGATATACTTATACTTCCGGTATCAACACGGCGTGCACAAATATACCCAAAGACGCCCCTGTCGTTCAAACATACACACTCTATACACTACACAATTACTTGAATATTTCAATTCACGCGCGAATTCAAATCGTGCGCGATTCGACCTATGATAAACTAGGATAAACTCAAATTCACCAATTCAAATTACTGAATACTACGGAACTCAGGTATCGTACAAACGTTTACCAATAACAACAATAATCATAAAATACGGAAATCAATATATCGTAATGCTCAAAATATGAACTATTTGCTATCATTCACCTTTTTGTAAAATTCACAAACACAAACGGAACACTATTGTTATTTCACAGCTTTTAAATCTCTGACTCACACTCGAATAAATTCGAAACACTAGAGAGCTACTTTACTGATTGAAAATCAAAAACACAAGAGCTAATACACTGATTGAAAATCAAAAACACAAGAGCTACTACACTGATTGAAAATCAAAAACACAAGAGTGCGATCTTTCGGCCGTCACGGCTTTTATATGTTTTCCGAGGTTCTGGACAGGTCTGCTCCACCGAATCCTTATTTTTGTGCCAATAGTTTTAACTTATGCCCCGAACAATGGTTAAAAGTGACGCTACTTTTCAGATCTAAAATTCGCGCTCATGATATCACACCAGTTCTTCCCTGCAGAGTAAGCAAGTGTTATCGGAGTTTTTAGGTTGTTCGCCCTTTTTATACATAAGACTGCACAAAGTTTGGTGTCTTAACTGGCCAGATCCTTGTTTCTGTAACATATTTCATTGGAATGAAATGCAATTTTGAACGGGCATGAATTAGATTCATCTATTTGAATAATTATACTTATTTGAAATTACGGAGATTTAGAAAAGTGGCAATCACGGAATACACATTCGGAATTCATTCATATCTATTGAAATAATGAACTGTTCAAACTGAAATAACATGTAACATCCGTATTTATTGCCTGATCTAAATTAAATAATCTTTCGTAATTTAAGTTTTGTTACATCCCCCCCTAAGTTCGGTTAAAAATGAAAGAATCTGATTCTTTCATTTTTCAATTCTCATTTGAGAATTCATACGAAAAAAAAACTCTAATACAAAGGTAAGATACCCTAACCTGACATTAAAACTTGAATTTCCTTCGTCGGGAACATCGCGGAATAGCAATATCTTACTTGGAACATAAAATGAAAATTCTGCTTCGGAACGGAGGACTGCACTTCTTCTTCGGAACGGAACTTAAAACTTCTGCTTGGAAATGGAAAATAAAACTTCTTCTTCTTCGGAACGGACAGCTTCTTCTTATTACCATTGATTTCGCATACATGGGCACGGCCGGCAACGTAGGCCCCGTGATTTTGGTGGTACTGCAATGGCTGGTTTATAGCCGGATATGCATGTTCCTCTTGCCACATCGGAGGGAGCCGGTAACTGCTGTCCATGCCTGTTCTGGTCTTCATTTCGGATCTTCTTCGAGGAGGGAGTGTTCGGACAACCACACTGTTTTGACATAACGCCTACCTTCCCGCAACGTGATCAAAATAGACGCGCTGTCCGGCTGCATCTTTCTCTCCGGTGTCCTGGGTATCCACAGCGCCAACATAATATCCACAACTGGACGGGCAGGTAGATCGGTTCCATCCGCGTCTGGGTCGTCGGAGCAGCTGAGATTTTGATAATTTGTAGTTCGGACTGTACCTCTACCGGTTTCGACGGAGATGATGAGGCCTCCAACATGGTTGTTTTCGGTTGATTTTCCAGATGTTCCGGTGTGATCGGTGAGGATTGGATTTCCAAAGGATCGGGACTTGGTGCGGATTCTATGGACAGGACTGACATACGCCGGAGACATTCAAACGACGGATCCACCATATTTTGCAGTGCTTCGTCTAGCACTAGCTCAATAAAATCGGACGGTTCATCTGACATCTTATTTCCCTGTGAACATCGGATCAAAATAAGTAATTATACTGTTTCGGACATTTTGTTCATCGGTATCTATATTAGATTCATCATAGGGCAAACAATTCCACATCTCTGGGTTCATGGGTGGAATAAGAGACAAAATAAAACATACCGCTCTTACCGATTTGGTGGGATCATCATCCACACTGCCGGTCTCCCAGGCAGACGTACGAATCGGCGGAAACGACGATTATTCCTTGGCCGGTACATGTTGATCCGTTGCAATAACTGATTAGACCATCCTTCCGGGTCTTCGGTTTGTACCAGCCACCATCCTTGCGGTGGGTTCACGGCTGAGGAGGAGCGAGAGGTACTCCACAAACTTCGAGGACAGTCTTGCAGGAGAGCAACCAAAATCCACTGCCCCTTCCTCTATTGCCTTTAAGGTTCCCGTGAGGGTCTCATCGGAAAAAGGCAGGAAACCCTGGACCAGCTGGTAGCCCAGGACCCCACAAGACCGAACGTCTACTGCGGTTCCATACGGTTTTCCCAATATCATCTCTGGTGCCATGTAACTCGGCGTACCCGCGATTCCATGCCACACGGTGGCATCGGTGATCTCCTTGGCCAACCCAAAATCGGCTAGCTTGAATCGCGGTTCATTCCGAGTTCCGAACACCAGGATATTTTCCGGTTTGATATCGCGGTGTGCAATGTTCTGCGAGTGACAGAATACCACGGCTTGTAAGACCTGATATAAAATGGTCTTGGCCGTTGATATCTGTAACGGACCCTGCTCCAGCATGTCAAATACACTAGCATGTGGTGCTAATTCCATTACTAAATAATGGTTTGCCCGCCCTACAAATTCCTCTACCAGCTTTACGATATTTTCATGTTGCAGGTGTGATTGAATTAGCACTTCCTGGGCTGCAGACGGATGTGGTCCGGTCTTGGTTCGTTTACCGCTAAAATTTTTAGCGGCAAACTCACCACCCAGGTTACTCAGGCATTTGTGCACGACAGCTTGTCCACCGCTACCTAAACGACGTGTTGGGGATTTTGGAGAGGTTTGAGGAATAGGAAGTACTAGGAGACTGGGCGGGTTCGTGCGTTGTCGCTGCTGGGCAACAAACTCCCGTAACACGGGCGGAGCGATTCCGGGGAATCTACTATTCATTTCCATTTTCTGGAAGGTTAGGAGCATTATATGGCTTTAGATCTTTGATATGGACTCGTTTTACTTGCTTGCCATCTTCGCCTTTCAGGTCGTGAATGACCGGAGAAATTACTTTGATTACCGTAAACGGACCGGTATATTTTGGGGCCAATTTAGCGGCAAAATGTCGAACACTAGAAGACAGGTGATGCTCTACCTTCATTACTTTATCACCCACGTGACAACGCCAATCTCGACGACGGAGATTATAATAACGGCTTTGATGAGTAAAAGCACGGGATACGGACCAGTTGGAAAGTTTCGCGTAATTTGTATAATCTAGTTCGGTGTTCTGAAATCTGTACCCGATTCGGATCGGTAGGAATATTTTCCTCGGTCTCCACCGGAGCGGTAAAGGAACGGACTATCGAATTTGGAACTTCAAGTTCTCGGCCAAAATTTAAAAAGACAGGTGAAAATCCGGTGGATTCATGTGGGGCAGAATTTAGGGCAAATAGAAAATCGGGTAGAAACTTATCCCATTTTCTGTGGTCTCCATTGCAAAATTGTGCAATCATGGTTTTTAAAGTTCGGTTTGTTCTCTCCACGGGATTGCATTGTGGAGTATATGTAGGAGTGAGGCGATGCCTAATCCCAAACTCCTTCAGGAGTGTCTTGAAAATTTTACTTTCGTACTGCGTCCTATTGTCGCTGATAACGGTTTCCGGACAACCAAAACGAGTTATGACCTCTTCGTAGAAGGCTTGAGTTACCGCCTGCGCGGTAGCTTTTCTCAACGGCTTACACTGTACCCACTTCGTAAAACGGTCCTGCATGACAAGAATAAAATTGTTTCCCTTGGCGGATCTTGGTAACGGTCCTACCAAATCGGTGCTCACACACTTCCAAGGAAACTGATTTACTTTCGGCTGCATAAATCCAGGCTTCTGCTGTTGAGACACTTTGAAAGCTTGGCACTGCGTACATCCACGCACGTACTTCGCTTCCTCTCATTTCCGGTTCGGACAATTCATTAGAGTCCCAGAAGTGGCGGTACAACCGATTATCTTTCACACAATAATCCGGATACGCTTCTGGACTCTTCTCAACTTCGGCTTTCTTTGAATTGTACCAGTTACAATACACGGGGTCATTCAGTACGAATAACTCTTGATTGTCATCCATTCCTTCCTTGTTCGGCAATGGATCACGTGACAGGGCATCAGCCACTCGATTTAACACTCCTTTACGATATTTTATCTCAAAATCGTACTGCTGTAGGAAAATGCTCCACCGAGCCAATCTCCCACTCGGACTCTTTATTGAGTGCAGCCATTTCAATGACTGGTGGTCACTCAATATGGTATATCTGTATCCCTCTAAGAATGGTCTCATTTTATCAATGCCCCACACAATAGCCAAACACTCCTCCTCGGTAACAGAGTAATTCTTCTCGGGGGCTGTTAATGTTCGGCTAGCGTAGGCAATGATTCGGTCGGCTCCCTCAATATTCTGTGTCAATGCCGCAGCAATTCCCACATCCGAAGCATCGGTTTGTAAAATAAATGGCCGGTTGAAGTCAGGACAAGCCAACACAGGAGCACTGGTCAACATATCTTTCAATTTGTTGAACGCGACTTGCTGCTCCTCTCCCCAACTCCAACGTAGATGTTTCCTTAATAAGGCGGTCAACGGACTGATAATTTTCGAAAACGGCGGTATGAAACGGCGGTACCACGAAGCTATTCCTTAGAAACGCCGGAGTGCCCTCACTGTAGACGTGCTTGGAATCTGCTGGATAGCTTCGATTTTCTCAGGGTCGGTATGAATACCCTCGGCGGTGATTACATGGCCTAAATACTTCATCGACGTGCGGCAGAACTGGCATTTTTCCGGGTTTATTTTCAGATTAGCTTTCCTTAATCGGCGGAAAACCTCTGTCAAATTCGTGAGATGTTCCTCGAACGTCTCTCCCAGAACAATAATGTCGTCCAAGTAAGGAAAGGCATATCCGGTCCAATGATGGTATCCATCAGCCTCTGAAACGTTGCCGGTGCAGAATGTAAACCAAAGGCCATTACCTTAAATTGGAATAAGCCACGGCCTGGTACAGTAAATGCTGTTATGGGTAATGCTGTTATGGGTTTACTTTCCGGTGTCAGCGGTATTTGCCAATACCCTTGCTTCAGGTCAATGCTAGTAATATATCTAGCCCGTCGTAGTTTGTCCAACATGGCACTTATATAAGGCAGTGGATATGCATCTTTCACGGAGACTTTATTTATCATCCGGAAATCAATGCAAAATCTCGGTTTTCCATCTTTCTTCTTCACCATCACAACGGGTGAACTCCACGGACTACTTGACGGCTCGATGACTTCCTCTGCCAGCATTCGATCAACTTCCTCGTTGATGATTGCTTGCATCCTCGGATTCTGCGGTCGGTAACGCTGCTTTATCGGATCGGTCTTTGTCAATTTTATTTCGTGTTGAACCAGCGGCGTGGTTCCTCGAATTCCTTCGAAATATTTCATTTCTGTTTTCAGAAATCGGTTCAATCTATCCTGCTCAGTTTCCGACAATGTTGCTAGTTGTGTCTCCACTTCATCACAGAAGCGCACACATTTGACTGCCTTCGGTCCGGAACTAGCTTCATTGGAAACTTTTTCACAATTTGTCCCAATCAAATTGTCTTCATAATACACCCCAGCGGATGGTAGATGTATTTTAAACAAACCGGAGCTCAAAATCTCCATTCCTATTATCATATCCGATAATAACGACGGTAAATGCACAAATTCTGCTTCAATCTCACCACATCCAAAATGCAATGAGATTCGGTATGCGGTAGTACTAGGAACCAAACTACCATTGGCCATCCTAGTGCCTACGGCCTCAAGGGGAACTGGTTTTAACCCGGAATCCTTACATGATCTAACAACTGCGTCATTAATGAAAGAACGGGTGGCTCCGGTGTCCACGAGAGCCGAAAAAGTTTTACCTAATACTCGGACTTTTATAAATGGTCGGTTTTCACCTAAAGTTTGAGCAGCGGTATTTTTAAAAATAATTCTTTCATCACACGACGCTAGAACACTCTCATTTTTCACTTTACTATTTTTCGTCCCTACAGCGGTCTCTACTTTAACTTTACTTTCACACTTATCCGGTAATTTCGGTTTATTATCGGTATTATTGGTATTACAATCAACGGTATTTTCAACGGCACCGGCGGACTCCTTATCCGCGGTGCGGTTCACAATAGTGGTGCGGTGAGTGTTTTTCACTCCCTTCGTTGAGGCCTGTTCAACCGGGATCTGCTTCGGCCTCGCTACCTCGCAGTCCCGCGGACGTTTCCCTGTCCCGGACATGGACAATCACGCGACATTATCCCAGGACATCGGCATCTCGAGCAAAATAATTTCGGTGGATTCCGACAATTACTTTTGCTATGGCCTTTTTCCCACATCTCCAACATGAGATGGGCAGTGTTGCGGTATTCGGCTTTAGCCTGGTAGGGCACTGCGTTCTGAAGTGGCGCGGAGATCACAATCCCCACAAGTCTGTTCAGGGACATTCGGTATCCCAAACTTGACTGGCGATGACGGTTCAGATGCAGGTTGCCTACCCAGCGCTGACGGTTCCATAATCCTTGCTGCGGGACTTGGAATTTGTGCCCTCACTGACACTGGAAATATCATCTTCTGCATGAGTTTCTGCTCAGCCTGCAGATTCTCAAACTCCTTTCCCTTGTCGGATAAATTGCCTATACTCCGGCAATAAATTGCGGTGCAACCAGAACAGTTCCCGTTCTGCGGTCATTGCACCATGTCTTCAATATTGGTAGGCGTAGGCTGCGGCGCCTCAGGTATAGCACCAGTATACCCAGGGAACTCCATTCTATTCAATCAAATTCAAATCAGAATTTTCAACCCCAAAATAAATTATCTTGATCAGGGGTAGATAACGGAAGAGGGTGCGGTAACCAAAACCAGTACACACCTTCTATGCAATAAGGCAGAAGCAATCAAATCACTTGCCACAATTTAGGGAACGTAACTTCGATTTGTGGAGGTAACTTCAAAACGGTTGGGTCAATTCGCCCAAAAATGTTTCCAACGGCTTCCTCGGTATCGATTCACTTAAAAGGAACTATGACTTGCCCAATCCTGGTTACGGTCGACTGAGAAAATCAAAGGGCAAAATAAGGGCAAAAATCGAAATTTGGGCAAAACACTGAGGTGTAGTTAACAATTCTACACCTCACAGAACAATCGATTTTTCAGTCAGATTTTCGATTAAGAACTTGATGTTTCTCCTGAAACGGGGGAGCGGATCGAAAAACAAATTTCACCAAACAACCTGGGTGAACACGGGAGACAAGTTTCTGTCGGAACTTTTTCAAATTTCCAAAATTCAAAAACAAACTCCCGGGGATGTTTCGAAAACGTATTCGAAACGTCGGGGTCTTGAAGCTTGTTTTTCTGTCACACTATATCTGTAATTTCATTCAAAACGGACTACCGGTTCATTTGCAATAAATTATTTAACATTTCACTTTTCGGAATAAACAAAAAAAAATTCCCCCTCGGTCTATTTTCAAAAGTCCCTGCTCGTGGGCGTCATTTTATAACGTGTACCTTGCGACTTTCCGGTATATTGCTTACTGCGGTAAGCACTATGCTATCTAAAAATAGCCTTGTCCCTAGGGTAGCTACAGTGAAGTATAACCAGAGTCCAATGGGCAGAAAACAGTATCAAAATTGTAGGCTTTAATTACAATTGATACCTGTTTATAACTTAGCTCGTTAAAGATGGAGCAGAAATAATTTAATAAAACAGGGAATTCCAAATATTAAAATATATAATGATTTTAACAAGTACACTTTCAGAATAATCAATATAAATGCAATTGAACGGTATTATTCCACAAAATTACACCCAGACAGAAAATGTAATGAAGCTCAAACGGTAAATGAAAACTCTTTCAAGAAGTCAACTCTACAATAAGTCCGGTCACTAAATTTAATTCAGCGGTACGGGATCGGTTGCTGAATGATTCAGAATGATCAATTTGCGGAAAAGTACGAATCAAACAGGTCTCAGCGTAATGAGCGGTATGCGGTAAATCTTAGATAGCAGCACTAATAAATGGAATGTTCAAATCACACTACGATATATTCGGTTATTAATTCGGTTTGTTCGGAAAATATGGTTTGCACCAGTTTTCCGATTGTACGATATCATATTTTACTATTTTCGGTTAATTACTCTAATTGAGTTTATTCTGTCATCTCACCCACCCTTGTACTAACTTTCACGGAGTACCCGGTAATTGTGTGACAGTGTTAGATTTTATACACTTTACAGATTCGGAACCTAGACAATTAGGGTTTATACTTCCGGGGTGACACAGTGTGCACAAACCCTAACTATCACATCTGCAATAACCCCTATATCCACGGCCGAGGACTTCTCATAGTATTAAGGGAATTATTACGATTCTCAATCACACAATCACACAATCACACAACCACCCTCAGCTTATACTTCTGGAGTGACACAGTGTGCACAAGCCGTTGGTGGTTTGGTCGTCTCAGGATATACTTATACTTCTGGAGTGACACAGTGTGCACAAATATACCAAAGACGCCCCTGTCGTTCAAACATACACACTCTGTACACACCACACAATTACTTGAATATTTCAATTCACGCGCGAATTCAAATCGTACGCTATTCGACCTATGACTAGGATAAACTCAAATTCACCAATTCAAATTACTGAATACTACGGAACTCAGGTATCGTACAAACGTTCACCAATTACAATAACAATCATAAATTACGGAAATCAATATATCGTAATGCTCAAAAAATATAAACTATTTGCTATCATTTACCTTTTTGTAAAATTCACAAACACAAACGGAACACTATTGTTATTTCACAGCTTTTAAATCTCTGACTCACACTCGAATAAATTCGAAACACTAGAGAGCTACTTTACTGATTGAAAATCAAAAACACAAGAGCTACTACACTGATTGAAAATCAAAAACACCAGAGCTACTACACTGATTGAGAATCAAAAACACAAGAGAGCGATCTTTCGGCCGTCACGGCTTTTATATGTTTTCCGAGGTTCTGGACAGGTCTGCTCCACCAAATCCTTATTTTTGTGCCAATAGTTTTTACTTATGCCCCGAACAATGGTTAAAAGTGACGCTACTTTTTAGATCTAAAATTCGCGCTCATGATATCACACCAGTTCTTCCCTGCAGAGTAAGCAAGTGTTATCGGAGTTTTTAGGTTGTTCGCCCTTTTTATACATAAGACTGCACAAAGTTTGGTGTCTTAACTGGCCAGACCCTTGTTTTTGTAACATATTTTATCGGAATGAAATGCAATTTTGAACGGGCATGAATTAGATTCATCTATTTGAATAATTATACTTATTTGAAATTACGGAGATTTAGAAAAGTGGCAATCACGGAATACACATTCGGAATTCATTCATATCTATTGAAATAATGAACTGTTCAAACTGAAATTACATGTAACATCCGTATTTATTGCCTGATCTAAATTAAATAATCTTTCGTAATTTGAGCTTCGTTACAATGTCTTCTGTTTTTGAGAGATAATTTAAGAATTCATACAATATTAGATTTCCCCGGAAGTTTTTCTAATACTTATTGTTGCAAATTTCATAAATGCCGTAAAGCAAAAATGAAGTATTTAACGAAAGAGAAGATGTATGTTCTAATGACAAAACAAAATTATAGGGAAGACTTAGAAACCGTTGATATTATGTCTGCAACTGAAATCAAATCACCATCTATGTGAAGTAATTTAAGATAATTTAAGATCTTTCTCCGCAACCGAAAACTTAGTTGTTGACATATTTGACGATTTATATAAACGTGTTGTAATTTTTGATATAGGTAACCCTTCTCTTACATCAATTCATTTTTGTTGACAATAATTCTACTGTAGACGTACTGAATTGTGAAATTCAGTCTTGCACATTTGGTGACAACTTATCCAATAAGCCTAATCTTTTCTCGAGTGAACATATCAAGAAGAAAACGTTAAAACTGAGTGCTTCTGAATGTAGGACATTTGTATTTTACGACGGATTATCAATCGGTCATTACATTCCTGAAAACAATAAATACTGGTCATTGTTGTTTTGAGTAAAATATTGTCTAACATATTGTACAAAACTATAATCTGAATCTGATTGCCGACTATTTCTCAACATCATGAACAATAATAAGATTCTTGACCCAGTATGAATTATATATAAAAATTCTCGGGAAATAGGTCACAATAACACTTTGTTTTAACTATTCGTCTTTACGTACGTTTCGGTCTCACGACCATCATCAGAAGACTTACTATGTCTAAAAAGGGGGTTTATTAAAACTAATTATAGCACAAGCGTCCAAATCGCACAATTAAACTTCAATTAAAAGAGCCCACGCCGTCGAAACGAACAGAACCACGAATAATCGAATTGTATCGTCAGAATTAATGTATAAAAACTATTTTTTTGTAGTAAGAATCCGCTATTCAGTAATATTATTAAAATATATGAGTGCATATTGATTGGTATTCTCACAACAAATGAGAAGAACGAAGTTATTTGTCAAGTATCTACTTTCGAAACCAGATGTGTAGGATTTATGACAAGGCCCTTAAGAACGGTTTCAGGCCTGTACTGGGAAATAACAATTACGAATTCTTCCTAAAAACATTTTTTACACTTATAAAGACGTATGTAAGAATTTGCAAGAGATTATTTAATCAAATTAGTATAAATATGACTTAGATTTTGTGTGTCTACCCTATGATTTACAGATTTGGGGTCCCGTTTTATGTGAATCATCTCCAGGATAGATCTTTTATAATAATTAGTTTCCTTAGTTAAGATGTTAACATTTTTGTGATCAAATTGATGGTTATAATCAAAGCAATGCTTAGCAAGGGCGGTGGAATTTTCTAAGTTGTTATTTCTTGTGCTATATTTATGGCCGTACATTCTTTTTTGTAAATATTGTTTAGAGATTCCAGTATAGGTTCCATCACAATCTAAACAATTCAATTTATACACTGTGTGGGTTTGTTTATCTTTGGGTATTAACGGTTTTAGATTTGAGAAATATTTCCCAACACAGTTAGTAGGTTTATGCGCAACATTTATATCATACTTTTTCAAACATTTTTTGATTTTCTCTGAGGTCTCCGGAATGTAAGGTAGAGTTATAAAATTGTCTGTATTACCTTTTATGTTATTTTTATTAGACGAACCATTATAGATTTTGTTTATTCTTTCTTTAATGATATGATTGAAAAAAGTTTTTGGGTAGCCATTCAATTCTAGAGTAGTACGAACAATTTTTAAATTTTTGGGGCGGTCATCTGCGTGGGACAATTTTATCGCGCGATCTGTAAGGCTGTTTATGACACTTTTTTTATAACAAGCTGGTGCAACGGAATTGAAGTGAAGATAACGTTGAGACCATACTTCTTTAGTAAACCAAGAGGTTTTTATTCTTCCATCAGCATCATGCCTAATGTTCATATCTAGGAAATTTATGTTATTGTTTAATTCTATTTCACAAGTGAATTGAAGTTTACAGTGGAAATTGTTAAATTTATCAATTACATATTGAATTTTATCGTTGGGAACACACATAAGGCAATCGTCTACATACCGTTTAAAGAATACAGGCCGAAAATCTAATGAACTCATAACAGATTCCTCTAGGCACTCCATAACGAGGTTAGCAATGGTAGCTGAAATAGGAGATCCCATTGCTGTGCCGAATATTTGTCCAAAAAATTGCTCACCATACTGAAAGTATGTGCACTCTAAACAAAATTTTTACAGCATTTATACATTCCGATTGATCTAGAGGTGTGTGGTTTTTAATCTCTGCCCAACGTTTTTTGATGCTATTCAATGCCAAAACAACAGGTATATTTGTAAATAAAGAAACAACGTCCAAGGAAATCAGTTAATGGTTTACGGGTACGGATTGATTTTTTATAAATTCATTAAAGTGCCATGAATCTTTTACATAGAATTCATTTTTTCCTATTATATTATTGATAGATTTTGATAGAAATTTTGATAAATTGTAAGTGGGCGCTCCAATATTACTAACAATGGGTCTTAGAGGTATATCATTTTTATGCAGTTTGGGAAGCCCATAGATATAAGGTGCAAGCCCATTATGGCAAATTAATTTATTTTTTAATTCAATAGGGATTATCTTATTCTTATGCCATTTATTTATCAATTTATTCATGTTGTTTTGTACTGATAAAGTAGGATCAGATTTTAATTTTTTATAAGTTGTTTCATCATTTAAAAGGTTTCCTATTTTGTTTTCATAGTCATTTCTATGCATTATGACGGTTTTATTACATTTATCCGCGTTCAAAACTAATATTTGAGGGTTAGCATCTAAGAAATCTTTTGTTATTTTTGTATGATAGTTAAAACGATTCTTTGCAATCCCAACTTCTGCCTTCTGTTTGTTCTTTTTGTTTGTCAAGATGTTACAAACTTTGTTTCTAATTTCGTTTTTCTCTTCTACATTTTTATTCCTAATTCCGCATTCTAAATTTGCAATAATATTATCGATAGGCAGTTTATTATTGTTATTAGGCAATGCAAATTTCGGACCTAAACTTAACGTGTGCTGCACCACATCCGGAATTTTTATGTCAGTTAGATTTTTCAACCATTGTTCATTGATATTCTTTTTTTCATATGTTACGTCTTTCATTAAATTATTTATCTTTTTAGATTGAATGGCTTTGATTTTGTTGAAATTTTTTTCGAAATTGTTATGCTGAATTTGAAAAAATTGCGATATAAAGTTGCTATCAAAATTTTGATGACAGGTTTGTTTAACCAGTTTGATTTTGTTTTCAACCTCAGCTACAATTGCACATGCTTCTTTAATGCACAGGTTCAAACAGTTTTTATGAAAAGAATTCAATAATTTTGCGTACGCCTTCTTATTTAGCACCTTGCTAAACATATTCTCCTTTGATTTAGATATTATGAAATTTGGATAAACTTGCAAATTCCTACATCTTACCAGAAATATTCTACGATTCTTCTCTCTTGCTAGTATCTTCATTAACCTTCCGTATTCCTTCAAAACTTTAGGATAGGTGGTTGTTCCTTCCATATTAAGGCTTATATCCCAGCCGAAATAATAATAAGATTCTTGACCCAGTATGAATTATATATAAAAATTCTCGGGAAATAGGTCACAATAACACTTTGTTTTAACTATTCGTCTTTACGTACGTTTCGGTCTCACGACCATCATCAGAAGACTTACTATGTCTAAAAAGGGGGTTTATTAAAACTAATTATAGCACAAGCGTCCAAATCGCACAATTAAACTTCAATTAAAAGAGCCCACGCCGTCGAAACGAACAGAACCACGAATAATCGAATTGTATCGTCAGAATTAATGTATAAAAATTATTTTTTTGTAGTAAGAATCCGCTATTCAGTAATATTATTAAAATATATGAGTGCATATTGATTGGTATTCTCACAACAAATGAGAAGAACGAAGTTATTTGTCAAGTATCTACTTTCGAAACCAGATGTGTAGGATTTATGACAAGGCCCTTAAGAACGGTTTCAGGCCTGTACTGGGAAATAACAATTACGAATTCTTCCTAAAAACATTTTCTACACTTATAAAGACGTATGTAAGAATTTGCAAGAGATTATTTAATCAAATTAGTATAAATATGACTTAGATTTTGTGTGTCTACCCTATGATTTACAGATTTGGGGTCCCGTTTTATGTGAATCATCTCCAGGATAGATCTTTTATAATAATTAGTTTCCTTAGTTAAGATGTTAACATTTTTGTAATCAAATTGATGGTTATAATCAAAGCAATGCTTAGCAAGGGCGGTGGAATTTTCTAAGTTGTTATTTCTTGTGCTATATTTATGGCCGTACATTCTTTTTTGTAAATATTGTTTAGAGATTCCAGTATAGGTTCCATCACAATCTAAACAATTCAATTTATACACTGTGTGGGTTTGTTTATCTTTGGGTATTAACGGTTTTAGATTTGAGAAATATTTCCCAACACAGTTAGTAGGTTTATGCGCAACATTTATATCATACTTTTTCAAACATTTTTTGATTTTCTCTGAGGTCTCCGGAATGTAAGGTAGAGTTATAAAATTGTCTGTATTACCTTTTATGTTATTTTTATTAGACGAACCATTATAGATTTTGTTTATTCTTTCTTTAATGATAGGATTGAAAAAAGTTTTTGGGTAGCCATTCAATTCTAGTGTAGTACGAACAATTTTTAAATTTTTGGGGCGGTCATCTGCGTGGGACAATTTTATCGCGCGATCTGTAAGGCTGTTTATGACACTTTTTTTATAACAAGCTGGTGGAACTCTTGCTAGTATCTTCATTAACTTTCCGTATTCCTTCAAAACTTTAGGATAGGTGGTTGTTCCTTCCATATTCCATTTCCCGAGAATTTTTATATATAATTCATACTGGGTCAAGAATCTTATTATTATTTCGGCTGGGATATAAGCCTTAATATGGAAGGAACAACCACCTATCCTAAAGTTTTGAAGGAATAGGGAAAGTTAATGAAGATACTAGCAAGAGAGAAGAATCGTAGAATATTTCTGGTAAGATATAGGAATTTGCAAGTTTATCCAAATTTCATAATATCTAAATCAAAGGAGAATATGTTTAGCAAGGTGCTAAATAAGAAGGCGTACGCAAAATTATTAAATTCTTTTCATAAAAACTGTTTGAACATGTGCATTAAAGAAGCATGTGCAATTGTAGCTGAGGTTGAAAACAAAATCAAACTGGTTAAACAAACCTGTCATCAAAATTTTGATAGCAACTTTATATCGCAATTTTTTCAAATTCAGCATAACAATTTCGAAAAAAATTTCAACAAAATCAAAGCCATTCAATCTAAAAAGATAAATAATTTAATGAAAGACGTAACATATGAAAAAAAGAATATCAATGAACAATGGTTGAAAAATCTAACTGACATAAAAATTCCGGATGAGGTGCAGCACACGTTAAGTTTAGGTCCGAAATTTGCATTGCCTAATAACAATAATAAACTGCCTATCGATAATATTATTGCAAATTTAGAATGCGGAATTAGGAATAAAAATGTAGAAGAGAAAAACGAAATTAGAAACAAAGTTTGTAACATCTTGACAAACAAAAAGAACAAACAGAAGGCAGAAGTTGGGATTGCAAAGAATCGTTTTAACTATCATACAAAAATAACAAAAGATTTCTTAGATGCTAACCCTCAAATATTAGTTTTGAACGCGGATAAATGTAATAAAACCGTCATAATGCATAGAAATGACTATGAAAACAAAATAGGAAACCTTTTAAATGATGAAACAACTTATAAAAAATTAAAATCTGATCCTACTTTATCAGTACAAAACAACATGAATAAATTGATAAATAAATGGCATAAGAATAAGATAATCCCTATTGAATTAAAAAATAAATTAATTTGCCATAATGGGCTTGCACCTTATATCTATGGGCTTCCCAAACTGCATAAAAATGATATACCTCTAAGACCCATTGTTAGTAATATTGGAGCGCCCACTTACAATTTATCAAAATTTCTATCAAAATCTATCAATAATATAATAGGAAAAAATGAATTCTATGTAAAAGATTCATGGCACTTTAATGAATTTATAAAAAATCAATCCGTACCCGTAAACCATCAACTGATTTCCTTGGACGTTGTTTCTTTATTTACAAATATACCTGTTGTTTTGGCATTGAATAGCATCAAAAAACGTTGGGCAGAGATTAAAAACCACACACCTCTAGATCAATCGGAATTTATAAATGCTGTAAAATTTTGTTTAGAGTGCACATACTTTCAGTATGGTGAGCAATTTTTTGGACAAATATTCGGCACAGCAATGGGATCTCCTATTTCAGCTACCATTGCTAACCTCGTTATGGAGTGCCTAGAGGAATCTGTTATGAGTTCATTAGATTTTCGGCCTGTATTCTTTAAACGGTATGTAGACGATTGCCTTATGTGTGTTCCCAACGATAAAATTCAATATGTAATTGATAAATTTAACAATTTTCACTGTAAACTTCAATTCACTTGTGAAATAGAATTAAACAATAACATAAATTTCCTAGATATGAACATTAGGCATGATGCTGATGGAAGAATAAAAACCTCTTGGTTTACTAAAGAAGTATGGTCTCAACGTTATCTTCACTTCAATTCCGTTGCACCAGCTTGTTATGAAAAAAGTGTCATAAACAGCCTTACAGATCGCGCGATAAAATTGTCCCACGCAGATGACCGCCCCAAAAATTTAAAAATTGTTCGTACTACACTAGAATTGAATGGCTACCCAAAAACTTTTTTCAATCCTATCATTAAAGAAAGAATAAACAAAATCTATAATGGTTCGTCTAATAAAAATAACATAAAAGGTAATACAGACAATTTTATAACTCTACCTTACATTCCGGAGACCTCAGAGAAAATCAAAAAATGTTTGAAAAAGTATGATATAAATGTTGCGCATAAACCTACTAACTGTGTTGGGAAATATTTCTCAAATCTAAAACCGTTAATACCCAAAGATAAACAAACCCACACAATGTATAAATTGAATTGTTTAGATTGTGATGGAACCTATACTGGAATCTCTAAACAATATTTACAAAAAAGAATGTACGGCCATAAATATAGCACAAGAAATAACAACTTAGAAAATTCCACCGCCCTTGCTAAGCATTGCTTTGATTATAACCATCAATTTGATTACAAAAATGTTAACATCTTAACTAAGGAAACTAATTATTATAAAAGATCTATCCTGGAGATGATTCACATAAAACGGGACCCCAAATCTGTAAATCATAGGGTAGACACACAAAATCTAAGTCATATTTATACTAATTTGATTAAATAATCTCTTGCAAATTCTTACATACGTCTTTATAAGTGTAGAAAATGTTTTTAGGAAGAATTCGTAATTGTTATTTCCCAGTACAGGCCTGAAACCGTTCTTAAGGGCCTTGTCATAAATCCTACACATCTGGTTTCGAAAGTAGATACTTGACAAATAACTCCGTTCTTCTCATTTGTTGTGAGAATACCAATCAATATGCACTCATATATTTTAATAATATTACTGAATAGCGGATTCTTACTACAAAAAAATAATTTTTATACATTAATTCTGACGATACAATTCGATTATTCGTGGTTCTGTTCGTTTCGACGGCGTGGGCTCTTTTAATTGAAGTTTAATTGTGCGATTTGGACGCTTGTGCTATAATTAGTTTTAATAAACCCCCTTTTTAGACATAGTAAGTCTTCTGATGATGGTCGTGAGACCGAAACGTACGTAAAGACGAATAGTTAAAACAAAGTGTTATTGTGACCTATTTCCCGAGAATTTTTATATATAATTCATACTGGGTCAAGAATCTTATTATTATTTCGGCTGGGATATAAGCCTTAATATGGAAGGAACAACCACCTATCCTAAAGTTTTGAAGGAATACGGAAAGTTAATGAAGATACTAGCAAGAGAGAAGAATCGTAGAATATTTCTGGTAAGATGTAGGAATTTGCAAGTTTATCCAAATTTCATAATATCCAAATCAAAGGAGAATATGTTTAGCAAGGTGCTAAATAAGAAGGCGTACGCAAAATTATTAAATTCTTTTCATAAAAACTGTTTGAACCTGTGCATTAAAGAAGCATGTGCAATTGTAGCTGAGGTTGAAAACAAAATCAAACTGGTTAAACAAACCTGTCATCAAAATTTTGATAGCAACTTTATATCGCAATTTTTTCAAATTCAGCATAACAATTTCGAAAAAAATTTCAACAAAATCAAAGCCATTCAATCTAAAAAGATAAATAATTTAATGAAAGACGTAACATATGAAAAAAAGAATATCAATGAACAATGGTTGAAAAATCTAACTGACATAAAAATTCCGGATGAGGTGCAGCACACGTTAAGTTTAGGTCCGAAATTTGCATTGCCTAATAACAATAATAAACTGCCTATCGATAATATTATTGCAAATTTAGAATGCGGAATTAGGAATAAAAATGTAGAAGAGAAAAACGAAATTAGAAACAAAGTTTGTAACATCTTGACAAACAAAAAGAACAAACAGAAGGCAGAAGTTGGGATTGCAAAGAATCGTTTTAACTATCATACAAAAATAACAAAAGATTTCTTAGATGCTAACCCTCAAATATTAGTTTTGAACGCGGATAAATGTAATAAAACCGTCATAATGCATAGAAATGACTATGAAAACAAAATAGGAAACCTTTTAAATGATGAAACAACTTATAAAAAATTAAAATCTGATCCTACTTTATCAGTACAAAACAACATGAATAAATTGATAAATAAATGGCATAAGAATAAGATAATCCCTATTGAATTAAAAAATAAATTAATTTGCCATAATGGGCTTGCACCTTATATCTATGGGCTTCCCAAACTGCATAAAAATGATATACCTCTAAGACCCATTGTTAGTAATATTGGAGCGCCCACTTACAATTTATCAAAATTTCTATCAAAATCTATCAATAATATAATAGGAAAAAATGAATTCTATGTGAAAGATTCATGGCACTTTAATGAATTTATAAAAAATCAATCCGTACCCGTAAACCATCAACTGATTTCCTTGGACGTTGTTTCTTTATTTACAAATATACCTGTTGTTTTGGCATTGAATAGCATCAAAAAACGTTGGGCAGAGATTAAAAACCACACACCTCTAGATCAATCGGAATTTATAAATGCTGTAAAATTTTGTTTAGAGTGCACATACTTTCAGTATGGTGAGCAATTTTTTGGACAAATATTCGGCACAGCAATGGGATCTCCTATTTCAGCTACCATTGCTAACCTCGTTATGGAGTGCCTAGAGGAATCTGTTATGAGTTCATTAGATTTTCGGCCTGTATTCTTTAAACGGTATGTAGACGATTGCCTTATGTGTGTTCCCAACGATAAAATTCAATATGTAATTGATAAATTTAACAATTTTCACTGTAAACTTCAATTCACTTGTGAAATAGAATTAAACAATAACATAAATTTCCTAGATATGAACATTAGGCATGATGCTGATGGAAGAATAAAAACCTCTTGGTTTACTAAAGAAGTATGGTCTCAACGTTATCTTCACTTCAATTCCGTTGCACCAGCTTGTTATAAAAAAAGTGTCATAAACAGCCTTACAGATCGCGCGATAAAATTGTCCCACGCAGATGACCGCCCCAAAAATTTAAAAATTGTTCGTACTACACTAGAATTGAATGGCTACCCAAAAACTTTTTTCAATCCTATCATTAAAGAAAGAATAAACAAAATCTATAATGGTTCGTCTAATAAAAATAACATAAAAGGTAATACAGACAATTTTATAACTCTACCTTACATTCCGGAGACCTCAGAGAAAATCAAAAAATGTTTGAAAAAGTATGATATAAATGTTGCGCATAAACCTACTAACTGTGTTGGGAAATATTTCTCAAATCTAAAACCGTTAATACCCAAAGATAAACAAACCCACACAGTGTATAAATTGAATTGTTTAGATTGTGATGGAACCTATACTGGAATCTCTAAACAATATTTACAAAAAAGAATGTACGGCCATAAATATAGCACAAGAAATAACAACTTAGAAAATTCCACCGCCCTTGCTAAGCATTGCTAACATCTTAACTAAGGAAACTAATTATTATAAAAGATCTATCCTGGAGATGATTCACATAAAACGGGATCCCAAATCTGTAAATCATAGGGTAGACACACAAAATCTAAGTCATATTTATACTAATTTGATTAAATAATCTCTTGCAAATTCTTACATACGTCTTTATAAGTGTAGAAAATGTTTTTAGGAAGAATTCGTAATTGTTATTTCCCAGTACAGGCCTGAAACCGTTCTTAAGGGCCTTGTCATAAATCCTACACATCTGGTTTCGAAAGTAGATACTTGACAAATAACTTCGTTCTTCTCATTTGTTGTGAGAATACCAATCAATATGCACTCATATATTTTAATAATATTACTGAATAGCGGATTCTTACTACAAAAAAATAATTTTTATACATTAATTCTGACGATACAATTCGATTATTCGTGGTTCTGTTCGTTTCGACGGCGTGGGCTCTTTTAATTGAAGTTTAATTGTGCGATTTGGACGCTTGTGCTATAATTAGTTTTAATAAACCCCCTTTTTAGACATAGTAAGTCTTCTGATGATGGTCGTGAGACCGAAACGTACGTAAAGATGAATAGTTAAAACAAAGTGTTATTGTGACCTATTTCCCGAGAATTTTTATATATAATAACATCATGAACAATATATCAAGCTATTTGGTAAAAATGTTAAGCCTGAGCACCATCATCTAACTCACTATTCAGGAATCTTATAAACAGTTGGACCTATAGATTTTTTCTCATGTTTTCTTTTTGAATCGAAACATAGATAGATTTTTTCTTATAAATTACTTAAAAATAAATTTATTTATTATTATTAGTATCACTGGTCATCCCAAACCACAATTTACAATGATTCAAAAGAGTCTCGTTAATGATTAATTTGTGAGTTGGAGAGCTATATTATAAGTTCACATTATACACCAATTATATCAAGTTATTCAAAGTTTTCAAAATCGACTTCTGAGTGATTTTTGCACTCTTCTCAACGAAAATCGCTTCAAAACAAAAAGCAAAGGCACAAAGTGTAGTTTTTGAATGGAATGCTATATTTTTCTCATTATATGAAATCTTAGCAATATCTGTATCTGTTATATAAATCAGTCAAGAAAAATACAAGATTGCTCTATTATTTTTTTTACAATTGTCACCATAAACTAGCGTTTGTAAATAATATTGAAGCATCACTTTTAAGAAAAATTGAAAACCGAGCCCTACTCAGAATTTTCTAAGGTTTCTTCATACTATGAAATGAAATACAGGATGTTCCATTCATGAAGAATATCACTATATTTCAGTGCTCTCTTGTTTTTCTTAAGATGTGTTCTCCAAACGGTTGGGAATTCGGAGAAAATCGGCTGAGGAAACTTATTAAATTCATGGTTGAGTAATGTAAATTCACCCCTACAGAATGGAATGTTCGCAACATTAGAATACCTAAGAAATGATAGGTAAATTAGTGAGGGTGATCAGTAGTGGAAGAAATCTGTCCACCTCGAATTCAAGAAAAATACTTGTTACTTAGTCACCTACTTTTTTAATGAAAAATGTTCATTCAAGTGACCAATGATACTACTGTTTGATTACGATACTTAAATATATTTGTTTCACGGTTGTATGTTGGGAACTACTGGAGGGATTATTTTGAAATTTTGACAGTGAAAATGAGTTGATGAAATTTACTTTTTTTTAGTGTTTCTCAATAAGTCCCTAAATGTACTGTTTTCGAGAAGATTTTATCAAATTTTTGGGGGAAATCAGACGCCAAAAATATTATTTGGAAACGCAAATTTCAAAACCTGGGAAATTACAGGATGTTCAATTCGATATGACGAAGTCGATGCCAGTTTCTAGTACATCTGGCAACGCTGCACTCTCAAAAAATGGGAAGGTAGATCACATAGAAAATAATCAATTTCTTCAGATAGATGTACCCACGGAAAACACCCGGGTATTGCTGATACCATGTATTAGACTTTGTTTTTTAAACTCTTTATTTGTTATATAAAAAAACTAGGTTTTCATACTGTTTTATTTCAAAATTAGGTATTGAAATTAGAGCTTATTCAGGTTCCGCACTGCTAGATATGTGGGCCCCAAAAGAAGTGTTTTGTTGGTTTTTATTTTTTTTTGTTCCAATTCCATCAACAATAATGGAAATTGGAGTTATTATTCAATAATAAGGATTCTTGATCCAGTATGAATTATATATAAAAATTCTCGGGGAATCTGTCACATTAAGACTTTGTTTTATATTTTCGTCTTTACGTACGTTCCAGTCTCATGACCATCATCAGAAGACTATATTTACAAAAAATGTATGATCATAAGAATAGCACAAGAAATAAAACTTAGAAAATTCCACCGCCCTTGCTAAACACTGCATTGATTATAACCATCAATCTGATTACAAAAATGTTAATATTTTAACTAAGGAAACCAATTATTACAAAAGATCTATTCTGGAGATGATTCACATAAATCGTGACTCCGAATCTGTAAATCGTAGGACTGATATTCAGACATTAAGTCAGATTCATACTAACTTAATTAATTGAAACTTTTGCAGATACCTACATGCGTCTTCATAATGTTAAAAGTATATTTTAGGAAGAATGCTCAAAAGTAATATTTCAATACAGGTCTGCAACCTTTTCCAAGTACCTCATAAATCGTTACATCTGATTCGAGACTAGATACTTAACATAATAGTTTTTATCTCTTGCCGTTGAGACACTACACCAACATGCACTTGTATATTATAAGAATATTACTGAATAGTGGAAAATCTTGGCTTCCGGATGGATTTCGCGTCACAATAGCTCGACTTGATGCCGACGTTTTGCCAACCATTACAGGTGGCATCTTCAGGGCAGACTTGAGGCTTGAACTGAAACTGGTTCTACTGGTTTCTGTAGCCGCATTTATTGTAGGAAAAATCCTTCACGCTACACAGTTCACTGCCTTTATTCCGGTGGTTAACCTCGTTCCGGCACCTGACCCTGCCGTTGTGTGATCATGTGCGAAGTGGAATTTTCTAGAATGGGTTTCCAAATGTTGGGAAGGTAATATCATGAGTCACGGTTCAGATTATTCGAATGTTTTAGGATTTCTATAGGTTCAAGGATTTTTTGCTGATAGAAGTTTGGGGCTCGGGCTATGATTTTAGTATCTTCATCAAGGATTTGATGATAAGTGTCAAACTTGTGCTTCGTAATTGCAGATCTACTGGTGTCACGAAGCCTTGTACGGCACTCATGTTCTTTCATACGAGTAGCTAATGTACGACTTGTCTTACCAATGTAGACTTTACCGCATCAAGTCGAGCTATTGTGACGCGGAATCCATCCGGAAGACAAGATTTTTCAAGATTAGCTATCCGCGGAAGTCTACTATTCAAGATATTACTGAATAGTGTTATATTTTATACTTGAAATATTGACGGTACAATTTCGATTATTCATGGTTCTGTTCGTTTCGACGACATGGGCATTTTTGTTTGAAATTGGTTTGATATGAACGCTTTGTGCTATAATTAGTTTCAAAAAACCCCTTTTTGACATAATAAATCTTTTGATGATGGTCGTGAGACCGCAACGTACGTAAAGACAGAAATATAAAACAAAGTGTTAATGAGACCTATTTTCCGAGAATTTTTATATATAGTTATTATTTAATAAATATTTTTGAAGATCAAATGATTTTTTGTCACATTCATCCGCTATTTCTACTCACCTACGTTTCTCTATACAGGGTGAGTGGGGAATTACAGACCATTCTCTAAGGGTAGATTCTAAATAAGAAAATAAAACAAACAAACTTTGCAATTTTCATTTGACCTCTAGTGACGAAGTGCTTTTTTCAATTGATTTTTAATTAATATCTGAAGAATGCTTTTGCGTATCTTCAAAGTTTGTTCTCAATTTAATAAGGTATCTTTTGAACCAATTATTCCAGTGCTGCACCCACGGGGATGGTCCATTAATTTCTTGCACAAAATGATAAATGAAAATTTGATAATACAATTTTTTTGTCAATTGTTTTTATGTGTGGAATATACTTTCTAGATTTTGGTCTGTTCCCCCGGACTCACCCAGCATGTATAAGAACAGATTAATAACGACCAAGTAAACTGGATCACTAGCCTCATACGACGAGATTGCAAGCTTGATAAGACGACACTACTAGTTTCATACGACGAGGCTACCAGATTCATATGACGAGATCTTAAGTTTTATATGACAAGATTCTCAGCTTAATATGACGAGATTATTACCTTCATATGATAGATATACTGTGTTCAGAAGAAGAGCTAGCTAGTATTCATATACTATTGATGAGAAATAATCACCCTTATTCACTAAAAATACTATCAAAGTACTAAGAACCTTTCGGCTACCAAGTAGTTACTTTAATCATAAATCAAAATTTGCCTGTTCAAGTACTATTTGGGGATAATAATGTGAACTATGGATTACCCTCAGCTGGAGATGAATCAGAATTTAATAAATTGCTTTTTCGTTTATACATTTCCATCCCTTTTAAATTAGCCAGATAATTATCTGTGCTGTATTTTGAAAGTGATGAACTTTCTTGAGAAATGGTGTGAACTGTGTTCAAAATATGTTTGGCTACCGCTGATTTCTCACCATCATTTTTCTTTATATGGCAAAATGTTCCTTAGAACGAGTTGAAATACTCCTTCTAGTTTGACCCACATAGCAGTTCGAATTGAATAATGGTAAAAAATCAGCGGTAGCCGAACAAATTATGAATACAGGTCATACGATTTCTCAACAAAGCTTATCACTTTCAAAACACAGTACATACGAATATCTAGGTAATCTAGAAGGGATGGAAATGTATAAATGAAAACGCAATTTATTAAATTCCGACTTATCTCCAGCTGATTGTAACCAGTTGTTTACATTATTATCCCCAAATAGTATTTAAACAGGTACATTTTTAGCTATAATTCAGTTTACTCTGATGATGGTTACTTGGTAGCCGGAAGGTCCTCAGTACTTCAATAGTATTTATATGGATAAGGCTGATTATTTCTTATCAATAGAGTTATAATATATCCACTCTTTTATAGTTTATAAGTCTTCAAATCTTGGAGACCTACTTTTATTTCACTAGATTCTCATTTTCACATCCTCAGGCCACTATGTTAATAGAACTGGGTTTCTAGCTTGATATGGCCACAAGGACCTGTTGATTAGGAATATATGAAAGTAGTTCAGGTTTAAGATACCATATTTAGAACAGGTAACTCTCGTCGGATAATTTTAGATGTGCGTTCTTCTTCCACGGCGGGTATAGACTATTCAGGTATTGAGAATATGAATTTCGTATACTGAGTATCTGATTATTTTTCGTGCAGAGTGTAGAAAAATATGGACGGTATCTAATACTTAACCTAAATTAATAATGGGAGTGATAGAACAAAAGTAAAATTATAACTGAATAATGTGAAATAAATAACATAAACAAAGGATGGTAGTGCATAGAAGATATAAAAATGTATTATGATGACACACAAATAACACAAACAATAAAACCGTGCACTGTATCGAGAAGAACTCAGGTAATTACACAACTTACGGAACAATGCAGCACTAAACCAGTCACAGCGATTTTTATAACAGTTGACAGATGTAGCGACACGATATCATTCGATGGACCATTCCAGGATAGTATGGCCCTGTTCGATAGTGAGTTTTGAAGGGATGTGGATTTACTCACGTTAACTTACAACTGTGACCACGAAATTGGATGTCAGAATTTAACGTAAATAGTCAACCTAAAATGTTTTCTGTACAATGCGATAAGTTTGTATTAGATCTCTACGATTTCTTCTATATCACATAGGGAAGGTGAAGACAGTTTCTATCGTCGCGCTTGATATGGAAAATTAAAGAGGAACAAGCGAAAGTTATTTTGTTAAACCTCTCCGCGTAGTTGAATATGTTTCATCAAATGAGGAGACCATATCACAATGCTGTATTCAATAAGGAATCGAATATTATGTCTTGTACAGTTGGAAGAACAAATCTTAAGACGAACTGTGGAAATTTTTTTCTGAATGTGTAACTGGGGGATGCAGTGTCCTCTACAAAAGATGATCCTGATTTATACGGACCAGCTCAATCTGTAGTTGATAGTGACACCAAGATCGATTTGGGTTTCAACAGGAGTATTGCTTTACCATTCCATTAAAGAATAAAAAATGTTGGGATTGTTATGACCAAGATCAAGGATAGTGCATTTATTCAAATTTAGGGGGATATCTCAATCAGAACACCATTTCAGATTGAAGATTTCGATGCTGAGTAAGCGGATTTGCAAATATCTTAACATCATCAGCGTAAAATGAATTCTGACAACGCAAAGACTATGGTAGGGCTGGAGTATGTAGCAAAAAATAGGGAGAAATCCATCACGGACCCATGTAGGACACCCGAGACAACATTATGCAACTTGAACAAGGAACTGCCGACTCGAACTAAGAATGACCTATTGGATAGAAAAGGATCTATATATCGAAGCTTACCGCTGATTCCAAAAGGTCAAGTTTGGCTAATAGATCAGTTTTAGGAACACGATCAACTTTTGAGATATCTGAGTAGATCACATCCGTGGGCAGATACTCATCTAAGTAAGACGTCCAATTGCTGAGACTGTATAAAAGGTTAGTTGTCGTAGACCTGCCTGGTAAAAATTCATGTTGACATCCATGACTACGAAGTCTAGTAAAAGAGGAAGAAACTGGTCAACAGTAAGTCTTCTCATGACTTAAGCACAAACAGAAATCAAATTTATTGGCATCGAGTTAGTACCCTTCTTTCAATGAAGAACTTACAACCGCAGAAAGCCACTTGTCGGGTAAAGTTCCATTGTGAATTGAGGTTTGCGTTGTGTGCCAGAGGTTCACATAACGGAGTAGCTCAATATTCAAAAACTGCAGTAGGTCCTCCATCTAGACCAGGTGAGGACAATATGGCTAGGTTTTCAAGCTGTTTCTGTAGTAGTTCTAGTGGCAGATATACAGGGTGTCCTCGAACTGCGTGGCTAAAATAAAACCGAAGATTCTTTGATTCAAAAAAAATTTGATGAGCCTTTTTACTTTTGCCTCAAGTGTCTTGTTTAGCCGGTAGAGGGCTTCAAAGTTTGCAAAAATAATTTTGTTTTTTCGGTATAACTTGAGAACGTGATGGAGGACTTTTACAATATTTGGCAGGTGAGTTACTGTCAATAATAGCCGTTTTTGAAAGCGGAGTATAGAGCCTTAGAGACCATAGAAATGGCTCAAACTTGAGGATGTAACGGGAAAAGTGTCAAGAACTTTTTTGTGGTTTATGTAATTCACTCTTTATTTTTTACGTAGATAGCTTATCTAATTTGAAAACTTTTCTTACTCTAAGAAAATTTTGATAAAATCAACGGATTAGCTTGAAAAAAATAATTTTCGAGTCTCTGCAATTTTGGCTTACTAATTTTACTTGATTAAAATACCTAGTTGCCTTTGCTTTTCTAATGTCATTTTGGCATTTAGAGAATTTATTCTCAAAACTGTCAGTTTTTACTTTGCTTTCCGTACAAATTTTATAAAATTATGGCTCAAAATATCAATAACACTGAAATGGTTGATATCTCGGTAAAACACGAATAATAAAAACAATAGAAATGGGGAAACGATGTGATTATTTAGGAAAAACAAATGCTAAATTAAAAGAAACAACAAAACTTTTTGGGAATTCGCTAAGGCATCAATTGTTCGAACTGTTGCCCATTTTCCTGAATACACAAATTAATTCGTTTCAAGAAATTGGATTGAGCTCTGGCTAGTACTTCAGGATCATTCTTCAATAAATCCGCTTCATGATTAATTCGTTGCAACAATTCCTCTCGTGTGTTTACTGGAGCTGCATAAACTTTCGACTTCAAAGCGCCCCATAGAAAGAAGTCGCAGAGCGTCAAATCAGGGGAGCGGGCCGGCCAGTTCACTGGTGCATCGTGTCCTCTACCTATCCAGCGATCTGGATATTCCGCATTCAAATGTCGCCTCACAGCTAATGTGAAATGAGGAGGTGCACCATCATGGATGAACCAGGCCACGACGAATGTGTAAGGGCAATTCTTCCAACAGTTCAAGTAGCCTTTGTTCCAAAAAGTTCAAGTAGTTCTCCCCGTTCAATCGATCGGGTATAACGGTAGGGCCAATAATAAAGTTATCCACAATTCCAACCCAAACATTGATTTCAGTTTGATTCTGAAAATATGTAACTTCCGTTTCTTGAGGATTTTCATCAGCATAGAAATGTTCATTATGGAGGTTAAAAAGACCACATCCCGTGAAAGTATCTTCGTCCGTGAACAGAATTCTTCTACAAAAATTGGGGTAAATCTAGCCGATGACCTGGATCCATGGGCAATAAGTCTTGAACTGTTTTAATATGATAGGGATACAACAGTTCTTCTTTCAGTACATTATGAACTAATGATTTTGAGGCTCCAATACGAAGTCCCAAACGTAGTGTGCTTATCCCAGGTTCAGTTTCAACCGCTTCCAGTATCGCTTCTTCGAGCTCTAACGTCCTTCTTGTCCGTCTGCGTCCAGTTTCTCTCCGATTTGCTTCAAATTTGCCAGTTTCGCGAAGGTTTGCCGATTTGGAATTCTGCGATGCGGATATCTTCCCCTTCTCCGGCCATTGCAACGACAAAGTCCATAAATCAATAACGTATCAACCATTTCAGTGTTAGTGAAATTTTGAGCCATAATTTTATAAAATTTTTACGGAAAGCAAAGTAAAAACTGACAGTTTTGAGAACAAATTCTCCAAATGCCAAAATGACATTAGAAAAGCGAAGGCAACTAAGGTATTTTAATCAAGTAAAATTAGTAAGCCAAAATTGCAGAAATTCGAGAATTAATTTTTTGAAGCTAATCCGTTGATTTTATGAAAATTTTCTAAGATTAAGAAAAGTTTTCAAATTAGATAAGCTATCTACATAAAAAATATAGAGTGAATTACATTGACCACAAAAAAGTTCTGGACACTTTTCCCGTTACATCCTCAAGTTTGAGCCATTTCTATGGTCTCTAAGGCTCTATGCTCCGCTCTCAAAAACGGCTATTATTGACAGTAACTCACCTGCCAAATATTGTAAAAGTTCTTCATCACATTCTCAAGTTATACCGAAAAAACAAAATTATTTTTGCAACTTTGAAGCCCTCTACCGGCTAAACAAGACACTTGAGGCAAAAGTAAAAAGGCTCATCAAATTTTTTTCGAATCAAAGAATCTTCGGTTTTATTTTAGCCACGCAGTTCGAGGACACCCTGTATAGTAGCTACGTAAGTATTTTTCTCCACAACGCAAGGGTAGGAATAGTGAACCTGGAGTTTCATGCGTGAAGACAGACCCGACTTGAATGACTGAAGTCTCAGCGGTATCGATGTCGTCCGTACAAATAGCTCAATCAGTTTCACGTACTTGAGGTATTGATATATTGGAAGATATTTGGGAACGTGTGAATTTCTATACTGCCTCAGGGCCATGGTTTACAAGAATATTCTCATCTTTTCGAAACGTTGCATAGGTCTTGAGATAAAACATTGGAATATTGGCCATGCGCTGAGAAATCTTCGTCAGATTTAATGAGATCAATTCACGCCATACTCGACACTTACACTCTGCATGTTGAATAGAACTGTCCATGATATAGGGTTTTTTGAGTTTATGCGACATAGAAAGGTTTCACTTGATGGATTGACTGCATTCTGTATGATTTTTAAAAAATAATATCCACTTGCTATTGACGTCCGTATAATCGTAAATATCTTGCCAAGACGGAGTAGACAAGAAGTTTAAGAGGGTATCGTAAACTATTTTAGAATGTGTCAAGATTGAATTTCGAGGTGACTATAAGTCAAAACTTGTACTGTGCTAATAGAAGCGATATAATCTGATCATCCGATGGTAGGTGATGTATCAATGGTGCATATTTAGTTTTCATCGTTAGTTGATAAAGTTAGGGAACTTGGTTTAACCGAAATCTAGTTGAATCTTTAATCGGTTGTGTCGAATTAGAGAATAAACATTTGAGTGGATAGTGATGTGGAGTCATTGACATTATCAACATTGCAACGGTAGAATTGGGCGGATGATATAATCCAACGAGCGTGCAGCAGAAAGACTGGCTGGTAATCTACAGCCCCATATTGTTGATCATGGTATTTAGTCTGATAATACAAACGCCATCACCACGAGGATCATTTTCACTATCAGTTTTGTAAAGAGTGTATCCTTCAACTTCCACAGCAGAATCCGATATGTTAAGAGAGTGTCTAGTTTTTTTCTCAGTTATGACATTCAATCACTATCGACTTGCTAGTTCGATGCGGTTTCCTTTAGATATAGACTTTGCTTTGGTGTCTGATTATCATGAAGCAAAGTTGGAATTGACCAGTTTCTTCTCGTTACGTCAAATTGTGTGAACCTGAGCCGGTGAAGCAAAGGGCACTTTTAACATGCGCAGGATTTTGTTATTGATGTGAACTAGTCTGCGCACAGACGCCGGTGCGTGGAAATCCGAGTTATTGCATATGATTAAGTTACGAGATCCGTCAATTTGATCCATTGCTATTGATTTGTACATGATAAGAGATAAACTTATCTACTGGCCAGTACTCTCAATTTCAAGTTCATGCAGTTTTTCAGTGAAAGATTTTATGAAGATCTAATGTGAAAAATGCTCGATAGGAAATCACAGATGTACCGCTGTAGACACGGCAATGAGGTATTATAGTTGATTGATTGAAGCAATTGGTGAATATTGCTCGAAGAGAATAACGAAAGTTACACTGGCAGTATTTTCAGCAACACGATTCACCAATTTGTTATAATGAGTGAGCTGTAGAAATACATTATAATTAAAAATTGATTAGACAGTAAGATTAAAGGTGATTCCGTTCATTCTGCTCAACGTTGTTGGAAATCTGAAATTGACAAATTATTGTAGTTCGTTCATTAACTGACACTAAGTTTAAGCCCAGTCTCCTCTGAAATAACCCACTTCACGACATGCATCAGGTATCCATTTTTTAAAACAGATCGACGGTTGTTTCAACTAAAAACTCAAACCTATAATGTGAAACAGTGACAGAAGCGCTCTGACCTGTATATTCATCACAAGAAACTAGTATATATTCGTATTTATAACCTAAAAACCTTTTTCCTCATCATTTAAGTTCAATTATTTAAAAAATGAATAGATTATCGCGAAAAAAAGTATGAAAGAATACAATCGTTCAATTATTTGAAAAATGAATAGATTATCGCGAAAAAAAGTATGAAAGAATACAATCAAAATTTCACTGAGATGAGTTGTTTAAAATCACCGCATATAAGGAAACTATTCCTGAAGTATTATTCTTTCTTCACTGAAATCTCTGAATAAAATGAGGAATGTGCTGCAACATTCAAGTCGGATTACGAGGAATTTCAAATACTAAAATGAAGATGAAGGAAATTGACGCAACTGTGACAAGGCAATGCTTGATTGAGAAAAACAATGTCATTTTGTAATACACTTCTAGTCGTGATGGCCCGCAGGATTTCCCAGAATGTTGCATTTTGAATATAGCTGATTGAATTCCAATCTCGGTATCCTGTCTCATAACTTATTGGGAATAGCAGAATACTCTTGATACTTTTAATCACTATTTCGATACAAAACATACAGGAACTGGATTAATTACAATATCAAACTTGTTCATCAGGATGACAAATTACATCAAAACACGAACTCTTCTCCACAAAATTAGGGAACACAGCAAATTACTTTATTCTCCAGCCAAATATTGTTGATCGAGAGTGGAATCCACTTCAGCTGAGTGAAAGATTTGAAAGCGACCTTAACGGCCGTAGACTTTATTTTCAAAAGTATTTCCCACAATTCAAAACCCGAAGGTGAACGTCGTCTTGACACAACTGTTTCTGATTTGAACACTGATCAACTTGTTATAACGTTAACTTTGAATAAACCAAATTAATTATTGTATGTCTTAAATCACGCGAATTGAAATTGTTATGGAAACTGTGTCTGTGACAAACTCTGGAATTAATTGCAAAGTTGATACTCTCGTTCCATTTGATGTTGTTCCAATATTTGCAAATTGCTTTCAAATATTATGGTTCCTGATAGAAACTGCACAGAATACGTAAGCCTAAGGTATTCATGTATGGAGCAAAATTATTTCCCTCTCAACCAAAACTACTATGAACAAACAAGCGAATGAATTGTAATAGTGCGCCAAGCATATTTTTCATAAATCTGAACTTACTCCGGATTTAATCTTTTACGCAAGTGAATATGTTCGAAAGTCTATGTCACTGCTTGTAACCTTTATACTTGTAACAGTCGGCTGGGTATTATTTCAGGTAGCGTTAATACCTCATCGACGTGATATGTGAATTGAGAATTGTTTGTTGAAACCTGTTCGGGTATCGAAGATCTTAGTTGATCCGTGTACCCTCAAGGTTTTTTTAAGCTGCCATCACTAGGTGTATAGTTCTGCCCACCTAGAAGCTGTTTTTGAATACGATGCCTTGATCCGTCCAAGGAATCGCCTCGAATTTCGTGCAATCATATCTTTATATCTATCCAAGCGTAAATTCTGAAGTGATCTTCGATAAGTGGAATTAGGAATAGCCTGGATGGCTGGAGAAAACATATATTAACGAAATAAACATTGGCGGGCGGATCGTGATCTGAATGTTAAATAACCACATTATATTATATCGCCGATTCAGAGGTTGAAGTCAATATAAGAGTTGTTCTTTGGCAATCAAAGTGCACTTACCCTGTTGGTATTATATCACAATTCCTTCTCGAATCCCTTGTAGAAATAAGTTACAGAAAATTCATGCACTCGAGTTCTACGTCGGGTTTCTTGAATGTTATGGAATTGTCACGAAATGATTCTGAGGGAACAAACCCTATTCGCGAAACGCGAAAGACACGCACAAGTTCAGCGCTGCTTCCGGCTCAGGGATACATAGCCCTTGTTGCACAAATTCTACAGTTAATTTTGCTACACAACTATGAGCCGAATCAAGGCTCCAAACTACCCCTACGCAAGCTACCTACAGCTCCGGGATTCTTTTTTTACAATACTACAAGCAAAATTTAACGTAGGTCGAATTGAAATAATTTCTTTATGAACTTATATGAACACAAATTGTCGAATTAATTTAATCTCTATATATTTCTTGAATTTATTTTGTTTAAATCTTAACAAACAGGATATTAATTGATTTCAGAAATAAATAATATGATCTTTGAAACAAAAATTAGCTTGGATTAAGGTTCTAGATGACTTGACTGGGAAATTACTTCATTACTTTAGGGATACATTATCTCAACAACAATAAAAAGTAATTAACAATATTTTAATAATCTTGAGTGTGGAATCTAAATGAAATATATGACTTAAATTGAAGCATCAATGGAGCATCCCTGTGGACATAAAACTGGCTAGACTTACCGGACGAGAAGATGAAGAACTCTCCTTTTTTCTCAAAGTTATCAGTTTTTATGGAACCATTGAAGTGGAGGCCACTCCACGCCCATAGCTTAGAAAATATGTTCAACTCAGAATATCGGGAGCAGGGCCCGCCCATACTTTATAAACAACAACCTATAGGAATCTAACTAGGCGAAAGAATCGTAAAAGACGGCTTTTCTCAACTCCACGTGGACTTCTCCTGAGTCAGAGATAAAAGGTACCATCGACCTCGTACTGTGCTACGTTTGCTTAGAATGGTCCATGGCTGGCCTAGAAGTCAATACTACAGGAAAGAGGGTTCAGATTACAAACGTCGCTAGGCATATCGTATGTTCTATCAAGATATAAAAATTTATAAAACTTTCCTTTCTAATTAAATCGAATTATTCAAAGTTCCCAGAAAGTAATAGTCCTTCGGGTTATTACAGAATGTATGGACATCACACTTTCTCCTTTCCTGGGCAATATCTTTCGGAGCGAACTTGAGACCTCCTTGAAATGTTAATTGAATCAGTTTCCAAAAGTTTGGTATAGATATGTTGACGATATTTTCGCAATTATAAGTAAAGATGTGGATAACCATGGCTTTCATAAGACGCTTAATAGACTATTTGATGCTATATATTGACTGTTGGAACAGAAACAGATAATCAGCTTCATTTCCTGAACACCAACATTATAAAATATGGTAAGATTTGAAGTAATCAATATCATAATTATTAGCCCAGATAACTTAATGTTACTGGGCTTCCATATGACTATCCTTGACAGTAGACAAAAAAAATTGTACTACAGATTTGCCATCATCCTCTCAATAATATATTAGGAATATAAACTCAGTTAGTTCCGAATTGATTTGTGGGGTGCGTCATTCAGTGCATTCAAACATTCTCTGATGAATATCCTGAATATGTAAATATTATGTTATGTCTATTTTATTTATATTGTCAGTAATTGTATACATAGTTGATAAATAATAATAATAATAATAATGATGATGAAAGAGGAAGTTCGCAGTTCGGGAAGCTTGAAAATGAAGGGGTGAATAGCTAGAATCTGTCGTAGTGGAACAACAAACGAGATTTCTGATGAACACGAACCATGTAAATATCTGAAGAAAAGAAACTGAGTGTCTTGCGATATTAGTTACCATGAGGGGATTGTCTTCCAAATGAAAAACTTCTGCGTACTAGGCGCACGTTATTCGGATTCACATGTCAATGTTTATCAGTTCCCAGAGTACCTCCGGTTTCAGGTGTAAACTTTTTAATTCTAACTTCATATTTATTTGTATTTAGCATTCTTACAGGTTTCATTTTATCCTTTAGAGTTGTAATTACTCCGGCTGCATATACACCGTTACATATCTATTTGACGATATGACACAAACGACCTCACTATCTATTTTTAAGTAAAACATAACTTCGCACCTTGGCGGAATCGTCGTACATATGGCAACACTTGGATTGAAGTGAGATTTTTCTATCGTATAACCAAAATAAAAACTGAAATTTGTCATAATCTATGTTCACTCCAAATTTTGAAATGAAAATCTGAACCCAATACTCCTTCAATATCATCCGATAAATCGTCAATATCCAATAATTCGTGTAAGTGCTACTCAATTGCAATTTGATATTTCTACGTACTTCAATAATCAAGTGCCTATTTGGAAAGTAAATCAGTTTGGTTTTTCATTACTAGGTATTAAGACTCATAATGAAGATTATAAAGGATCCTTTTGATAATGGCAAAGAAGAACGCATATGGATACCCCCGATAAGAATACGAATATCTCTCACTACTCTGAAAATATCATTCTCACTCCGTATCAACCAAAATAATTCAACGTCCGTTGCTTCAAATCTTATAGCGATGTATGAGATTATTATCACTATTAGTAAAAATATGAAGAATGTACACTCCATATACCACTTCATGAGAGTAAAATGTTTGCTTCCGGATGAATCCCGTAAAAATACGCCCCATTTGCCTACCCCAATGCAGACTATAACTGGTGTTGTTACTGTGATGATTTCCAAAATGATCAGGAGCAGAAAAGCTCCCGCACAGAGTAGTGATAATAGAGAGAAGAAGAATGAAAAAGACAAACTTAATTTGAAAGAGACAGAAATAAACAATTATTTGAAGTCCAGTAGTTTACTGCTGAACGTATATTCACATAGTTATCTATAAAAAGTTCATACTGTGGATGCACTATAACACTATGGAAAGAAACAGTCATCCTTAACCACTAAACATACTGTTAATGTAATGAGGACCTTTCAGTTTACTCGGGTGATGGCTGTTATATATAGCTAAAAGGTTCTCAGCAATTTAAAAGTATTTTTAGTAGACAAAGGGATTGTTCCTTTTCATAACTTATTCACTTGTTCATGTTGACATATTACAAGTATACATCTATTTCAGATTGTTATGCAGAGAATAGCTGCGAAAGTGTTCACGATAGGACGGCATTGTGGATATTTCTTTCTCGCCAGTTCACCGTTGATCAGTTTTCGTTATTTGAACCTATTTGTTCATGTTTTCCGTTGAATTTATGAAAACTGTGGGAGTGCATTCAACGAACACTTGGACAGAACGAAACAACATATAACAGAATTTTCATTAGAAATAAACAATCTACAACCATCTCTCCCTTACACAAAAAAGGAAATACAACTAATATAGAGAATAACCGTCAAATTTCACTGCTCTCTGAGATTTCCAAAATTCTTGAGAGATGCGTCTACAACATAATTAAGGATTTCAATGATAAATATAATATTCTAAATACGAGTTAGGTAAAATAAGTCAGTGGAAACTGCCACAAATTAACTCGTGGATTATGTTAACATTGAACTTGACAGAGGCAACAACCTCGTCTCCCTTCTCTTCGACATGTCTGAGGCTTTCGACAATTTGAAACCTGAATTTATACTAAAAAAATTATACACCTTTGGCATAAGGGGTATCTTATTGAATTGGATTGAATCATACCTAAAAAACGATCACCTTGTTGTAAAAATTAATAACGCACCCTCAGAAGAATTCCCTGCTTTACTAGGATTTCCTCAGGGACGTGTCTTGGGACCGTTATTGTTTGTACTGTTTGCGAATGACTTACCAAACTTTATCAGCGAGGGTATCGTCACAATGTTTGTGGATGACATAACAACAACGGTTTCAGGCAGGTCTCTTGAGGAAGTACAACAGTCATAATTAATAACGCACCCTCAGAAGAATTCCCTGCTTTACTAGGATTTCCTCAGGGACGTGTCTTGGGACCGTTATTGTTTGTACTGTTTGCGAATGACTTACCAAACTTTATCAGCGAGGGTATCGTCACAATGTTTGTGGATGACATAACAACAACGGTTTCAGGCAGGTCTCTTGAGGAAGTACAACAGTCATAAGATATACAAGGAAATGGAGTTCATGTGCAACAAAAATTTTTTGATTTTGAACAATGAAAAAACTATATGTGTATTTTTCATCTTCATAGAATGATTCCTGAGATAATAAGGGAACTTCAACTTATATCATACGTTAATAAACGAACCCCGATAAACCTATATTATGCACTAGCTTACTGTCATCTTTCTTACAATATAATATCTTGGGGTTGAGCCAATGATGAGATTAATTTTTGACTTAGACTACCATGCATGTTGTAGAGAAGCATTCAAGAAATACTCAATTTTAACTGTCCCTCCTATTTACATTATGAAGTGCGTAAACTTCACCAGGAAATATGTCAATACTTTTCATCAACAATCTGACGTTCACGACTATAACACAATGGCCATAAATCTCCGTTCACCTTTTCACAAAACCACTATGATCCGCAAATCTCCAGTTTATGAATGTATTGTTTCTTTTGTTTCTTATAACGCTTTACCAGTTGACATCAAATCAAAACCTACTTACAAGTCATTCAAGATTGGCGTGAAATCATTCTTCTAACAAAAACATTTTTACTCCATCAGGGAATTTTGGTCTCCTGACGATTCATAACAATGTTTTGTTGTTATATACATATTCCTTACACATACACTTTATACATCTAATTGTCTCAGTAATTGTACCAATTTTTTGTTTGACTTACCTTCTGTACTTTGTATGTTATTGAGGTGAATTAAGAATATTATTATTATTATTATATATTATATACAAGACAGGGCCCAACATAGAGCCCTGTGAAACACCATAAGTCACCTTGTGTATGTATATCAGAAGGAGAACTACCAATTCCCGATTGAAAAATATCTATCACTGAGAAATACTTTCATCCAATCTAGTAACATCCCACGAACATCGGAATGATGTAAATGTTCAAGCAGTAGAGAAGTAGTAGAGTAGGTAGGTAATCGACCAGGTAAAAATTTATGTTGGCAGCCGGAAACAACTTTAGTTCCGATAGTGAATTTGACCACTTCATCTCTCATTATTTTGTCTCAATGGAGAGGTTAAACGGTTAGTTCTTTGACCACTATTGAATATGAAGCAGAATTACATTCTGAGATCTTACCGGTACTGAATTTATTTAGGAGAATGAACGAATTATCCGATTAAAACTTAGCAATGTAAAATAAAGAATTAAAGCTACCTAGAGGGAAGAAAGGAAACTCAATGCCAAGCGGGGAACCTGCAGTGAGCACGGGAAATCTACTATGGAAGATCAAATCAAATGAATAATATAACAATAATATTTACTATTTATAATGATAATATTTACTAAGGAAACTACAGTTACTACGATTGTAAGAATAGTACTCATAACGCGGATATGCAAACGCTTACGGATGACCGAACTACAAGGTAACGAATGTCTACCTCCATCTAAGCCAGATACTGGCAATGAGTTCACAATCAAAACGATGTATGGGCCTCACAAGCAATGCAGGTAAGAAGCGGATTAGTGCGGTACTCGCTCAGTTCCAGTATTTGAACACGTCTTCGCACACCATCAGAAGTCACTCAATATCTCTATGTTAACGCCGGTACAATCAATAATTCATTCCCCTTTATCCTGGTTAGTACGCGGAATAACAAGGACTCACCGGTAATTACAATGACATCAGATCTATCATAGAATGCACTTTCAAATACTTAACATTGACAGATTTTACTGCAAGGGATACTATGTATGCAAGAACTGTCAATATTTTGTCAACAATGGTCACCTAATTACTAGAGATACTTAGTGTATAGGGTCAATATAGCAACCCTCATTCTTTCTCAACTACAGATTCTTATTGAAAGTGATACTATGTATGTAAGAACTGGCGTTAAGTTAATCAACAACGGCCATTTATTACTAGAGATACTGAGCGTATAGAATGGAAGTACGATACTCATTCAACTCTTGCAACGATCAACCCAGGTATCTTACAATCACCTAACCTCTTCATTTGCGATGTAATTACACAGTGTCGGAATAAATTGATTTCCGACAATTAGAACAGATATTATCATTCAAACTTCTGATACTGCGTCGGAAACGGCACAAACACTGATCAACGGAATGGTATTCACCATATAGATCAGCAACGATTCGAATTCTCATGTAACTTTGAACTTGGTTATAAAATAATTGAATGTTCTTATTTCTTTATGTTTCACTAAATAGGTCAATACCGAAGCTAAACTCCCTCGTGCCGGGATGCGTTTCAAATACTCTTTTCGCGTTCATGATGGTTAACCAATTCCTGAATTATGCGCCGAAGTTTTTATGTATGACAGATGTTCCGCTATTTTATAGTTACACGATATATATTCAACTGAAATTAAATGAACACGATTATGAATTGGAACGAATGCAACTTTGACCATTATACTTTAAGGATAAATCATTATGCACGTTCCGCAATAGATAAAATACTCATCCTCAAAAATGAGTTTCATTACAATAAACATATAATAAAGATTCTTGACCCACGTATGAATTAATACACAATTCTCGGGAAATAGGTCACATTAACACATATATTTTTATTTTTACCCTCGTCTTTACGTACGTTTCGGTCTCACGACCATCATCAGAAGACTTATTAATACAAAAACCTGATTACTTAGAAATACTGTAATAACACAAAGCGTCCTTATCGCACAAATTTCGTTTAAATGCCAACGTCGCGAAACGAACGGAGACATGAAATCGGAACTATAACACAGCAATGTTGCAGCGTAAAAATTAAAAATCCACTATTAAGTAGAATCATCAATAAATACGAACACATTTCATAAATGTCTGCGAGAGACTAACATACAAAGAGTTCTATCCTCTTTGCTAACAGACGAGACCATCTCAAGTGTTCATTTAAGCGCCAGATGTCATAATTTATTAGGTGATAAAAGAAGGTCTCTGGCCTGTGAGAAATACTTTAGACAATTCTACCTAAAGTAAACTTTTACATTATAAGGACGTAAGTAGGAATTTGCAAGAATATTAATTAATTAAATTAGTATAAATATGACTTAGTGTTTGAACGTCACTCCTATGATTAACAGACTTGGAGTCACGTTTTATATGAATCATCTCCAGAATAGATCTTTTATAATAATTGGTTTCCTTAGTTAAAATATTAACATTCTTGTAATCAAATTGATGGTTATAATCAAAGCAATGTTTAGCAAGCGCGGTGGAATTTTCTAAGTTTTTGTTTCTTGTGCTATACTTATGGCCATACATTCTTTTTTGTAAATATTGTTTAGAGATACCAGTATAGGTCCCATCACAATCTAAACAATTTAATTTGTATACTGTGTGGGTTTGTTTATCTTTAGGAATTACAGGTTTTAGATTTGAGAAATATTTCCCAACACAGTTAGTAGGTTTATGCGCTACGTTTATATCATACTTTTTCAAACATTTCTTAATTTTCTCTGAGGTCTCCGGAATGTATGGTAAAGTTATATAATTGTCTGAATTACCTTTTACGTTATTTTTATATGACGCTCCATTATAAATTTTGTTTATTCTCTCTTTAATAATAGGATTGAAAAAAGTTTTTGGGTAGCCATTCAATTCCAGTGTATTACGAACAATTTTTAGATTTTTGGGACGGTCCTCTGGGTGGGACAATTTAACCGCGCGGTCTGTAAGACTGTTTATGACGCTTTTTTTATAACAAGTTGGTGCAACGGAATTGAAGTGAAGATAGCGTTGAGACCAAACTTCTTTAGTAAACCACGAAGTTTTTATTTCTCCATCTGCATCATGCCTAATATTCATATCTAAGAAATTTATGTTTTTGTTAACTTCTATTTCACAGGTAAATTGAAGTTTACAGTGGAAATTGTTAAATTTATTAATCACGTACTGAATTTTGTCATTGGGAAGACACATAAGGCAATCATCTACATACCGTTTAAAAAATACGGGCCGAAAATCTAATGAACTTATAACAGATTCCTCCAGGCATTCCATAACGAGGTTAGCAATGGTAGCAGAAATAGGAGATCCCATTGCTGTGCCGAATATTTGTCCAAAATATTGTTCACCGTACTGAAAATAAGTGCATTCTAAACAAAACTTCACAGCATTTATAAATTCCGATTGATCTAGAGGTGTGTGGTTTTTAATCTCTGCCCAACGTTTTTTGATGCTATTCAATGCCAAATCGACTGGTATATTTGTAAATAAAGAAACAACGTCTAAGGAAATTAGTTGATGGTTTACGGGTACGGATTGATTTTTTATAAATTCATTAAAATGCCATGAGTCTTTCACATAAAATTCATTATTTCCTATTATATTATTGATCGATTTTGATAAAAATTTTGATAAATTGTAAGTAGGCGCTCCTATATTACTAATAATGGGTCTTAGAGGTATATCAATTTTATGTAGTTTTGGAAGCCCATAGATATAAGGTGCTAGCCCATTATGGCAAATTAATTTATTTTTCAATTCAATAGGGATTATCTTATTTTTGTGCCAATTATTTATCAATTTATTCATGTTATTTTGTATTGATAAAGTAGGATCAGATTTTAATTTTTTATAAGTTGTTTCATCATTTAAAAGGTTTTCTATTTTCTTTTCATAGTCATTTCTATGCATTATGACGGTTTTATTACATTTATCCGCGTTCAAAACTAAAATTTCAGGGTTAGCATTTAAGAACTCTTTTGTTATTTTTGTATGATAGTTAAGACGATTCTTTGCAGTACCTACTTCTGCTTTCTGTTTGTTCTTCTTGTTTGTCAAGATGTTACAAATTTTGTTTCTAATTTCATTCTTTTCTTCTAAATTTTTATTCCTGATTCCACATTCTAAATTTGCAATTATATTGTCGATAGGCAGTTTTTTGTTATCAGGCAATGCAAATTTCGGACCTAAGCTTAACGTATGCTGCACCTCATCCGGAATTTTTGTTTCGGTTAGATTTTTCAACCATTGTTCATTGATATTTTGTTTTTCATAAGCTACGCCTTTCATTAGATTATTTATCTTTTTAGATTGTATGGCTTTTATTTTGTTGAAATTTTTTTCGAAATTATTTTGTTGATTTTGAAAAAATTGCGAGATAAAGTTGCTATCAAAGTTTAAATAACAGGATTGTTTAATGCGTTTAATTTTGTTTTCAACCTCTGTTACATTCGCGCATGCTTCTTTAATGCATAAATTTAAACAGCTTTTATGAAGCGAATTTAACAATTTTGTGTAAGCCTTCTTATTTTGCAACCTGCTAAACATATTCTCCTTTGATTTAGATATAATAAAATTTGGGAAAACTTGCAAACTCCTACATCTTACCAGAAATATTCTGCGATTCTTCTCTTTTGCTAATATCTTCATTAATTTTCCGTATTCCTTCAAATCTCCAGGATAGGTGGTTGTCCCTTCCATATTAAGGCTTATATCCCAGCCAAAATTATAATAAAGATTCTTGACCCACGTATGAATTAATACACAATTCTCGGGAAATAGGTCACATTAACACATATATTTTTATTTTTACCCTCGTCTTTACGTACGTTTCGGTCTCACGACCATCATCAGAAGACTTATTAATACAAAAACCTGATTACTTAGAAATACTGTAATAACACAAAGCGTCCTTATCGCACAAATTTCGTTTAAATGCCAACGTCGCGAAACGAACGGAGACATGAAATCGGAACTATAACACAGCAATGTTGCAGCGTAAAAATTAAAAATCCACTATTAAGTAGAATCATCAATAAATACGAACACATTTCATAAATGTCTGCGAGAGACTAACATACAAAGAGTTCTATCCTCTTTGCTAACAGACGAGACCATCTCAAGTGTTCATTTAAGCGCCAGATGTCATAATTTATTAGGTGATAAAAGAAGGTCTCTGGCCTGTGAGAAATACTTTAGACAATTCTACCTAAAGTAAACTTTTACATTATAAGGACGTAAGTAGGAATTTGCAAGAATATTAATTAATTAAATTAGTATAAATATGACTTAGTGTTTGAACGTCACTCCTATGATTAACAGACTTGGAGTCACGTTTTATATGAATCATCTCCAGAATAGATCTTTTATAATAATTGGTTTCCTTAGTTAAAATATTAACATTCTTGTAATCAAATTGATGGTTATAATCAAAGCAATGTTTAGCAAGCGCGGTGGAATTTTCTAAGTTTTTGTTTCTTGTGCTATACTTATGGCCATACATTCTTTTTTGTAAATATTGTTTAGAGATACCAGTATAGGTCCCATCACAATCTAAACAATTTAATTTGTATACTGTGTGGGTTTGTTTATCTTTAGGAATTACAGGTTTTAGATTTGAGAAATATTTCCCAACACAGTTAGTAGGTTTATGCGCTACGTTTATATCATACTTTTTCAAACATTTCTTAATTTTCTCTGAGGTCTCCGGAATGTATGGTAAAGTTATATAATTGTCTGAATTACCTTTTACGTTATTTTTATATGACGCTCCATTATAAATTTTGTTTATTCTCTCTTTAATAATAGGATTGAAAAAAGTTTTTGGGTAGCCATTCAATTCCAGTGTATTACGAACAATTTTTAGATTTTTGGGACGGTCCTCTGGGTGGGACAATTTAACCGCGCGGTCTGTAAGACTGTTTATGACGCTTTTTTTATAACAAGTTGGTGCAACGGAATTGAAGTGAAGATAGCGTTGAGACCAAACTTCTTTAGTAAACCACGAAGATAAATAATCTAATGAAAGGCGTAGCTTATGAAAAACAAAATATCAATGAACAATGGTTGAAAAATCTAACCGAAACAAAAATTCCGGATGAGGTGCAGCATACGTTAAGCTTAGGTCCGAAATTTGCATTGCCTGATAACAAAAAACTGCCTATCGACAATATAATTGCAAATTTAGAATGTGGAATCAGGAATAAAAATTTAGAAGAAAAGAATGAAATTAGAAACAAAATTTGTAACATCTTGACAAACAAGAAGAACAAACAGAAAGCAGAAGTAGGTACTGCAAAGAATCGTCTTAACTATCATACAAAAATAACAAAAGAGTTCTTAAATGCTAACCCTGAAATTTTAGTTTTGAACGCGGATAAATGTAATAAAACCGTCATAATGCATAGAAATGACTATGAAAAGAAAATAGAAAACCTTTTAAATGATGAAACAACTTATAAAAAATTAAAATCTGATCCTACTTTATCAATACAAAATAACATGAATAAATTGATAAATAATTGGCACAAAAATAAGATAATCCCTATTGAATTGAAAAATAAATTAATTTGCCATAATGGGCTAGCACCTTATATCTATGGGCTTCCAAAACTACATAAAATTGATATACCTCTAAGACCCATTATTAGTAATATAGGAGCGCCTACTTACAATTTATCAAAATTTTTATCAAAATCGATCAATAATATAATAGGAAATAATGAATTTTATGTGAAAGACTCATGGCATTTTAATGAATTTATAAAAAATCAATCCGTACCCGTAAACCATCAACTAATTTCCTTAGACGTTGTTTCTTTATTTACAAATATACCAGTCGATTTGGCATTGAATAGCATCAAAAAACGTTGGGCAGAGATTAAAAACCACACACCTCTAGATCAATCGGAATTTATAAATGCTGTGAAGTTTTGTTTAGAATGCACTTATTTTCAGTACGGTGAACAATATTTTGGACAAATATTCGGCACAGCAATGGGATCTCCTATTTCTGCTACCATTGCTAACCTCGTTATGGAATGCCTGGAGGAATCTGTTATAAGTTCATTAGATTTTCGGCCCGTATTTTTTAAACGGTATGTAGATGATTGCCTTATGTGTCTTCCCAATGACAAAATTCAGTACGTGATTAATAAATTTAACAATTTCCACTGTAAACTTCAATTTACCTGTGAAATAGAAGTTAACAAAAACATAAATTTCTTAGATATGAATATTAGGCATGATGCAGATGGAGAAATAAAAACTTCGTGGTTTACTAAAGAAGTTTGGTCTCAACGCTATCTTCACTTCAATTCCGTTGCACCAACTTGTTATAAAAAAAGCGTCATAAACAGTCTTACAGACCGCGCGGTTAAATTGTCCCACCCAGAGGACCGTCCCAAAAATCTAAAAATTGTTCGTAATACACTGGAATTGAATGGCTACCCAAAAACTTTTTTCAATCCTATTATTAAAGAGAGAATAAACAAAATTTATAATGGAGCGTCATATAAAAATAACGTAAAAGGTAATTCAGACAATTATATAACTTTACCATACATTCCGGAGACCTCAGAGAAAATTAAGAAATGTTTGAAAAAGTATGATATAAACGTAGCGCATAAACCTACTAACTGTGTTGGGAAATATTTCTCAAATCTAAAACCTGTAATTCCTAAAGATAAACAAACCCACACAGTATACAAATTAAATTGTTTAGATTGTGATGGGACCTATACTGGTATCTCTAAACAATATTTACAAAAAAGAATGTATGGCCATAAGTATAGCACAAGAAACAAAAACTTAGAAAATTCCACCGCGCTTGCTAAACATTGCTTTGATTATAACCATCAATTTGATTACAAGAATGTTAATATTTTAACTAAGGAAACCAATTATTATAAAAGATCTATTCTGGAGATGATTCATATAAAACGTGACTCCAAGTCTGTTAATCATAGGAGTGACGTTCAAACACTAAGTCATATTTATACTAATTTAATTAATTAATATTCTTGCAAATTCCTACTTACGTCCTTATAATGTAAAAGTTTACTTTAGGTAGAATTGTCTAAAGTATTTCTCACAGGCCAGAGACCTTCTTTTATCACCTAATAAATTATGACATCTGGCGCTTAAATGAACACTTGAGATGGTCTCGTCTGTTAGCAAAGAGGATAGAACTCTTTGTATGTTAGTCTCTCGCAGACATTTATGAAATGTGTTCGTATTTATTGATGATTCTACTTAATAGTGGATTTTTAATTTTTACGCTGCAACATTGCTGTGTTATAGTTCCGATTTCATGTCTCCGTTCGTTTCGCGACGTTGGCATTTAAACGAAATTTGTGCGATAAGGACGCTTTGTGTTATTACAGTATTTCTAAGTAATCAGGTTTTTGTATTAATAAGTCTTCTGATGATGGTCGTGAGACCGAAACGTACGTAAAGACGAGGGTAAAAATAAAAATATATGTGTTAATGTGACCTATTTCCCGAGAATTGTGTATTAATAAACATATATACCAATAAAAACATGATATTCCGAGAATACAACACCCCCTTCAAGAATTGAATCGTTCTACTGAAACATTGATATGATTTCAGGTGTTCATTGGAAAAATGTCTAATACAATGCTGAATGGTTCACCATTTGTTGGATAAAACCCTAGAAAAAACCAACCAGACCAAACAATTTGACAGACACATGTTAATGTTGAGACGTATCTCATGGAATAGTGAAACTTGCAAATTATTGATTCTATTTCCATCTGTTCTCTAGTGAATTGATACTTATCATCGATATCTTCTCATCTTTTATGAGTAGTTGAATTATTTGCAATATGAATATACCCAGTATTATCCTCAAACTTTTTAATTTGCCATAATAACTCTAACCACTAGGCTTCCCTAACTGCTTCCAATAGTAGGGCCTTGTATCCAGCGTCAGTAAGCGAAGCTGCTCCTGAACTTTTGCTTCTTTTTATTCACATCGAACTACTATCAAAATGTTTAAAAAAAATAGCCCGTTGAATTTTTACGATCATTTTCGCTATCGCCTTAATCAGTATCAACAAAACCAACCAATGTTCTTTTGTATACGCCCATTTGATATACTAATTTTGAATCTAGTTTACCGTTTATATATCTGAATACCCTTTCTAGGTATTGCCATAATTGTTCATTGCTCTTGCTTTGATAACGACTGAGCATATTTATGACCATGCACAAATCTAGTCGTGTGCATAACATGGCACACATTAAGCACCCGATAACATTCCGACAAGGGGCTCTACTACTTTCGTCATAATTTGAAGCATCAACATTCAGTTTAGTTGGAGGGGGAGTACTTATAGATTCACATTCAGTTGAATTCTTCTGAAAACCCCTTCAAATATGTGCCTTGACTCAATGAAATTTCATTTCCATCTCATACAACTTTTATACCAAGAAAATATTTCACTTAGATCGACCATACGGAAGTTCTAAAATCTGTAATTGTTATGATGTTCCCTACTCGTATCAGGAGATCATCGACATAGAATATTACATAAAGGTTTTCACTTATAGAACGTTTGTCTAAGAAATACAAACAATGATAGATGAATTTGGAAAATGATGTTGTTCCAAATCTTTGTCGAAACGTTCAAACCAACATATATCTGCTTTAAATAGTAAACGATTTGTTCAATTTGGAAATCATATTATCATTTACAATTTCAACAACCTCAGGCACATGCATATAGATTTCTCCTTTGAATGTACAATTCAGATTATCAGTTTAACGTCCATATGATGAACGAATGAATTGAATTGAATTGCAAAAGCAAGAAGAATGCTTATGTCGAAACACGAGCTACTGCTACCATTGTCGTCTCATCATAGTCTAACAAATATTGTTGACCATGCCTTCTTGCTACTAATAGTGCTGTAATTTTTTTTGTTTCCGCAAATATCGTTCTTCATTGTGAAAATCCATTCACACTCTACAATATTTTTATCTGTACATGAATTATTTTTTAAAAGTGAATTAATTTCTACGTCAGTTTTCTACTTTTCGTTTTAAATTTTACCTGTTTCTTCGTGGCATTCCTACCACCTAGTGAGTTTACCTTAAAAGCTATTCTGGCTAAATTGTTTCATGACTCACCTTTTATTATGACCTTACCTCACTGTATGATGTTTACATCAATACTCATCATAAGGCATGTTCATTGAAGAACGTTGTACAGATAAAAAATTACATAGGATATCGTCAGCATACAGGGGTTCTCTAAAACCCTAATGACTCCCTTGTTACTAGTGACTCGGATTGTTCTTTTTGCCGTTAATTTCAATTCCGTATCATTTTTGACCTTAGAAAGATTGATTGAATGTCACTTCATTCTAACAAAAAGCTCCTAGGTTTCTAAGTTAACTGCCTACCTTAAAGCCAAAACATCGTTTTTCTTGCGCATGTGTTACAGCTGTTTGTAACGTCCGGTTGTTTTGATTACCTTGATTCATTTGACTTGTAAGAGTAGCAATCACGCTTCATATGATTCAAGCGGCCACATAGGGGGCCATTTCTTATTGTTATTTTCTTCCTAGGAAGTTTTAAGAATTTGCCCAAACTTGATTTCGGCTATTGAATTTTTAATTTCAAGTTCTACTGTATAAGGCTTTTACACTCGTGTCAGAAGCTTGATTACGCAGCTTAATTTCTTGATCTAAAAATCGGATTTTCACTGAGGCAAGACTTAAATTATCTTCCGTTAAAGTTTGTTTTAACAACACCGATAAATGGTAATATCAAAGGCAAGAGGGCGGGTTTACTCATTTCAGTAATCCCAAATCCTGATGCAGTTACTTCTATCATTATCTCATCGAATTTGATAAAATGGTTGATCAATGATTCATCTGGTCTCAGTTTGGAGCTCAATAATCTTTTCTGTACATCCAATTGTGTAGACAGGCTTCTCTTTCTATTATGTCTTGGGCAGAATTATCAGAATTATTATTCGCAACAATATCAATCATTGCGTTGCTCATATAAGTCTTTCCAGAAATAGAAAGGGTCTACTACCTGTTTGAAGGATTATATCACAAACTTTTTATAGTCTGTGATTATATTTGAAGCTGGCAATAGTATAGGGATCAGAAATGACATTACCGCCCTCTAGTGTTTTCTACGCCGAAACAACGAATTGTCACAGAAAATATTATTTACATATAAACATATGTATTACTAGGGTTTTTGGAGTATTTTGGAGTAAAACTTGAAAATTTATTGTACATTCAGTAGCTGGTAAGAATAATAAACAATAAATCAAAACCGTTTGATAACATTTTTCTGTGCAAAAGAGTCACAAGTTGTATTTCTATTATTTACCTAACTTAACCTAACAAGTTGTATTTCTTTTACTGTGTTATACACTTATAAACATTTTCAAGCTTCCTCAATTGTTATTTCTGATCCTTTTACAGGCAGGACATTTTATTTCTAGTAGAGACCTGGATTTACTATTCTCCACAACCATACCATCAGCAGAATAAGCGAGCCAATAATTTTTTGTAGAAATAATATAACCCACTTCGACTACCTCTGTTGTTGAAACTGAGATGAATTTTTCTATGGCTTTATCTTCACTCGCAATCCCTGTTTGTGTACTCACTCCTGAACTCTTGCGGATTGGAGTACGTATTACTTTTTTGATTCCAATTGGAATTTTTATCAGTGGCATAAGTGTATATTTCGTAAGCTCTGGAACCTGTTGTATGATATTTCCTATGACTTTTCCAGAAATCATAATTAAACTACTTTCCTCACAGATGGAAATATAATCTCCTTCTGAACTTTGGAATATTCTTTTAAAACTGTCGTTCATTTCACATACCTACAATTAATTTGTCAAGCCAACTGTGCAGATTGCTGGTTGACTGTAAGCTGAAAATGTTCCTTATTACTCCTTTGATGTTATCAGTCAATCGGTAACTTTTATTTTCTTTATAATAATCACAATATTAATAATCATATATTGATATTTTTATGTTAACATAACCTCTTACTTGTAGCAATATAATAATGTTGCCATGACATGTTTACACTGTCCCCCTTGTCCTGCCTTGCATGCACATTTCATGCTTAAAATAGAATCATTATTTTTATTAATTTGGCTTTCTATTTTGTGAGGATCACCTCTTAAATTAGAAACGAAATCAAGATATACGCATTGCTTTATATGTACGTAAACAAATAATGTGACAACTCGTCCGCCATACTGGAATGGTAAAGCAGGTACCTAACCATCATTTCAGATCCCTATAGCAATTTAAAAGTCCGAAGTAGACAAAGCGGCAACTACACCTCAACGTATGAAGGCGGAACATTGCCACTTCTAATCTCTGGTTCCTGTGATACAAAATCTCCAATTCAAAATAGTTCATTGATGAAAAACCAATCTGCACTCTTTTCCAGTTGAATAATTTCATTGCCAATGTATGTCCACCAGCAACTTATACATTACAATGGAGCCACCTGAATCGACAGTGAATAAATGAATCACTACTCTCACAACTTAACTTACATATTGATGTATTTTTTGAACACATAATAAACCATACATTTATACGCAAGGCCAACACAAGAGTATCAAATGAATAGTACAATCGATCTTTTATCGAATTACTGGAGATAGCAATTTAGTTGGCAAATAAATATTCAGATTCCTAAATATTGATGGAGAACTGTACACAAATAAAGCAGAACCCTTTGCTCGTTCTACAATCTTTACCCTAAACTCTTCTGGAAACGTTCCATTAGTATATATAAAGTAGATCTCTTGTTAAGGTCTCATAATGATAATGATAATATCCTTCATTGCCAACTAGAAACTAATATCCAATTATATGACAAGATGATAAAAACTAGCTATTCACATTACCAATAGACTCAACAAATTAGGTTCAAATGAAGTGATTCAATAGATGATAACTTGATTTCTCCCGAAGTGGAATTCAAAATATCACAATTTTGTCTTATTTTGATAAAACTACAAGTCACAAGTATTGGCAATCTGCCAGAATGTTAGAATATAGTCCAGTCGCTGTGCAATTGAGTTTTTTATTTTTCCCACATTTCTATTTTATGGTTGATTTTTAATGTTTTTTGTGGTGCTGATCACGAATATGTAAGTGACAAATACAAAAACCTGATGCGTTCCAAGATAAAGGCCATTTTAAGTAAGAAAATTGGCAATCTTTGGGAACTTTCGCAGTTTTTTTTGCGTTTTATACGAAAAGAACGCATTTCATTAAATAAGTCAAAACGCATCGAAAGGCGCTAGTTGTTATATAAGTATATTTCTGTTTTATATATTTTTTTCTAAATTTCAGAACTAATGAAGTATGAATAAATAAAAAGTTAAATCCTCAATTATAACATTGTGTTTCCTTTTCCCTTACTTTTCATAGACATTCATCCGAAATAATGAAAAAAAAAACAAAAATTAAAAATTTTTCCTTTTTCTTTTTTTTTAACTCGCGCTTGATTTTTTTCAAAAGGATCTGAGAGGTCGACGTTCCAGGGTTAGATAGAGTAAGGCTTCTTTTTTCAAATGGATCTTAACTTTCCCAAAAAGGTCAAAAAATGGGCTCACTATGGGCCCAAACATACAAATAGAGATATCTCGACTTAAAAAGGTGAAAAGAGTGTAAAATACTCATGACTGGTCCTCTATTCGAATACATAATGTGAAGCTTGAACGAGTTTTCTATCCTGAAACTTTTTCGGACTCAACATTTCCAAAATGGTCTAGTACCTTTTGGTTATAAGCAAAGTGGTTGGATTTTTGATATGTTATAGAGGGCATCGAACTCTTCAATTTGCATTCTCATTTGGGTCAAAAGACCCATTTTTGGCACCGCAATCGTGGAAAATCGATTTTTCCATGATTGCAGATCTTGGCGCAAAAAAAGGGATCAAAAAAATTAGGTCAAAAGTAAATATGATGATTCTGCTACCTTCAAGCAGAAAATGAAGTTTCTGAAGCAAAATCTGTAATAGGAAATTGAAGTTTAATTTTACCAAAAAAAAAAACGAAAATGGACCTTTGATCAGGCCCCTCTAGACTTATAGACGTCTTAGCGTCATTCGATTTGTTTTGACTTGATATACAACTCCGCTCCTGGCAGTTTATTCGATAAAATGCGTTCTTTTAGTTCAAAACGCAAAAATTGCCATTTTTTGTCTAAAATGGACAAATATTTGGAGACGCATCAGGTTTTCGAATTTTTAACTAACATATTCGTGTTCAGCGCCACAAAAACATAAAAACCAATCAAAAAATAGAGATGTTGAAAAAATTAATTTTCATATGTAACTCAATTGCACAGCGACTGGGCTATAAGGTGTCGGAAAATAGGATTTTTTGATGACCTTGAATTAATTCCGGGAACTTCATTACACATAACATAACTTAACAACCATTCCGGCTATGTAATATTTCATATAAAAACAAAATGATATTAATATTCTTCTAATGAGTGAAGCCATTTCAAATTTAAATAATAGAGTATTTTGATAAATTTTTCCAGGGAGATATACATTTAATTTTCTGGGCAATAATATTCGGGAGATTTACTTGGAATGTTTTCGAATGCCTTGCTCTGCGTTGCAAAAACATGTATTTGCGTATTCCAAATTAGATTGGACGAATGAGTTGAATGAAGTGATCATAGTATGCATGTTATGGAATGATTTGGTGCTTCCCATAATTTGTAGGAAGATACACGCATCTTCTATGTTAGGTTGTTGAGATCGATAGGTCGGTAATTGATAACACTGGAGGGCAGCTTGGGGCAGAGGAAAGCATGGAGAATTGCCGAGAGCACCTGGTGATCGATAGATCACTCAGGATTCCATACTCTACAAGCGCCTGGATTTACTACCGTAAGTCATTCAATCCAACATCACATGAGTTATTATTATCCTTGCTACAATTTCCTGCGGTATCAACCAAGTGATATGCATAGAACTTCTGTTGCCCTTCTGGAAGACGTGTTTCGTCATCACATCAGGCATACCACAAGTATTGGCAGAAATGGTAACATTCAAGAGGGGTGTTTTGCAAGGAGACTCCTTGAGCCTCCTCTTATTCAACATCTCACTGCTGCCGCTCTCCATTGCGTGAAGACGAACTTGTGGATATAACTCTGGACCAAAGAACGACAGGAGGCATCAGATCACTCATTTATTCTACATGGATAATCTGAAACTGTATGCCTCTGGAGAGAGAAACCTCCATCACCACCAACGTGGTTCATGCAGTAGATATGGGATTGAGATTGGACAAGTGCGCAGTATTCCATTCGTGAAGAGGATGATCTCCGGAAGTCCACGAGAATATGTAACATGCCGGGGAACCATCTTCAAACATCTTGATGATGGAGAGAGGTATCGATAACTGAGAAATGAACAGCGTCCTAATTATGACGCTCGCCAGGTAAATGTGGCTCTGCGGGCAAATACAGAAAACTTGTTCGACTGATTTGGTCGTTCGAATTTACGAGTGAGAACAAGGTGTCTGTAACAAGTATGCTTGCCGTTCCAGAATTGCTCTAGTCTTTTGGAGTGGTGGGAAGGACGGTCGATAAGCTGCATAGATTTGACAAAGGCAAACGGAAAATAATATATATCCGTCATAGTTTGCATCCTAGGTCGTCCGGGAAGAGATACTCCTTAGTCTGGAGGGTCTGCATCGAAGTCTGGTTCTGAGTATAGCTTGAAGTTCTAAGGATATGAGTTCGAATTGCCTCCTGTGTCTTGTCAAAAGTCACGAATTGACTGGAGTGAGGGCATTTCTCGTCAAGGTCAATCGTGTCCAAATCCGAGACCAAGGGATTCACTGCAGCTTGCCAAGATGACGTAATCAATACCCTTGTCTATAGTCGCAACGTGATGGGTGTAAGGGTTTCTGATATCAGCTGTAGGGCCTGTCGAAAAGCACCTGAGATGTTTTTCCACCTGCTGTCGGCTTGTCCGGCCATAATTTGGTCCTATGGGTACTGTATTATCATCTAAGGCACTAATATGGAATAGACGAAAAGCTTGAGATGTTTTTCATCTGCTGTCGGCAAGTCCGGCCATAATTTGGCCCTATATGTCCTGTATTATCATCTAAGACACTATTATGGAATAGACGAAGAGCCGGTGCTACCTTAGTCGCCAGGAGATATTGAATCCGTTGTCAGAAATGGAAGATGCCAGATTTTCTAGAACTACTGACGTTGTCCTCCTCGATAAACAAACCAAAATTATGTTATATGTATGTCATCGCGTTAGAGCAGGTTGACGGTTGACACAGGATACATGTTTCAGGTTTGTTCCCGTCGACAGGATAAAATATCTGTATTGTTTAAAATTTGTACAACATCCACTTTGTTTCGGAAGGAGATTAGGTATAGTTTGAATCATTCAGTTTATTTCATTTCATAATTTTTTAGAGCCAGCAATTCCTTTACAACAAATAGTCTCAAAGTTATGACAGAACTTAGATTACTTGTTTCAGAAAGGAGGAATGTTTCGAAAGAAGATTGAAATAAAAAAAACGTATTCATGTTTTTGTTACTTATAATTCTATCAAATAGAAATTATCAGTTAAAGTAACACACAGATTTTTAATATAAATCAATAATATGAAGTACTATACGTAGAAAGCTTTTACTTTTTAGTTTCAACTAGAATGTATGCGATAGTACACAGTTTTCACCTTTCCCTTTCCACCCATAAGTTCAAAGTCCTCGGAGATATTATTGTTCAATTCAGTCCTAGTCCAGTCCCTCTGTGATTTTTAGGGTTCAAATCTTTACGTTCCTTAACTTTGGTCAATCCGTATGTTTTCGGGTGCACTGAACATGAATATGGACATGTCTGGCCCTATGCAACTCGAGTTATTGGCCATTTTTTGGGTCCAAATTGACAGAATCTAGAAGTTAATAGAACGTAGGGGACATAATATACGGCCCAAAAAGTACGATTTTTGAGCAATATCAAACGTTTGTGCAACTGTCAATTAAAAGATGCCTGTTTATCGTATCAAATAATGGTTCTTTGTTTACAGAGTTCGGATCAGGAAAGAACATTATTAGCTGAATAGCTGAAATATTCACGCAAATTTTGATACCAAGCAAGATCACCTAGGTTGCGTCAATTCCAAGAAAATTAATGCCAAGGCTGTTAGGTCTTACCGGGCTCAACTTTGAGTCTCTCGTTATAAACCTTGGTTCAGACTATAGACGTCTCTTGTGACTATTTCAGCATACCGATTAAGGTTGTAATATCACAAGACTATAAGTATCCATAAAATGTACTTATAAATACGGTTTCATCATCACTCGCAAGGCTACTGACTGCGAACGATGGTCGAAACTCCTCAGATGGTCCAGTCCCTCTGTTATTTTGTTTGGTCTTGGGTTCAAATTTTTGCGTTCCTTAATTGGTCAAACACCATGTTTTCGGGTGCGCTGATCACGATTATGAACATTAGAAATGTCTGACATCTGTGCTACTCGAGTTATTGGCCATTTTTTGGGTCCAAATTGCCCCGACTTTGATGTTTTTTCAAATGAACGAAATAAACGACCAATCAGCTTGCACTCGAATTTTAATAAGAGTAGAAGGGAGGCTCCAGCTGACCTTTATACTTTGACTATGCTTGTGACTATATCTATATATATACTATCTTTCCCGCTTCAGCTTTTGACAGAGTCACACACAAAAAATCAACTAAAAATTCCAATTCTCAATTATCAAAGATGATATATACTAACGTTCACTTGGGTTCGATCCCACCTGGGAGACTTTTTTCCTTTTTTTCACTTTTCCTATAATTATGATACAAAATCATAAAAATGTTGATAATAATAATGATAAACCAGTTCGATAGATCACGAAACTGTTTGTGAGTATCTTCCACTCTGTCGCACTCACACAATCAGTGTGAACCACTTTTCGGTTGAGAGAGACAGTCACGAAGCTGTTCGTGCGTATCTCTCACTCTGTTGCACTCATCAGTGTTCACGCGCATCGTCTTAGTATGTATTATATGTGTTTGTACAGTCTCCACTTTTTTTGATAAAGAAACATCTGCTTCCTCCCCTCTGTTATAATATGAATATAGAATTTCTATCGAGTCAGAGACGAAGAACACTTTTTTTTCGAACAAAATTTCATTATAATATGTATTTGAAACCTGCATTTACCTGTTAATTTTTTTGTTGAATAATTAATTTTAATATTAATCTATCAATTAATAATAATAATAATCATTATTATCAGTATTATTATCATTATTATTGTTATTATGATTTTGTATCATAATTGTCAAAAAAAGTGAAAAAAGAAAGAAAAAGGCTCCCGAGTGGGATCGAACACGGGGTAACGCTAGTACACATCATCTTTAATTATTAGGAACTGGAATTTTTAGTTGATTTTATTTTGTGACACTGTCAGACGCTGAAGAGGGGAAAATAGTATATTTAGATAACCACAAGAGGAATATATAGTCTGATCCAAGGTTTATAACGAAGGTCCAAAGGACTTAGCATGAGTTTGCTCAAGATTGACGCTACCTAGAAGATCGTACTTGGTACCAAATTTGCGTAAATGTTCCAGCTATTCAACTATGGATTTATTTCCCTGATTCAAACTTTCTAGCCTGAACATTTTTCTCATTTTTCGCGGGTCCTTTTTTTCGAAATGGTCTCAAATCGGCCCATATCCTACCAAAGTGGTTGTGTTCTGGTTCATAGGTGAAAACCATCAGTATCTTTCGTTCGAACTCTGTTTTGAGTGAAAAGCTCAATTCTTTGGCCCGCATTCGCAAAATTACGTTTTTCACGAAAAGAGCGATTGCAGCGCCCCCTTCGCAAATTTCTAATAAATGAAAAATACGTATAGAAGTGCACACAAAATACTATCAATTCATGTTGAGCATTAGTTGATAGGACGAATAGTCATCTTATAATTGACAATTGAATAAACGTTTTATTTTGCTCAAAAATCGCACTTTTTGGTTCCTATATTAGGCTCTTTACATTATTCACTTCAAATTGGCGTCATATCACTCTTTTTGAGCTCTCACCACTTTTTCTATCATAAAATGATCGAGTGGAACTCAGAGTTCTTCTGAAAATTGAAAAAACACAGAAGTCGGGGCAATTTGAACCCACAAAATGGCCAATAGCTCAAGCAGCATAGAGCCCAGACATTTTTAATGTACATCATAGTGATCAGCGCACCCGAAAACATAACGATTGACCAAAATTAAAGATCGGTGAAATTTGAATCCAAAAGGTTTAAGAAAATTACAGAGGGACTGGATTTTCTGAGGAGTTTCGACCATCGTTCGCAGTCAGTAGTCTTGTGAGTGATGACGAAACCGTATTTGTAAGTATATTTAATGAATAGTTGTAACCTTGTGGTACTACTACCTTAACCACAAAGTAGAACGTGATACTTCTTCAATTTTGAAAATATGTTCATTCCATTTGGAATTTGTCAATATATCTCAAAACCCACGGTTCACAATATTATACAAAGGCGCAACAATAATAGAGTACTGATCCTAACATCTCGAAAGAGATACAAATAAGTAATTATTCATAACTTTAATTTTTGAGTTAGAAGTGAAGTATATTTTTAAGTTAATTTTTTGATAAAATGTTTTTATACAAACATAAATTTTTTTGTTATGTTAGTACTTTGCTTCTTTTACAAACTTTACATATTTCAGTAAAAATATGATAAATAACGCTATTTATTTTGAACAAACAATTCTGGCAATTCAGTAAAATAAGTGACAGATTAAAATGAGATATTTGATACGTAACATCAAATATTTTAATAACTTTTCGATAGTTTCAGTCAAATCAGTGATACGTCTCAGTAGAAAAATTTATAGGAATCACTTAATATTTTGGATGAAACCACTAGTTATTTTATAAACCGGATCAAACGAGTGACACATTTTATTATTACATATATTTGAAACCTGCCTCGAAACATGCATTTTATCTGTTAATTTTTTGGTTGATTAATCAATTTCAATATTGACTTATCAATTAATAATGATAATAATCATTATTTTATTATTATGATCATTATCAATATAATTATTAATATTATTATTATATTGCTATTATTATATATATATTGCTATTATTCATAATTATCAAAATGAGTGAGAAAATTAAAAAAAAAGTCTCCAGGGTGTGATCGAACCCGGGTTAACGCTAGTGTACATCATCTTTGATTATTAAGAATTGGAATGTTTAGTTGATTTTTTGTGTGTAACTCTGTCAAAAGCTGAAGCGGGAAAGATAGTATATATATAGATATAGCCACAAGCATAGTCAAAGTATAAAGGTCAGCTGGAGCCTCCCTTCTACTCTTTTTAAAATTCGAGTGCAAGCTGATTGGTCGTTTATTTCGTTCATTTGATAAAACATCAAAGTCGGGGCAATTTGGACCCAAAAAATGGCCAATAACTCGAGTAGCACAGATGTCAGACATTTCTAATGTTCATAATCGTGATCAGCGCACCCGAAAACATGATGTTTGACCAATTAAGGAACGCAAAAATTTGAACCCAAGACCAAACAAAATAACAGAGGGACTGGACCATCTGAGGAGTTTCGACCATCGTTCGCAGTCAGTAGCCTTGCGAGTGATGATGAAACCGTATTTATAAGTACATTTTATGGATAGTTATAGTCTTGTGATATTACAACCTTAATCGCAAAGTAGCAAGCTCTACTTCCCAATTTTGAAAATATGTTCATTCCATTCTGGGATTTGTCGATACATCTCGAAAGACACGGGTCACAACATTATACAAAGGTGCAACTATGATGAAGTACTGATCCTAACAACGCAAGAAATGTTAGTATAGGACATTGTTCAGAACTGTGTCAACAAAAATAAATGTATGTTCGGAAGAAATACAAGTAGTTAGTTTTGAAAATGTGTTCATTCCATTTTGGGATTTGTCAATATATCTCAAAAGCCACGGGTCACAACATTATACAAAGGTGCAACAATGATGGAGTACTGATCCCAACAACGCAAGGAATGTTAGTACAAGACATTGTTCAGAACTGTGTCATCAAAAATAAATTTATTTTCGAAAGAGTACAAGTAAGTAGTTAATTTTGAAAATATGTTCATTACATTTTGGGATTTGTCAATACATCTCAGAAGCCACGGGTCACAACATTACACAAAGGTGCAACAATAATGGAGTACTGATTCTAACAACGCAAGAAATGTTAGTACAGGACATTGTTCAGAACTGTGTCTACAAAAATAAATTTATGTTCGAAAGAGATACAAGTAAGTTGTTATTCATATCTTTAATTTTTGAGTTATAAGTGAAGTATATTTCTGAATTAATTTTCTAATAAAGACTTTTTATGCAAAAATAAATATTCTTTGCAAACCTTATATATTTCTGTAAAAATATAATAAATATCACTATTTATTTTGAACAAACAATTTTGGCAATTCAGTTAAATAAGTGACAGATTTCAATGAGATATTTGATAAGTAACATCGAATATTCTACTAACTTTTTGACAGTTGAGTGAGATGAGTAATAACAATTTTGTTATTTCAGTAAAATAATTGACAGATTTCGATAAGATATTTGATAAGTAATATTTTACTAACGTTTCGACAGTTTCAGTCAAATAAGTGATATAACTCAGAAGAAAAATTCATAGGAATCACTTGATATTTTGGATGAAACTACTAGTTATTTTATAAGCCTGATCAAATGAGTAACAAATTTTAGATAATATGAGACAAATCTCAGCAGTGGTTGATCAGTTATTTTAATAGGTTCAGCATAAATAAGTGGTCGATTTAGTGGAAAATTGATCGATATCATCTAATAATATGTATATAGTCATGAAATTTCAGAAAGTCATGATCAAATTCTACCTAATATAAGATAAATTACAACTGTGGTTCGTCAGCTATTTCGATAGGTTTGATCAACAAAAGAATAAACCTATGAGTTGAATTATAGAATAAATCTGATGTACAATGAGTTATAGTCCAAAGTTTAATTAATATTATGAAATTACTTATTAATATCAATAAAATTATTACGTTGAGTTCTTTGGTATTGATTATAGTGAGACTGAATCTATTCAGTACGAGGTGATTAATCGAATCATTAAGTGAAATGAATAAAATGTCGAACTAGTGCTATATAAACTCGAAGTTGGATGAAATTAGTCTTAAAGGATAAATGATATCAAATAATTCTCTCCTTGAATGTTTATTTTTTACATGATTATAAATATACCGAGCTAGAATAGTTTGGAATATTTTTGAGAACATAGGAATTAATACTATAGGCCTATATTTTGTAATATCTGATGACATGCCTGACTTGTGAACCGGACATATTTTGGAAAGATTCCAAAGGTCAGTAAGTTTCCTGGTACTTAAAATTATAATATATATTATAATATAATTATAATAACATATATTATATTAATGATATTTCGTATTTTTAGATATATGATGAAAATTGTTTTTTTTTGGATCCTGAGTAATATTGTTTCCCCAAAGTGCTAGATAATCTATTAAAGCATACTTAGAAGTATATTTTATTTCACACCGGAGTCTGTTTTTCTTTTCATCCAAATAATGTAACTTTTGTTTAGGAAACATGCGCATATGATGCCTCTTTAACATTATATGTCTAATAATATGAAAATTACATTTTTTGCGTCTCGTAAGAGACCCGCAATCAAGAATTGAATTTACCAACATTGCATAGAAGAAAAAACATCTTTGAATAATCTCAGTCATGCGAATTAATATCTTATAATAAACGGTACATTTTTCATAATCAGCCCTTTCAAAATCTTATTTATGAGTAGTAACTGGTGGCGAAGAATTAACAAATATGTCCTTAGAAATACTTCTATCTACCGATGAACTTGGATGATGTAGGTCTTCAGGTACTAACGGATACTGAATATATGACACTTTATATCACTAAAAGAAATCACAACATCGAGAATTCTGCCATAATTGTGAAGTATATAGCTGTTCTGAGAAAGCTGACACATATCCATTAAACTTAGTAGGTAAGTAAACTAGTCCAGTCAATAAGCTGAGGGATTTGACCGAATTTCTGAAAAAACAGCCGGAAGGCGTAACGTAAAATCTATTCCTGCATGATGTTCTGCGGCTGACTTGGATCATTCGTACGGGTTGAGCTGAGTGAACAGGACCTCCCATTCACTCCCAAACGCTAAATTAACCCAATTTTCACCCCCATTTTCAAGATATTTTTACTTATGAAAAAAAACTAAGCCTTTCACGAGATTTTTTGGGTCGCCGAGGTCATTTTCCCGGAAAACTCACTCAATGGGCTGTAAATCAGGGAAATTTCGTCATTTTCATACAAAATTGCACATTTTCCACGCGATTATCGTTTTATGCATAAAAGATGTTGGCAGTCGCATATTTCGATCCAAAGTAGATCAAAACTGAGAAAGTTTGCGAAAAACTGTGGAAAATCTGAAAAAAAAATCTTTCAACGTCATTGGAATTATCGTGAGATGAGTCGCTATAGACGTTTTTGTGGTCCCTGATTACGAATTTGATAATTAAAAAATTGAAAATATCATATTCCGGAAGAACGAAGAAAATTTCTTTAACAATTCTTATCCTATTCAAATGTAATTTTTTGAATGTCGTGTTGATTAGCATTCGTGTTTTCGATGTGCATCTTAAATTACATAAATAATAATGAAGTGAAACCCTGTAAACACTATATTTTTAATTGTACTAACATAAAAACAGAATCAAGCTCACTCCTAATTTCAATCAAACCAAAAATGCATAAGAAAATGTTATAGACTTCTGGTATAACCAGATGTGGTAAGAGATTGCGTGAGATGAGTCGCTATAGACGTTTTTGTGGTCCCTGATTACGAATTTGATAATTAAAAAATTGAAAATATCATATTCCGGAAGAACGAAGAAAATTTCTTTAACAATTCTTATCCTATTCAAATGTAATTTTTTGAATGTCGTGTTGATTAGCATTCGTGTTTTCGATGTGCATGCTAAATTACATAAATAATAATGAAGTGAAACCCTGTAAACACTATATTTTTAATTGTACTAACATAAAAACAGATTCAAGCTCACTCCTAATTTCAATCAAACCAAAAATGCATAAGAAAATGTTATAGACTTCTGGTATAACCAGATGTGGTAAGAGATTGAATATATTTTAGAATCGTAGGTCCTTTTCGAGAAAACATTGTACTTAAAATTCTGAAAGGGATTTTTTCTAAGTCTGGAGATACGTCTAGGGTGCTACCCAGATTGAAAACCCCTTGTACTTATATGCATATATTGTAGTGAATGTTCTAGTATGTAAGACTTATCAATTAGTTAGTTCAAGATTAAAATTCTTGACGTGCTAAATCCTGTAGCTACACATGGCTAGTATTTAGAAACTTATGGAATACTGGTGTAGAAATACGAGAAACCAATGAATTCACCTTGTCATGATGTCATGTCCAGAAATAACATTTTCTCCAATGTAATACACGTTACAGAATAACTCAATTCAATTCAAAGGACTGAATCAACACAATTACGATAGAAATGTACTCGAGAAAGTACTTGACATTGTCCTTCCGAATTCAGAGTGAGTGGCAAATTTAACGTAGAATCCATTAGTGCAGTATCACTCCATACGCTACCTCATTCCGTATATAACAAACGAGAGGAGATTGAAATCTGGACCACCAAGATTCACTTAATTATACTCCACGTCAATCAATATTCATGAGACTCAATCATAGGAATGCCAGCTGTTAAAATTTTCTAATTCATGATATTATAGTCCACAACTTATTGTAATTTTGAATACAATAATGTGATAAATTTGCTATAAAACTATGTTCAAGATTAGTGAAAGCTGTTCATACTAATATCATGATCTTACATTACGTTCCAGCCTGACAGCTTTAATCAGAAGATTTAATTGGATTAGGAAATTCTTCACGTCCCTTCCACTCACTTTATAACTGATAATCTAAGAGACATCTATCACTGACACTACTCACGTAATTTTCCATCTACATTTATAGTGTAGAGTATGGTAAGTATGATACCATTAAGTCAGACTAACACATACGTTTATTATTTTCGTCTTCACGTAGGTTTCGGTCTCACGACCATCATCAGAAGACGTATAAATGTCTAAAAACGGAACTTCTTAAAACTAATTGTATCAGCACAATGATATGAATATGTATCAAAGAAATCCACTTCTTAGCAATTTTCTTATAATATACTAACTCATGTCAAACAAAGTGTATATACGGCTGAAACCAAAAAATAAAACGCTCAAATTTCTACTTTCGAACCAAATATTGAATATTTATGAGGGAATAGAAAAAAGTTGCCAGACCCTATTACGAATATTGCTATTTGAGCATTCTACCCTAAAATATACTTTTAACATCATAAAGACGCATATAGGAATTTGCGAGGGCTTTAATCAATTGAAGCAAATCAGTACAAATCTGACTTAACGACTGAATGTCTGTTCTATAATTTACGGACTTGGAGTCACGTTTTATGTGAATCATCTCCAGAATAGATCTCTTATAATAATTGGTTTTCTTAGTTAAAATATTAACATTTTTGTACTCGAATTGATGGTTATAATTAAAACAGTGCTTAGCAAGGACGGTGGAATTTCCTAAGTTTTTGTTTCTCGTAATATACTTATGGCCATACATTCTTTTTTGTAAATATTATTTAGAGATTGCTGACTCATCACAATCTATACAATTCAATTTGTATAGTGTGTGGGTTTGTTTATCTTTGGATATGGAAGGTTTAAGATTTAAAGAATATTTCCCAACACAGTTAGTAGGTTTATGCGCAACGTTTATATAATACTTTTTGGAACATTCCTTAATTTATTCTGACGTCTCCGGAATGTATGGTAAAGTTATGAAATTATCTGTGTTAACGTTATTTATATATGATTTTGTTTATTCTTTCATTAATGATGGGATTGAAAAATGCCATTCATTCATAGTGTATTACGAACAATTTTTGAATTTTTGGGACGGTCCTCTTGTTGGGACAATTTAAACGTGCGATCAAATTGATTATTATAATCAAAACAGTGTTTTACGATGGTAGTGGAATTTTCTGAGTTTTTGTTTCTTGTACTATACATTCTTTTTTGTGAATATTTTTCAGAGATTCCTGTATAAGTCCTATCGCAATCTTAACAATTTAATTTGTATACTGTGTGAGTTTGTTTATCTGACATTATGAAGTAACCAATTTATTTTGAGAATTTCATCTAAATTTCTATGATTTCACCAGTATCATCTCTTCCTATATGACACAATTTTCCGACAGTGCCATTGGACAGTCCATCATCAACATCCATCTTATTAGTTATCATGTATGGACGATTAAGAACTAAAATTAACTCGTATGGTAATCCACCCGTATCATCGTTTCCCATTTTATGCAACTTCTGCCTGACGAAATTTTGTTGCTCAGCATTATGACTACCAACAAAGACATCCGATGCCACAGATACTATTGTCTACGGAGTTTAGTATGGAGTTGTTGTACTCGTAGCATCCGAAGTTACAATTTTATTATTCTCAAATGAAAATTAATATAATTAGTTTTCTCTAGTTTTCTCAACTGTCAGCATTTCAATCAACAACTATATACATATTTATATTTAATAATAAGAAACGTATAATGGGCGGTACAATCCCTGTGTAGAGTATGGATGTAACCCGATGATCATTATAATAAATACACATTATTTTCTTTTCAAAACATATTATTTATTGATATTTACATCTTTCATATATAAATTCTCGGGAAGTAGTTCACATTAAACTTATGCTTTATATTTTCGTCTTTACGTATGTTTCGGCCTCACGACCATCATCAGAAGGCTTATTATTTCAATAACCTGATTACTTCAAACTATTTGTATCCACACAAAGCGTCCTTATCGCACCAATTTCATTTGAATGCCAACGTCGCCGAAACGAACAGAAAGACGAAATCGAAATTGCAATAAAACAATGTTATAAGAATAATATCAAGAATCCACAACTTAGTAGGACAAAAAATACACACATTTCACATTTCATGAAAGTCTATGAGCGACTAACAAACGAGACGAGTTCAGTATTTATTTTCGAACGAGATGTCATCATTTATTAGGTAATAAAAGAAGGTCTGGCCTCTGGAGTATACTCTTAACATTCTACCTGGAATATACTTTCAACATTATAAGGATGCATGTAGGAATTTGCAAGAATTAATTGATTAAGTCAGCATAAATATGACTTAGTGTTTGAACGTCAGTCCTATGATTGACAGATTTGGAGTCACGTTTTATGTGAATCATCGCCAGAATGGATCTTTCATAATAATTGGTTTCCTCAGTTGGAATATTAACATTTTTGTAATCGAATTGATGGTTTTAATCAAAGCAGTGTTTAGCAAGGGCGGTAGAGTTTTCCAAGTTTTTGTTTCTTGTGTTATACTTATGACCATACATTCTTTTTTGCAAATATAGTTTAGAAATTCCAGTATAAGTCCCATCGCAATCTAAACAATTTAATTTGTATACTGTGTGGGTTTGTTTATCTTAAGGTATTACAGGTTTTAGATTTGGGAAATATTCCCCAACACAGTTAGTAGGTTGATGCGCAACATTTATATCATACTTTTTCAAACATTTCTTAATTTTCTCTGAGGTCTCCGGAGCTTATGGTAAAGTTGTAAGATTGTCTGTATTACCTGTTATGTTATTTTTATATGACGATCTATTATAGATTTTGTTTAATACGAGTATTTACATCGATGTAAATGAACATAATGTAAAAAAAAATGTAAAGTAGCACGGGGACCGAGGATTGAGTAAATGAAGAATGTCGAGTATTTGACTCAGATAGGCACACGTATGTGAGCTTATGGAGAGACTGCTCGACGCCTGGCCCAAGTAGTTGCGCACGCGGCAGTATACATAATACCTAATATATATAGCTACAGCGTGACGCCACGTAACGGACTCATGATGTTACCCTCTATCTAAAATAACTCAACGCGCCTCAAGAAGTTTCCACTTCAAAAATGAATCTTATGTGGAAGACTCATGGTATTTTAATGAATTTATAAAAATCAATCCGTAGCTGTAGCTCATCTATCAATTTCTTTGCCCGTTGTTTCCTTATTCACAAATATACCAGACGTTTTGCCATTAAATAATACCAAAAAACGTTGTATAGATAATAAAAACCACAAGCCTCTAGATCAATCTGAATTTATAAATGCAGTGAATTTTTGTTCAGAATGCACTTATTTTCGAAACGTGAGCAAAATTTTGGGCAAATATTTGGTACAGCAATTGGATCTCCTATTTCAGCAATTATTGCTAACCTAGTTATGGAGTGCCTAGTGGAATCTGTAAAACATTCATTAGAATTTCTACCCGTATTCTTCAAACGATGTGTAGATGATTGCCTATTGTGTGTTCCGAAAGATTGAATTCAGTACGAGATTGTTAAATTCAACAACAATTATCACTGTATTCGTGAAATAGAAGTGAACAAAAAATTTCCTGGATATGAACATTAGGCATGATGCAGATGTAAAAATAAAAACTTCGTGGGTTTTTAGAGAAGTTTGGTCTCTACGTTTTCTTTACTTCAATTTCGTTGCACCAATATGAATATAAAAAAAGTGTTAAAGACAGCCTTACAGATCGCGCGGTTGAATTGTTCCAACAAGAGGACCGTCCCAAAATTTGAAAATTGTTCGTAGTACACTATGAATGAATGGCATTTTTCTATCCCATCATCAATGGAAGAATAAACAGAATCATATATAAATAACGGTAACACAGATAATTTTATAACTTTACCATACATTCCGGAGACCTCAGAAGAAATTAAGAAATGTTTTGGAAAGTATTATATAAATGTCGCGCATAAGCCTACTAGCTGTGTTGAGGAATATTTCTCAAATCTCAAACCTTTCATTTCCAAAGATAATCAATCCGATTAAAAAATGTTAATATTTCAACCGAGGAAACCAATTATTATAAAAAATCTATTCTGGAGATGATTCACGTAAAACGTGACTCTCCAAATCTGTAAATCACAGAACAGACATTCATTCATTAAGTCTTATTTATACTAATTTAATTAAAATTGGATTAATTAAAACCCTTGCAAACTTCTACATGCTTCTTTATAATGTTAAAAGTATATTTCAGGGTAGAATGCTCGAATAGCAATATTTATAATAAGGTCTGACAACCATTTTCTATTACCTCATGAACCTTTAACATCTGGTTCGAAAGTGGAAACTTGAGCGTTATATTCTTTGGCTTTTTTGACATGAGTCCGTGTATCATGAGAAAATTGCTAAGCAGTGGATTCTTGATACATATTCACATATTCGAAACATTAATGTGTTATAATTTCGATTATTCAAATATTATTGAACGGCTTCTGCTCGTTTCGGCGACGTGGACATTTTAAATTGAAATTGTTGCGTAAAGGACGCTTTGTGCTGATACAATTAGTTTTAAGAAATCCCGTTTTAGACATAATATGCCTTCTGGTGAAGGTCGTGATAACGGAACGTACGTAAAGACAAAAATGATAAGCATGTTAGTGTGACCTATTTCTCGAGAATTTATATATAATTCATACCTCGGCCAAGAATCATTATTAAAATTCAATTAAGAAATCTTTTATGATCTGCTATGAAATAGTAGATTTCCAAGTTGTTTTTCATCGTGAGAAAAGAGAGAATCACAAGGTAAGTGATTGGTGAATATACAACACAATCTTACATGCAATGTTCCAAAGCGAGAAAATGTGCTAATGAAAGGAGGTATGCATAGCAGTGAATAATTAATTAATTTCATGATAATACGTTATAAGTCCTTGTAAACCACATTACGTTGTCAATTCGAATAACTTCAGTAATGACTTCATTCGATGTCTTCATTTCTTTCTAATCATTTGCAATATATTTTCGGTTCCTACCAGTGAAAGAAGATGATCTGGGGATCACAGCTTTTTTATATTCTATATTTATACCGCAAAGCAATATCATGTTATACAATTTAGAATAATAATTTTTCACTATGTATAAATGATTCTTATACAACTAGCGGTGAAATGTTGAGAGACGAGAATTTTTCTCAGAGGTTCGGAGGTGATAGGGGATAGGTATAGGAAAATACCTCACAAGGTAAAAAGTTCCACAACTATGCTGTTCGATAAAAAAATGAAGTTTGGTGGGAAGAAGTTCGGCAGGTCTTGAAGTTGACTATGAAGGAGTGACTGTTTTGAGCTCGTCTAGTCCGCCTATCTGGCATCACTCATAGTGGAACAACAGACGAAATGTCTGATGAACACCGACCATGCAAATATCTATAGAAAAAAGGAGAATCTCTCAACTTTCTACGATTTTCTAGAGAGGTCAATGAACTCGTAAGTATGACTCTCTTCTGAATAGAATTCAAGAGCTTCAGCGTATGTTTGAGAGCTGAACTCCAAACATGTGAGTAGCATATGAGGACAGCTCGGATGTAAAGAAGCTCTTGACCCGGAATATTAAACTAAGTTTTAGTCAAGCGTTTTTCGCAATGGACCTCACATGATCGTCCCATGAGAGGGTGCTGTTAGTGGTGATTTCGAGCATTGCCTTGATAGAAATAGTTGTACCTGATATTATCTTATTAGGGATTGTAGAATTTCCTGGAGAAGACGCAAGCTTTAGTTTTGGTTGCATTAAGCTCTAGTAGATCATCCTTTCCCCATTTCGAAAATTTTGCAGAATCTCCATTAATTATATTAACCTGTCTCTGTGTCGCTCCTCTGACTTCATCAGATGGTATAGAACCTTTGCTGAGAAAGCTGTATGAAGTGTACCATCATCTGCAGAGCTGTGAACGGGACAGGTGGTCACTTCCTGCAGGTCGTATATATGGATCAGAAATAAAGTTGGTGCCAAGGCATATTCCTGTGGAACACCAGCTTTAATAGTTATTTCATCGGAAGATACTCCGTCTGTAACGCTTTCCCCGTTACTTGTATGAAGATCGCTGTATTGATTTGACTAACGATTTCTGCGGAATGTTAGATTCAAACTTGTACTAACTGACTGACATCTATCTTCCAATAGTCGATCGATAATTGTCCTGCCCCTACGAAGTCATAATTATTGCGAGATAGGGGCTATTAAAAAGCGGAAAAGACAGGAGTTCGTTCTTGATAATTGTTGAGTGAGTTAGAAATTAAGTTATACCTTCTATTTGGTCTTATCAATCTGTTTATTGAAATTTTTTTGACGCCAGAGGTTGATTAAATTGATTTGTTGTCTTGAAACTCAATTCAAGATATGTTCAGCCTCTGCACGTCAGTATCGGCATCCATTACGAACGAAATCGTAGATAATCATTTACATGCTTAGAATTTTCTCTTTATCTTTTTACGGAATAAATTTGACAGTTGTAAAACAATAATGAACTACAAATTATGAAATAACGGTTTTAGTAACAAGAAAATCTAAATTACAGTAATTGTTGGAAATGTCCCACGTTTATTCGATGCACATTAACTAGCGCACCCGTTCGAAAATAGGCTTCAATCATGAAAATTTTGTGCTGTGTGGTAAGAGGCATGATTCAAAAACTGGATAAGAAAATTCCAGCACAATCACTTAACAGATTCTGACACATCAAAACATATTCAAAGACACACGTTTCACATTCCACAACCACCCTTGACCAAGATAATTGTTAATTTGTAGTTTATTATTGTTTTACAACTGAAATAAATAGGTATGAAATTTGTAGGTTATTGATGATGTCAGTGTGACAGTGACATAATTATTTCAAACGTAAAGTAAGACACACGTTTTAGATTCCACAACCACCCTTGACCAAGATAATTTTTGATATCCCGGTAGAAGTTAACTATTTTTGTTACGATTTTAAGTTGCAAACAAATGGAATGTTTCGTTTGAAACATAGGGTTCAATAGGCATACAAGAATCAATCATTCATCTGCCATCATTATTATTATTATAATAACAATAATAATAATCTTTACTCACCTCAATAATATACAAAGTACAGAAGGTAAGTCAGACAAAGGATTGGTTAATTGATTACTAAGACAATTAGATGTAAATAGTGTATATGTAAGATATATGTATAATATAATGAAAGATTTCCCGTATATACAATTTATGTGCATGCTCTGCCCAGAAAAACATGCTCATATATCATCAGGAAACAAAAATTCCCTGATGGAGTAAAAAGGTTTTTGTCGGGAGAATGATTTCACGACAATCTTGAATGAATTGTAAAGGGTTATAAAAACAATACATTTATGAATTGGAGATTTGCGAAACATAGTTGCTCTTGTGAGGAAGTAAACTGAGAATTTTGGTTCCTTTGTTATAGTCGTGAACGTCAGATTGTTGATGAAAAGTGTTGAAATATTTCCTGGTAAAGCTAACACACTTTATGATGTGAGTAAAAGGGACATTCAAAATTGAGTATTTCTTGAATGCTTCTCTACAACTTGCACGGTAGTCTGAGTCGAAAAAAAATCTCATTATCCTCTTTTGTGATACAAGAACTCTATTAAGATCATTGGCACAACCCCAAGATATTATATTGTGAGAAAGATGACAGTGAGCCAGTGCCCAATATAGATTTATCAGAGTTCGTTCATTAACGTATGATTTTAGTTGAAGAATTCCATAAAAAGATTTGTTTAATTAGTTGCAAACATGTTTTGAAGCTCTATCGGAGTCGAGCCAGGTACCCAGAAGTTTAACACTGGTTTTGGAAGGAAATGAAACTGTTCCTTTATTAACTTCTTCTATTATCATTCTATGGAGATTGAAATTTACTGTTTTTTCATTGTCCAATATCAAAGAGTTTTTGTTTGAGGAGAAGAAATAGATAATAAAGTGTTTATAATTAATTTTTTGTAACAAATATTTAGAAAAGGCAGAAAAAGAGTAATAAAAATTGAATAATAATTTGGTTATGGGAAAAATGCTGATGTTAATCAAAATATTTCATAACACGACAAATAAGTGACACGCATTTCACGGAATTCGGATTCGAAGAATTTCAAAGCAACTTCCCATAATTCAATATTTGGATGTAAAAAGGATCCTCTGGAAATAGCTTGTATCCTTCTGGGTGCCTTATTCACTACTTGATGTTGGTTTTCTCAATTAGTATCTATTCTTAAATTTGAATGTTGCAAAGCCTGCTATATATTTTACTGATTCCTGACTCACTCATTTCATTGTCTGTGAGCTTTTTCTTGGAAAAATGGTTATTGCGATCTTGGACAACGTTTTTTGTGCTAAGCAAACTTCTGCTTCTGCTTCAGTTGTCAGGCCGTTGAAGTGTTCCGAAATATCTACCAAACACTCCTCATTGTATTTTGCTAGGTTTCGGTATTCCCTAAAAATTCCTGCTGAATGTTCTCCGAGAATATATCAGCGAAGTCTGTACTGAAAATCTAGTGGGGAGGGATGATCAATACTTCCGCTCATCTCTCGAATATATGCGAAAAAGTTTTGAAGAACGTCCTGGTTAAGTCTGGGAGTTAATATATACTCTAATCATGCTTTTCCTTTAGATAATTGTACATTTCCGACAGTGATCTATTTGTTAGTAGAATCCCTTTTTGAAAGGTAATTCCCTTATTCCCTTGTGAGTGCCTACTCTCATACACGTGATGAGCAGTGACATGTTCTCCACCAATTTTCTTTGGTTATCGAGATTTGTACCAGAAACGTTTCTCTCTGGGCAATGACGAATGAATTATGAACGCGAATTTAACAAATCGAACCAGTTGGATAGTTGAGTCATTTCAGAGCTTCTTCCCGAACGCTATTTGTAGACACGAGACCACTCTCTCTACAATATGCTATTGCTTTTTCCACTGGGTTTGACAGGAGTTGCACGGCTGGACGTACCAGTTGTCGCAAGAATCCTTCTACATTAATATGTTGTTGAGTTGATTTATGGGCATAGGTTAATTCCGAGGTAGGAACATTAAGAAGTATTTCGAAGTAATCAATGTTTATCAATTTATCATCAATGATGAATCCATGGTTTATTGAGTGGTTCCTCACTAGTTTTAACAGATGTGGTACGTCTACAGAAACCAAAATCCTCTGAGTATCGTCACATAGATGATGAAAAAAGTAACTTCCAATATGACCTACATTTAGTTTATTCCACAATGAAACTCTCTCGGTCCTCATGTTACTTGTAATAGCAGCCACAAGTTGGTTGAAACAGTTCAGAAATGATCTCTTCAAAAATTTCTTCTGACATTGGTTGATCAAATTTCAAAGAAAGGGGTTACGCTCAATTCCAGATCAACGCACGCATCATAACTGCCTAACAAGCTTCATGTGGCCCAATACTTTGCTCTTTTTTTTCTATATATCCATTGACATGAAAGGTGCCAGCCCAATTCCTCAATGTAGACATAGCTGATAATGGATATTTAGTTGTTCTTAAATACATGTAAGCCTTGGGGTTACACTACGTCGAATAATAGCTGAGGCGATATCCTCCGAGGACCAACGAATCCCCATATTTTCAGTTGAGTTTGACAACTTTTTATTTGTCTCGGAGTAAGCACTCTTGCTAGCACAGTGTCATACTTTCGGGTAGTGGAAGCTTAAGCTTCTTCGATTTGTTTCAAACTTTATTTATTCTGTTTCTTCAGAATGTTTATTCATTCTCTGACCTCAACCAGTTCAGTCTGATCTCTCCCGCAAGTAAAATGAGTCCTCTTTACTCAAAAATTCACATGTTAAATTGTATACAGAACAAAAGTGAAAGAACTTTTTAAGATAGCCAAAATCATTGAGGAATACTATTGATAGAAATATGCAAAAACTCGGATCATAATTTTGCGATATTATTTTGCGTACAAGTTATATGAACGATTCTCACACAATATTATAATAAGACACGTAATTCATCATAGTCAACATATATATCCTATTTCATTATCATGAACCTTCATTTCATATAATGTCATGTTTTAGATTCATTCTTGTTTGTAACTTTGTCGAAAGCAGCTGTTATTTCTCATCGTGATTTATAATAAAGTTAATTTGTGTTTTTAAAAAGTTATTTTAAAAAACCCCTAAGTTAACTTACACTCATTTTTGATCAGATTCTGGTAATGTTGAATTAATTGCTGTCCGTCACTTTTTGGAAACTTTCATTCCTCAGTGTTTCATCATCTTCTAACGTACAAGTTGAAGTGGTAGCTGCAGATGACTTTATGATATCTTCCACCTCTTCTCTTCGTCTTCTTTTCGACAATCTCAGTGATCTTTCTTCAATTCTTCGCTTTTGAACAGGATCTGATGGACGTCTAGGTACATTCAAAGTTGGTACTTCATCAGCTTTAAATGGCGAGCAGTCAAAAGTTTTCTTCATAGAGGAATTCCAACAAACTTTTCGTCCAAGTGCAATTAGTTTTTACGTTTTTCAAATACCTAAATAGATGACTCCCAGATTCCAAAATTGATTCCTTGCCTAACCTACCGTTTTCCAAGTTTATTTTCTTTCCTCTGCTTCCTTTGGAAAACCAGAGTATTTCATATCAGCACCCTTCGTAGTTTGGTTACAGTTTTTACACTCAGCTACAGCACAATTCGGCATTGTAAATCAATAAATCACTTTCCACGGTCAATAACAGAAACAGGTAACGCAAAATAATAATTTCAGACGCCTTCCATCACGCGGAATGTCCAAAGGAATAAACAATGCTCCAGCAGGTCGACGGCGACAACGGACGGATTAAGAATCTCCTCTCGGATATGACGTCACTGCGCGAGGCGGTCTGATTTCGGTGTCAATAGTGGCATACCGTTTGTATAGTCGAGTCAAATAGGTATTTCATTACGAAAATCGAAAGATATGGACCGATTTTGATGGAACAAAGTGCATTCGATTCGGGATGACGTCTAGAAAAAAGCTTATCGGTTAGTTTTTTGTGCAAACTTGTTATTTTTTTTTTTAAACGAAAAATTGACCAATTTTCTGGCTAATTATTAAGAAAATTTAGTCGAGGGTTTTGGGGGTCGCTGATTACGATTCTGAACTCATATTGGCCAAAATCGAACTCCCCAGCTGGTAATTGGCCACTTTAATTGGACAAAGTGACAATTTTTTTAAATGCCATCAAAAATAGCCAGGAGAAATCACTCGGGAGTTTTCGGGGTCGCTGATTATGATTCTGAACTCAGATTGGCCAAAATCGATCTTCCCAGCTGGTAATTGGCCAGTTTAATTGGACAAAATTGATAACTTTTTCTTACATTCCTGGGTGGCTGAAGCATTGCTGGACTTGTTCGCGTCTTTCGCGTCACGCGTAAAGTGTTGGTACCCTTATTTAAAAAAATCTTGTGACAATTTCCTATCATGCTAAATTTAATCCGATGTAGAAATCGAGTGTTTAAATTCTTTGTGCGTTATTTCTACAAGGGGTTCGAGATGAAATGGTGTTATTGGACCAACATGGTGAGTGCATTTTGATTGCCAAAGAATAACTGTTATATTGACTTCAACCTCGGAATCGGTAATATAATATAATGTGGTTATTTACCATTCAGATCATGTTCCGCCCGCCACTGTTTTATTTGTTATTATAACTTTTTCCTGCCATTCAGGCTATTTTGAGTGTCTATACAAATTCCGCTTATCGGAGATTACTCAGGGGAAATGGTTGTAGACCATAATGTCGTTAGGTTTACCCCAGCTTACCAGAAAGGGAGGAATTCTCTAATTTTTTTAACATTATTTATCAATCATCGGCGTGATCGAGCGCGAAACCGATCACTGTTCGGGGTTGTGCTGGTTAGTCCTTCATTTATTTCAACTCTCTAAAGAGAACATGGACAAGAACTCGCTCGCTGGCGAAGGGGGTAGATCGAGCGACATTGATAATTTCTCAGGTTCCCACTTGGGGTCAACCTTAACTTGACCTATTTTTAAATCTATGCTATCATTCCTATAACCAAATTTTGGATTAATTTTATAAACATTCGTTGTTGGTTAATGTATCATTTTTTTGTGTGTTAATTTTGTTTTATTCAATATACATTTATTATTCAATTTGATTTACGAGTTTAACTGGAAATCCCTAATCACCTCTCAGCGAATACGTCCTTCAGAATTTACACTTGAATAGATATGAAGATATAAGTATAAGTAATTGTACGAGGAGGTCCCTTGAAAGAGATCAAGAGATCAAAGTAGTTAAAAACAGCTTCTAGGTGGGCTGAAATATACGCCTAGTGGTGGCAGCTTAAAAGAACCTTAAGGGTACATGGATCAACTAAGATCTCTGATACCCGAACAGGTTCCAACAAACAATTTTAAAATTCATATAACACGTCGATGAGGTATTAACGCTACATGAAATAATACACAGCCGACTGTTACAAGTTCAAGTGTTACAAGCAGTGAGATAGGATTCCGAACCTATTCCCTTATCTGGGAATATTAAATCTTATTTAATTTAAGTTCAGATTTATTGTTACAAAAACACAACGCTCGGCGAAATGCTACATATGGTGGCAGCGGTGGAATCTGCCGCAGCAGCGCGAAGCAGAGGTTAGGGCCGTTATAACCCACGAAGCTCTCCCCTGCTGAGATAATTGATGAAGTCACGTGGGGTCTCTTTACATTGAAATACAGGATACAAGTAGATTCAGGTCTGGCGGTCTAGCGCCCCATGACATTGTATGAGGTCAATGACCTAGCAGGCTGATGAGATTCAGATGGCGTGTGCCGCTATTGGGTATGAGGCGGGGCAATGTGTAGACCTTATCTGGTAATGAAGAAGCAAGGATCGGCTCCGACTGGCCTAAGCTTATCGATATCGAAATGTCCCATACTTCGAACAACGCGAATCCTGGCGACAGCCGGTCGTTGTGGAAGATCTCTACCCATCATCTCAAAACTGGTTGTAGAGCATAAATCTTCAAGGAGGTATTAGGCTGAATCGTAATATGCGTCCGTCGGAGATATCCCATACTTCGAACAATGCGAATCCTGGCGACAGCCGGTCGTTGTGGAAGATCTCTACCCAGCATCTCAAAACTGGTTGTAGAGCATAAATCTTCAAGGGGTATTGGGCTGAATCGTAATATGCGTCCGTCGAGATGTCCCATACTTCGAACAACGCGAATCCTGGCGACAGCCGGTCGTTGTGGAAGGTCTCTACCCAGCATCTCAAAACTGGTTGTAGAGCATAAATCTTCAAGGAGGTATTGGGCTGAATCGTAATATGCGTCCGATGCTGTGGAGATAGGTCCACAAGGTCAGTAAAGGTCATACCCAAGAGGGCTCTCAGCACAAGAGTGTCCAGTAGGGACAAAGAGGCCAGATTGGTTAGTTAGGGGTCTGGCATGAGGAGGGCAAACTGAAAGTGGTTAGGCCAGGGAGGCCAGAAAAGTTTTGCTCTAGGAAGAAAGTCCAGGTTGGACTGATGGGCCAGTTGTGCCACTGGAGAAGGACAAGAAATAAGTCGGGAGTTTTGGAAGTGAGTTTTGGGTCCAGGATGGACAGGAAGGCCAGGTAGGCCAATTGTGAATCTGGCAGGTAGAATTCGTCAGTAGGGGTAGTCGACCAGGATTTTGGGGTCGATACCAAAATGTGACGTACCAAGCGCAGGTACAGGGTATGATTGTTTGGTAAGACCCATGAGTGATGTGTGCAGATAGGCATCCTGCATGAGCAGCAAGATGCGTAGTCGTCAGTAAGGCTGGGAAATTGATGGGAGGAAGTGCGCGGGGCGGGTGAGAGAATACCGCCCAGAGAATGAATGAGTCGATAGATCGAGTGACTTCATAGCGTAACCAAGTAGCTTATATGCAGTGTCAAGTTAGTTCTCTTTTGTGAGTCTTGGCCTTGGTTCCCTATGAACAAAGTAGAGTCAGTAAATTCGGGACCTCTGACTCTTCAAGTCACCGCGTTCCGTTTAAATTATTTTTATTTTGTTGAAAAGAAGAGCCCTCGAGTTCAGGTTAAATAAATTCAGTGAACAATAGCTCTGACCCTCGAGTCACGAATGTAGAAAGACGCTGGGGTAAGTATGTAAGGACACGCGGATGGCAGTCCAGAACGAGAGAGACGTTTCACCCCCAGGAGGCGAGATAGTAGAGGCACTTAAGAGAATGAACGGTGCCCTCGAGCACGTTGTCCGGAGATGTTTTTGTTTGATTATGTTCGATACCCCCCTGTTCTTTTTATGGTAACCTATGCCATCGATAACGAATATAGTTAGCGCAAAGAGAAGGGGAGGTGATCTGGATAAACATGTTTAAGTGGTAGCCTCTGGTAGAGTTTTTTTTTCAGTGTTGTTATGTCCGAGTACGACATTTTATAATTTTTCAAGGAAATTCGTTCATGCAGAGAGCAGCAGCCTGATACGTCTTTTTTTGTGTGTAATGTTGCATTTGTTTCTAGTGTGGCAGCTTGTAATTACCTGCATAAATTTATTGTTATCTTTTTTTTTATGTGCGAAATATGTGTTAGGGTAACATGTAAGATATTAAGTAACTTTAGAGTAACCTCGCTTCTATGCTACGAGGAAGGAAGTCAAATTCAATTTATTTTCATGTAAACCTCCCACAATGAAGGGAATAGTTATTTTAAATTTTTTTTTTTGTGATTAGAAAACTTAGTTTCTTTTGTTCGGGAGTATTACGGCCGCAACAATGTGCTGGCTGGTAGTAGCCTTCCCTCTACGTACATAGACATGTCATCGCTTAGGGTTACAAACGGAACAATTTTCTTTTTGGTTGTGCGATGTTATGGGTTCATGGAAGTTAACGCCGGGGCCCATCAGCATGTTACGGAACACCCGGCCCGCAGTAATGTTTTTTTTTTCTGAATTGATCGACACAGATAACGAAGGATCACCACGAACGAGTCTAGATCCAGGTAGATTACGGGTACTAGTTTCACCAAAGATGGTTAAGTGTGGACATCGGTAGTAGTCAGAACTTAGTGAGGGCATTATAATTTAGGCGATGCAAGGCTTAAGATTTCCGTAGGAGGAGTACCAACCTGATATACTTATGTTATGGTATGGCAATGGGGAAGACCAGGAGAAGACCAGGAGAAGAGGATTCCAAGAGGAATGCATGCCAGTAACCACGGAGGATGGATTGGACCCGTGTGTTGAATGGAATATTGATATATGTTATGGTTTATTTGGCCGCCTGCAATGGAACACCCTTGAACCAGCTCCAGTCGACTACCTGCCGCTCATATGGTTGAAGCCGCCGCGTATACCGATGGAGAACCTCATGCCTCCCCTCGTCTGCAAAATGACCGAGAATGCTAGTTACACTTGACTACTGCCGACGAGTCATACACATTTGACCGTTTGGTAGGAAGCAACGAACCCCCGTATCCAGCGACATCCTGAATTCGAACACCTAGTGTAAGTGCGGGTTAGTGATTCGCTCTCCGTTCGATCAATGGCGTAGGTAGCGGAACTGTTTCGGACTTAATCATAGCGCACAAGTGGATGACTGAGATTGTTAATTGTATCCATTGTACGTATTGCGAGGTTATATTATGTAGTTATATAGGGTTTATTTTTTTTCTGGTTGTTTTGTGGGAACAGCGTTAATCGCTGTACAATGCAAATTATGAAGTTTACATGAGCGGAGCTGCTGAAGCGCGCTCCGGTAGAGATGCCTGCGCGTATCTAGGTAGGCGGATATGATCTGAAGGGTTTTAAAAACAATAAACCAGAGGCGGAGAAAGGAGTGGGTTCTTTCAGAACCGCAGTCTTTCTTAGTAGAAAGGGGTGATGTAATATTATTACTTTTTGTTTTATGGCCTTTGAATAATATTGATTTAAATTCAAATTGAAAATTTTATAAATTATTATATCTTGAAAACAGACCTAGCGACGGTAACCTGAGTCCACTTTCCTGTATCATTGGCCGGTCAGCCATGAACCATGTTTTACAAACGTAAGCACGGCGCGAGGTCAATGGTACTTTTTTCCCTGAGTCAGGAAAAGTTTACGTGGAGATGAACAGAGCAATTCTTTCGCCCAGTTAGATTCCTATTGGCTGTTGTTATATTTCATGGGCGTGTTCTGATCTCGGAATTCGAAATTGAACATATTTTCTAAGATTGAGCGTGGGGTGGCCTCCCCGCTTCAATGATTTCATAAAAACTAATTACTTTGAGGAAAAAAGGCAGTTCTCAACCACCTTCTCAGTTAGTTCTCCACCAGGTACTTGTCGGTAAGGCCAGCTTGCTTTATGTCCACAGGGATGCTCATTGTTGCATTAAATTATATCAATCAATATAATGTTTGTCCAGAATATACAAATCAAGTTCAAGAAATTTATAGATATTAAATTAACAATGCAACAAGGGTTATACATTCCTGGGGGGCTAAAGCAGTGCTGGACTTGTTCGCGTCTTTCGCGTCACGCGTAAAGTCATTCTGTGACAATTTTCTATCATGCTAAATTTAATCCTATGTAGAAATCGAGTGTTTAAATTCTTTGTGCGTTATTTCTACGAGGGGTTCGAGATGAAATGGTGTTATTAGACCAACAGGGTAAATGCATTTTGATTGCCAAAGAATAACTGTTATATTGACTTCAACCTCGGAATCGGTAATATAATATAATGTGGTTATTTACCATTCAGATCATGTTCCGCCCGCCACTGTTTTATTTGTTAATATGATTTTTTCCTGGCATTCAGGCTATTTTGAGTGTCTATACAAATTCCGCTTATCGGAGATTACTTATGGGAAATGGTTGTAGAGCATAATGTCGTTAGGTTTACCCCAGCTTACCAGAAAGGGAGGAATTCTTTAATTTTTTTAACATTATTTATCAATCATCGGCGTGATCGAGCTCGAAACCGATCACTGTTTGGAGTTTTGCTGATTAGTCCTTCATTTATTTCAACTCTAAAGAGAACATGGACAAGAACTCGCTCGCTGGCGAAGGGGGTAGATCGAGCGACATTGATAATTTCTCAGGTTCCCGCTTGGGGTCAACCTGAACTTGACATCTTTTTGAATCTATGCTATCATTCCTATAACCAAATTTTGGATTAATTTTATGAACGTTCGTTGTTGGTTAATGTATCATTTTTTTTGTGTTAATTTTGTTTTATTAAATATACATTTATTATTTAATTTGATTCACGAGTTTAACTGGAAATCCCTAATCACCTCTCAGCGAATACGTCCTTCAGAATTTACGCTTGAATAGATATAAAGATATAAGTATAAGTAATTGTACGAGGCGGTCCCTTGAAAGAGATCAAGGGATCAAAGTAGTTAAAAACAGCTTCTAGGTGAGCTGAAATATACGCCTAGTGGTGGCAGCTTAAAAGAACCTTAAGGGTACACGGATCAACTAAGATCTCTGATACCCGAACAGGTTCCAACAAACAATTTTAAAATTCATATAACATGTCGATGAGGTATTAACGCTACCTGAAATAATACCCAGCCGACTGTTACAAGTTCAAGTGTTACAAGCAGTGAGATAGGATTTCGAACCTATTCACTTATCTGGGAATATTAAATCTGATTTAATTTAAGTTCAGATTTATTATTACAAAAACACAACGCTCGGCGAAATGCTACATCATTTATCAACCGATTCCGTACCGCCGAATTGAATTCAATTATCGAATATATCGTAAAGTAGATATGTTGAAAGAGTTTTCATTTACCGTTTGAGCTTCATTACATTTTCCGTCTGGGTGAAATTTTTGTAAATAATACCGTTCAATTGCATTCATATTGATTATTCTGAAAGTGTACTTGTTATATTTATTATATATATTAATATATAGGTGAAGATCCTAGCAGAGGTCTTCAAAAAGGAGTAAGCCTTTGGGAAAAATCTGGCGCCCGAGGATTTGAAATAAGCACTTCACCGGAAAGTCGCAAAGGTACACGTCATAATATTTATATATAACTTAAGAGATATAGAATTGAATTTTCTGAATTATGAATATAACTTAGATAATTCAACTTAGGATTATAAAGAAACTTATATAAACTTATATATATATATATATATATATATATATATATATATATAGAACTGGATTCTCGGGTATTGATCCGCGTTGTGTGGTTTCGGTCCTCAAAAGGACCAATTTGAAATTGGTCCTTTTGAGGACCGAAACCACACAACGCGGATCAATACCCGAGAATCCAGTTCTACACATTACGTCCGCGAGAAGCTAAGAAGAAATATATATATATATATATATATATATATATATATATATATATATATATATATATATATATATATAGATATATATTTGTATGTTTTCTTGGTATATTGGTTAGTATATGTACTGAAAATGAAATAAAAAATTCTGTTTGACGTTTCGACAATGTTTATTGTCTTTATCAAAATGTGAATTAGTGTTTCCATGTAATTTAGAAAAGAACAGATGATTTCGATTAATGAAATGCGTCTGCAGCCGACTTGTGTTTTAAGATCCAATTAATTGGATTCATTCCAGACTGAACTATGAAAGGTGACAGTAGTGGTTATCCGATCTCTGTTAATATTATGTTATGTCAATTAGTGGCTTGTGTTTTATAGAGAGAATTATCTTCTGATGATGGGATCTGAATCCCGAAACTAGTAAAGATGTGTGAATAATCTACGTGTTTCAATAAGCCGATACTCCCAAGAAAAATAAACTAAATAAGTTAATAAAACGACAAAGAAAATTTAAATGAAATATATATATATATATATTTATTTACGAGAATCTGTGATATCTGTATATCTACTTTTCTACGTTCAGGATAAGGACTTTATAAATAGTTTGCATTTTTTATAAGACCATTAGCGTTCACGGAGCAGAATCCGGAAACAATGTAGAACTGGTTCTGATGTTAACGAGGAAGTTGCATGATCGATATACTCTGAGATAATAACGTGTAACTGGATCTATGCAATTCATCAAAAGTTAGAAAATTCCATAACACACGAGATCAGTTACATTCGAGAGTTAATGATAAACTCGTTAATACCGTAAAATAATTGGAATTTCAAATCTAATTAATTCGATGAAGATAAAATATTTCGCGAGAATTATGTGCCAGAATATATATGAGTATAACTTTATTCAACAAAGGCTGTTCCTTGAAATGATTTATAACAACTGCGAAGTCGACAAACCACAGGTAATGTTTCAGTGGTAGGGCTAAGATTATTGAATATCTGAAAGCAAAAACGTTTTCTGTCTTAGATATAATATTCAAATTTCCCCGAAGCTCCTCTTACTCACATACTGAGTTAGTATGAAGGATCATTTATTCTTCATGAACATTCTTTTAAGATATGATAAATGCCATTTTTTTGGTGTTCTTGACCCTTCCACAAATATTTCATCAAATCAAGGAATTATATCTTAAAACGTATGATGAATATCAATCGATTCTGATGATTCTCACTTTCATGTTTTTGTTGTTAGTTCATTCTCCTTAATACAATGTTAAACTTCTTCATCTCAACTATAAACAATTCGGCGTCACGCTTACATTCTTACCCTCCTTAGTGCTACTATATATCGATGACCTTAGCCGTATTCGAGTGAACTGTAAATGATTTGTATGAGCATAGAGCTCATAGAAATAGGACAATGTTAATATTTTTGTCCAAATCAGGGACATTCTGAGAATTTTGGTGCACCAACACTAATATCTATACCTACTCAAGCTCAAACATCAAATTTGATATAAAATGATTCCTTTCCTTGAAAATTCTTGATCAAACCATTCATTTTGTAACTCAACAACTTACAAAATGAATATGCACAGACAATCAGCTCCCTTTACAATTTTATGAGCACTTATTTTCTGGTTATTCCTAGCCCGAAAATTGTTATTTGGAAAATTCCCATTTCTATTATGAAAATTCAGAAATTGTAAATTTCAATAAAAGTTTTACTGAAGAAAACGAAATTCAGGTTTACAATGTCAGCCTCCTCTAACCAAACAACCCGATTTTTCTTATCAAATCCAACGGAGCTGAAACTTTTGATCGGAATACTTTACGTTCAAATTGTAGATCTCATAAATCCTTGGTGACACTTTTGATCTATACCAGATTAGATCGTTCTCTTTTACACCCTCAATTTCGTCTTAAATTTCTTTTTGAATATTGAACCATTCACTATGAGTGTTCTGCATCATATTTCATTCTATTGAAGTAAATGATAATTTCCCTCTTTTCAGATATTTCGGTTGCTCAAATAAGACCAACAGCTCAATCGTTATCCTAAATATCACTTGCAGAGCATATTGTCAGATTGAATTCAGTTTAAGAACGTCTCTGAAAATCATAATCACAAATTCGGTTAGACTCTATATATCATAACTACAATTAGAATCAAACCGATCCTAATGAACTTCAAGACATTTGAAGTAACCCTATACCAACCTACTTGAGCTCTCAACGCAATGTGTTATGAAACGAAACAAAGTTGAACTTACTTCCAAATCCATTAGTGTCTCCAATATTCCTAAATCTTTCCTACTAGCCAGCTCATTCTGAAATATCTCGATTTTGATCAACTTTCTATATTAGCACTGGTGTCATTGTTCATATTCTTTCTCGATGTCCAATTATCCGTGATTCACCGATAGCTCATTGCTCAAGAACACTCTCGGAAAGACAATACCATTGAGTCATGAACAATAGTGATGTCGGTTAAATAGGCAATAAGTTTACTATTGTAACTGATCGTAAGCCTATTACTTGGCTCTTTGATTCATAAGAACCTCTTTTCAGATTAGTACGTGGGCGCCTCAATCTTGATGAATATAGTTATGATATTGCTCCTGAAATAGGTAAACAGATATCAAAATGAAGCCGTGATATTATGCATTTACCAGAATTCCCAACACTTATCAACTACAAACCTGATAATTCTTCAGTTGTTAACAGCGTAGTTTCAACAATCGACCTAACTGATCAGGACTAAGATGGTATTGATAAACAGGATGTTCTAGTTCCAGTAACAGTTAAAATTAATACAAAAAGTTTATTGGAGTATAATGCATCGAAAGTTGGTGTACGGAATTTTTCAGGTATGAGGAAGCTTGTTGTAGACATCATTTTATTGTAGCCGCTTCAGAGCGCTCTATATTGTGCTCATTACGGATTTGAATGAACATAACTTTTTTTTCGGTATACTCCATGGCATTTTTGCTGAAACTTCTTATTCCTATAGTTTTCTAAACGAAGAGGTACCACTGTGTAAGCCCGGTGAATTTTGCGCCTTTCGAGGTACTTGGCTTCCTATTGTTCGATACAGTTCATGTTCCACATGATTTATTTTAATCTTTTGAAATTCAGTATCTTATGAAAAAGATTATTGGAATATATTATTTTTGTTATAATCCAACACTTGCTAATATTAGCGTTTTTTCTAACGGGATCAGCGTTTTCACTAAGGTACAGGTTTTTCAAAACAAAGTACTTTCAACGGGCGCTAGCTAGATGAGTAAATTCAATACTAATAAACTATAAAAGCGCTGATAATGTGCATACACTATAACACTAAATTAGGAACAAACATTCTCATTCACTGAAAATACTGTTAAGTACTGAGAAACTTTGAACTACCAAGTATCCATCATCTGAGTAAACTGAATTAGATAACAAAATGTGCCTGTTCAAATACCATCTGTCATTAATAATGCAAACCCGGGGTAACCCTCGGCTGGAGATAAATCGGAATTTCATGAATTGCTCTTTGGCTTACACATTATCATCTCTTTTAGAATATCTAAATATGTGTCCGCACTGTGTTTCATCAGTGATTAACTTTCATGAGAAATCTTCACCATTATTTTTGTTTACATGGGCAAAATGTTCCTATTTTCCTTATAGTTTCACCCACATAGCATATTGAACGTGACTCACAATCGATTTTGTATAAATCCGTGATTTGCGAAGTGGGAAAATTTATCGAAGCTGTGGTCTTAACGGTTTTTAAGATTGTTCTTACATCTATAAACGGCTGATATTGCAAATTCAGAAAACAAGTAATGGAATTTATTGAATGCTGAAGGATGATAAGTAAAACTATTGAATTTCAGTTAACTATTTGAAGGTAGCGGGTTCAATTTGGTTAAGTGGTTGCGTACCAATTTCCTTTTTTGTTTGTCGTGACCATTGTCCAACGCTATTTGCTGAAGATTCTCATCTCCGCTGTTATAATTTCGCTAGCTCGAAGGGACGTTCCATATCCTATGAACAAGACTATTGAATGGTGCTATTTTATAATTAATTGCTGCAACTCAATCTGTAAAAGTATACGCATTTGCTTGAGTGGGTTGTGTGTATATGTTGAATTCCAAGTCATGACCATCTTTTATGATGTTAATATCAAGGAAAGGAAGAGGCTTCTCTGTTCCTATTTCGACAGTGAATTTCAGTAAATCGAATTGGCTATTGGGCGTGTGTAAATCAAAATCTTCATTTATAATCGCGATGATATCATTACCGCATCTATTCCAGACTTTTGGAAATTGATTTAATTATGATTTTCAGGAGGTTTCAAGTTCGCTTGAAAAAATATTGCCCAAAAAACGAGATAGTGTATTGCCGATTGCACAGCCATTCGTATGTTGAGAGTGAAATAATTTTGCTACATACATATCGACTTTTGGATCTCATATTCTGTGCAGTTTTATGGGATCCATTATATTTGAAAGCCATTTCTTCAGAATGTTTATCTGCTCAGAGAATGATGTATTTGTAAAAAGTGAAACATCAAGGGTATTTTTAGTGAATAAGGTGATTATTCCTAATTTATAGAGTTATAGAGTATCCCCAGTGTGAACTCTATTATAGTTTATTACACCTTCCAAACCTTTTTTTTTATTTCAGTTCTAATGAAGCAGATGAAAATATGGAATGTGATCAGATAGATGATGAAGAAAGCATTGAAATGGTAGAAGACGAAGAAGAAACTCCTCTAACAGAAGCAGAACAGGAGGAAAAAAGACGTTCACGTGAAAGATCTAGAAATCCTGAAAAATGGGTTGTGACGCGAAGAAAAATTTAACAGCGGCTTAGAATACCTATCATCTAGAAAAAAATAAAACCGGCTAGAAAAATTGAAAATGGAGAAGATTGTTTCGATAAAAGCCTGTATAAAGGCTCTAGAAAAATTGGTACAGAAGAGAGAAATATAATATTTTCAAATTCTTATCTTCTTAATGCAATACAAAAACAAATTTACATTTTGAATACAACTGAATCTAGTAATCCTGAAAGAAGAAATGGAAAAAATTCTCTGAATTCGAAAAAATTTAAATCTTACAAATATTTTTTTATCATTAATAATAACAGGATTCAGGTTTGCAAACAGTTTTATTGTGGAACTCTGGCAATAACTCAAAAATCGATTCACACTGCACATGAGAATCCCACCCAGTCTAATACCTTACGGAAAAGCAGCCAAGGAGAGCATAATGAGGCAGCAAATTTCGTAAGAGAAGACTAACTTGTTTCCTAAAGTCGAAAGTAATTACTGTCGGGCCGATTCTAGAAGAAAATACTTCGAAAGTGACCTTTCCGTTCAGGAAATGTATGATATGTACAAAGATTTTGTTCGAGAAAAAGGCAGGAATCCTTTAAATGTACATACGTATCGTGAAATCTTTTGCACAGAATTCAACTATTCTTTCAACAAACCGTCAAAAAATTGGTGTGATTTATGCGGAGCAGTGAATCTTCGAAAGAAAAAGAAAATTAAGCGAGGAGAAGGAAAATGAATATAAGAGACACATACATGAAAAAGAATTGATGAGAGAACAGAAAAGAAAGGACATTGCATCAGGAATACTGATTCTATGCTTTGATTTGTAAAACGTTCTAGCGCGAAGTCTACTGTGCAATCTGGTCAGAAGCCATGCGTGGGAGGCCTGGTAACGATATTTCCAATGCTGAACACAAGATTTTAAGAAAAGTAGTTGAAGACTATCCCCTTCTTGAGGAGCTGATCTTGTGGAATGAAAGCTGCGTTCCACAAAATCGGAACAGCTCAATGAGTTTGGTCATTGCATATTTATTGCGGACAAGTAGGAATCTCAAAAAAGTTACAATGAAGTTTTCTATGCCCAGGCATTCTTGCATACAAGAGGTGGACTCCGTGCAACGCTCAATAGATCGCAGTTCAAGAAAATCGAAGTATCTTTTTTCCCTTATCCTTGTTAAGGCTTTTATTGAAACTGAATACTAAAAACCTTATAGAATAATTCGAATGCAAGAAAAATGTTTCCTAGATTTTAATTTTTATTCTTCTAATCTAAATACACTTTGGTTCTTTTTGCGAAAGTTGTAACTTTGATTTTTACTAAATCATTTCTGAATTTGCGTACAAAACTTCATTTCCCGAATCAGAGTTTCACGTCTATCAGTTTAAGACAACGGAATTCAAGAGCACGTTACGGCCGACAACAAGTGAATGCCCGAACAAGATAAGCAATATTATGAAAATATTTTTCCGAAAATACCTCATAACTAAAAAAATATGATGATATTATTAATATATCAAAGTTGTTAGTTAAATTTTAATAATGTTTAAAATTATGTGTGTATGTTTTTCTGTTGTTTCATGAAGAATAACTATCATCTTCCTTAATCTTCTGTTTTCTTTATTATTTACAACACTAATCATCACCAGAACCTGAAAAAAATCAAAAACATTTAAAACTTACCACACAGAAAATCAGTGATTCAAAATAATTATTATCGTTTTCCTTAAATTGAGGGTTTTCTATCATAGAATCTTGTAATAATTAGGCAGCAACATAACAAATCGATTAGTTAAGGAATTCAGAAGCCGCTCCAAGTTTGTCTATGGAAAATGCTTTGGAACTAATTCCAAAATTGGAAGATTTCAACCTTGAACCTTGTGATACTTTTGTTTCATTTGACGTTTCACTTTTTACAAAAACCCCAATCCCTGAGTCGACAAACATCCTGAAGGAATGACTCTCAAATATTAATAAACCCGATAAAAAGTGCACAGGATACGTGGTCCTTACGTCTTTATGGATCAAAATTATTTCACTTCCAACAAGAACTGTTATAAATAAACAAGCGGATGTGCAATGGGCAATCCATTCCCTCTTTCTTTGGCTAATATCTTTTTCATCGAAATTGAAAATTCGTTGAAATCAAAACTAATCAATTTCCAAAAGTCTGGTATATATATATATATACAGCGATGATATTTACGCGATTATAAATAAAGATTGTGATTTACGATAATTTTCGAATACGCTCAAATGTCAATTCGATTCACTTGAATTCACTGTAGAAATACAAACAGAGAAGAAGGCTTCCTTTCTTTGATATTCACAATACAAAAGATGTTACACTGTAGGAATAAAAAAATAATCAGCTTCCTTTTCTTGACATTATTAACATTATCAAAGGTCACCATTTGGAATTTCACAAATACAAGTACAGAAATCTCATACAAAAATATGTATTCCAGCGAATTAAGGTACACCAATACCTCCATTCAATATTCTTGATTATAGATTATCCAATATCTAATTGAGAAATTTCAGCAAATAGCGATAAGCAATGGTTACGACGGATCTTTGATGAATAAACTTCTAAACAAAAACGGAAAGATCAACGCAATCAATTAACTAAATTGAAACCACAAATTTCAAATAATTAACAATATTCAGGAGTTTCACTATCACCCTTCAATAATAATTAGAAATTTCATAATTTTCTTGTGATCTTGGGATAAAACCCGTTTGCAGATGAAGGAAGAAGCTAAAAACCCCTTAGGCTATACTTTTGATAAAGTTTCCGAATTCGACAAATCTGAAATTTACAAAATCAATTGTCAGTAATGATCGAAATATTATGTGAGTCAAACTAGGAGGAATATTTTAACTCAATATAAGGAATATTTTGTTCATATGGAGAAAAATAAAATTTAAAGATCAGCAGATACAGTTCACATCATTCCTCAAGGAAATGTATCACTTTTAAAACACAGCATGGTCAAATATCTAGGTAATTGAGACGGGATAGATATTCGTTTGATGAATTCAGATTTATCTCCAGCTGAGGGTAGGCCCTTATTTGCATCAATAATTCCAAATCGTATTTAGCAGGCACATTTTGTTTCTTAATTTAGTTTACTCCTCTGATGACTACTTGGTAGGTGGAAGATCCTCAATACTTCAACAGTATTTTTAGTGAATAAAAGTGATTATTTGAACCGTTCAGATGAAAGCAAATTCGCAGGGATTACACATTTTCGTGATTTTTGGAAAAAAGTACCCATATGATATTCCACTTAAATGGCGTTAGATACAACATCAAACATGATACGAGGCTGTGTTGAGTTCCCGAAAAATCTGGTATTTGACAACAGCGCCTAAGCAAATGACTCGAGTGAAAGAGCTCGAGGATGCGTGGTAGCTTTTCTCTAACTCAAATATTAATGAAGATATCCTGTAAGGACATGCAATTTGATTCATCCTGTGGACAATCAAACGCACAGACCGTGCAGCACAGATAGCACGGGACTGAAGAAAGCTGGGACAATCATTCTTTGTCGGTGCAGGATGAATGTCAAACATCTGCGAATACGAGTTAGAGCTAATCTCACGAATCTAGCCGAACGTGCCTGACAGGTTGCGTGTGCACTAACATAGCGACGAGCAAATAACAATTATAGCGACTCCAACCCAGGTGGTAAGCACATAGCTGCACATACTTTTTCTCCATATGACGTAGGTTCGATACTCCGAGCGGAACCGTTGTTAAATTGAATTTTCATATATTTTTGGTACTACGAGATAAGTAGGTCGTTTGAAAGTTTGTATTATTAAAGTGTTATTCACTCTCGAGCAGATCATTTGCAAAGTCTAATGTTAGCTCCAACTTGTATTTGCTGACGCTTCTGCAACAGTGGCTGTTTTTGTCGCTTATCGTCATTTGTATTTTCATATAGTACGACTAGATAATACACCTTTGTATTTCATGAATACCAAATAATGAAATAAAAAAGAATAATTGGTCATTTGGAAGCATCAATTTTCCCATAAAATTTGTTCACCAGGAGTGGAGGAAAATTTCTTATATTTTTCACGAATTTTCAATACACTTCTGTACTCCCTTCCTCGTCCACCTGTGGGTGTCGTATTGAAATCGCTTTCTGTTCGTAAGTGTAGTCGTACGTCTGTTATCATATTGAGTTTGATATAATTATGTGAAATGCAGGACGTCATAACAATTTTGGGCGACTTTTCTGGTAATGATTTCAAACTTTTGGCTGAATTGTGCAAAAGCATGCTCTAACTTTTCTAGCCTTTCAGAGTTGATCATCATCTACTCACTCCTCATAATGGTTCACTATTTGAACACCTGGATATGACCGTAAGAGATTATTTTTGAGGGGAATTACTTCATCACCTATTATGACAAGTGGAATTGAATTATCAGTTTTCTAGGAGATTTTTTCCATGTGGAATATTCAGTTCCGCCTGAATTTGAAAGTTGACATATGCGCCATAGCCGTTTTTTCGTTATGCTCCGATATCCATAGCGATAAAATTGTATTGGACATGGCTAATAAAACTAACTCCAGAAAATGAGAGTAAAAAAACTGAACAGATGAGTCAGCTTCGGCACTACTAACCTAAAAATAACAAGAGTGAAAAAGTCAAGCCGCAATCTACCAGTATGGCTGCCGTGGCAGAACCGTTCACTTCATACTATCAGCGCCTTGTCAAAGCCAAAGTTCTTTCAGTTATATCAGATTCGGAGTTTCAAAAATGACTTCGAACAATAACCAATAATAGTGTCAGCAGTTGTCAGCGAACGATTCCGAGGTGCTGACGTCTACATGAAATAAATTGTCCCAGAAGTTGCCGGCAAATTATCAAGGAGCCAGGCCTACAGAAAATAGTGAGAAATTATCTCTGCTATCAGGAACTGACCTTTATCTCTTGCAAGTCTCAAGATTTCGTACTTTAATGCGAGTGATTCTTCAGGAACCACGTCATCTCAGTAGCTGGCCAGTTTGAGAAGATTTTTTAGAAGCCACGACACAATAAGTTGATAAGCTTCTAGAATCTTGAAATGGATGAAAATGGTTTTCAGTTCCTTTCCTACCTAATGAATTCCAATGTTCTATTGCAATACATATTCCTAATGAAATTTAGATAGATGCATGTGTTTGTAGTAATTAATCTTATAATCAATGTTGCATTTGAATATCATAATATAGTAGTATGTCCAAAATGTATTAATGTGAATGTGAATATTTCCGAAATGCTATATTTCCCATATATTTTGGGTGCACTGTATAATAAATTAGACAAAAAATGTTTACTTATGAACTCATCGCTAATTTTTTCTCTAAATCTAGTATTCTTGTTGTTGGACATCACTTTTAATTGCTCACAGTAGTGTATCTAACTGATTCCCATCCATTCTGAACTACTTGGAACATTTTTTTTCAGAATATTCAAGCGATTATAAATATTCATCTCTATTTTTTCTTCGGTTCTTCTCCGTCCAGAAGATTAGCTATCAATGCCAGATGTTTCAATGATAATTGAGCGAAAATAATGAGCAAGTATATCATGTATGTAAACTGCAGCCTTAATAACTTGCCAACCATATACGTGCCGATACATAACTTTGCCTGTCGGGTATATGAATTTCACCTCAATTTGTCGGTCTGGTATGGTCCGATGTGCCGGTGCAAGAGGCATTTCTGTGACGGTCGGATATAATTATATGAATTATGCTCCGATCAAACAAACATCAAACGCAGCACGCATATTGTTGGTTACAACCTGCGTACACCAGAATTTATAATCATCCTGCCATTTGAACAGCACTCCAAATTTATTTGATATCATCATAATTGGAATAATGTATGTCTCTCCAATACTCCGAATAAAGCTATTTCAAAACTGAGTCCTAACATGGCTTGAAACTTCTTTTCATATATTTGATCAGTAATTAGAAATTTCAATCTTATTCGATATGCTGGTTATAAGACTTCTTTGAAATTCTGCATATAATTTCTATTGAATTGAAGAAACAGTAGTATAGAGGTAATCTCAACGAAACTGTATGTCTCCATTCGGCAGTTAAGTCATCGATTACAAACCTATCGGGTAATTTATTCCTAGAAAACATGTGTAGATGGATGAATAACACCGATAAAGAAATGTAACTTATGTGCTCAAATTTGATGTTATGTTGTGTCAACAATATTTCTCCCTCTTTCGATAAGGTAGTTGGTGAGTGCACTCGAATGAATTGCTGCCTCCGCGTTCGGCTTGTGCTACAAATTTCCATATTCGTGCAAAATAAGTCTGATTTTGTGCTTATTGCACGATATACTATTTTCGCGACCCTCATGCCTTGTATAAGTATACGCGAATTCTAGTGCATTTCAGTTTTCAGAACTTCGTGTTGACAATCATCAGTTTCATCATAGCTTTATGCAAATTAGTAAATGAATGTGTGAACTGAAAAGGATTTTCTTTGGATGTGGTAATGAATTATTTTAATAAACTGAGTAAATTTAGATTGAGATCACCTGACCTCTTCACATTTAGCAGATGTGATTATAATTATTGTCCCCTATGAATCCCTGACTCCTGAATACGAATCCGAAGTAAAAGTGTCGCGGTCTTCAACACCCAAAATATTTTCAACAATACCGCTGGATCTCTAAAGGCAGAAATGATAGTTGTTATAACGGTATTAGGTGTGATAGAATCTATTTGTAATTCTCAAATTTGATATTTCAAAATTCTAATTCCACATAAATATCCTTTCGAACAACTTTCATTCCGAAGAATTGAATTCTTACAATTTTCCTTCAAAAGATTGCATTCCAATAACTTACTCGATACCGAATGTAACAATAGAACTGACAGTTTGTTCATATCCACTATTTCCAACATTAATTCCAAAGGAATGCCTACTTAATGTATTTCTAGTTGAAATGAGCAGATCTCGATCTCCTGCGGGTCTCATTTTGAAAAATATAGGTATCTTATATTATATGCATTCCAAATTTGTCTTCTTTCGGTGTACTTTTCTTCTGTACCCTCCTAACTTCCAAACATTTCACACGTTTCTTGATATTTCATAGATAGCTTGGATAGAGCAAGAGAAAAATTGAAAAAGGTAGAGGTAACATCTGATATTCAAAGTGATTTTGAAGAATCTCAAGTCAAGAGGAGAAGATTCAATCTCAGGAGGTTTCATGAAAGTGAGAACAGTAATGTGTCTGAGGAGCTACCAGGACCCTCTCTGAAAAAATTATAATCATCCATCATAAATAGACATTCTGATGAGTATAAGCAATTAAAATGAGCACAAAAGAAAAAAAAAAATTTGATATTGAAAATATAGATTTTTTGCTTATCAAAATGTTTCAATGAACTGAAGTGCATTTCTCAATATTGCCACTCTATTTTTCAAATCAATGGAAAATAAAAACTTCTTATCGACTCTACCGGGGGAATGCTTCTGTTTGTGTCACGAGAAGAGAAGCTTGCTCCATCTACAATATCAAGTGAGTTACACAAAAATACATTTCACAAACAAAATGTATTTGAACCTCATTATTTAAACATTTAAATTCCTGAGCTTAAATAAAATGACTCTGAAAGTTCGATAGTTATTTTATTTAGGTTTACAATGAATTTTCAACACGTAATGCCTGATTCTATTTTGTTATTCAAATTTCTCCCAAAATGAGTATCATTCCGCAGATATAGTTATGCAGTTGTATCTGGATTTTCTATCACTAGTTAAGAAATTCCATGTGTTGCCTCTCAAATCAGGTTTCACTTGTCAAAAATAAATGCGATCTGTACTAAGAATGTTCTTTCATTCTGTTCTGTTCAGGATTACCTTGTAGGCACAAAGTTGGAATTCGAGATCTTCCTCAAACACTATCTACTAAGTTGGAAAAATAATAATGAAAAAATAAGTCTGACGGACCTACGCTCTCAAAGCGGGGACTGGCAGACAGACGGAATTACTAAAAGACGAAGCGCGTTGGTTGCAATGTAATTAAAACGTTTGACTTCTTTCGTCTATTATTGTTACGCTTCAGAATAGAATTCATCTAATTACTTTTCAGTATTATATCAAAAGTGGTTGGTAAGCCCAAAGTTAATTATGTGATAGTGATTTAGATTCTCCGATGTGTAACGGTTAGTCGTTTCGTGTTTTGTAAAGAACTCTGTAATGAACAGATAAGTTTTCTTTTCGGATAGGAATTTTCCGATGATATCTCAGTGATACCTATGCGCTCAATAATATCGATCATTGAAAGTAGTTTCCGCAGATTCGATAGCGTCACTATCGTGTGGAGGGGAAGATATCAGAACAGAAATCTGTAGCGTTCATTCAGTGTTAAGAGAGGTACGTTGATTTATTAATTCTTTGCTTGTTAATCATTTCTTAAATTTTGCTATTGGAATATAACTAACCAAAGGGACCATTTAATTTGATCTATTTCTGTAATTAGAATATTGAATGTTCAGTCCCTGCATAGGTTATATTTCAATGGAAGTAATTATCAACGTATCTCATGGCATGTCCCACAATCAATTTTGCATTTAGCATGATTCCATGAATATCTTTTTCATCATTACAGGGATTGTTGTAATAGTTGGCAGTTTATATCGACAATATTTAATTTCCAGCTTTGTAGTTAACCTCACAAATTGTGCACATGGTATTTGCGCGATTTTGAAAATCGCCATTTTGTGATCCGAGTACAAAGTACATAGGGTGGTCTTATTAGACAAACGTGCAGTAAAGATTGATAAGGGTTAGCACAAAGCAAGTAACCTAATTACTGCTTATTGGGTATATATATATATATATATATATATATATATATATATATATATATATATATATATATATATATATATATATATATATATACATATATGTATATATGTAGAACTGGATGCTCGGGTAAGATATACATATATATATATATATATATATATATATATATATATATATATATATATATATATATATATATATATATATATGTATTCAGAGTTAATACAATTTACATTTTCAATCCATTTGTGCATTCCAATTCAAGCAATTCAGATTTTTATGCTAACTGGCAAATTCCAACATTTCACTTATTATTATTTCAGTCACATGTTAATCATTTGCTAATTTAAGTATCAATTGTAACAGTTCAATTCTTTCAGATTAATTTAGATGTTTGCCTAAATTGATATCTCTTCAAGATTTCAATTTTGTAATAGTGTTTATACAATTTGGGAAAATGACATAGTCAGTTGTGGAATCTCGTGGTTATTCCAATTGACTGTGTTACTCGTTTCTTTGAAATTAGGCCAGGTTTTGTTCGTTTTTTGAAATTACAGGGTAAGAACAACTGAGGTTCCTCTCTTCTTCTTCTCGAGACGGTTTTGTGAATCTCCTGGCCGGACCGACATCCAGATCCATCAAGTTTCAAGGAGGGTAACATTTTTTAGTTTGAATGGCCATATTTTCATGTCTCTGATTGTGTTATTCAACTGAAGTTGTATTCCACTAATTTCATAGAACCCATTTCGAGGTTCACTTTAATTCTCAACATTCGATATTTTGCTTTGATTAAATATTTGATTTCAATCTTAACTAAAATCAATGTTCATTTAAATTGTATTTTCAAATAGTACCAAGTATTCAATTTCATTTGTGTGTTTATTCAAAATTCAATTTTATTTTATATTATACTAAAATTGTTTCTCCTCTGAATTATTACCAAATTCCGTTGTAATAAATCAAATTGTTAAGTTGAACTTGTATTATTTTTCTGAATTTCCATCAACTATGAAACCATCTCGCAGTGCTTTTATTCTTGACTGTGAATTCATTTATTTTTATAGTTTTTATTAAGCAGTTGGCGCTCAGGCAATTCACCAGTCTAGAATCACAGGTCACGTTTCACTAACTACTTTAATTTGAGCTAATTGGGCCATTAAAACCGACCAAAGCGGTCCGTTTCGCATCCGTTTCAGATGCCCAAGAGGAAGGAGTAGTAGTAGCTCAACAACTTCATCTAATGATTTCTCTTGTAGTGATAGTAGTGAAGATAGCCGGCCACATCACAAATCACTTATGAAGTTACGAGGAACAGCGCACGAATGGTATACAGCTTATAGTGAAAATAACCTAGGACGGACATCATTCGGTCAGAGCCAGTGGAAACCGATCTTATGAAAAACTTTTCAAAGTTCGAAAAGCCCGTATAAGATTCTCCCGAAAAGTTGCGGATCACAGACGTCAAATTTGGACATCAGTTACATGCAAATTTTTCTAATGCAGATAAATTGTATTTAATATATGGATACGTTTTTAAATCTAGTTTGTTAGTTAGAAATATATTTTGTAAGAACTGAGAAAGTTTCCAGTATGTACCGTACCGACTATTCTTTTAGTTCTAAGAATCACTTGTTATCAGAATGGCCTGCCTACAATGTAATATCAGATGTAGGTACCAGCCCCTTTGTAAATATGTCTTAGTAGTGGCTTCTGTGAGTCTGAAAAAAGGCCAAAAAAAGCAAATTTTTCAGAGCCTAACGAGACTCTGCCCCCTCCCCCGTTTTCGAGGATGCTGAACACGATGACGGTGGTTTAAACTCTTCCTGAGTTGACCGTCACCCCCAAACGGCCAAAAACAACGGATATACCGACATATTCCGAGAAAAACCGCGTCACCTCCCGTTTCCGAGGATGCTGAACACGATGCCGGTACTCTGGAATTTCTCCGAGTCAACCCCAGCCCTTAAATGGCCAAAAACAACTTGGCCGTTTGGGGATGACGATCAACTCAGAAAGAGTTTAAACCACTGCCATCGTGTTCAGCATCCTCTAAAACGGGGGGGGGGGGGAGGACAGAGTTTCGTTAGGCTCTGAAATATTTTCATATTTTTCCGACTCACAGAAGCCACTATAGTGAATCTAGAGTTACACTGAATACGTTCGTAGACCAAGCCTGACATAATTTTGGTAATTGTATATATTGAAGTTATATTTCAATCAAAGAGTCAGTTTCTTACGCCCTTAAATATTCAATCCCCATTGTTTCAGAAGTGTAATGTGAATAAAAGTGCAAGAATGATCAGTACCTACATCGAATAAGTATTCAAGTCAGGAGGTTGGTTTTTTGTGGAAGTTCCGGAAATGTTAAGGAATTTATTGAAGTTCAGTCTCATGAACCTGAGCCCAGCTAGACGCGTCCGGTTGGTTGGAGTCCACGAGCTCACGGCGTAGTAAATATTTCTGATAAGTGTCACGAAACTGTATTGAGGATAATGAAAAATTTGAGGCAAATAGAAACTATGAATGTGTTTGGATCTTATTTTGCATTGTTCCGGGGCAGGTCTAGCAATTGTATCTCTAATTGTGCTCATGTAAATTTATCGAATAGCAGATGGTGTTGAAACATCTAACTGAGTTGACCGTCACCCCCAAACGGCCAAAAACAACGGATATACCGACATATTCCGAGAAAAACCGCGTCACCTCCCGTTTCCGAGGATGCTGAACACGATGCCGGTACTCTGGAATTTCTCCGAGTCAACCCCAGCCCTTAAATGGCCAAAAACAACTTGGCCGTTTGGGGATGACGATCAACTCAGAAAGAGTTTAAACCACTGCCATCGTGTTCAGCATCCTCTAAAACGGGGGGGGGGGGGGAGGACAGAGTTTCGTTAGGCTCTGAAATATTTTCATATTTTTCCGACTCACAGAAGCCACTATAGTGAATCTAGAGTTACACTGAATACGTTCGTAGACCAAGCCTGACATAATTTTGGTAATTGTATATATTGAAGTTATATTTCAATCAAAGAGTCAGTTTCTTACGCCCTTAAATATTCAATCCCCATTGTTTCAGAAGTGTAATGTGAATAAAAGTGCAAGAATGATCAGTACCTACATCGAATAAGTATTCAAGTCAGGAGGTTGGTTTTTTGTGGAAGTTCCGGAAATGTTAAGGAATTTATTGAAGTTCAGTCTCATGAACCTGAGCCCAGCTAGACGCGTCCGGTTGGTTGGAGTCCACGAGCTCACGGCGTAGTAAATATTTCTGATAAGTGTCACGAAACTGTATTGAGGAAAATGAAAAATTTGAGGCAAATAGAAACTATGAATGTGTTTGGATCTTATTTTGCATTGTTCCGGGGCAGGTCTAGCAATTGTATCTCTAATTGTGCCCATGTAAATTTATCGAATAGCAGATGGTGTTGAAACATCTAGCTTGCCCGAAAATTTTAGAAAATATTAGTTACACCTCACAGTGACTTCATCATCTGGTTCATTCCGCTGATGAGCTAATGAGAACTAATAACTAAAACGAAATTTGTTTATATATCACATTGGATGTATTGTTTTCGTGTTAGTAAATTTCAAGAGATTCCAGCAAGTTGAGTTTCGAGCCTTCATCAGCTGTATTTGGAAATGCGAACAATCTATTTCAGGACAGGAATGATTATTATCAAAAATATGATCTGCTGAAGTGGAACCTGTTTTTGAACGTCTGGAGCATATTTTATGTTTATTAAACCTAATAGAACATGAGCATGTTGTTTGACCTACATGAAGGAATCGCACTCCTGAGAAGACTGCTGGTGTTCATAAGCTATAAAATCAGAAAAGAAGAAACAATCTCCACCAACAAAGTTTGGAAGATTGTTGACTATTAAGGCTGGGGTTTTGTGGGAGAGGAAGTCGACTGAACAGAGAGGGGATAATAAACTGCCCAGTAGTGCTCAGGAATAATGCCATCTATACGAGGGAGATGACGATCAAACAAATTCATTCTCTTCGCATCTCCTACGAGATTCAGATTGGAAACTGTCTATTGAAACTTGTTACTCGTCAGTAGCGTAGATTACTTCGGAGCGATAAACATCATTTATTAGTTGAGAGTGAAATGAGATAACGTGAAGACTTTCGTGAGGTCGTAAAACTGTCATGGGTTAGAGATTTTGTCTTTGAAATGATTTATTGCGTGAGCGGCCAGATGGACATCAGGACTCTCAGAAAGAACAAAAAGATTATCAAACCTAAAGATGTGTACTGTTGAGATATATTTTACTTTGAACTTCTTTCAAAGATAAGATCTTATAGTATATTGTTTGTATTCATATTTAGGCCAGGAAACTTTTCCAATCGCAACGTTTATGCCACATTGTTTGATTTGCGATTCTCGTAGGAAAAATCGCGCAGATAACAATGATTGAATTAAAAATTTTCAAAGCCACGAGTTCACTGTCACAAACAATAGTTAATTGTAAATTAATTCAACAATAGAGCGAAAACGAAACATCAAACATGAAAAATCTTAAATTGTTTTATCTACATATGCGACGTTCAAGATGACGTCATTTTATCTTCAACTGGTAAATTTTTATGAACAAAATAAGGGTTTTAATCAACAAACTTTTTCTCTGTAACTAATTGATATTTATTATTTGATAAAAATATTTCAATTTGTTCACATTAACCAACAATTCGTTTCTCATTCCCATATGTTCCATATTTTGCAATTGTTCAAGCAATCAAGTTAGTATTGAAAAAAATCTTGGCTTCCGGATGAATTCCGCGTCACAACAGTTTCAGTTCAAGCCGCAAATCTGCCCTGAACATGCCATCTGTAATGGTTGACGAAACGTCGGCATCAAGTCGAGCTATTGTGACGCGGAATCCATCCGGAAGCCAAGAATTTTCAAGATTAGCTATCTGCGGAAGTCTACTATCCAAGATATCAAGTTAGTATGTTTATCAATGAAGATGTATCCTATGAAGTTTGTGGGTCTACAGACCCCATGTAGTCGATTGATATCAATACCAACTATCAACTCTATATAGTTCTGCCCTGAAATTTATTCCACATTTGTTCATTCAGAGTTAAAAGAACGCGTTATTTACAAATAGTATAACTAGGCGTAGGGACATCGTATGTTAATGCGGTTTTCGCCTTTGAAGGGGTTTGGAAGAAGACAAATTTTGAGCCAGAGTTAACTTTCGAATAAATTGTAAGTTCCACCGTAGTTATTCAAGAATTTGTCTGATAGGCGTTTCAGTCTGTCTATTCTATACTTGAGTTGCTGTGTGTACCAACAGTGCTATGCTGTCTACTCTTTGTATAAAACAATAATTTAAATAAATCATTTTCTTGGTTCATTCCAAAAAAATAACTAGTTATGAACACTATGTTCTCATTCTGAGACATATTCCTGATACATGTAGGTACTTGTAAAATAATAATAATAAAAATATAATTCCACGTCTATTTAATTGAGCTTGTGTAATAAAATTTGTGAGTGTAAGATAGGTATGTAGGGTAGGTATATTATTTATCTCATTAGTTACTCTATTGTATCTACTGATCAAGCAGTCCATTGAACTTCATTTACATTGTGATCTTCAAAAACAACATACGACAATATCAGTAACATCCAAGATCAACAGTTTCTTTGTTTCAGTGAAATATGCAAGATTGAGATGTGTTTTATCTTCAATTCACGTTGTGATGTAACTTCTAACCAGTCAACAACTACTTGAATACCTATTTGTATTTTTCGTAATTTTGAAGAATTAATATTTTTCATTTTATATTCGTCTGAGCTATAAAATTCACTTTACTGCTAGTTATTTATGAGTAGAGTTGTTTTTGAACGTTAGTTAGTAAATTATTGTGTTTGTGATATATTTTGCGTGTATTGTGATTGTGATTAAACAATTAATTCGGTAGTTAGTGATTTGGGAGCATAAATTATAAACATTATTCGTGCCTATCTTCGTTTTTACATACGGAGTGCGTTGTTTGTATTCTCATTAGCGAATCGTGGCGATTATGTTTTGTTGTAAGTACAGTTCCAAAACTGCATTTTATTGGAATTCTTATGGAGTTATTTTGATTTTTTATTTCAAAATTCTGATTCATTTTTCAGTTTAATACTATAGTATTTACCTATTGCACGTGACGAAATGGGACGAAATTCTTCCAAAGATCAGATGTGATCATTGTGAAAGATTGAGAACAGTTCGCCTCATCCGTGAAAACTACATGATTTGAAAATGATGTATTTTCAACCAAAAATTTCTCAAAAATACTGACCCAATTAATGCGCGGGGGGAAGTCTCTTGGTGAAAGAGCTTTCACCTTTATAACGTGGTTAGGATACAACTGGTAATCGTGCAAAATTCTCCACAATGTGACTTGACTGAATTTGAGAGCATTAGCAATTGTTCGGGTTCTTGTTTCTGGATTTTCCTTTACAGCTTTTCTAATTGTTTATTCCAATTCCAGATCTTTTTTAATGTAAATTAACTAAGGATTCATAAAAGAGGTATTTAAAATGAAATATGTCAGTGGCGTAGCATAGTTTTCACAAAAAATTTCACAGCAAAATTCCGTACCGACACCGCTGTTGAATTTAAGAAAGTGTTGTAACTTTTAAAATAAATAAAATTTTATTCGCTATTATAAAATTGAACAATTAAATCTGTGGTACAGATTGGGTATTATTACAAATATGACACTATTGAAATGCATTGTCTATTAACAAGCAGATTCGTTGAGCTCCCGAACAAGCTGAGTTTTTATGATCGTAAATTTCGAACAATTTGTTCCCATATCGCTAACAAATATAACTACTTTTGAGTCAATCAAAGATGATTCTTGAGCAACAGTGTCTGATAATACTTTTTTTTGTTTTGTGAATTATACGATGTTCGCAACGTTATACATTACTTTCTCTAATAATTACTGGAATAATCTTAATAACAGTTTCCACTCGGAATTTTAGATGACTGAATTTGGAATGAGGCTATGACTGACATCCATCTTCCAATAGAAAACCGATTATTTATCTTGCGAGAAAACTCGTGTGACGTCTTGTAACACGCGATGAGTGGCTTAACTAGCAAACGGCAATTGAAATCTGGCACTTTGGTTAGTGAATTGCGCTGTGTGAGTTGTTTCAAAATCGTTCTTCTTTTCTGATATTAATTTGCTTAATTAAAGATTATTGTCGACAGTGAATACGTAATTTGATTTCTAATAGTGTGTAAACGTAGTTGTGGATGTGTTTATTTTCTGATCGATGAAATTTCTCAATAATAAAAAAATCGACTCATCCACGTGTTCACACCAGATCAGATCACTTTTGCTTGCTCAAATCTTAATTAGATAATCATTTACTAAATTCTTTCTCTTGTCTTCATTCAGGATCTAATTTGTCGAGTTGTAGTCATAATGGCTTATGTTGTTCTGTAAGGCTTGTTTAACCTAACAATTATCCGCGTGGTTGCGTGGTATTCCGTATCTCCTTCCTTTGACCTTCTTCATATAAATTTGTAATGATTACGTCTTTTTAGGCTGGTCCTGGTGAGATAACAAAATAATTCTTAGGTGATTTGGATTTTATATTTATTTGAAGTCTTGGTGTCTAAACTAATAGAGAATCAACATTTTTTTGTTTCCATCACGCTCAATTTTTTAATAAATTTACTAGGTGTCATATTTATGGTTTTTTTTAATATTTGCGAATAAAAATTAAATGACATTCTATAAATCGCTAAATTGTGTACAATCAATAGAATAGTATAGGGGAATTCCAGGAAGCAAAATTGGGAAAAACAGAAATTTATGGAATTGGGAGGTAATATGAGCATAAATGTTCACTTTTTACACTTGCATCTTGATATTCCCCCGAACATCTTGATGATGTGAGTGAGGAGCAAGATGAAAAGTTCCAACAAGACATTAATGAAATGGAACCCAGGTATCAAGTTCAGTGGAGTGTTACAATGATGGCTAATTACTGCTGGTCAATAAAAAGGAACAATCCGGCCCTGGAATGCAGACGAAGGAAAGGAATTAAAGATTGTTTAAGACTTTTTTCGATTTAGTTTACTATTTGTAATTTGTTTTTGTCTCTGTATCAATAAAAGTAGCGTTCATTTGCACCAAATTTTTTAATAATTTATTTCCAAAATTGATAAAGAACCTTACGTGATAGGGCAAAATGACACTCGGATTTGAATTCAGCAGATCAAACTTTACAAAATCAGATGTCAGATCGAAATCAACTTTCAAACAGTCAAAATTTGATGGCCTGTGTATTGATCTAGGTGAGCTTGATGGAAGTCGAAATTCTCATGTACTTACTCCTTTTTGAGATCACCGAGTAATTCATTTGATATTGCTTGAACGCATTATTGTCTTAGAATCTACGAGCACAATTCAAGTATACTGTGTACCTACTCAGTAAACTAATTGTTCTCTTGCAAATTTCTAAATTAACTCACACATATTTTTCAAGACTACGTTTCATTGTATATACTTTGTAGTATAAATTGTCATAACTTCAATGAGTTACTTAGTATTCAAATATTCTCTTTCAGATTTTAATATTGTATTTTACTTGTTCTCTTCAAGATTTCAATCTTCTAGTAATTTCGAATATACAATTTGGGAAGATAGCATTATCAGTTGTGGAATTATACCGATTATTCCTGCTGATTTAATTATTCGTCCCTTGAACTTGTGGCCAAGGAATTCCTCGTATTGTCTGTATCACAGGGTTTGAACGATCGAGACGTTTCCTTCCTTTCATTTCTCCGACATAATCATAAACATTTATTCACCCAGTAGTGCCGGAAATTTTTGATTGAGGATTCTATTTTAACTTTTTTTGCTAAAGCAGTTGGCGCTAAGAGTAATCCGATCAATCAAGAATCTAAGGATACATATCACTACGAGCCCTGAGTGTAAAATATCTTAGTGAGCTAGTCGGGATCATTCAACACAAAAGGCCACTTCAAAACCTTACATGTTAAAGGTAAAATATTATGAGGTAGGTTGTTTCAATTTTGTCTTGAGCCCACAAATAATAATAGCCGCAGCTAATGAAGCTGGAATGGGAGATATTACATTTCCGTTATTTTCAATTTCAATCATTTCATCAGAGTCATAGTTATGAAGAAAATTTGTCTTGATGGACATATAGTGCAAGATTTAGTCTGTGATTTCATATTCTTACGTCCAACTTTAATGTTTCAAACAATACTTTCCTGAAACCAGCAGATATTTTGATTTTTTCTACAAACTAACAAAGGAATCTTGTAGATCGTGAAGCAACAGTGTTTTTCAAAAATATTCATAGCAGTATGAGTTTTGTTTCTCGTAAAAAACCCTAATCGGTTTATTTTATGAAAATACAATTTTCTGAGTATGTGAGGACTAGACAGTTTTAAAATCTAAACTAAACTTATTCTTTATAGTATTTCTAATGTTTTTGTATTGAGGGGCATTTCCTTATTGATTAATGACACGACTTAACAATTACATGGTTCAAATAGAATTAGTTCAATAACAAACCATTAGTTATTCACATATAACTCGTCCCTCTTGGAGAAAAGAATTGATAGGGTGATTCATTTTTATTTGGTTAGATCTTTCAGTTACATGGTATTCGAGTATCTAAGTGTCCTTCTTCTTTTTCTATTCTTTCCCTTATTTCTTGTAATTTATTCGCTATGAATCGAGCCAAAATCAGTACATTCATAATGATTATAACTAGGGACACTCAAATATGCATAGCGCATATTTTTCATATTTTGCATATTAAATGCATTTTTTTAAATTATTTGCATATATCCTGAATAAATAGTATATTGTGCAGAATTGGAAGAATTTTGAGCAAAAGGGTTCCAGAAAAATGTCATAATGTATAATTAAGAAGTTAATGCTCGATGATAGTGAAGCATCAACAAGTACACAACCGATAGTGGTTCCGAAGATAGAAAATATTCTCAAGAATATTTAAATTTTTGGCTCACCAGCAGTGAAGTTAATGGGGAAGAAAGGCCACTGGGTGATATTTACTCAAAAATGTTGGCAGCAGACAGCATGAAACCTAGTAAGCTTGAGTGACGAAATGGGGCGAAATTCTCTAAAACGTTATTCATCTGTGAATAAACAACGCACTCAACGTTCTCGTAGAGTGAGAGATAGCTATGGAACGCCGTTTTAACATATTGAAGATTAAAGCAATGTATATACAAATAATTAAGTTCAATTTGAATGGAACATTCGATAATAAGAATTTGCACTTCTATTGAAAACAAATTCAAATTCTTACAATTTTACATTTCAAAGTTTATACAATTCCAGTCTGCTACAAGGAACTAAAATTATAATAAATTTCATAAAATCAAAAGTACAATAAAAATAAACACCTACAATAACAAATGATTCAAAAATGAATTCTATGAAGTATAAAAACATGAAACATTGAAATATAAAGGAAAGTCGAATGAAATAAATTTAGAATCTAAAAATGTATCAGAAATTATATCTTCGCTTTGTTTTAAAAAATCGTGAATGTAAAATAGTTTTAAAATGTTATCTGGATAGAAAGTGAAATTTGAAGCAGATTGTTTCCAAACAAAACATTTTAAAAAACAATTTTTCGTATATATTTGTATAATCAAATATTTGTATCAACTAAAAATGTTACAATTTCGTTAAAGTTCAATTTAAATTTTTGTTTGTGGAACTGCATTAATTCATGTTTTATTTGCCTACTTCTTTCATTTTTCTCCTTTAATTTCATTTCAATACTACTTTCAATTGTGTTTATAATGAAGTTTTGCTTTGCTTTCAAATTCAAATGAATATTAATGATTGTTTTCCTTGGTTTCAATTTTTCCTTGGTTTCAATTTTGATTGTAGTTTGTTTGAATTGTATTTCATTTTCATTATATTCAATTTCCATTATACTTTCATTTCAATTGTATTTTGATAATGAGAATGAGGCTTTCGATAATGATAAATGGTGGCGCCACAGGTTAAACCATCGAATATCTGTGAAATTTTGAGACAATGTTGCCAGAAGTAAGTTTTACTACCTTAAAAAGGAAAATAAATTTGATAATTTTCATTACAGTTGGAGAATGTTATATCGTTAATAACAACATAACTATCGAATTAAATGTAAATTCTAAACGTAATGATGGTTTTACGGGTCGTATCGTCGTAATGAACAGCTTGTTCCTCTATGAACTAGTTCAATCAATGATGTTTGTATTCTGTGCGTAATGAGAATTAAGTAAGACTATTATAGATTAGATTTTAATTGGAATTCTGGCAAAGTTACAGTGAAATCATCGACCTTATTTATATTTATAGTCCAATGTAAAATGGAATCAACAAGTCGGGAAATCAACAATCGACGAAGACGTCGAAACCCCATTCAAGAGGTTTTGTTACGGATTAGACGAAATTTGTCTGAAGCTATACGCTCAATGAATCAAGGCAATCATATGTCAGCCAAAATTAAACTTAATCACTGTAACCTAAATCTAAATAGAGTAAGAAATACAATAAGTTCTACAAGGTTTAACACTCTGAGTAATAGCATCACAGGCCTTATGACCATTTGTGATGAAAATCAAACTACACATGATTTTTCTTTTAACCCCCAAACAATCGTAACGGGTATGTCGTCTCAAAAGTAATCATTTCATATTGTTTATTTTTTGTACTTATAGGACGAGGAAGACCTTCAATAAATATAACAAAAGATCAACTTGAATTTTTCCTCGCTGAAGGATATACAGCAGCTCAAATTGCCACAAATTTAAAATGTAGTAAGAGTTTAATTTACAAAAGGTGTTACGAAGAAGGTTTCAAATTTAGAAATAAGTATACTGCTATTAGTGACCATGACCTATTAAATCATATGAGATTGTTGACAGAAAACTTTCCCAACAGTGGCAGTGAAGTAAGTAGTTAACTTACATTAAAGCATCATACAATTAAAGTACTTGATTTTTTTTCAAGATGATGTGCAGTTATTTAAGAGCTCAAGGTATATATTTACAAAGAACTCGTGTTAGACAGGTCCTAAAATTACTTGATCCTGTAGGAACTGCAGCACGATGGGGACGAACAGTACAAAGAAGAACTTACTCTGTTCCCACTCCTAATTCACTCTGGCATATGGATGCCCATTTAAAATTAGTAAGGTAAGTACCACAATGTGATTCCGAATCAAATTGAATTGAATACCAATTATTGGGGACAACACCAATTATCACAATTAATATTATAGGTGGGGATTCGTAGTTCATGGATGCATTGATGGTTACTCCCGATTGATAACATATTTGCAGTGTACAACATCAATTACAGCAAGTGCAGTAATAAACATTTTTGTACCAGCAATAGTCAAATATGGCTTACCCTCTAGAGTTCGTTCTGATCATGGATACGAAAATATGTTTGTAGCCATATTAATGAATGCTTTGAGGGGACTGGACAGAGGAAGCCATATAACCGGCACATCTGTTCATAATCAAAGAATTGAAAGATTATGGCGTGACGTTTATGAACACGTACTGGATAAATTTTATAATGAGTTTTGTAATCTGGAAAATACTAGAAAGCTAAATCCTGAAAACGAGTCTCATAGATATCTTTTACAAAATATATATTTGAAAGAAATTAATAAAAACTTACAGATCTTTGTGCAAGGTTGGAATCGTCACAGAATTAGAACCGAACATCGAAACACCCCTAGGCAAATTTGGTTGAATGGAATGATTCAAAATAGAAATTCTGACCACACGAGTATTCAAGAAATTTTCAACGAGCCATCAAATCTGCATGACCGATTGAAGGAAACATTGTCTAACTTGGGTGTAGACCTTCATGATAATGTAACTTCAGAAAATGTTTCTCAGCTAACTGCTGTAATAAACTTAACTGAAGAACAGAAACTAAATTTATGGAATATTACTGAGCAAGATTCAACTTGCCAAGAAAAATTCATAGCAGCTTTAGACATCATTTAAATATTATAAATAATCTTTAATTGACATGTTATTTTTTTAATAAAAATGTTGTAGCGTCAGACTCTTGAATTCATATCGTGACCTACATTTGAGCAATATCAACCACTTCATATATCATATAAGTTGATTACTACAAAATAAGGTTGAAAACAATGTTATTAAGTTAAGCCTACATACTGTGAACCATGACATAATCAACTCAGCTGTAGTGTTATTATAGTGATGGAAACTGGTGCCAGTTTCTTGATTATAAATGTTTTTAGTGGTATTTTGATTGCAGTGTAGGTAAAATGAATGGGACTTATCATTACATATGTTCAAGCCAAAGATAAAACTCATGTTTATCTTGAATCATAACAAATAATAAAAATGGTCGATCTGTGATTAAATAGTCTGTTAGAAAATAATAGTGTTGATACGATAATCCAATGTCAGTCAGAAGACAATAAATTATTCTATTAATTTATATTTAATTTGAAAAGTTAAGAATTTTATTTTAGACTGGTAATCTCATCACAATTCCTTTTAAATCAATATTTATTAATTTCTTGTGAATAATTGATAAACATGTAATGAATCCTACTTTTGTAATTTTTGACCAATAATTCATTCATGTTTTATTCAATTCTTTCACTTCATTAATTTGGATAACATAAACAACAGTAGTATAAAACAAAAATTTATAAAAAAAAACAGGTAGGTACTTACACAAAAATATCATCCTAAAAATATTACAACTTTAAACTAAATAAAAATAAACATTGATTTAAGAAATACTTTTTCAACATTTACAAGAAATCAAAATATAGAACGAGTACAAAAGTAGTCTAAAAACTACTAAAAACAGGTAGTTTATGTCTATTCTCCTATATGCCCAACCACAATATTTCTCCAAGATATTCACACAACTTGAGAAACTCGAATTATATAGTGAAAATTCTTTATACACTAACTCAAGAATTAGTTAAATAGAGAATTCTTGGATTTTCAGAATTTCTGTGAATATCTTAAAACCTATTATGACTGGATACAGCGAAGTAAACATATTGATGCTTTACAATAAGATAAATTTCCTTTTAAAACTAATATTTAAATTTTTTAGTTATTTTTAAGCTTTTAGTAGAAGATATTCAATTTCTTCTGATTTATTAGAAAGAAAAATTCGTAAAGGGGCAAGAGCTTTCAACTTTCAGCTCTTTAATAGGTCAAAAACTATAAATTTTTGGTTTGCTATACAAAGTGATATTAAAACTTTATAAGCAATCAACTCCAGTGAAAGAAAATGAATGTTTTGAAAATAACAAAATGACATCTACTTCCGAAATAAGCAAAAGTGACAGAAATATTATTGGAAAAATAATTCCATTTTTACCATGCTTTAGAAGTTTCACAAAGATTTCTATCAATAGTTTCTGAGACATGATTCCCAGGTGGATGCCTGTATAATGTGATACAGAATTCATCAAAAAACTTTCTTAGCAAGCTGAATAAAAATAAGATTCATCCGAATTTAGATATGAATTTAGATCTTTCTTGAAATCTTGGTATGTACTGTAGTTTGTGGATAATTGCAATAAATTTGAACATGTACTAACTATTGGCCGTCTTGACAACCCAACTAGACTGGTAAAATCAATATTAATATAGTCTGGCATTTGATAAGATCCTGTAACAAAGAAAACAAATTGTCTCAATCTGTCAATATCCATGCACCTAATGTACATTTCTAAATAATGAAAAATGGTTGTTTGTTCATTTGTTAAATCTTGACCGAGTTTTAAACAATTCACAATCTTTGAGGGAGTTGGCCTTTGCAACTCCAAACAAATTGCAAAATCGCAATTTTTCCAAAACATGTCATATTTTGGCGTAATTCCGTTTTTCATTAAATTTATAAATTGTTTTGGTTTTTCAACTAGGATGTCATTGGCAATGGTAAGCACTTGTTCGCGGACTTCATTTTCTTTTGGCAGTTCATAAAATTGATTAGAATGGAAGAAATTGATCAATATATCTCTTTCTTTATCTTTTAAATTTGCAAAATCATTCAGTGCTTTCTGAACAACATATCTTTCTATATTATTAATGAATAATAAAAATCTTCTAATAATTCCTCTTTGTGTACATCAACATCACATCCATGGCCAAGCATTTTTAAAGTAATCCTTGATAATTTAGAAGGAATTGTGCCTGTTAAAAGCAACATGTGCTCTAACGCTCTTCCTATCAATAAAAATTTTTCTTTTTCTTTCCTCACTCTTTTTAGTTCCAGAAATGGAACTATGACATGCTCACCTCGAAAGAATTGGCTTTCTATTTCTGAAAAAAACAAATTAAAAACTTCTTTAGTCAATCCTCCACCATCAACGCCTTCTTCCTCAAGAAATGAAACACTTAGACGTTTGCTGGTAATTGACTCATCTAAATACAGCTCAAAAATCTCTTCAACACATTTTGAACGTGTTATATTAATAATTTTCAGTTCAGCATCTTCCTCTAAAATTGGGATGAAAAATTCTGCAGTTTTCTCTTTAGGCAAATGTAACGAAGATTCAAAGGCAATTTCATATTCATCGTTGTTTGTTCTATCTAATACATCACTTGAATCATCAAATTGAGTTGTTCTAGCTGTGCTAACATTTATACTGGACACATTATTAGCATTGTTTCTCCTCTGTAATCCTGACCTTGAAGTATTTGCACTAGGATTATTTCCCTGTAATGAAGTACTTGTCCTAGCAGTATGTACCAAGGTATAATTTCCCTGTAATAAAATATTTAATTACTTATATGAAAAATATCTCTCCATTTTGTTTTGGAAAATATTGATCACTGCTTAAATCATCAGCTGAAAAACAAAACCGTAAGTTTGAAAATTTAATTTTTGTGTTAAAGACCAAAATCCTTTTATGTAGCCCTCAATATTTATATCATGTTTTTTCTTGACTACGTAATTCGATAATATATTTTCAAAAAATTGAAAAGAATCAAGAATTGAGTTTTCAGAAATACACGGTTTTCTTTTTTGGCTTATGATATGCGACTTGATTAGTGATAATGAAGTTAAGTACGGTCGGTAATGAAAATCCTCAGATTTGTGACCTTTTACAAATACACATCATTTTTTAAATTAGATGTGAAATAAAATATTTACCCTTGCTTCCGGTAAAGGTAAATCTCTATTCGGTATTATGATTATCCCTCCCTGTTTAGTTACTTTTAACACATCCTCCATGGTGTTGATGTTATCGAGTACAGTTATTTTTCTACTCTTAGAACAACATCCCAATCTAAAACCAACTAATTGCAGAGGGACTCTGGGGTAAGTTTGTATCAGTTTATCCTCAATTTTTCCGAAATTCCACATTCGATCAAATTCCACATGGCTGCATTTACCTGCATAGAAAGTTGAATTATAAAAAGCTATATGTTGTTTCACATATAAAAGGTAGAGTTCAACCATACATTCCTTGCCAAAAATATAACGAAAACTTCTTATACACATATGTCCTTAAATGCTTTGTCATTGAGCTGCATCCCTCCAAGGAGTGTAAGGGTACCCCAAAAATTTTCAGAAAACAAGGATAAATAATCTTATTTTGCTTCACTGGCACCAATTGTGTAACAATAAATTTAAATAATTGATCAAGGGTGTATTTTTAGCAAGAGTAGCGATTGTATTGAATAATAGTTTTATATACATTACTGTTTATCCAAGATATTATTACTGCCTAGTCTTCTTGGTAGAAGTCGCTTATAGAAAACTATACAAAAAAGTCATCAAAGATTTTATGTTATGCAGGATTTCAGATGTATCAAAAAAAACTTCAGAAACAGATAGTTTGACCAAAACTAATAAAAGTTGTTCTGAAAACTGAAGACCAAAAACTGCTTGCTAGAGAACCTAGACACAATCAGAATTGACAGAGCAAAAGAATTCTCCACATATTTTTGGAGGTCTGTAGTTCCATCAGCGAGTATTTTGTGAACTGACATCTTTATATTATTTGTGGTTGAACTATCCATTACTAAAGTTTTCCTTGCTAAAACTGAAATCTTAAGTATTTTAGATACATGGATTAATGTATACTGGAAGATAATATCATCTTTTGACCAAGGAAGATATGGTTGAATTTTCCACTCCAGTTTGGAGAACCGCCTGTAAAATAATACTGAAACTGTAGAACACTTTCCAAGTTAACTCGAGAGAAAGTCGAAAAGTCTCTTCAATGTTTTGCTTGTGAAAACGGCAAATTTGAATAAGATAGGAATAACTTTCATATCTGAATAAATAATACATCTTTTTTGAAAATTATTTATCCATTTGATACATATTATACTGAACTGGAAATTAGGCTTTTTTGATTTTATTTCTTTATTAGTACATGTTAAATAATAAAGTAAGCTTGAAAGACCCCTCTTGTTGAGATGTATTCATATAAACATTAATTGTAACGTGTATCATAACTTCACAATTTTATAAATTTCCTGTTACATTTCTTTCACCACACAGTGTCTTCTTCAGATAGTTGTGTTTTAATGTTAGTTTATTTTTTTAAGTCAAGTATTGTCTTGATTCAGAATGACTCATTAACTTTTGGTCCTTAGACCCATTGTAACTTACGGTATTCAATTAGCGTCTGTCTGTGAGTGGTGAAAGTTATAATAAACTTTGTATTACTATTATTATTTACATTATGAATCTTCACGAAGTAACAACCAAATCAATCAATATACGGTATGTGACTAATTTCGAAGTTTTTTCTGATCAGTATCCTCACATTACTTGAAATTAGTGTTTATTTACTCAAATAACTAACGTTAAACTATAAATAACGGTCCATGTACATTCCTCTCATTAATAGCCACATATTACCTATTCACTTAGATTAATTTCAAGACTTCTGATATAATATATTTATATATTCTAGAAGTACTTGAACAAAAATTATCTCTCAAATTACAATATACACGTAGAATGAAAAAATGGAGTGGAAGCAGATTTGTGAATGTGACGTGATTCATTTTGCCACTGTTAAATTATGTGAAGTGTTGAAAATAGTATTATTGATGTTGGTTTTATTAAAAACTTTTTTCAGCAAATATATTTGTATGCCAAAGTAGTGTACACTCAGGACATTAAAATGTAACCTACTCCTTTGATTCTATCAAAAAAATCTTACCCATGCCATTGCTAGTTAAAAATTCAATTTCAGTTTTGGTTGGCAGAAAATCTACATTATTTCTTCTTAATAGGATTGTATTTTTTTTTATCAAAGCTTGTTTTTTCCTTCCGGAACTTTGACGCCTAAATGACCTTCGAGTTTGTGTAACCAAGTCTTCAAATTCATTGTCACTATCATAAGTTGCAGCAAGAGCAGCATTTAGCAATTCCCCTGCAGCTATATTTGCCATACTGAAAAAGGTACATGAGTAAATTATTTTGTAATAACATAATGTGAACTATATTTAGTTCGCACCAAGTAGTGCCACTAAATAAAATAGGTAACCACTAACCAATTTTGGTAAAGTACGCTATTGATGATATTAACAATTTTATCACTTCAATTTTAAATCTATGGGTATATCTAATAACGACATACTTACTTTTATTTTACTTTACTTCAATCAGCGAGTCTAATTCACTTACGGTTTAACAATATAAGAAACGGACACTATTCTAGTAGACACGTAAATTGTAAACGGCGCGGTACCATAGTACCATATCGCATACTGCGCAAACCAAAAAAACACAACGCAAGCTCAGAAGCATAGAATAACTCTCAGCATACTAGTTCCACTCATAGAGATGAAATAGAGTTCTTGAGTCCCATAAGCGCAATGCTTTACAAAAAGACCCTGTCTAAGATATTTGAAGGCAGCCTTTCTCGTTTTAATCTCGCAATATAAAGATCTCGCTTCATCGCTTGTGTTCACGGAACGTAAGTGCGCGGGCCTTCAAATTTCTTGGACGGAGTCAAAAATATAGCACCTTCAAGCACTATATTCTTCATCTCTATGGTCCCACTACGGCTTAAGCTTCGGTCATTTATTTCACAGAATCTGTTCACTACCCTTACTTATATCACAGACTCTGTGCTTATATTATATTATCTCTGATACTACTCATAGAATAGTTTTGTGACACCTCAGATTTGGAAATCTTATTACTTAATGAATTTTCTATGACCATTAATTTGTACGTCACGGCAACACTGTCTGGAACAGACTAAGGCTCCCTCAGTTTTGCATTATCGGAACCTTACATAATTGAATCAAACAACATAAAACTAAGCTTCAAAGGAAATTACAATTGAAATGAATGAATGCTGAACTGTAATGTAACGTAATAGTATGAGCAATAAGAATTCGAACATGGTTCGAATCGATATAAGATTAAAATGTGACTTTGCAACTACAAATATAATGGAAACGTGTGCTTCGATTTTAAATTCAAGCAAATACTAAAGTATTCAGAAATACATGAAATAATTCAAATGTACTTTACCTAACCAGACATTGACTAAATGTTTCAAAGCATCATTAAATTAAACTTCATTCCGAACAAACTGAACTTTTTGAACTGTAATCTCATAGAATGCAAAAAATAAAGGATATATAAGAAATCTGTTCTAAATTATAAATTGAAAAAGAATCATATAACGACTCTACAAAAATTTCGAATAAAAATAGAAATCTACATTCAAAATTCAATAATCATGGAAATTGTATTAGAATCAAAAGAAATGGAAAAAATAGAAGAATGAAATTCAATGTGAGCCATGTTTTCCAATGTGTAACTGATAGTATTAACAATATACTTTCATTTTGAATTAATAATAAGATTCTTGACCCAGTATGAATTATATATAAAAATTCTCGGGAAATAGGTCACAATAACACTTTGTTTTAACTATTCGTCTTTACGTACGTTTCGGTCTCACGACCATCATCAGAAGACTCACCATGTCTAAAAAGGGGGTTTATTAAAACTAATTATAGCACAAGCGTCCAAATCGCACAATTTAACTTCAATTACGAACAGAACCACGAATAATCGAAATTGTATGTCAGAATTAATGTATAAAAAATTATTTTTTTGTAGTAAGAATCCGCTATTCAGTAATATTATTAAAATATATGCGCGGATAAATGTAATAAAACCGTCATAATGCATAGAAATGACTATGAAAACAAAATAGGAAACCTTTTAAATGATGAAACAACTTATAAAAAATTAAAATCTGATCCTACTTAATCAGTACAAAACAACATGAATAAATTGATAAATAAATGGCATAAGAATAAGATAATCCTTATTGAATTAAAAAATAAATTAATTTGCCATAATGGGCTAGCACCTTATATCTATGGGCTTCCCAAACTGCATAAAAATGATATACCTCTAAGACCCATTGTTAGTAATATTGGAGCGCCCACTTACAATTTATCAAAATTTCTATCAAAATCTATCAATAATATAATAGGAAAAAATGAATTCTATGTAAAAGATTCATGGCACTTTAATGAATTTATAAAAAATCAATCCGTACCCGTAAACCATCAACTGATTTCCTTGGACGTTGTTTCTTTATTTACAAATATACCTGTTGTTTTGGCATTGAATAGCATCAAAAAACGTTGGGCAGAGATTAAAAACCACACACCTCTAGATCAATCGGAATTTATAAATGCTGTAAAATTTTGTTTAGAATGCACATACTTTCAGTATGGTGAGCAATTTTTTGGACAAATATTCGGCACAGCAATGGGATCTCCTATTTGAGCTACCATTGCTAACCTCGTTATGGAGTGCCTAGAGGAATCTGTTATGAGTTCATTAGATTTTCGGCCTGTATTCTTTAAACGGTATGTAGACGATTGCCTTATGTGTGTTCCCAACGATAAAATTCAATATGTAATTGATAAATTTAACAATTTTCACTGTAAACTTCAATTCACTTGTGAAATAGAATTAAACAATAACATAAATTTCCTTGATATGAACATTAGGCATGATGCTGATGGAAAAATAAAAACCTCTTGGTTTACTAAAGAAGTATGGTCTCAACGTTATCTTCACTTCAATTCCATTGCACCAGCTTGTTATAAAAAAAGTGTCATAAACAGCCTTACAGATCGCGCGATAAAATTGTCCCACCCAGATGACCGCCCCAAAAATTTAAAAATTGTTCGTACTACACTAGAATTGAATGGCTACCCAAAAACTTTTTTCAATCCTATCATTAAAGAACGAATAAACAAAATCTATAATGGTTCGTCTAATAAAAATAACATAAAAGGTAATACAGACAATTTTATAACTCTACCTTACATTCCGGAGACCTCAGAGAAAATCAAAAAATGTTTGAAAAAGTATAATATAAATGTTGCGCATAAACCTACTAACTGTGTTGGGAAATATTTCTCAAATCTAAAACCGTTAATACCCAAAGATAAACAAACCCACACAGTGTATAAATTGAATTGTTTAGATTGTGATGGAACCTATACTGGAATCTCTAAACAATATTTACAAAAAAGAATGTACGGCCATAAATATAGCACAAGAAATAACAACTTAGAAAATTCCACCGCCCTTGCTAAGCATTGCTTTGATTATAACCATCAATTTTATTACAAAAATGTTAATATCTTAACTAAGGAAACCAATTATTATAAAAGATCTATCCTGGAGATGATTCACATAAAACGGGACCCCAAATCTGTAAATCATAGGGTAGACACACAAAATCTAAGTCATATTTATACTAATTTGATTAAATAATCTCTTGCAAATTCTTACATACGTCTTTATTATAAGTGTAGAAAATGTTTTTAGGAAGAATTCGTAATAGTTATTTCCCAGTACAGGTCTGAAACCGTTGTTAAGGGCCTTGTCATAAATCCTACACATCTGGTTTCGAAAGTAGATACTTGACAAATAACTTCGTTCTTCTCATTTGAATTAAATACAACACTTCCTCTACATATAAAGGTTGACGCTTATTCAAATTTATTCACGAAATTCAAACGTTTGGTTTTTTGAATTAACAGTATCATTTAAATCAACAAACATTCCATTTACATTTTATTCTATTCTTTGAAACTACTATATATTTTACTTTGACAGCAATGCTTCTGGAACAGAAAGCAACATTCATAAGTAAACTTCAGTAAATTATGTTATCTTTGAATTGAATTTATTCTTATTATCAGACATTCAATTTAAATTTTAGTTACCAGCCTAAATATTCATACACGAACATATAATAAAAATTGATGTTTCGATAATTGAATTAGAAGGTATTTCAATGAAGAAACAAAAGTTGTAGACATTTTTGAGGGGCCAATGTAGTATGAAATCTATTTTAAGTGAAAGTATAATAAAAATCAAATATGGCTTAATGAAAATTGAATTATGCTTAACAAAAATGTTCTAATTCTTATTATCACAAGTTTTATTTCAATTATACCTTATTCAAATGATACATTGCCTAATTTTTCAATAAATACTAAAAAGGCGTTCCATAGATAGCTGGGGAAAAAAAGCAAAGATTCGAATGGTTCACGAAATATTGAGCCATGTGTTGGAAAATATGGTACAAAATAAACAATCAACATTGAACTGCAAATAGATCATAGAAAAACTACGTCAACATGTATGGGATCGTAGTGATTCGAAACCCAGTGAAAGTGGAAGTACACACAGGTCACCTCAGCCAAGCACAAGCGCTGATTCATTTTTACCTTTACAGCTCACGCTTTTGGAGGAACCAAAAGATGAATGGGGATCTCTAGATGAGTACGAACGGTAATTCAAAAAGAGTTGCTGTATCAATCGCTTCTCGTTATTTCTCTGCTTTTTTATTTTCATCACATTGGATTTGATCTCGGTTTGATTTCGATTTTAAATATTCATTTGAGGTGAATTAATTTTTATTTTACTTTCGAAATTTTCGAATAACTTCAACAACGCTCAAAAACGATCGGGCCTATATTCAAATTAGGAGCGTTTTCCTTGTTTGCACCTTGATGTAATTCATGGGTAGTTACGTAGGAATAAATGCAGGTATGATACATATCTGAACTCGGGAGGATGGGGGCAACTCAAATATGTTTTTAAAAAATACAAAAAAATCGTATGAGATTAAGAAAAGAGGATTCCACTTTTGCCAAATACCTACTTGATTGAACAGGACCAGTTTCCCGGAAAAACATAAAATACTTCACATTCAACTAAAAAAGTTTTAAATTAACGTTTTTAGAATCACTGAAAATTCATAATATTTGCAGATACCTGACATAACGACTTATGCAATTCTCCTATTTTGGCTGTTTTGAAGCATATTCCTGATTTGTTTTTAGTTTATAATTAGTATGAATAGCATGTATGTTTGGTGTTAATTAAAAGTGTAATTTTAATTTTTTTTAAAACCTCCCCCGAGTATAATGAGAATGAATTTGCATGAAGTCCAACCCAACTTCATCACGTATTATAGGAGGTGAATATTCCAACTTTCGGAAGTTGGAAAATTGAACTGAAGTTTGCACAAAACATGCAATATTCAATTTGATAATGATGTTGGCAAATTATTTCACTACACTGTGACAATCTCAATACTAGGAGTTGTCAGCTCCAAGCTTTGAGAATGCCACAGTGTGGTGAGACAATTTGACAGTTTGTGTGAATCTGAGATCAATTCTCCGAATTCCGAAGGCTAAAATGATTTCACACTACATAAACGCCGAAACCATAGATATATTAGATTAATTGTTCAAATTAAAGTCTTAGCTACATACAAATTTATCAACAATTAGGTAGGTACCTTCAATTATGAATAATTATTGCAGTGAACACCTTACTCGACTTACTTAGTTATTGTATTACATTCATGTGTGATTTTTTTGATTGAACGATAAACTCGTCACCAGAAATTGTAAATAAATAGGTTTTCAGATAACTTTGATTCTATAATATAAGCTAGCTACAAATCGATGATAATGAATGAGTCGGCATCAACAATAAATAGCGGTTTTCGACACACAAATATCAAAGTCGTATATTATGAAAATGTGGCCTAGGACCTTACGTGATCTATGCTACGAGTGTTGAAAATGTTTTTAAGAAGAATGCGTTGTAGTAATATTCCAGTACAGGTCTGAACCTTCTAAGTATCTCATAAATTACACATCTGGGTCGAGGGTAGGTACTCGACAAATAACTTCGTCTCAGTTGATGTGAGAATACATTTTGAGAATATTACTGAATAGCGGATTCTTACTACAAAAGAATTTTAATTTTAATACTTTAATATTGACGATACAATTTCGATTATTCGTGGCTCGGTTCGTTTCGACGGCGTGGGGGGCTCTTTTGATTGAAATTAAATTTGTGCGATTTGGACGCTTGTCATATAATTAGTTTTAATAAACCCCTTTTTGTTACATAGTGAGTCTTCTGATGATGGTCGTGAGACCGAAACGTACGTAAAGACAAAAAATTTTAAAACAGAGTGTTATTGTGACCTATTTCCCAAGAATTTTTATGTATAATTTTTGTCAACATATAGTTGAATGTGTAATGTTTTGTATGGATACAATAATAACATATTTCATGTAAATTATACCGGTTGAACCACCGAATTGACCTGACGAAATAGCATGTTTTCAATAATTTATTTCTAAGGCGAAAATTGATCAACCTTATTGAAAATTACTTTATACAATTCTGTATACCTTCAGCTTTAATTAGATTTGGAACTTGTCTACAGTTTGTGCTTGATTTTTGATATCAATACGAATTGAGATGACAATATTTTACATCTAATTTAGTATACCCGGACCGCAGCCTTAAGCACAAATTACAGCATCACTGAAATATATTTTTGTAAATGACGAAGTTGTCGTTGGTGACACCAAAGAACGTCGAATACTGAACATGTGTCAGGATGTAGTCTTCGCTCACTCAAATGAGAAGTAACGCTATTCATGCTTGTGAGCACTTAATTTCCTATACCGATACTTATAGAACGCCGTTCTGATTAACAGTAATCTTATCATTTCAAAAGAAATTTACTACCCATTAAATCGCAACCGAGATTATAGAAAATAGTAGAGGTTATAGAATTGCCTAAAACAAAACATCAATTTATCTTAAGATAATTGTACTACATAATTTGGTGGTGATATTTTCATCTAAAAGCAATCAATTGCTTGTATTTTAATTGGAAGCTACTCTAGAGGGATTAAATTCAAAACAATCACTGAAATTTCTATGGTACTGAGAGATCATAAGCTAGGGGAATTTCAATTCCTAACAATGTTTACATTTAATGAGCATTTAAAAAAAAAATTATAGTTCACATGCTTATTTCTATCGTTGCAAGATATCATGTCGCTACATTTTATTGCACTATTCAAATTTAATTAGAAAAAATAAGATTTCTCATGAATTCTATTATTTATCAGTAATATTAATTTCATTGCTATGTTATTTATTTTTATCTGCATTACTACGTTATAGGAAATGCAAATCTTCCACCTTAGTTAGGGTTAGGCGATTTTGATAAATTATTTTTCAATCGATTCAGGAAGTTATTTAGAAAAAAAATTTTAATTTTTTTTTTCCAATTTGCATTTAAGCATATCTAAAGAGGATAATTCCCCTTTTTGAATGCATTTTCAGGAGATAATATTAAGAATGGTGAAAAGAGTTTCTAAATATAACCAAAATTTCTACCTCGGGGGGTTTTTGAGATCGCTGATCACGATTCCGGTGACAGATTTGAACTACGACGCACCTAGGACTCAGGACATCCTGGTACTATCGTCGTCTCCAGGGAAATCGCAGAAATACCTTCTGCAAAGAAATGAAACCTGTAAGAGAGGTTGTTTCGAGCATACAGGTCATGACCATGACATTCAATAGTGTGTCAGTATACTTTGATGACATAGGTCATCTCCATGGATTGTTTTTAATATGTTCTGAAATGCAATCAAGTTCGTATTTCGGGGGGTTTTGGGGTCACTGAACACGATTCCGGTGCCAGATTTGAGCCACGACGCACCTAGGGCTCATGACATCCTGGTACTATCGTCGTCTCCAGGAAATTCGCAGAAACACCTTCTGCAAAGGAATGAAACCTGTGAGGGAGATTCTCTTGAGCATACGAGTCATAACCATGACAGTCAATAGTAACCTGGTAGCCAGGATACCCTGATGACCTAGGTCATCTCCATGGATTGTTTTTTATTATGCTCTGGAATGCAATCAAATTCGTATCTCTGGGGTTTTTGGGGTCGGTGAACACAATTCCGGTGCCAGATTTGAACTACAACGCACCTGGGGTTGAAGACATCCTGGTACTATCGCCGTTTCCAGGGATTTCACAAAAATACCTTATGCAAAGGAATGAAACCTGTTAGGGAGATTCTCTTGAGCATACGAGTCATGACCATGACACTCAATAGTCACCTGGTGGAGGATCTGGCACCGGAATCGTGATCAGCGAACCCAAAAATCCCCGATTGAGAAATTTTCAACATTTTTAATATTATCTCCTGAAGATGTATTCAAAAAGATGCATTTCCCTTTGTAGAAAATGCTAAAATGCCCATTGGAAGAAAAAAAAATGGTAACATTTTATCTAAATAACAAAAAAAATTTTAAAAATTTTTTCAACCTTTTCTGCTTTATTTCCTCGACAAATAGATATATTCAAACCTTTGCACGAGTTTATATCATATCCTTTTTATTGACTTCCTGTTTCAAGTACCTACGGGTTTTGTCTTCTAAATTCAATTATCCTGAAAGTAATGAAGTGGACGAATTTAAGTGATTGTTGAATTTTTACGTCCTCTCTATTCCGAATGTTAAGCTATTTCTGAAGTATTGAAATTTCATGTTTACCATGGCCACAATTTATTTGAAGAATAAAAAGTGGTTTCTAATTCTATTTAACACAACGTGTCTGCATACAATAAAATTAGCAAGTAACAAAAATGATCTATAAAACGATACTGCTGCCATCTGATGGAGAGTAACTTAATGTCTTAACTACATAATACATATAGTTGCAGTTGATCGATTTCCTAAATACTCACGAGAGGCTCGTCAATTTGCATTGTTTATATCATTCTTTCGTTATCTAGGTGCTGGGTGATAATTAAAATTAAGTAACGATGGTAATTGCAAGTTATTTCCCGTGTATAATAAGAATGTCACAAAGGATAAAAATTCTTGTTGAATGTAGCATCTACTGGGTATAAATATCAAACATATCCTGCTTTGGGTTAAACCTTACTTGAATTATTTTTGCAAGTTTAAATTTTAATGCAACTATGAACTTATTCTCTTTTAATTTCAATTAACACCAGCTATCCGTAAATCATAAAAATTAATGAAAACAATGGAAAATGACCCGCCTTATATAGAGAATTGCCGTCACACTGTTCCGTGCGATATAGAGTTTCAGCTGCCCGCCATGAGAGGCGCGTCAATTTTCATTGTTTACATCATTTCCCAGGTGCTGGGTGACAATTACAATTAGGTCACAATGCTGAATTCCAATCTATATGCAAGTTATTGCCAATTTTATTTATCGCAAGGTACTCATGAATCATAAAAATGTTACGAAGAATGGAAATTCTTATTGAATGTAGCACCTACGGAATATAAACATCGAATTTCACGAGCCGTTTTAATTTTTATTTAATGGTGATTCAGCATTGAATAAACTTTCCATGCATTATTTTGATTTGCACGTTTCGTTGTAATGTTCCATTTTTAGTGCAACTTATTCATCTCAATTGACACCATCTAGCTGTGTATCATAAAAATGGATATAAACAATGAAAATTGACCACCTCTAGTGGATAGCCGTCATACTGTTCCGAGCGTTATGGAGTTGGAGCTGCCCGCCACAAGAGGCACTTCGATTTTCTTTGTTTTGATCGATATCACGATATCGGAATTTTCATGGTACGCAGCAACTATGATAAATAATGATTTGAAATCCTAATAACTATTGTTTCGAATAACAATATGAATGCATATATAATTGAATTATGCAAACCAAAATAATTTCAATACAATAAGAATAATAACGTCGAAATTCAGATGACATTGAAATAAGACTATCAAATTTATTCTGCTCAAATTTCAAGTTTATTTTCAAGTTTATTTCAAGTTTATTTCAAATTATTTTCAAATTACATTTATAATTTTACATGTATCTGTGGCACTTGAGAAAATCTCGTGCTGTGCCAACATTTCATTCTGTACTAAAACTTTTTATATATGTCTTGTTTTCAATTGTAGAACTTATTATGTAAGAGAAAAAAATTTAGGTTGAAAGATAAAAGATAAAATATAGAATACAAAAATATACAAATTCATAAATATGGTGGGATGATGTCGGGTTTTATTTAAGTCATGAGCCTAATAAATTGTAATTTTTTATAATGTATAATTTAGTTTGAATTTTAAATTGTGTTTTAGTAGCGCTCTTCAAGGTAGTGAATTGTACAATCTTATACCAATAAAGTCTTTTCTTTTCTGACAAACAGTTTTATTAAATTTTTGGTATTTATATTCTTTATTCTGTATGGCTCTAGTTGTGTAGGGATGATTTAGTCTTGCAGTATTATTTTGTTTATGTATTGACTGGATTACTGAGAACATATATAGACTTTTGATATTTAGTAATGATTCTTGTATAAATATAGGTTTAATGCTTGTCCTTGCGGGGATCGAAAAAATTATTCTAATCACATAATATTGTATAATTTGTAATGGTTCCAAGGAGTAATTATATGCAGAGCCCCAAACATTCACACCGTAAGATAAGATTGATACAACCAGACTGTTATAAATAGTCAATAAATTTTTCTTATTTAGTATGCTCCTGAGGGAATAAAATCTATATATTAGTTTTTTTGCTTTTTTTGATAGAAAATCGATATGGTTTTCCCATTTAAGATATTTGTCAAAAAATATTCCCAAATACTTTATAGAATCTGATTGATCAATTACATCTGTGGAGTTTTCTATTTTTAAGGGTTCCAAGATGGGTGGCTGTCCTGCTTTCGTTTGCGAAAATGCTATAAATTAAGTTTTGGAATTGTTCAATTTCAAATTGTTTGCATCCAACCAATTTTTTATATCATTCATAGCTGATTGTGCTCTATGCCAAGCCTCGTTCCAGGTTGCGCCCTCACATATTACAACTGTATCGTCTGCATAAGACAATATTGTGTAATTTCCAAGTAAAAGAAAATTATTGATGGATATAAGAAAGAGTGTTGGCCCTAATATCGTCCCTTGAGGTATGTCGGTTTTAATTATTTGTCTAGAGCTTAGGGTGCTACCTATTCTGACTTGTTGATGTCTTTCCGCTAAGTAATTTTCTATTAGTTGAAGCACACAACCGCGAATGCCTATGTGTTCCAACTTTTTCAATAATTTTGGATGCATCACTGTGTCGAATGCTTTTTGAAGGTCAAGAAAAATGACAATGGTTTTTTTAACAACATTAAAATTATCTAATATGTGCGAGGTTAACGTCTGTACAGAGTCTGTTGCACTTATCCCTGCACGGAAGCCAAACTGATTATGTGATAGAATCGAATTTTTTTGTAGAAATGCATTGATTCTACTGTTTAAAAATTTTTCCATTATTTTTGATATATTGTTCATTAATGATATTGGACGGTAGTTTGCAACGCTTTCTCTGTTTCCCGTTTTAAAGATAGGCACTATGATACTCTCTTTAAATTATGTTGGAATGATAGAGGTTTCAAAAATTGTATTTATTATATGTTCTAACGGTTTACGTATGTAAGATTTCAAAAGTTTCAAAATTTTCATATGAATACCATCCTTGCCTGGAGCAGTCGAATTCCTCAAGTTAGTTATAATTTTTTCAATTTCTACATAGTCTACTGGTTCCAAAAACATAGAAACTCTATTTTTACTACTCCCATTTGTGATTAAGTGTGCAGAGCTTTCATTCTCGGTGTTGCAATTAGCAGTGAATTTTTCTCCTAGATGCGTGAAATAATTATTGAACATTTCTGCAATTTGCTGAGGATTGTTTATAATTGTGTTATTATTAACAATTTTGTTTATTTGTGCTGTTGTATTCTTTTTAGGGTTATTTGTGACCTCGTTCATTATTTTCCAAGTTTTTTTTATAATTTTGTGAAACTTGATTTAATTTGCTTTTATAGTTCTCATTTTTTGTTAATTTTGTTATATTTGTCACATGATTACGGTATCTGTTGTACTCCTGTTTTAGTTCTTTATTCAGGTTGTATCTTATTACTTTCCTTTTTAGGTTCTCTAATAGATATTAAAATACCAGTAGTCATCCAGGGCTTCAGTTTTAGTTGTTTATTTTCAACCGATATAATCGGTTGTATCAGAACATAGCTGTGAATCAGTGGATTTAAATATTTCGGAAAAATTCATATTTTTAATGATATTTAAAAGCTTCTTTTCGTCTATTCTTTTTATAAAATTAACATCCTCAGTTTTGTTGTTTTTATTTATTTCAGAAGTTTTTATATTAAAAATTAGTGGGTAATGATCCGTCATAAAGTTATGGAATACTATTGATTTAAATTTGAATTCATTACTCAATTTTTGAGTATTTGATTCATACAAATAAATATGATCAATAATAGTTGCGAAATCACCATCTACATGTGTTGGACAATTTATTTGTGATAGAAATCCATTTTTTTCCATCATACTTGTGTATGAGAACGTATTATGCTCATTTGTCATAGATTCAGTATCAATATTTATATTTAAATCTCCTATGAAAACAATTATATCATCTTTATTCATATTTGAGATATAGCAATCCAGATCATTTACGAAAACATCTATATTTGATTTATTAGGTCTGTAAATTCCAATTATAGTAATTTTTTTTCTATTAAACTCTAACTTACATTCTAATACTGTAATTTCGCTTAATTGAATGGTACTTACTGCAGCTATAATATCATCCCTAACGTATAAAACGACACCATCGCATTTATTAAACGCGCCCTCATTGTAATACACAGTAAAACCAGGAATACTAACATTTTCAATATTTTCAATTTTCCATGATTCGCTAAGAATCACCACGTTGATACCTTTGTTATTATTTAATTCCGAAAAATCAGACATAACTCTTCATAATGCGCCTTCAGACTTCTGATGTTATAATGTAATACTGTTAAGCTCTGCGTATTATTTTCTATATCTAAGTAATTCACCACGTGTTCAAAGTTCATGCACTCCGTATCATTCACACCATAATTATAATTTTCAAGAATATCAAAAGCTGTATCTGTATTAGACATTTATATTGCCAAAGAGAGAGAAAAAAAAAACCTATACTAATAGAAAATGAAACTAAAATTAAGATTATTTATACAAATAAGTAATAAGGATATGATGACAAAAATTATATAAAATTTTTTCCTCAAGATCAATTTTGCTCCCTCGAATCTCAACTAAAAAAAGAAAATTTGTTTTTCCCGTTTCTTTCGACAACTTACAATACCAGGCGTGTAATGTCGCTTTCCGTTTTCATAATATGCTTGGTTTCTCCAATTTTGACAAAGATTGTCCCTCCTATACACCAAACATTCCTTTTTCCTACTCGTTCCATTGCCCTCTTCATTAAATTGTATTTTTCTTGTGTTAGATCATCATTCATGAGTCAAGGTTTAAAAGTTTACTTACTGTTGATTTAAATTCAATAATTTTTCTCACTGCAGATAATGTGGAAATATATACCAATTACAGAGTACCCAGAGGCATAGCTTGATTGAATATCAAAACGGTGTTCCATAGATACTGTAAGAATATATAATACCATCGCACAAGAAGAAATGGAATTTTGTTAAGAGAATGATCATGTGACAATTCCGAAGCAATTAGTACCCGAAAGGCTTTTGTGAATTGCCGCCGAGAATATCGACATTCTCGAAGAACCGACATCTACAATTTTGCCATATCAAAAAAACTAAATATTCCTGATTTTCATTTATTAGACCACATCTTCAATAAGTATATGCTCCAAAGATGACTGGTTCAACAACACCCAAAGTTTTGGCTAACCAGATTGGACAGTGATGATACTTTTTCTAATCCCCATCACTGATCAACCATCTCCGAAACACACCTTCGAAAATGTTTGGCAAGCCCACATGTTCCATCACCATCTACCGGAAAGCAGATGTCCCACTGAGAATGCAATTCACAATCCTACGCAGATAACTACTGTTCAGACCTGCCGAGCAATGGTTAGAACCACTTTGTAATAAGAGGGAACGAAATAACCGATCAACTTTGCGAAACTGGGTCCAAAGAACCTTTGGAGAATCCCGAACCAGCGATGGGCAACTCAGAGAAGAAACAATTCACTGCTGGGTCAGATGACTCAAAAGACTGACAGCAAGTGAATGGTTGCAGGCAGTCTGAAGCACTGATCGAACCGCACATTAGGTAGGACTGGCCATGGATCGCTTAACTAACAAAATTACGAAACGATAATTCACATTTTCTGCAGATTCGTAATACTCATCCCTGAAGACGCAGAGTACCTTCCAAAGAGCTATGCTACACCGAGGAGATCCAGAAATTAGAATCGAGGACGGTGCTCTTCAGGGCTATAACCACATATCCAGACACCCAGTCTTGACTGGATGTAGGTGGCTGTTCGACCACATCGGGAGTTCGATAAACTCTCTGGGGGGAGCCGCAAAGTGTCTCTGTCTAGTTATGAAGGAATTTTACCGTTTCCTCTCTACATTAATAATAATAATAATGTAAATGAAAAGAACGGAGATATTTTAATGAAATTTGAGTATCTTTACATTTGATAGTGATCCCCACAAAAAGTGGAATATGAAAATGAAAATCTAACTCTCGATTTTAACATATTGTTTCAAGCGTTAAAATGAAACGATTATAACGAGATATTGCAGGTTAATAATTTCTGGAACAGAAATCCTGAATTGACTGGACTGTGTGTGATTTAATATAATGCTCAAATAGCCTGGAAAGAGAAGAATAATAGCGTAGTCTTCAATGATCGAATAGATAGATATTCATAATTTTCAAAAATCAATAACTTCGACAAAATATTTTTGGAACTTAACTTTAATCACAAGCTGTACCATGCCCAATTACGTAACTTTTGAGGAATTATATCTCAGCTGTATATGCGGTTAACTCCTAGTTATGGTGAAATCACTATTATTGAATCAAAACGCTGAACTCTAGGAAGATAGAATTTCATGAATCATTATAAGAACTATCCCAATATTGACAGACTGAAGGCTTCTCTGAATCGAATAGTGACAATACGTCTATCAGTACTAGACAGTTGTTCCGCTACCTGATGAACTCATCAATGCGACAAATAGGTCGCTGATCTTACTATTTGACCATCTCCGCGGGATGTATCAAAAACCCATTTGGAAGTGTTAGAGCAGCGAGTGTTCCAAAGCAGAAGATCGATGTCCCACTGATAGAATCAATCACAAAGCGAAGTTTTGAATCTGAGATCTCACGGGCTGCAAAGGAACGACGGGGATAGTGTTGCTCATATTGCTGCCAGTTAGCGGTACCGCAACAATGTATTGGATGAATGATACACACATTATCGGATTAGCAGTCAATAGACAGAGCTATAGTTTTTCTGGATCAAACAGTGAAAATATGTCTATCGGTACGAGATAGATGTTCCGCTCTCTCATGAGCTCATTAGTGGAGAGAGTAGAACGATGACGTCACTATTCGAACTCTTCTGCCGGAGAAACTCGATTTGGGAATGTTAGAGCACCAAGTGTACCAAACGCCATCTACCAGAATATAGATGTCTTACTGAAATAATTATTCAGAATGCCATGCTGTGGCGTTATACGTTACTATGTCTAATAATGCTTGCATAATCTTAATGACGGTTTCCGTTCGGAATTAGAGAAGATTGAACTTGGAAAGAGATTGTGACTGACATCTATCTTTCAACAGAAAATTGATTATATATCTTGCGCTAAACCTCGTGTGAGGTTACGCGACACGCGATGAGAGGGTTGACGAGAAAACGAAAATCGACGGAGTTCATCTAAGTTGTGAATTCCACGCTGGGTGAGTTGTGTTCAGATCTTTTTCCTTTTCTGATATGAATTGGCAGAATTCCTGGCAGAGCACTTCTTCCAAGCTCATCCAATTATAAAGTACGGTAACACTTTTCTCAGTTGAAATAACCAAATTTTCATAATCGAGTGTTTATGTTCTTCAACTAAATTTGTTTTCATCTACAATTTATTTTCTTAAATTTGTTTGATTTCCTTATAAAATTAATAATTTCAATTCAATTAATCAAACCTTGAATAATTCTAGTTTGTTCCACGTTCAATTTTTCAACATTGAACTCTATTTTGTTCCAATAATCATTCCTTAGAGGATTAAAACCAAATTGTTGAGTTGGAACTTGTCTTTATTTCTCCGATATGATCATCAACAGTTATTCACCTCATAGTGCCGAAAACTCTTGATTGAGGATTCTATCGTTCCTTTTTTTGGCTGAAGCAGCTGGCGCTTAGGGTAATCCGATCAATCAAGAATCTAAAGCCACATATCACTACTAAAATCCTAGTGAGCTAGTTGAGATCATTGAACAGAAAAGGTTACTTCAAAACCTTGCATTGGCTATTCACTTCAAAACCTTTTAATTCATTGATTCAAAGATCTCAGAGGAACGACGGGGATAGTGTTGAACGGCCACCAGGTGGCCGTATCGAAACCATTCATTGGATGAAAAAACAACATTTTCGTGTTAGCAGTCAATAATAATTGCTTCGTGAATGATTCTTCCAGTGAGATATCTATCTTTTGGTAGATGGCGTTTAGAACACATGATGCTCCAACATTTCCAAATGGGGTCACTATGAAAATGATAGATTAAATGAATGATAGCTCGAATATAACACTAAATAGAATGAAGAGTCATCTCATTCATCTATTTACTACCCCGCTTCATAAAAGCAGTGAGGTGAGTTGTGAAAGAAACTGTAGAAATTCAATTTTCTTAAATGCAATAAGGGTAGATGAAATACAGAGGTTTTTTAGGAATCTTGAAAATACAAAGTTGGTAGGTATTAACACCATATCAACAAATTAAAAAAATTGTTGAATATTTAATTTTAAAACCTCTACAGCATCTTTTTAATATAATTTCCATTAACGGGTTTTTCCGGAAGATCTAAAGGAATCACTTGTTAAGCTGATTTATAAAATGGGCGAAAATAGTTATATCAATAATTATAGACCTATTTCTATTTTGAATAACCTCTCTAAGGTATTTGGAAAGAGCGTATCAATCAAAATGATAGATTCCTTATAATGATCTTTGCATCAAAATGATTATGTACAGGGTAGATACAACTGAACATGCTATATACCGGTTATTATAGAAAAATTACATCTCGCTGAATGATGTGAATGAAACAGGTGCCATATTCCTGGACTTATTTGAAGCATTCGATGCTGTAGACCATAGAACATTATTGGAGAGGTTATTCAAAATGGGAATAAGAGATAATGCCGTCATGCTAATGACTCCATATTTTGAACGCAGACAGCAACAAGTCAGTATAACAAATTTAGGGTGAAGTACCTCAAGGCTCCATTTTCGGGCCCCTGATTTTCATTGCTTATGTAAATGACCTTCCTGTTATTATGAATGATGAGTTCACTTCTTTCAGTAATGACTCAGCAGTAGCTATATCTCCCGATAATATAGACTATTTTGAATCTAAAACAATAAATACTTTCGGAACATTGGTTTAGAGACAGCTCACTTACCTTAAATGTGAACAAGACGGAAATTGTTCAGTTCCGTTTCCTCTTATCGAGAGGCAGACACGGGACGTTTACTAATAAACAAGGATATTGTCCTGACCTAAAAAAACTCTGAATAGTTTCTAGGGCTTACCTCAGATTCCAGACTGTCCTGGAAACTATAATAGATTATTTAGCACCTAAGCTAGGAATTTTAAGATATCAACTAAGGGCTTTGCGAAATAATACATCAGTTGAAACGTGCTTGAATGCATACCATGTTACATTCTTTCCGTACTAAAATATGCCATAATTTTTTGGGGTAACTCTGTATCTACTGAGAAAATACAAGTCTTATCAAAAAGATGCATTCGAAATATTTTCAACCTGAAACAAAGGGATATTTGTAAGCTTTATTTCAAAGGATACAGAATTTTCAGAGTAATATAATTTTCATCTTAGAAAGTGCTATATTTGTTAGCAAAAATTATACTTTTCTTGCAGAAAATGTAACACAGGAACATGATACACAGAAAAAATGTTAAAATTATAATTTTCTTGGAGTAAATTTAACACAGGAACACGATACACAGAAAAAGTGTTTATTAAAGATTGAGCAAACAAATCTCACTCAATTCCAAAAAGGTGTAAGCATTTGAAATCTCGTTGAGAAACACTTTACTCATGCACTGTTTTTATAGTCTGAGTGAATTTTTTGATACAACATTTTATTGATTTTCTCCTTTATGAATTTTAAACAAGTTATATAAGTGTTTTCTAAATGTACAATAAAGTTTTAATGTCTATGTATAGCATGTGTTGAGTATCTATGAACATTTTGTATCTTCCTATATATATATATATATATATTTACATCCCGCTATCTCCAGGGCGTCCTTTCACTATTCCTACTCTGAGCGTCCACTGCGTATTTCTCATGCAATCCCTACTATAACGTATGAATATATTCCATCTTTGAACAGTAGAGGTCGTAATAAGTTCATAGCCTTCATATTATAGGAAACAATTTTTAAAATTTGCATTCTTTTGATTTCAGAGCGTCCGTTCATAAAGCCGCTCCTGAGCGTCCAAAATATACAGTAAAGCTTTCAAATTTCGGGTACTCAGCGTCCCCGCAGTATAGTTTGCTTTCATACACCACATTTCTGAGCGTCCAGCAATGTTGCCAGTTCAGAAGGCTTATAATCGATATGAAGGATTTTACAAATCAAAAGATAATGCTAATCCTTTCGGACCATTGTTGAATAAAACTGTTGTGTTGGTCCTCTATAACAGTCCCAAAATTTACATTGCGTATCATATTCTTTCTTGAATAACTGATGAACATTTCAGTTATATTTAAAGTTCAAAATTGAAAATATCCAATATGTAATGTATTTTTTATAAGAAAATGTATAGATAATTTCATTACTTAACTTGAAATTGCGTATTTTTCTAACCAAACGAAATTTTCTGTGGGAATTGAGGTGATCATACATACATTTTTAATAAAATTTGAAGGCAATGAGAATGAAAAATTCCTTAACTAAAAAACGCACTTTATTCAATATAATCAAACTTAAAGAACAAACGATACCTCCTCTTATTCTATATAGACAGAAAAATAAATAACTATATAAGGAATAGACAGAAAAATATATAACTAAATAATAATCTTTCTATAATCCAACGGCAGTAATTGTCCACATAAGTAAAAAATTGTCCACATAGGTAAAAGATATTAACTTCTTAACAACCTCTTTTGAGCTGTAAAATCTTTTTTGAAATTGATTTGAAGAGCAGTTTTGAAAATGCGTAAGATCATCTTTTAGGGTTAAAAGGAATCTTGAATGTACATTTATAAAACGATTGAAAACATTTTTTAGCTTGAAAGAGGATACTGAACACATTTATTCAATCTACAGGTAATGACAAATTTAAACAAGTGAAATAATAACTTTTTCTTGTTATATACAGAAGTTGGGTCAAGGAATATGAAAATGAATAAATCACTTTTTTCTATTGAACTCAACAACCAGACTGTGGTTACTCACAACATTCAAAGCATCTGTCTACGATGAATGGATGACTGAATGACTGTAACTGGTAGTATAACGTAAAATGTAAAAAATACCGAAGAATTTTCGAGAACTGGCGTTTTGGGACGCCCACAAATCGACGGCCTGAAAGTACTATATACAAACACCTTTCCCATCTCCTACTCTGAGCGTTCACCACATGTTTCTACCGCTAAAGCTGAATAATATTCACAATCTACCGATTTCAAAGCATCCAAAACATATTTCTAAATGTCTAAATATCGGAAAGTATGCGTATAGTGGCTTTCATTCTGCACATTTCTGAGCGCCCAGCAATCTTATTTAGGCTAGCCGAATTCATAGGAAAGATTTTACGAGTCAAAAGTAATGAAAATTGAAAAAATACCTCACGATATTCTGTTTTTAATTCATGAAGACTTTCATAATCGGCGATTAAAAGTCCGAAACAGAATTCTACAGTAGAGTTGATTAGAGAAGCACGTTTCACATAAGATATGTTGTGATTAACTGACCTCATGTTGTAGAATTGGAATATCAGGTTGGTTGAGAATTGTCTCAACCTTGTTGTTATGTACTATCGTCAATAAGCAATATGAATAAGAAATAATCACCCTTCAAAAATTCAATTGTGGAAGCCGTTACTTTGTGATAGTTTATCATTTTAAGGAAATAATAAATGAAACTACTTTGTTATACTATCACTGATATTTGATATAGTCGTTACTATAGTTTCAACACTAAACGTGTCATCTTCAGACGGAACGAAGGTATGAATTTAACAAGTATTATATCTACTATATATAGGTTAAAGAAGGAATACAAACAAATTTTATGGCTATAGGAAATAGTTCTAGGAAAAACCAGAGAGGGGTAAATTGATCAGGTGGTTCCGTGAGAACCTTAGTGGAGAGGGTATATTTACTAACGGACTTTAAATACGAAAATCAGGTTATTAATACATTGAAAAGATTACTGTGATATAAATCTAGTTGATCGCTAAGGATCTTATTATCATACATCTTCATTGCTTTGAAAATTCCCATTGACTCTAATATAATTAGTTTTGAAATTTTATCCTGACTATGTAACATTTCGACATTACTCAAAATAGGAAACATATGGCCTGTTTCTTAAATATGATTTGCAAATGAAGAATCGGTCTTATTGATTTTAAAGGAACGAAAATGTTCTTTATATCTAACTGCTATGTTACGGCAAGATAACCTATGTATGATGTAAAACCTATCACACTCTGAACAAGTTAGTTTATAAACTCCGGGACTTTTAAATTTGTCAGTCTTATATTTCGCATTGAACATAATATGAGATAATTAGTTTGGGGGCTTAAAGCTGATGGTCAGGTTATGATGGGATAACATGTTTGCAATTTTTTCGCTTATAGGACCAAAATATGTTAAAGAAACTTATTTTAATGAGTTATCTTTGTCATTTATAAAGGGATAAGTGCTATTGTAAATTAATTTTTGTATTTCTCTATCTATTAATTTAGAAATTACTTGAGGAACGAAACCGTTATTTGTAGCAATAACTTTAATTGTATCTAATTCTTTACTAAGATTTTCTTGAGATAAGAGGAGGGAAAAGGCTCTATGTATCATTGAATGAAAAGCAGCTAGTTTATGACTATAGGGGCTATGTAAAGAGGTACAAATTACTGTATCTGTGAAAATAGGTTTTCTGTAAATGTCGAATGAGATGCTATTATTATGATGTAATAATGTTAAGTCTAAGAAATTTATTTTGTGATCCTTTTCTGTCTCTAATGTGAATTTTATGTTGGGATAAATATTATTGATGAATGATAAGAAAGCATCTAACTGTCTAGATGTACCTTTAAATAGGGCTAAAATATTGTCTAGGTATCTGTACCAAAATTGAATATGTTTTTTGTTATGGCAGAACTCATTATAGTATCTTCTTTGTGAGAAATAAAAATATCTGCGAGAAGTGGACTTAATGGAGAACCGATAGCTAATCCGTTATTTTGAGTATAAAATTTGTTATTAAACTGACAGTGCTTTTGACTGGGGCATATATCGAATGCCTGTTCTATTTCTGATTTTATCGAAGGATTAATATGTGACTTTTCAAAGATATTTGTGACTAAATTCCAAAATTCAATGGGAGGGATATTTGAAAACATATTAGAAACATCAAAGGATACCAAAATACCGTAGTTAGGTATAATTTTTGGTTTAATTTGTTTGTATTCCTTCTTCAACCTATATATAGTAGATATAGTACTTGTAAATTCATACCTTCGTTTTCGTCTGAAGATGACACGTTTAGTGTTGAAACTATAGTAACGACTATGATAAATATCAGTGATAGTATAACAAAGTAGTTATATTTATTATTTCGTTAGTTTATTAGTCAACAAGCAATATTGAGGGATTTTCTCGCAATGACATGATTTTCAACAATGATTGAAAATATTCTTTTCTAACAAGCTGGGAACATGGAATGGTATCTTCGCTTAGTTGGTCTCAATTTCCAGTTCCACAAAATAGATGACTTTCACCCATAGATGACAACATAGTCTTCACAAAATCATCAAAGTCTGATGCAGACACAATAACATTTGAAAATATTCAATCTCCAGATTGAAGATCGGAAATAGTTTTAATTTTTTATATCCAGAAATAGACGCTCAAGATGAGTCGACAACTTTATGTTCGAATTGGATAGAAATGTCAATATTGCTTTGCAAAGATATTCTCTGACTAATCGGCTGTGTTTAATTCAGCAAAGCTAATAATATTCCTGGGAATGATTGAAAAGATTGTTCTTTTTAAAAGCTGTTGAATGCGCTGATATTGTTTTTACAGACATATAGATATGTCGAAGATCACCTCTTGCGAGAACGGAAACATAATCAGTAATGATTTCATACTTGTAGGGTTCACTATTATTATCTGTATGATGGGAAGATGACGATAAGTGTCTCCTAATAAATGTGTTTGGGCCTCTAGAGGGCCCAATTTTGGCCTATGGACAAAGTCTTAGAGCAAACAGAGAAATACATCGGCTATTCAGATTTGAAACAACGTACGGAAATTCGTTCACTATTCCAAGTTATAACGAATTTCATCATAAAAAACGCGGAATTTCATTTAGCGACTATAAACGAGGGTCGGTACAATGGATTCCGCGCGAGAAACTATACTTTTTTAAATGTTTTAAAATGCACCTGAATGCTTATGATTGTTTTGTGTGAATGTGAGTGTATGTAAACGTGTGGTGTATATGTGACCGTGACATGATGTCATTATACGGTGTTACATATCAAAATGATCATCATCTGATATACTGATTTCTGACTCGGGGAAATTAGAATATTCTTCACCTTCACAATGCTTACATATGAGCTACAAGGTAATCCTAAATTTTTCACAATATTTACCCGTACAATTTTATTCACAATCACGAGGGATTATTTTGAACAATTCATCGGGACGTGCATTTTTATTGTTTGTATTGGAGTAAGTTCGTTCAGACTATTCCTCCAACCCCATTTCTTCGGATCAATGGTTTGATTACCGAACACGCTAACAATACGTTGCATTGCAGCATTATCGTATGTTCATATGGTTACCTTGTTGAAATCTTATGTAGAGTATGGAAGACCGGGAATTGTAATTTGCTGATAAATGCGTTAAACAAAGAGCTCCCAATTTTTCATGCCAGCGAACGATTACATTATGCCAAGGCATCACAAGGTAACCTTATGAAAATACGATGATGCTGCAAAGCAACATATTTTTAGGATTATTACCAAGTTCAGGTTTGGAAAGGTAATAAAACCATTGATCCAACGGAATGGGGTTGGAGAAATAGTCCGAATGGACTTACAAACAGTAAAAATGTACATCCCAATGAGTTGATCAAAATAATCTCTTGTGGTTGTATAAAAAAATGTACTGGTAAATGTAAGGGGTGCTTAAAAATAGGACCACCTTGTAGCTCATTATGTAAGCATTATCGCTTATTGCCGCTAAATGAAATTCTGCGCTAGTTTTTATGATAAAATTCGTTATAACTTGAAATTGTGAACGAATTCCCGTACGCTGTTTCATACCTAAATAGCCGATGTATTTCTCTGTAGTTTGCTCCAAGACTTTGTTGATAGACTCAAAATTGGGCCCTTTAGAGGTCCAAACACATTTATTAGGATAGCTTCATTTCTACTCCACTCAAATCGATATGCTTGGATTTAAATAGTCGCTATGAAAATCTCTTACAGAACGTAGAATTTGAATTCCGTGGAAAATGTCTAACCCCAAAAGATTTGAATTTTTAAGCTATCTAAAATTTTCAAAATGGCGCCAAAGTTATGTCTTTAAACCAAAATGATTGAATTTCGGACATTGAGTGCAGAATAATAGAATATTTCGAATCAATTTGGTTTTAGATCGAGAGCTTAAGTCTTTCGTCTGGAATTCGTAAAATACAGATTTTTTTTTTGGCCCAAAAAAATGAGGTAGGTCAAAATACCAGAAACCGAAAGAAGAGAAATAAAAATACTATGTTTCCACCGAAACAGAATATGAAATAAACAAAAACTCTTTGACATATACTCCATTTTTCAATGTGCTAAAAAACAGAGTAAATGGACCCTACCTTGGGCCCACGCCCTCTAATCGATTTCGGACCAGAGCCAAAAATCGCGTATTAATTTTTCCGAAAACTTTTGTTGAAACATTTTTCCATACAACTCAAAGCTTTGTCTCAAAATGCAAAAAATTGAGGAAAGGCCATGTTTGCTTCCAAAATATGGCCATAGCTTTTTGAGCACAGGGTTAATGCAAATTTAAACTACCCCATCGTTCTCAGCGTGTCAAAATACATAGAATGGACCGCAATTAGACCTCGCGGAAATTAGGACAAAAATCGTCGATTTTTCTCCTTACATGCCTGAACTATTGACGGAACGCGCTATCCCTTTATCCGGTACCGCACCTGCTGGTGTGATCGGCAGTGAACATGTTGTCATAATATTTCTCTCTACAATCGGCAATCGGCCAGATGATTAGCGCTTCAAATGACGCGCGAAACAGAGCGAATAGTGTCGAGTATTTCGACAATCCCTACTACTCAATATCTCAAAAACGGTCGTACCTCTTTTGTACTTTTAAGCCAGTAAGTTTCGACAATCATTCCATAATTTGTGTTAAGATTTCTGATAAGCAATGAAAGAGTTCACACTATAACACTATAAATAAGAAACAATCGCTCTTATCCACTAACAATACTGTTCTGTTTACTCTGATGATGGCTACTTGGTAGCTGAAAGGTTTTTTATAAGTATGATAGTTCCTTATTCATAGGGTCCAAATTTTGAGTGGATTGCATTCATCATTTGGCCGCTACACGAGAACATACTTCATGCCATATAGCTCGATTCAAGATTAAATGGCAAAAATTAACAAATATAACATGTGTTGGCAATGTCCGTCTTTCTAGTCGATTCCTCATGGATGATCTCTCTCAAATAATAAGCCTTCCTTATTCCGAATTATCTCGTATTGCTCTATTACTATTTGTTCAAGATTTCTCCCATTTTCAATTTGCACCTAGTACATTTAAATAACTCCATGGAACAGAATCTGAGGATTGTTAGTTAGGTAAACGAGGAGGCCACGCAACTGTACGGCATTATCCTCTTTTGAGGGTTAATCTAACTAAAATGAGGAGGTGCTCCATCATGCATAAACCAACTTACTGATCTATTTGCGTATGGTACATTAACTATTAGATCTGTAAAGTCGTTCTCCAATAAATTGAAATATGTTTCACCATTCAAGTGAGGAGGAATTATAAAAGGTCCATTCCCTCCATTTTCGAATAGATTTTCCATGAAAATGTTTCTTTTGAAAAAAAATGTAAGAATACTTTTTTGAAGCAAAATTTTCCCAAAAACCTATAATTAGTTTCAGAATAAAATAAAATGATGCGATCCAAAATAAAGCAGAAAATGTGTTGCAAGTTCCCCGTACCGTCTCTTCTGTTAAGAAGCTTCGTCGACCGGTACCTACCATGTAAAAAATTTTGCATCGATAAAGCCAAATTACCAAAATTGAAACCTTGGCATGTTATAGTTCCTGAGTCATAAAACGAAAAATATCTTTCAGTCTTCATCTTCAAAGCTCCGTAGGCTCTTTATTGGAACATTTCCGGACTTGATTTGATATAAATTTTTCTTATTTTTTTAGTTTGGCATATGAAATTCCGGATATGCTATATAGACATCTAGATATGGATCACCTTCCGCATGAAAGAAAACAAAATCAGTGATGATTTAATTCCTATGGGCCTCATTATCATTATCTGGATGAAGGGAAGGAAACGGGCAGACGATAAGCTCCCCCAATAACCGTTTTTTGGATAACTGGGGAATTTCCTACTCGGGACATTTTTGTTTTCCAGAATTACAGCTGCTGTCCTGATTCACAACAGTTTCAATAAAATGGAGAAGGGCATACAGTGGATTGGTCGTAGGAATCGGTTGGAATGTATAAAAATGAGGGTGATGGCAATATATAAAGGAATATTAAAAAATTAATCAATAACCGAAGAAATATAATAAACTGTTTAACTAGTTATGGAACAACATGTTCTATCGAAAATAATTTTAAAGTAAAAAAAGCAACTCTAGAGCACAAACAATTAAAATTAATCTAGAAATTAATATTGAAATTAAATCTTTAAATATCATTTATAGATAAATTCACTTACAGATTCTAAATCTACTATGCGAATCGGACATAATAACATATTACTCCATCTATACATTTTGACCAATAATAATAAAGATTCTTGACCCAGTATGAATTATATATGAAAATTCTCGGGAAATATGTCACATTACACTCTTTTTTACCACCCTGTTTTTGAGACGAAAATTTGAAACAGAGTGTAATGTGACCTATTTCCCGAGAATTTTCATATATAATTTTGACCAATCTTATATTCTATTCTTTCATAGTAAAATGCAATAATATTGATAATATGAAGATATAAATCAACCTAGCTCTCACCGGCTTAAACTAAAAAATTTTGCGGATCGAATTTGATTCAATAGACTCTACAACAAAAGTTTAATTAGATGGATTCACCATATAGATGTCGCAACTCTTTTTTTCGATTAAAACTCTAAAGAAAAATTACGCTTCTAAGGTAATCAAAACTTATAATCTCAACCAAATGATCCAATTATCATTTATCTGAACCTATATTTACGGACTCGCCGATCATCGAACACCTTCAAGTTGCAGAGAAGTTTACTTTCACGGAATTTATCATTTGGTTTTTCAGCAATACACGAAAATATATTATGTAAAATTATCTCTTGATTGCGATGATGAGACGACACAGAATTAATGTCGTTGAGAATAACGATGAATTGATATTACCTCAAAGTTTATTGACCTCTACGTATACCCTGATCTTAACCAACAAGCCGCGCGCCGACTCGCCAATTCGTTACAAATAATGAAAATCATGTGGTGAACTGCTTACGCTCAGTTTGAAATGCAAGAAAAATGAGAATAATGCGGAATAACTATCAGAATACGGCGTTGTCATTTCTCCTCGACATCGAGGACGCCTACAAATCGACAGGCTGGAAGTACTGCATACACCTGACTAATACACAGGAATTGTAGCGAACGCCTCTAACGGCAGACACATTGTACTATCAGTATACTTTTAATACACAAAACGACAGGTTGCACTAGCATCTGAGCGTCCAGACAAATTTTTGCCAACGGGTTCAGCGAACAAGTATGAATGATTTACTACGGGGAAACTTCCAAGCGTCCGTATACGGACGCTCTGTAGAAACCGGACGCTTGGAAGATAGCAATCCGTCAATGTACGGACGCTCGGAAAGTAGTAGGATAAATATATATATATATATATATATATATATATATATATATATATATATATATATATATATATATATATATATATATATATATATGCTGTATTGGGTTGCCGTAGTATATATATACTCCGCGTTGTGGTAGATTGGTTTCGATAGAAACCGTTGATATGACGACGTTTCGGCACAATCTCATGTGCCATCTTCAGTTCTTCTCTTCAGGGCTGCTGCTCTGCTTCGAGTTAACTTGAAACTGATTTCCGTTGATCCTGTTGGTCTTTTATCTATCCTTGTTACATCTGGATGATTTTGCCTTTTGATATATATATATATATATATATATATATATATATATATATATATATATATATATATATATATATATATATATATATATATATGTATATATTTATCCTACTACTTTCCGAGCGTCCGTACATTGACGGATTGCTATCTTCCAAGCGTCCGGTTCCTACAGAGCGTCCGTATACGGACGCTTGGAAGTTTCCCCGTAGTAAATCATTCATACTTGTTAGCTGAACCCGTTGGCAAAAATTTGTCTGGACGCTCAGATGCTAGTGCAACCTGTCGTTTTGTGTATTAAAAGTATACTGATAGTACAACGTGTCTGCCGTTAGAGGCGTTCGCTACAATTCCTGTGTATTAGTCAGGTGTATGCAGTACTTTCAGCCTGTCGATTTGTAGGCGTCCTCGACGTCGAGGAGAAATGACAACGCCGTATTCTGATAGTTATTCTGCATTATTCTCATTTTTCTTGCATTTCAAACTGAGCGTAAGCAGTTCACCACATGATTTTCATTATTTGTAACGAATTGGCGAGTCGGCGCGCGGCTTGTTGGTTAAGATCAGGGAATACGTAGGGGTCAATAAACTTTGAGGTAATATCAATTCATCGTTATTCTCAACGACATTAATTCTGTGTCGTCTCATCATCGCAATCAAGAGATAATTTTACATAATATATTTTCGTGTATTGCTGAAAAACCAAATGATAAATTCCGTGAAAGTAAACTTCTCTGCAACTTGAAGGTGTTCGATGATCGGCGAGTCCGTAAATATAGATTCAGATAAATGATAATTGGATCATTTGGTTGAGATTATAAGTTTTGATTACCTTAGCAGCGTAATTTTTCTTTAGAGTTGTAATCGAAAAAAAGAGTTGCGACATCTATATGGTGAATCCATCTAATTAAACTTTTGTTGTAGAGTCTATTGAATCAAATTCGATCCGCAAAATTTTTTAGTTTAAGCCGGTGAGAGCTAGGTTGATTTACATCTTCATATTATCAATATTATTGCATTTTACTATGAAAGAATAGAATATAAGATTGGTCAAAATTATATATGAAAATTCTCGGGAAATAGGTCACATTACACTCTGTTTCAAATTTTCGTCTCAAAAACAGGGTGGTAAAACAGAGTGTAATATGACATATTTCCCGAGAATTTTCATATATAATTCATACTGGGTCAAGAATCTTTATTATTATTGGTCAAAATGTATAGATGGAGTAATATGTTATTATGTCCGATTCGCATAGTAGATTTAGAATCTGTAAGTGAATTTATCTATAAATGATATTTAAAGATTTAATTTCAATATTAATTTCTAGATCAATTTTAATTGTTTGTGCTCTAGAGTTGCTTTTTTTACTTTAAAATTATTTTCGATAGAACAAGTTGTTCATCAAGCTAGTTAAATAATTTATTATATTTCTTCGGTTATTGATTAATTTTTTAATATTCCTTTATATATTGCCATCACCCTCATTTATACATTCCAACCGATTCCTACGACAAATCCACTGTATGCCCTTCTCCATTTTATTGAAACTGTTGTGAATCAGGACAGCAGCCGTAATTCTGGAAAACAAAAATGTCCCGAGTAGGAAATTCCCCAGTTATCAAAAAAACGGTTATTCGGGGAGCTTATCGTCTGCCCGTTTCCTTCCCTTCATCCAGATAATGATAATGAGGCCCATAGGAATTAAATCATTACTGATTTTGTTTTCTTTTATGCGGAAGGTGATCCATATCTAGATGTCTATATAGCATATCCGGAATTTCATATGCCAAACTAAGAAAATAAGAAAAATTTATATCAAATCAAGTCCGGAAATGTTCCAATAAAGAGCCTACGGAGCTTCAAAGAGGAAGACTGGAAGATGTTTTTCGTTTTATGACTCAGGAACCATAACATGCCAAGCTTTCAGTTTTGGTAATTTGGCTTTATCGATGCAAAATTTTTTATATGGTAGGTACCGGTCGACGAAGCTTCTTAACAGAAGCGACGGTACGGGGAACTTGCAACACATTTTCTGCTTTATTTTGGATCGCATCATTTTATTTTATTCTGAAACTAATTATAGGTTTTTGGGAAAATTTTGCTTCAAAAAAGTATTCTTACATTTTTTTTCAAAAAAAACATTTTCGTGGAAAATCTATTCGAAAATGGTGGGAATGGACCTTTTATAATTCCTCCTCACTTGAATGGTGAAACATATTTCAATTTATTGGAGAACGACCTTACAGATCTGATAGTTAATGTACCATACGCAAATAGATCAGTAATTTGGTTTATGCATGATGGAGCACCTCCTCATTTTAGTTAGATTAACCCTCAAAAGAGGATAATGCCGTACAGTTGCGTGGCCTCCTCGTTAACCTGGCTAACAATCCTCAGATTCTGTTCCATGGAGTTATTTAAATGAACTAGGTGCGAATTGAAAATGAGAGAAATCTTGAACAAATAGTAATAGAGCAATACGAGATAATTCGGAATAAGGAAGGCTTATTTGAGAGAGATCATCCATGAGGAATCGACTAGAAAGACGGACATTGCCAACACATGTTATATTTGTTAATTTTTGCCATTTAATCTTGAATCGAGTTATATGGCATGAAGTATGTTCTCGTGTAGCGGCCAAATGATAAATGCAATCCACTCAAAATTTGGACCCTATGAATAAGGAACTATTATACTTATAAAATTGAAATACTGTCAAGTACTTAGGACCTTTCAGCTACCAAGTAGCCATCATCAGAGTAAACAGAACAGTATTGTTAGTGGATAAGAGCGATTGTTTCTTATTTATAGTGTTAAAGTGTGAACTCTTTCATTGCTTATCAGAAATCTTAACACAAATTATGGAATGATTGTCGAAACTTACTGGCTTAAAAGTTCAAAAGAGGTACGACCGTTTTTGAGATATTGAGTAGTAGGGATTGTCGAAATACTCGACACTATTCGCTCTGTTTCGCGCGTCATTTGAAGCGCTAATCATCTGGCCGATTGCCGATTGTAGAGAGAAATATTATGACAACACGTTCACTGCCGATCACACCAGCAGGTGCGGTACCGGATAAAGGGATAGCGCGTTCCGTCAATAGTCCAGGCATTTAAGGAGGAAAATCGACGATTTTTGTCCTAATTTCCACGAGGTCTAATTGCCGTCTATTCTATGTATTTTGACACACTGAGAATGATGGGGTAGTTTAAATTTGCATTAACCCTGTGCTCAAAAAGCTATGACCATATTTTGGAAGCAAAAATGGCCTTTTCTCAATTTTTTTCATTTTGAGACTAAGCTTTGAGTTGTATGGAAAAATGTTTCAACAAAAGTTTTCGGAAAAATTAATACGCGATTTTTGGCTCTGGTCCGAAATCGATTAGAGGGCGTGGGCCCAAGGTAGGGTCCATTTACTCTGTTTTTTAGCACATTGAAAAATGGAGTATATGTCAAAGAGTTTTTGTTTATTTCATATTCTGTTTCGGTGGAAACATAGTATTTTTATTTCTCTTCTTTCGGTTTCTGGTATTTTGACCTACCTCATTTTTTTGGGCCAAAAAAAAATCTGTGTTTTACGAATTCCAGACGAAATACTTAAGTTCTCGATCTAAATCCAAATTGATTCGAAATATTCTATTATTCTGCACTCAATGTCCGAAATTCAATCATTTTCGTTTAAAGACATAACTTTGGCGTCATTTTGAAAATTTAAGATAGCTTAAAAATTAAAATCTTTTGGGGTTAGACATTTTTCACGGAATTCAAATTCTACGTTCTTTAAGAGATTTTCATAGCGACTATTTAAATCCAAGCAAATCGATTTGAGTCGAGTAGAAATGAAGCTATCCTAATAAATGTGTTTGGACCTCTAAAGGGCCCAATTTTGAGTCTATCAACAAAGTCTTGGAGCAAACTACAGAGAAATACATCGGCTATTTAGGTATGAAACAGCGTACGGGAATTCGTTCACAATTTCAAGTTATAACGAATTTCATCATAAAAACTAGCGCGGAATTTCATTTAGCGGCAATAAGCGAGGGCCGGTACAATAGATTCCTCCCGCGAAATAATACTTTTTAAATGTTTTAAAATGCACCTGAATGCTTATAATCATTTTGTGTGAATGTGTGAGTGTATGAAGACGTGTGAACGTGTATATGTTACCGTGACATGATGTCATTATAGGGTGTTACATAACAAATTTCAATATTTAAACAAAAAAAACTAAGATTAATAAATAATTTGTTTTTTTCACATTTATATTTTTTTTTCTTTTACATTTCATATTCATTGGAACATTATCTATATGTCTAATTATTCACAAATAACCTAAGTTTTCGTTATCAGTGTCAGCATATATTGCTAATGATGTAATGTGATCATTATTGATATATGGATCATCGTGATCCGCTTCATCATCTAAGTTTGATAAAATTTGATCGTCGCAATTGTCATTGATAACATCATTGTTATCGTCATCAACTTCATCATCGTGTTTATTTTCATCCATACACTTATCAAAATCATCATCATCTAATATACTGATTTCTGGCTCGGGGCAATTAGAACATTCTTTACCTTCACAATGCTTACATAATGAGCTGCTACAAGGTGGTCCTATTTTTAAGCACGAACATTTACCAGTACATTTTTTTATACAACCACAAGAGATTATTTTGATCAACTCATTGGGATGTACATTTTTACTGTTTGTAAGTCCATTCGGACTATTTCTCCAACCCCATTCCGTTGGATCAATGGTTTTATTACCTTTCCAAACCTGAACTTGGTAATAATCCTAAAAATATGTTGCTTTGCAGCATCATCGTATTTTCATAAGGTTACCTTGTGATGCCTTGGCATAATGTAATCGTTCGCTGGCATGAAAAATTGGGAGCTCTTTGTTTAACGCATTTATCAGCAAATTACAATTCCCGGTCTTCCATACTCTACATAAGATTTCAACAAGGTAACCATATGAACATACGATAATGCTGCAATGCAACGTATTGTTAGCGTGTTCGGTAATCAAACCATTGATCCGAAGAAATGGGGTTGGAGGAATAGTCTGAACGAACTTACTCCAATACAAACAATAAAAATGCACGTCCCGATGAATTGTTCAAAATAATCCCTCGTGATTGTGAATAAAATTGTACGGGTAAATATTGTGAAAAATTTAGGATTACCTTGTAGCTCATATGTAAGCATTGTGAAGGTGAAGAATATTCTAATTTCCCCGAGTCAGAAATCAGTATATCAGATGATGATCATTTTGATATGTAACACCGTATAATGACATCATGTCACGGTCACATATACACCACACGTTTACATACACTCACATTCACACAAAACAATCATAAGCATTCAGGTGCATTTTAAAACATTTAAAAAAGTATAGTTTCTCGCGCGGAATCCATTGTACCGACCCTCGTTTATAGTCGCTAAATGAAATTCCGCGTTTTTTATGATGAAATTCGTTATAACTTGGAATAGTGAACGAATTTCCGTACGTTGTTTCAAATCTGAATAGCCGATGTATTTCTCTGTTTGCTCTAAGACTTTGTCCATAGGCCAAAATTGGGCCCTCTAGAGGCCCAAACACATTTATTAGGAGACACTTATCGTCATCTTCCCATCATACAGATAATAATAGTGAACCCTACAAGTATGAAATCATTACTGATTATATTTCCGTTCTCGCAAGAGGTGATCTTCGAAATATCTTTATGTCTGTAAAAACAATATCAGCGCATTCAACAGCTGGTAATGAGAACAATCTTTTTAATCATTCCCAGGAATATTATTAGTTTTGCTGAATTAAACACAGCCGATTAGTCAGAGAATATTTTTGCAAAGCAATATTGAAATTTCTATCCAAATCGAACATAAAGTTATCGACTCATCTTGAGCGTCTATTTCTGGATATAAAAAATTAAAACTATTTCCGATCTTCAATCTGGAGATTGAATATTTTCAAATGTTATTGTGTCTGCATCAGACTTTGATGATTTTGTGAAGACTATGTTGTCATCTATGGGTGAAAGTCATCTATCTTGTGGAACTGGAAATTGAGACCAACTAAGCGAAGATACCATTCCATGTTCCCAGCTTGTTAGAAAAGAATATTTTCAATCATAGTTGAAAATCATGTCATTGCGAGAAAATCTTCTGTTGTAGACCTTAATATTGCTTGTTGACTAATAAACTATAAAAGAGTTACTGTGGATAGCACTATAAATGAGAAATAATTATAGTGAATAAGGGTGATTATTTTAACGAAATAATAAATATAACTACTTTGTTATACTATCACTGATATTTATCATAGTCGTTACTATAGTTTCAACAGTAAACGTGTCATCTTCAGACGAAAACGAACGTATGAATTTACAAGTACCATATCTACTATATATAGGTTGAAGAAGGAATACAAACAAATTAAACCAAAAATTATACCTAACTACGGTATTTTGGTATCCTTTGATGTTTCTAATATGTTTTCAAATATTCCTCCCATTGAATGTCGGAATTTAGTCAGAAATATCTTTGAAAAGTCACATATTAATCCTTCGATAAAATCAGAAATAGAACAGGCATTCGATATATGGCTCAGTCAAAAGTACTGTCAGTTTAATAACAAATTTTATACTCAAAATAACGGATTAGCTATCGGTTCTCCATTAAGTCCACTTCTCGCAGATATTTTTATTTCTCACAAAGAAGATACTATAATGAGTTCTGCTATAACAAAAAACATATTCAATTTTGGTACAGATACCTAGACAATATTTTAGCCCTATTTAAAGGTACATCTAGACAGTTAGATGCTTTCTTATCATTCATCAATAATATTTATCCCAACATAAAATTCACATTAGAGACAGAAAAGGGTCACAAAATAAATTTCTTAGACTTAACATTATTACATCATAATAATAGCATCTCATTCGACATTTACAGAAAACCTATTTTCACAGATACAGTAATTTGTACCTGTTTACATAGCTCCTATAGTCATAAACTAGCTGCTTTCCATTCAATGATAAATAGAGCCTTTTCCCTTCCCTTATCTCAAGAAAATCTTAGTAAAGAATTAGATACAATTAAAGTTATTGCTACAAATAACGGTTTCGTTCCTCAAGTAATTTCTAAATTAATAGATAGAGAAATACAAAAATTAATTTACAATAGCACTTATCCCTTTATGAAAGACAAAGATAACTCATTAAAATAAGTTTCTTTAACTTATTTTGGTCCTGTAAGCGAAAAAATTGCAAACATGTTATCCCATCATAACCTGACCATCAGCTTTAAGCCCCCAAACAAATTATCTCATATTATGTTCAATGCGAAATATAAAACTGACAAATTTAAAAGTCCCGGAGTTTATAAACTAACTTGTTCAGAGTGTGATAGGTTTTACATCATACATAGGTTATTTTGCCGTAACATAGCAGTTAGATATAAAGAACATTTTCGTTCCTTTAAAATCAATAAGACCGATTCTTCATTTGCAAATCATATTTAAGAAACAGGCCATATCTTTCCTATTTTGAGTAATGTCCAAATGTTACATAGACAGGATAAAATTTCAAAACTAATTATATTTGAGTCAATAGGAATTTTCAAAGCAATGAAGATGTATGATAATAAGATCCTTAGCGATCAACTAGATTTATATTACAGTAATCTTTTCAATGTATTAATAACCTGATTTTCGTATTTAAAGTCCGTTAGTAAATATACCCTCTCCACTAAGGTTCTCTCACGGAACCACCTGATCACTTTACCCCTCTCCGGTTTTTCCTAGAACTATTTCCTATAGCCATAAAATTTGTTTGTATTCCTTCTTTAACCTATATATAGTAGATATAATACTTGTTAAATTCATACCTTCGTTCAGTCTGAAGATGACACGTTTAGTGTTGAAACTATAGTAACGACTATATTAAATATCAGTGATAGTATAACAAAGTAGTTTCATTTATTATTTCCTTAAAATGATAAACTATCACAAAGTAACGGCTTCCACAATTGAATTTTTGAAGGGTGATTATTTCTTATTCATATTGCTTATTGACGATAGTCCAAAACAACAAGGTTGAGAAAATTCTCAACCAACCAGATATTCCAATTCTACAACATGAGGTCAGTTAATCACAACATATCTTATGTGAAACGTGCTTCTCTAATCAACTCTACTGTAGAATTCTGTTTCGGACTTTTAATCGCCGATTATGAAAGTCTTCATGAATTAAAAACAGAACATCGTGAGGTATTTTTTCAATTTTCATTACTTTTGACTCGTAAAATCTTTCCTATGAATTCAGCTACCTTAAATAAGATTGCTGGGCGCTCAGAAATGTGCAGAATGAAAGCCACTATACGCGTACTTTCCGATATTTAGACATTTAGAAATATGTTTTGGATGCTTTGAAATCGGTAGATTGTGAATATTATTCAGCTTTAGCGGTAGAAACATGTGGTGAACGCTCAGAGTAGGAGAAGGGAAAGGTGTTTGTATATAGTACTTTCAGGCCGTCGATTTGTGGGCGTCCCAAAACGCCGGTTCTCGAAAATTCTTCGTTATTTTTTACATTTTACGTTATACTACCAGTTACAGTCATTCAGTCATTCATTCATCGTAGACAGATGCTTTGAATGTTGTGAGTAACCACAGTCTGGTTGTTGAGTTCAATAGAAAAAATTGATTTATTCATTTTCATATTCCTTGACCCAACTTCTGTATATAACAAGAAAAAGTTATTATTTCACTTGTTTAAATTTGTCATTACCTGTAGATTGAATAAATGTATTCAGTATCCTCTTTCAAGCTAAAAAATGTTTGCAATCGTTTTATAAATATATATTCAAGATTGCTTTTAACGCTAAAAGATGATCTTACGCATTTTCAAAACTGCTCTTCAAATCAATTTCAAAAAAGATTTTATAGCTCAAAAGAGGTTGTTAAGAAGTTAATATCTTTTACCTATGTGGGCAATTTTTTACTTATGTGGTCAATTACTGCCGTTGGATTATAGAAAGATTTTTATTTAGTTATATATTTTTCTGTCTATTTCTTATATAGTTATTTATTTTTCTGTCTATATAGAATAAGAGGAGGTATCGTTTGTTTTTTAAGTTTGATTATATTAAATAAAGTGCGTTTTTTAGTTAAGGAATTTTTCATTCTCATTGCCTTCAAATTTTATTAATAATGTATGTATGATCACCTCAATTCCCACAGAAAATTTCGTTTGGTTAGAAAAATACGCAATTTCAAGTTAAGTAATAAAATTATCTATACATTTTCTTATAAAAAATACATTACATATTGGATATTTTCAATTTTGAACTTTAAATATAACTGAAATGTTCATCAGTTATTCAAGAAAGAATATGATACGCAATGTAAATTTTGGGACTGTTATAGAGGACCAACAAAACAGTTTTATTCAACAACGGTCCGAAAGGATTAGCATTATCTTTTGATTTGTAAAATCCTTCATATCGATTATAAGCCTTCTGAACTGGCAACATCGCTGGACGCTCAGAAATGTGGTGCATGAAAGCAAACTATACTGCGGGGACGCTGAGTACCCGAAATTTGAAAGCTTTACTGTATATTTTGGACGCTCAGGAGCGGCTTTATGAACGGACGCTCTGAAATCAGTAGAATGCAAATTTTAAAAATTGTTTCCTATGATATGAAGGCTATGAACTTATTACGACCTCTACTGTTCAAAGATGGAATATATTCATACGTTATAGTAGGGATTGCATGAGAAATACGCAGTGGACGCTCAGAGTAGGAATAGTGAAAGGACGCCCCGGAGATAGCGGGATGTAAATATATATATATAGTGAATCTGTTTGGTTATTTTCATGAATGTATTTAGTTTATTCCTATTATATCTCTGTTCTATGTTGTTTATGTCTTTTTAATTCTTTGAATAAGCGATCTCTACTAATAATTGAGTTCATGATGCCTCGTATAACCCAATTTTTTTTTAGTTAATTTCTTTTTTCAATGTACCAGTATTGTTCTTATTGGTTCCATGAATATTAGCAAGTCTAGCGTCATTCGTTTCGTACACCTTATTCCGATTTAACTGTGCTAATTTTCGTATTAAATTTTTCAAGTTGATACGTATGGAGATGATATCTTGGTGATAGGTTCCAGTTTTACCATTCCCATTAGAGATATTTGGAGACATTATAGTGACTTTATGGTGATATATGACTATCTAAAGCAAACACTGAACATATGCTTTTAAAATAGCCATCATGAGACCTAACAAACATATGGTCGCTGCACGTCCTGGTTTTTATTACTGACATTAATTGTATCGGGGTAATCATTAGTTAGGTTGTTGTCTGAAAAGAGCTTTATATTTATATCGCCTAATATTTATTAGTGATGGTACTTGTACCGTTGTTGACTCAGGCAGCTACCGAGTTCTACAACGAATTTATTTTCGTTTGTGGATGGAGACCTTTGGACACCAACAAGTTTCATAGTTTCATCCATATCGATTATAACTTCAATCAATTCGCATAGCTCTAACTGTAGAATATTTGTTTCATAATTTCTAGTATTCCTTAAGTAAGCTACAACACCATCATTCGGATTCATACCTCATTAATAATAGACTGACTCATATCCATCTAAATAGAAGACAATTTGTGTCCTTAATTTGTGACTTCTAATTTTTTGAAGTTTTTGGATACGCTTTGTACATTTTGTTGGCAGATTTTCAGGTAATCATCTCCAAACCTCAAAGTTTTGAAATTCATTATATTATTTGATACTCAGATTGAAAGAAGTTTCATAAAGAGTGAAACAAATTTGAATAATAATTTTTGGTCACGAGTCAAAAGTTGTTAGTTCTATGTACCTAAAAAAGTATGATACAAACTGTAAAGTAATGTCAGCAAATTTTGAGCAAGATGGAGTTTAACGAACAGAGTTGAAAAAATAGTAAAATAATTTGCAAGTGTAAGTGGTAAATCTAATACATATTTGGTCGTGATTACTGATTACTGAAACAAGGAATTATAGAATCACATCTCTCCCATCCTATATTCTGATAAACTGGTATCTCGGAGAGTGTGTTATGATGTTTACGTGAACTCATCTGTTCAAATTACGTTGATTCGTCTATTAGAGTTCTCGGATTACTACGAAAACTGAAGCTTGATGTAAGTTCTTGCTAGGTCAAACTTCTATATAAACATTACAGGAAGCACTGAATTCAGCAGGCTTTCGAAAATCGTTCGTTCAACAGTATCATTATTTGATTTAGATGATGTTACACTCCACCTGTCACTTATCTCGCTGATATATGTAAAAAAAATACTTATATATCATTTTTGTAAATATAAGTGTTTCATTCAGACATGAAAACTAACTTTCAAATCTGATATTTAACACTAAGACTGAAACAGATATTTTCGGTGGTGGTGGTAAACTTAATGAAGATCGTAGATCCCATAATTTACAAAAATACGATTCCACGCTTATAAACCGCATTAAACATTCATATCAGCTGATTAATGACGGAATTATTCTGCTTTATTCACAACTGTTCGAAGTATTCCAAAAATGGAATTATGTCTCAAGTTATTGTCACGAAAAATCTATAACTATCATACAGGGTGTTTTAGAAAACGGGGCCCCGTTGATGAGATAAGTAGAATACTGAAAGATAAGTGAAGTTTGCTCAGTAAAAAATTTTCGTAAGCCGTTACGCTAATTACACGGTTTGTACCGAGTAGTTTTAAAGATAACTTTTTTAAGGTTGGATTCTCTAATTCAAATTTTAACTGCAATTAAGCATCATATAATTTCACACCAAAAAGGAACACTCGGTAAAACTCGATACTGTGTATCGTTCTCGGAACATTTTGATTTGAAAATGATGCAGTAATAACTGATACCGGTATAAAGTAAAAAACAATCACCAATTCATTAAAAACCAAAAACAATAACATTATTCTAATGCTAAGGTTGTTAATTACAAAAAATCACGACAAGAAAATCGAAATAAATTTGCATAAAAACGTGAAATATTCAATCAGTTAGAGTGGGTGTTCAGAATGTCTTCCGTTTTCACGAATACACAATTCAATCCTTGTTTCTAAGGAATGCATTAGTTATCTAAACGGTTGAGAATCAGTTATGAGGTCATTAAAGTGACGCTCAATTCTGTCTTGCTACTCTTGACGTGAATTCATCTCTGTACAATAGACTTTTTCCTTTACAAACGAACAAACTGTGTAGTCCAAAGGATTGTAATCGCATGACCGTGGATGTCAATGGATCAGAGCTTCTGAACCTCTACCAATTCATCGGTTCAGATAATGATAACTTAACCAATTACGACACCTTCTATCAAAATGCGGGGGAGCTCCATCATGCGTAAAAAGAGAGATCTTCGCATGTTTAGCGTTAAATCTTCTAATATCTCGAATAAATGATTTGCCAAAAAATCTAGTTAAATGTTACCATTTAAATTCCAGGGAGAATGTGATAACCAATTAATTTGTTACCTAAAGTTGCTGTCCAAACATTAGCTTTGAACGAGTGTTGGTAATGTGATACCCTTTTAACATGTGGATTCTGATCGCAACAGTAGTGTGCATTATGGGAGTTGAGCATTCCTCGTCGCGTAATGGTGGCCACGTCGCCGTCGGTAGAAACGATACACATAAAACAATTGGGATTGAGGGCTGCCCTTCCTTGTAACGTTTCGTGAAAATTCACTAGAACCGGTAGATCGTCTGGCAAGAGCTCTTGAACTTGTCTGTATTGATAAGGATGTAGCTGCTGTTCTTTAAGTATCCTCCAAGTACTTGCAGAAGTTTGATGTGTCATATTCCTCACGCTAATTGTTGGATCTTGATCAACTGAATCTAGCGTATCCTAAATACTCGCCACTGTTAACAACGTGTCGGTTTATTCAACATTTGAATACATTTCGATTATTAATTAACGTATTTATCAACAATACATAACGTTATTGACATTACCGGCTTAACTATCAGTAAATTTCAGTTTTCCATGGCTAACTCAGACCATACCATTATAAGGTTTGCGACGAACTTTTTTACTAAGAACATTTTGAACACTCACTGTAACTGATTGAATATTTCTTTTTTTCATCTAAATTTATTTTAATTTTATTCTTGTGATTCTTTTTTCAATTAATAACTTTAGCATTAGAATAATGTTATTGTTTTTGATTTTTAATAAATTGGTAATTGTTTTTCACGTCATGCCTGCATCAGTTTTTACTTCATCATTTTCGAATCAAAATATTTCGAAAACGATATAGATTATCGAGTTTAACCAAGAGTACTTTGTTGGTGTACAATTGAATGATGTTCAATTTCACTTGAAATTTGAATTAGAAAATCTAACCTCAAGAAAGTTATGTTCGAAACTACTAGGTACGAACAGTTTAATTAGCGCCCTCTATGAGAGTCAGATATGAAAATAAATTCATGCGATGTGTCAGCTTCCAAAATATATTCATACAAAGTTTCATTACAGTGTTGACAGTAGTTTCGACATAATCGTAAAAAATGTCTTTAAATTTTTTTTTACAACACCGTATCTTGGAATACGGATGCCGTTACGACAATTTTTTACTAAGCAAATCTCACTTATCTTTCAGTGTTCTACCTATAATAGCAACGAGTCCACCTTTGTTCGGAACACCCTGCATAAACTGTAAAATTATGTGGATATTTTGCACAGGTTTTGGTTTGATAATGATGTATTGAAACTGCAGTCACTATATTTATCATTGTTCAAATAAAATGTTTTTTTCATCACTATCACGAGTATCAGAAAACCAAAAAAAAAAGAATGTCGTGGCAAGAAAAGATTCTAGCGAGTGGTCGCAACCGGGGACCATGGCAAGGGCTCACACTGAGGGCATGAAGGAACGCTAAAATGCCTTCCGAGAGAGAACTTCCCATACTGAGGAGAGGAAGTGAATAGGTAGAAGAGTCGTATATAGGGATCGGGGCTATTCCTATGAGATACACAACGAAACTGGCTGTCAGGAGAAGGATGGAGTTAATGGTTAACAACGGCAGACTCAGGTGAGCGATCGACACTTTCAACCCATAAGATCAATGGGAAGCATATTTGTACGTAGCTGACGTAAAATCAATTGAATTACGATCGGGTCGTGTCGCAGCAAGTTCAGATGTCTAATAATAAGCAACATCGAATAGTAGTTCGATATTTCATAATTAAATAAAAATGAGTGAAATAAATCCGAATTGGTTTCACGAGATTTATGATTGGAAGTTGGTTGATGAATACACATTTAAATTGAGATTAAATACCAAAGAAGTGGAGGTAGATAGACCATATTTGTTGGTTAAGTTTTTAATGGATAGACTTATGTCTCGGCAACTTTAAATGATAATGCAGCGGTATAACATCGTAAATGGCAACCTAATAAATTATCAAATGATCGAATTATTTTATTGGTTTCTTTTTCAACAAAATATTGATTAATACAAGTGCTCTATTATCTAACGCTTTTTTTCATTATATTCATTAACAAACAATCAATCCTCTTTTGTTGTCTTATTTTGTTGTGTTAGTTCCTTTTTGCAACAATCTTATAATACAATATTTTCAAACTGCCTTGAATTATATTGATGGAATTAACCTAGCGTCTAGTATACTTAATTCGTTTCCGAATCAAAGCTAAACCAGCATGTTTAAATATAATTTTCGATGAATGTGAATTTATGGGATGAGATATTTTAAGGAAATTGGGGATTGAATCATAATCACGACAACGACAAAGAAAAGTAAGGCAACAAAGTAGACTCACCAGTGTTTATAGTATTCCCCTTTCTTGCGGTAAGGTCTACAATGAGGAAACAGGTTCAGATCAACCCCCCTTGTAAATACTGTGGTTAATTTATCTTAACATACCTTTCCTGGAGCCGAAGAATCAGTTCTATATAAAGGTCCTAATTTCGTTTTCTCCCCCAAAAGTATTCCTACGGCATCCATTATTTCTGCTGTAGAAGCGTCTCTACATAAGGTTCTCCATGTCGAAGTAGATGAAATTCGTTTCGAAACTTTCAAAATTCGTCATTAAGTTTTAAGTTTAGGGCTTGGGCTGAAATTTCAGTATTTTCGAAGAGGATTTGATGATTACTGCCAAACTTGTGTTCCGCAAGTGCAGATCTACTGGTGTCGTGAAGCCTTGTACAGCGCTCATGTTATTTCACACGAGTAGCTACTGTACGACCTGTTTCACTAATGTAGACTTTACCGCGGAAACAGAGAGAACTATGACCACCTTTCAAATGGAGAGGACGAAGGATATCTTTGATAGGGTTCTAAACCTGAGATAAATTCTGAAGTGTGGAAAACCGAGTAGAAATATTGTTTCTCAAGGATTTTGGAAATTCGAACTGTTACAATTTCGATATATGGAAGATAAGCAGTGGATGAAGCAGGCAGGGGGTTTGTGACTCAGGTTGATTTGAAATTTAAGCGGAGTGTTTCTCTTTACAGCTTTCTCAATGTTATGATGGGACAAATTATTTGACAATAAGACAGATGAAAAATGTTTCAATTCTGATTTTGAGGATTGAGGTTGAGATAAGTTGACAGCTCTGTGGACCAAGGAGTTTATGACAGATTGCTTTTGGGCAGGGTAATGGTGGGACATTCGATTGAGGTATATATCGGTGTGAGTGAATTTTCTAAACACAGAATGTCTTAAAGTACCGTCAGACTATCGACTAACTAATAGGAAAGGGAGTGAATCTTTTGATTCAACTTCCATGGTGAAACTTATATTGGGATGTTATGAATTCATATGATTGAGGAAGGGAACAAAATTTTCGCGGCCATGTTGCCAAATAACAAAAGTGTCTTCAACATATCTAAGCCAACATTCCGTCTTGAGACTCGATAGCATCTTGCTCAAACCTAGATATTAGCTATGACCGGAAAAAGAGGGGAACCCATGGCAGTTCCCGAAGACTGCTCGTAAAACTTGCTATCATACAGAAAATATGTGGAAGATGAACAAAAATCAATTAACGATAGTATATTCATTAAAATATACTGTCTGGATTGGGAACATTGGTAAAGAGTGATTCGACTTCGAAGCTGATGAGCAAATTGCCTTGGTCAACCTTTAGCGTTTGGAGTTTCCAACGAAATCAGGAATTTAGAATGAAACTGTTGGAATTACCTACAAGAAGTTTGAGAATAGATGCATCAAGCCTGCCCTGAAGATGCCACCTGTAATGGTCGGCATCAAGTTGTGCTATCGTAACGCGGAATCTATCCGGAAGGCAAACATTTTTGGTCCAAGAATTATTATTACAATATTTTGTTCTATTTCACAAAGAGGCTTGAAAAATATCAAAGAAAATGTGAAGAATCTTGGTCAATTGCGAAAACCTTTAAAGTAGCTTCTGATCAGCCTAGAAATATGTTCAAAAGCCATTTTAATACCATTAGCTGAGAAGTAACAAAATGAGTCGAAATAAGCCATCCAAAAATATTGATGCTCTGCAACATTATTTATAACAATTCAACGTCTCATCCCAAAATCAACAATCAATGAAACTACTACGACTGTAGATCAAAAATATCCTTGTACTGTTGGAAGAGTTAGGTAGACAGTTATGAATGTTACGTTTTTGACAGATCTTACTTTCTCAAGAAAAATGATGTGTCTATATATGGCCAATTTGAAAAAATATGTTAATTGAGCTTGAGGAGTTCCTGAAATTTCATGAAAACAATAGTTCTGTTCTTTTTAGAATATTGGTTAAAAATTTAGAATATGCAAGTGGACTTTGCAAGCTCATAATGCAAAGAACACTTGAATTAACCCGATGTTCTGAAATAATTTTGGTCGATGAAACTGGCAATTGCGACAATCAAAATCACAAGGCGTTTTTTTTGTAAAGCAGTCTGAAGCTGGAGGTTTACTAATAGGTTGTATTATCAGCAGTAGCCAAAAACCCGAATTGGGTGTTACTGACCGTTTTGAAATCCTTAGGATTAAAATAAATCCTGGTGTCATTCTCACCGATTATGATTTGGCGGAAACAAACGTAGCTGCATGAATATTGGCAGACTCAAATTTGTTATTATGTACATTCCATATCCTAAAAGCATTTTGTTGTTGTCTAACAATGAGAAAAAAATTTGTACCAAAAGAAAAATCACAGAAATAGTATTCCTTGAAAATTTTCTATATTCTGAAACCAAAACCAGAACTTAAAAATTCAAAACAGCACTTTTTTGACAACTGTGACCGGGAGAACTTCAAAAAATATGATCAAAACTTGCTAACCAGAATACAGGAGTGGGACAATATTCAGATAAACCTGTTATTAACAAAGAACCTTCCCGCTACTATATTGACAAACTGTTAAAGTGGCTTGGAAGAAATCGCCTGGTAGTATTTAGGGATAGTTGGAAGCTTAGTACCCTCTGAGAGGATATTTTCTAAGGCAGGTGAAATAATGAGTGGAAAGAGAAATAGACTGAAACCAAAGAGACTGAAGTCACTGTTCCTCAAGCCAAAAAAAAAACTTTTTTGATCCCTAATTTTGTGCCTGTGATGACGGTTTGATAATGTACCCGAAAGAATTTCCAGTTCTAATTTTTACAGAGTGTATGTTCAGTTTTGGTTATTTTATTGATTTTTTTTAATTCAAATTTTTTGTATATTCATTTTTTTTAATATTAAATGACCAATGTTGATTTATGTTTCCTTCATTCGACATACCGACATTCATGACACAGCTAATGTCAATTCAGTTTCTTTCTAAAACAATTGATAGTTATCGAAAGTTTTTTATTGAACTATCGAAACTATCGATAGTTGCATAACGTGTTCTACAGTCACAACGTGCATCGAACCGAGATAGCATGGCGGAGTGAACGAAAATTTAAGTTTTGGAATCGTAAGGGATCATTCCGTTATATGGAATCCATAAAATGAAGGTTATTATAAGAAAAACACCTCAACGATGATACCTGGAATGAAATACCTTCAGTTTTTCGACTTGTCATTGGCTATTTGTAAGCGGAAAATGATCTCAATACTGCCTTCATAAAGAAGAAAAACAGCAAACGTCAAAACAGCAACTGGAACTGGATCAGGAAAAATTAATTTTAGTTGATTTTATCAAGGGAATAAATAGGAAAATATGGGACGGGTAACCTGCCAACTAGAAACATAAGCCTGTACACTTTATAATATGCAATCATATTTTACCTACCTGATTTTTCATTATATTATTCAATAACACGTATCACAAATGAACACTAGACTTGATAATACACTGTCGAAAAATTCCAAAATAAACTTTTATTATGAAAATTAAAGGAAACACATGTTTCGCAACACAGTGGCTTCTTCAGGTGAACAATGTTACTCAAACTACAATGGCATTAGCAGATATTCATACGTAAGCTATTGTGTTCCCGAGTATGGTTTCATAATTGTTTCATTCAGCGAAAAGCGCCATCACCTATAAAAACGTGAGGAATGTCTTTGTTGCGTCCATCCAATAGTACACTTTCAGGCAGATTCAGAGTGTGAATTAGTAATTTCACTAAGGTTCAGTCACGCAGTCGATGCTGTTGATGTAAACGAAAAGGAAAGATGTAAATGAACAAATTGCGATTCTCATTGAGTCGTAAATTCGACCGCACATTTATTTGTCTAGACACTAATCATATTCTTCTTACGGTACTTTCTGAAAATCTACTCGATGGGAAATGAACAACGGTTTTGCATTTCCAAGTTTGTTGAAAGATTGTTTTCGAATTACAAAAGCAATTCTGTAACATGCCTTCCAATCACGGTAGCACAGTTTCGACTCAATTTATATAGAATGAATTGAAAGGCATGCTAAGGGACGAAAGGCCAATATAAGAAGAATTAAACTGGAGACAAGACTCTTTCAATTGTTGACTTTCGATGGGAAATTTAATATCCATAAAACTTATCATCTTAACATATTTCGATGAAACCATACCTTGAGTTAATTATGGCGCCAAAAGAGAGAGAGAGAGAGAGAGAGAGAGAGAGAGAGAGAGAGAGAGAGAGAGAGAGAGAGAGAGAGAGAGCTTGAAATATGTCTCAATATCTGAATCTTTCGAAGCGCATCGCAAGACGGCTCCATTCAAGTCGAATCAATCATGCAGAACTTTCCATGAACGCCGGTCTATCAGGAAATTCATATCTGAAGTTATTTATTGTTGACACATTCCCAGAAACCGGGTTGAGGCCAAGAGGAATATTTATAGAACTATGCTTTAGGATCAATTCTCCCTCTAGATAGAGAAGGCCAGAGGGTTCCCTACAAACGTGAGTGTGACTTCATAAACAAACGGCTCATGATGGAGATATAGCTTACGAGAGTACTGTTTAGTTTTGATGGCGCATGGTCAGTATTGAGTATGGCAGGCGATACATATTACAATCTATTTCTTGTGGGAAATTATATATTGCACCTGGTCTCAAGTATCATTGTGTGATTGGAACGTTTTTCACCTATAATTATGCGTATTATGACTCAATAAAGTGCGTTGCTAAATGGCTTCCTGAGCGAATGTTTATGTTGGTGATGAAAATTTGAAATTCCGTTCTGAATCGAAAAGATTTCACTGCAAACGACTTGCAAGGAAAGGTATATTCTGCAAATACTTTGATTTTATCTATTCTCACTTTTACATTATACAATTTGTCCACACCCATTTAAGCTCTTAAGAAGTTTGAATTTTAATTCTGGCGCTTCCAACAAGAGACAGTTTGTAATTCATACTTAAGCGATATGAACTCGAATTAGAACAAATGCCCAAAAACTTAGAATCAATTTCAACTTTTGCATAGAAATGAAAATAACATATACTTTCATTTGATGAGATCCAAATTAAGCCATTTTTGTTATTGAGTCGGAGATATTATTGATACCGCTTGCAATAACACATCACTTGAAACAAAAGCATTTGTGTTCTTAATGTTAATCCAAAATTTTGGGAACTGGTCCATATTTGTCCGGTATCGAAATAAATCAAGAATTATTGTTTATTTTTAATAAGTCAATTACTTTGAAATTAGAACAAATTGGATATAAAATATTCTGTATTATAAGTAACAATCTGAAAATAACAGTTTGAGTACATTGCCTCCCAGTTGATAAATCAAGATCATTATTTTATCTATTCGGTTCGGTACCCATTTCTCAAATGTATGACGAATACTTGGCTAAATTAAAAACCCAATCAAATTATGCAGGATTCCAACTTTGACTCCGGGGATGAGAACATTGCCTCATCTTATGTATCGTAAAACTCAAAAATCACGAATAATTATTTAGTAAGGAACACGTATACCTATTCGTCACCATTTTTTTCAGTACCTCACCATCTGAGAGTCTTCCTGACTACCAACATCGACATACTTTAAATTGAAAATAGCATCCACCAAACACATGAGAAGAATGCTGAATTTCGATTTGTAGTTATAAAATTCTGAACCACTGACGGGTGTTGGAAAAGTATGTGTTTCCATCTAGAGCTCCGACAGCATGTGGAAAATTCCACAAATTCATAAAATCCTTGTCGACTCCCTCCTATTTTTACAGTTTTTTGGCATCTAAATGAAACACATGAAAATTCCATGGAGAAGTACATACATATCATAGCACATTATATCAAATAACAATAACATATTGATCAATAAAAGAACGAAATTGACACATACCTTGACATGTTCGCTCAATTTATCAATTAAAGCTTGCCAAACTCCTGGAACAATTATGCCAATTGCTTGCTCACACATGCGAAATAGGTACTGCACTTGTATAATAATCTCCACTTGCTAAGTACCTTAATGCCACAGCTAGTCTATCTTGCACCGAAATGTCTTGCATCAATACAGTTTCCTTTCTTCGAATCCTGGGCCCGATCATATTGATTAAATATTCAAAATCCGTTGGATTCATTCAGGGAAAAATTTTTATAGTGACCTCATATTGACTGGAATTTCAAATTTCGGAGAAAAGCTATACAAATTCTTCGCTCATATAGAATGTGTTCAAAAGTGACGCAAAGTTTTGTAGTCATCAACTATTATATGTATGAGCATATAATCAGCAGTTGCTATCATAACACAATGCACCTCTGAATTCGGCATGCTGACTCACCGAGCTCACCACGAATACTGCAGTTCCATACAAACCTGAATCTCATGCTTATGGTCGTCACGACGTACACATCTATAGGTGATAAAGTATCGGTTGCATAACATGTTACATTTAGTTCAGTAAATGAAGCCCAAAATCGACAAGCTTCATTAACATTTTTTCTTATGGACTGATTTTGATCTGTGAAGGTTCATTCTATTCGTATTGACGCTCAGATGAAGGCTTACTACTTTTGGTCCTTGACAAATTTTTTATGTTGTTCATTAACAATAGATATTGGCAAAAAAAATTTTAAACGCTATATTAGATTGATTTTGAGAGTGTATTTATTATTTATTTCACCGATAAACAAAGTTTATTCAATGTTTATAACAATTTGTTATCAAATAAACAATGTATTAATCAACAAATTAACAAATAAATCTAAATTCTTCAAATATTCGAGATTACAGTCATTTTCCGATAACTTTAACTCAGTAAACATGAATTTGATGTCCACTTTTGATTAGTTGCTGATATATATAATTAGCTCATAAACAATTTGTTAGTTGAAAAATCAACAAAAAACTCAAAGTTTTATGAATATTCGACATTACGAAACATTTTCGGATAATCAGGACCTCCTGAACACGAATATGATGTCCATTTTGCAATTAGATCCTAATATGATTAGTTAATAGACAATTTGTTAGTTAACAAAAATATTCAAGATAACAGTTATTTTAGGATAATTTGAATTTGATGAACAAAATTTTTAAGCGCCACATTTCCTCCCCTTCATTTTTTTGGATACGCGCCTGCCTGTTATGATCCCTCTCTCCAAATTCATATATAATATTCCAGAATTTTGTCTTAATTTAATTAAAACCAATGTAAATATAATTTGAGATGTTTTTTTCATTTATTCCAGAATATAACCTTTTATTGACATCAAAAACAAATATCCAGGTCCTAATTATCCGAAAATGACTCTAATGTAGAATATTTGGAAAGCTTTTATTTTTTTGGTAATTTGTTAACCAACAAATTGTTTATTGACCAATCATATTAGCAACTAATTGAACAAAGAACTTCAAATTTGTGTTTAATAGTTCCTAATTATCCGAAAATAACTCTCGAATATTTAGAAAATTTTGATTTTTTTTGTTAATTTGTTAACTAGCAAATTGTTCATTTATCAACAAATTGATATAAACATTGAATAAACTGTTTATTGGTCAAATGAATATAAAAATACCCTCTACCTGCATAAAATCAATGCAAAATAGGGTTTAAAACTTTTTTTACCACTATTTATTGTTTATTAACAAAGTAAACAATTTATGAAGGACCAAAAGAGTTAAGCTTTGATCTAGATGTCGAGACGATTCGGATGAGCCATCACAGATCAGAATCGGTCAATGAGAAATAGGTTTAGTAATCAAGTCCCCCGTTTACTGGACTAATTACATGTTACAGCTCGCTGATGAATACCCGGCTTAAGGGAGTTTGAAATGATCTCACAATATGTACCGCCGAGGGCAGTGACAATAAATATAATTGAACAAAGCATCGTCTGTAACGTAATCAAAGTGGAGGTGCAGCAAATATCGTGAGGGTGCGGTGACGAGAAGAGCAAATTTGTTAGAAATACTCTCATTATTTCTAAATTAATAATTGCCAATTATTAACAACATAAGATGCGGAAATTAGACAGATGTCATATATCCTTTATGTTTATGTGTAATTTTATATTCGGTTTTTGCTGTTTGTATTTCATAGTTCATCAAAGCAGGATGTTTATTTATTGAGTGTTTGTACAAACTTTGAATGCTGAATCTTTGATTAATTGTGAGATCAAAAGTTTATATAAACATGGGTCCGCAGCGGTTTGGTTATTGAGATACAGGGCGCGTCCAGGAAAAAAATTATTCAATTTTTTGAATACATTTTTGTAAAATAACATGGCAATTAGACGAAATTCGGGATATTGGGAGTACCAATGATGATAAACTCAATGTATTACTTAGTTTTCTGTTTATTGTCAGAGGGCCCCACATACAGTGTTGTACTTGGATTGACATGATTATTACTTCTTTGTGTCATACTGTATGTCATTTTCAACTGAACAGACTGATTCCAGTTAATTGTACATCCAAAAGGTACTCTCAGTATTTGTCGTTGAAAGCCAGCCGTTTTGAAAAAAAGGGTTTAGATTTAAGCCTGCGTTCAATCATCAAGAGTTTCTGCAAAATAAGCAATAAAAAATACGTATTTAGCAACATATGTTCTATGTTACACTATTACTTTACAAATTATTATTACAGAATTAGTGAAAGTTAGGATAAAAAGCGTGCTGCATCTTTCCTCTGCAGCGGCAGTACACAAGAAAACAGTGAGTAGTTGCATAGCAAGCCTTGGAAAACAACCCAAAGGTTCCATGACAGCGAAATCACTCATGACAGTTGATTTAAAAAACAGACATTGGGTTTCTCTCGTTCTGATGTTATAAATAATGATTTATTGGGTGTTGTATTCAAAATGTACCACGGGGTACATTTGCCACGGGTAAATGGCAAACATTCATTTCACCTATGGAATGGCTCATGGCACAAGCTGCAAGACGAATGTATCTGGCGCGATTTCCTCAACGGGTGTTTCCACACGTTCAAACCTTTATTAGTATCCACGCGACCTTGTGAAACAACAGATATCCCGGGAAGGTCTGCGAGAGTTCGAACAGTTAAGATTGAAAAAGCTGTGTTGAATAGAATTGAAGACCCGCAAATTAGTACAAGTAAAATTGCTTGTGAATTGAATATTATACACACAACTGTGTGGCAAGTTTTAAGATCTCAATAACTCTATCTTCATCATATGCAATGTGTGCAGGCTCTATTACCTAGAGATTTTCCTCTCAGAGTAGATTTATGCATATGGTTGCGTAATGAACCCCTGATTACTTAAGCCATGTACTTTTTACATAAAGAGCTTCGTTTTCTTGTGATGCCGTCATTAACTTTCACAATAACCATATCTGGGCTGAGGATAATCCCAATGCTATCATGGAAAATCATTTTCAAGTACAATTTTCTCTGAATATTTGGGTTGGACCTATCGCTGATCATCTTACTGGAAATTGCATACTTCCTGAGAGACTTACTGGTGGAGAGTACCAAAGGTTTTTCGAGCACTAGATTTCTGTACATTTAGAGGAAATTGATACAAAAACCAGGAACAGGTTGTGCTTGATGCACGATGGGGCACTCCTACACTTTAGTTAGGATGCGCGCCGATTTCTGGACAAGAGTTACTACATATTGGATAGGAAGAGCGGGACCGCAAGCTTGGCCTCTCAGATCACTTGATTCGAATCCTTTGAATTATTCCCTGTGGGGCCACTTGGAGTCACTAGTTTACAGAAATCCAGCTCCAGATAAACAAGATCTAAGAAACAGGATATCATTTTAACAATTCAAATAATATAATGCCACCATCAATTAGACACCAGGTATTTTCAAAGGAGTTCATCAATCGATGTTGAGGCGAATTGCATGCGTTCCAGCAGGCGGCGATCATTTGAAGATATTATTAATTTATTTGTAGAAGTAGTTTAGTCTTAGTCTTGTAAATGATCCAAGTTAGTCTCATCACATTACATTCAATGAAATACACATTTTATCATCTATTTTTCAAAATTCAACTCACAAAACTACAGCGCAGGCTCAACTCTAAACCCGTTGTTTTCCAAAACGGCTGCTTCAGCGAAAATACTAAGAGTATCTTTTGTATGAACCGTTGAATGAAAAATGAGTCCGTTACTCAAGAATGACATACAGTTTGACACAAAAAAGTAATGGTTATTTCAATCCAGGTACAACACTATGTGGCGCCCTCTAAAATCAAACATAAAGTGAATATTTGACTTTCTCATCATTAATACTCCTAGTATTCCAAATTTCGTCTAATTGCCATGTTATTGAACAGAAATATAAACAAAAAATTTGATAAAAAATTGTTTTTTGGACGCCCTGTACCTCAAGGGCCAAGCTGCTACGGACCCATGCTCATGTGAACTTTTGCCCCAGAATTAGTCTGAAATTTCCCCTCAAAATTTCGTACAAGTACTCAATAAACACCCTGCATATATAGCTTTTTCTTTGAATTCTCCTGCTAAGTTCTAACAGGTGATGGGCCCAGGTATTGTGAGGGGAAGTTTATGAAAATATTTCGCGAAGCTGAACACCATCCTATCGAGAATTGAGTGTATCGATAAAGATAATTTTGATACGACGTGGGAGATGCAAATGGAAGCAATGATGGTAAAACATCATACATGAAACTATGTAAATGGTGAATATATGGAACCAATACTGGTAGCTGGTGATGATACATCTGTTAAAACCATGAATGCATAGATGCGGAATGACATCAAGGCTAACTTCGGACTTCATACTCTCAATAAGTCCATCGAAATTGAAAGAAATGAAAGGATGTGCTACTTCTCGAGAAGTCTGGTACAAATGAGAAAGTATTTATCAATCTACCAGCTCGGAAAGGTACACCTCTCAAGCAACTTAGTCTTCAACGTATTGAAAAAGGAAGTGACATACGTGAATACATCAATACGTTTTTTGATACAGTGGATAAGTCACAAGAGATGGAAGTGGAAATCAACTCAGATTTTCTAGCGATTATGTAACTTCACAGTTTGTCATCCAGTTTCAAGAATTTCAGGTGTGTGATAAAGTCGCGAGATGCACTGCCTCCACCTGATATTCTTCGTGTGAAGATAATCGAAGAAGGTGATTGCTCCAGCAAAATATGCTGAAGACGTAAGTCTCTATGGCTCAACTGCATTCAAAACCAGTTTTTTCAATCATGACATCAAATATTTGGACAGTGGCGCGAAATCCCACTCATGTGAGACATTGATAAAATCGCGAATATCGAAGACAAAGAACATTTGGAATTGAATTTGGCGGCAAACAATTCATCCAAGGATATCGTATCATTTTTGACCCGGTGTGTTATGATGAAATAAAAAACGTTTGTTAGAAACTGACTCTGCATATGACAAGAAATGTCAATTTGACAATTTGCAATTATGACACTGTCGTCTAGAACATATGAATGTGAAAGACATAGTAGTAACTGACCGTGAGGATTTCATACAAGGTCTGAAACTTGGTAATATTAGTTCTGAACTGAAGTGTGAAATTTTTTACCGGGAAAAGATGAGCAGATCAGCATATCCGAATAAATCCGAGAGAAAAAGTGAAATATTACAACTTATTCACTCTGAAAAATCTGAAAGTGAAGTGCTTGCAGACAGATAATGGAGGAAAGTACATAAGCGAAGAATTCGACGATTTTCTAAGGAATCTTGATATTACCAGGAGATTAACCATTCCATATCTCTGAAACAAAACGGTTCGCTGAAAGGAAGAATTATATTCTGTTGGATACTACTAGATGTCTTCTGATGAAGTTGAACCTCAATCCACCTTTCTGTGCTCGATCTGTCAATATTGCAAATTACATACGGAATTGTAGCCCAACCAAAAGTCTAAATAGATTGATCCCGTTTCAAGCATGAACTGGCAGAAAACCGAAAGTGAGGCACTTCCGATCTTACGGTGGTGATATTTTGTCTAAATAGAGAAACTGGAATGAGATTTGATTCGAAACGCAGAGAAGGTATATTTCTTTGTTAGTCGGAGCAATCTAAATGTTATAGAGTATGGGTTACCAAACAAAAGAAGATTGAGATAACCAGAGATGTTAAGTTCATGGAGGAATCGCCAATATATGAAAATTACATAGATTCTGTTCGAGAACACACTCCACTCCAGGAGAAAACCCTAGAGACCAAATTTTCATGGAGATGGAATTGGAATTGGTAGAAAAAGAAGATGAAGAGATTCAACTCAAAAAATTAGAAGATAAAAAGGTTCCTCATGTAGAGCACCCCGTTGTTAATTCCAAAGGATATGTTATATCTAACACTACAAGCGGGACGTGATAGGTAAAGACTTATCAAAACAGTTTCGAGGAGGAGACGTAGAAAATTATATCAAGATAAAGAAGAATTAGTGAATACATTCCAAGAATCAGAGTATATTTTTTTTCTGTAGTTCCCATGAAATTAGCAATGTCTACCTCCAAAGTGAATGAGTGGTATCATGCAATGGTGTCTGAGATAGACTCAATTCTGAAAAATGATACTTGACAGCTGGTTGAACGTCCTAAAAACCTTGAAGTCATTGGAAGCCGCATCGTTTTAACGAACAAATACAAAACGGATAGTACTCTGCATGAAAGAAAATCCGAATTGGTTGTTCAAGATTTCAATCAACAGCCAGGAATTCATTTCAATCAGGCATTCACACCAGTAGCTCGATTCAGGTCTATTCTTGTACTTATTTCGCTAGCTGTGAATTTTGGAATGGTGGTACATCAAATCGATATTGCAACTGCATACCTCAATGGCAACCTCGAGGAGGAGATATCCATGGAACCTCCGAAAAATGTTAGGCAAATCTTAGACAGAGTTATCCGTATACAAACTCTTCCACTTGTATAAGATTGAAAGCAGAAAAAGTGGTCCAGAAAGTGAAATGATTTGTATACTAAAGAAGTCTTTGTATGGCTTACGAAAAGCTGGGAGGAATTGAAACCATACTTTGGACCTTGGAAGAACTGGGAGCTAAGCCTACCCTTTCTGATCCGTTTTTAATTATTTCAGACAAGGAGAAGATCTGATCCTCATCGCCATATATGTTGATGACATCCTCGTAGCGTCACGTGATCCTGAAAAGGTGAAAATTATCAAATCCAAACTTTCGATGAAATTCGAAATCAAACACTTGAGAGAAGTTGAATATTGTCTAGGCATTGAACTTGTGCGACACGGAAAAAGAATAGCCATGACACAGAAAAGATATATTCCAAATCGACCAAGCTACTCCTGTCAGTAATACGATGGATATTTATGTCCGTTGACAAAGAATCTGAACATGAATGAAGAAGATCGGGGACTTCCATTTAACGAGTTGAACGGCTGTTTAACTCATTGATATGTGACTACCAGGCCTGATATAAGTTTTGCAGTGACTTTTCTTGGACAATTTAACAACTCGTTGGATTGCAGCAGAAACTGAGGTATTTGAAGGCAACAACACATTTCGGAATCACTCTCTAACCAGATTCTGTGAAAGTTCGTAGTTTTGTTGACGCGAACTAAGAAAGATGTCGTGAAGATTGCAAGTCATGCACTGGCTACATTTTTGTATTAAATGGTGGAGCCATATCTTAGGAATCTAGGAAACAGAAAACCGTAGCCTTATCATCAATTTAAGCGAAATACACGGGTATGACGGAAGACGCAAAGGAGGTAATCTACCTTCGTCAATTCCTGACGGAATTAGGTATCAACTATTTGACTTATGTTATTGTTTCCAACGATGATATGTCATCTAAGAAACTTGCTGAAAATCCAATATTTCACGTAAGGAGCAAGTATATTGATATCAGTAATCAATTTATTCGAGAGGCAATGAACAATAATGAACTGAAAGTCGAATATCTGACGACGAGAAATCTACTTTGTGTTCACATGCTAGGTCTCAAACACATACTGAAGGGAGAAAATGAGACATTCATCGAGGGGAAGTGTTAGAAATACGCTCACTATTTCTAAGACCATAATTGCCAAATATTAAAAAACAAAATCAGACAAATGTCATATGTACTTTATATAATTGTAATTTTATATTCGGTTTATGCTGTCTGTATTTCATAGTTCATTAAGCAATATGTATAACTTTTCCATCGAAGAGTCCTCCTGCCAAGTGCTAACATAATTGAGGATATAGTCATCAGTTTTAACACGGTGTGAATTCATACTCTATGTTCAGAATGCGACGAGTTGACGACTCGCAATTTCATGTAAACAACTTTGTCTATTTTAGTTCATTGTCAATGGCCGAAACTATAGATATGTGAAACATTCTTGATAATTTTCCCACATCTATTACTTTTGCTTCTGTGTAATTTGTAACTCACTCAAGTTGAACATTTTATATGATCTTATGTCAGAGAGGCAACTTCTGCTTTATAGCACCTTTGGTAAAAATATTATGAAGATCAATTATTGTTATAAAGTTACAGTAAACACACTGTTGACGATTGAGCTAGTATCGCTTTCTGGAAGGAAATAATTGTATATTTGAGGTTTATAATATCAAAAGTTTCACGAAAAATAGACTGGTAGAAAGGCAATTATGTAAAATAAACCTAAGCGAATTTCCAATCTGAATAAGTTAAAGAATAATGTTCGGCTAACACGCCGGGTGATCTAACCTTTCGCTGACACGAAAATTACCACATCACTGATCGTGAATGGAAAGAATATATTACATGAAATTCTGAGTAAAATTGCATTAGAAGTTCCCCATTCTCTAGAAGTGTCCCAGTGCGCTAAAGAGATGAAATTTAATCCAGACAGATACAATATAACCGCATATTCCGTGTGCCAACCACAGGGTGAATTGCTTTGACTTTCTTTCATAAAATCGATTTACGGCTATGAAATATTAGAACTCCATGTCATCTTATCTGGAAATTATACGTATCCTGGTGTGACCGAGTGTTGTTTAGGATGTCATGGCTTAACCTTCCCCACCTGAATGATGTCTATCGAAAGGATGAGTTAAGTTTAATGCTGCGTATATTATTTTCCCAATATTTCTGGTGGTATAAATACCGCATTCAGGTAGATAAGCGATCTGGCCTGAATATCAATGTTTTAGAAATAACGCTTTCTTAGGAATTTCTATAAATAATCCATAAAATTAGCGCGATAAAGTAAATTTGCGCTTTAGCGATCCTTCGGAGATCAAATGAGGTGGTTGAAAAGACAATACGAAGTTTGTCTTAATGACTTTGGAAACACACTCAATAACTGTTGGCACTTTCTTCATGTAGCAAAACACGTTTTCTGAAGTTCAATTGGCAACAAAAAAAAACTAACCAAATATAATCACCATTTTTAAACCATGAATGACGATTTTTTGCAAAAATAATTCAGGGCAGTACCCGAAATACCCATTACAATACACTTTCTCTCAATCAGTTTTAGAATATGGCAATATTGATTATAGAATCAATTGACTTTGAACACTTTTCTTGTCTGTCATTAACGATGCCATGCTTTTCATCCAACTGGTGAAATTCCAGAAATGTTTGAATCTTAACAGAACAGCTGATCCAGCATGATAAATATTTTTGTATCATTTTCAAAATATCTGTAGTCCTATCTTATCAATTCAAACTGATCGATTTGACAATATCTCATAACTTTTTTCGGGTTTTCTGATAGATTCGTATTCCCAACTTATTTTGCAGTATTGCTTAGTACTTACTTTGTGATTTCTTCTTGTGAATTTGATTCGTTCTTACACTAATTCCACTATGACAGTATTTTCGTTTTTGACACTGTTTGAAAATGCTTCATAGTTTTCCTTTGTACACTCCTACCTTTTACTAGTTACTGAATTTATAAATAGTGAATTTGTAATTTTTGATAACATCGGTTGGTCGGTCTTCTTAGCTCAATACTTCAAACACATCTATTTTGGATACACTGAACTACAAGACTTCTTCAGAGAAATGAGGTCAGTTATAAGAAATACTATTGTTTATTATAGAATATGTCTGTTAAATAATAGTTCGTGGATAGCAGATAAAACCTTGGCGCCGCTATTGACGAATTATAAATGTGAAAAGCCGACTAATGCAATAATTGATTAAATGATTGAACTTTCTAGTAAAATTATTTTTTTAATATGTTTCAACTGAACTAGAAGAAAATCTGTACTGTTTGTAGAACATCATGTGAGCTACCGTTAAATGTTGGAAGAGGAGATAGACCGTGGAACCTCGCTAGGTAAAGAGCCCTTCCAAAATATTCTTCAATCAAACGGAGTCAACTCCACTCTTCCAGCTCTTAGAAACTCAGGCGGCATGTTGACAGGCCGATTCATAGGGTTTTCTATCGAAACATTGAAACGCTCGGCTTGTCAACCAGGCTGAGCTTCGGCTACCGGGCTTACATCCGAGATCGAGGGAATCACCGCAGCTTGCCAAAATGGCGTGATCAACACCTTGGTCTTTCGCCGCAACGCGATGGGTGTATAGGTGATGTCAGCTGCAGGGCCTGATTAAATGCGCCTGAGACACTGTTCCACCTGCTGTAGGCATGTCTGGCAAAAGCAGCTTCGGCGTACACCCATCACCATTGAGCCGGTGCTACCTCACATGCCGTTGAGACCTGCGTATAGAGTGCGAAGCTCGAACAAGAGATTTTGATTCTTTGTCAATTTTTCCTCTTCTTTCAAGACTATGTTCTTCTCTGCCGGAGCAGAGAATTCGATGACATACATAGTCTTGCTTAGTTCATTCTTACATGCCAGGAGATACCGAGTTCGTTGTCGGAAACGAAAAATGTCAGTTCTACTGGAATTACCCGTTTCCGACCATCAGGTCCATACAAGTAAATAGGCCTGACGTCATCCTCGATAAACTAAGCAAGACTATGAATGTCATCGAATTCTCTGTTCCGGCAGATAAGAACACAGTCTTGAAAGAAAAGGAAAAATGAACAAAATATCAAGATCTCCTGTTCGAGCTCCGCACGCTATACCTGGGCCACAAGGTCGTATTAGTGGTTCTGGCCATCGGTGTTTTGGGCGAAATTCAGACTTCGCTGCGATCGAGCTTGAAGATCATTCTGGCCTGTAAGAACTCGGCGCAAATTTTGATAGACCGGATGCAGAAGGCAGTCGTTCTGGGTCCAATGAGAATACTTAGGGCACACGATTTAGGAACCTACTTACCGACCGGCGGAGGCTACTACATTCGGTTAATCGATTTTTTTTCCAGCGCGATTGCTGCGATGTCGTCGGAGCTCGCAGCAGCTACTATCGTCTTTTGATGTAGAAAAAAGTGTGAAGGTATATGGAATTAAACTTTCTGAATTATGAAGATGACTCAGATAATTTAACAAAGGATTATAAATATGAATAAACGCAAAACACTGAACCATAGGCGGGATTCGAATCCACATTCCTGGATGTCTAGTTTAGCGTGTTCACCAATTACACAAATTTGGTTTCGTCAGAGTCTCATATTTTTGTAAATATAAACCTCTGAAAGGATAGTAGATCATTGATGAACACAATGCGATTCGATGCTCCGCTATAGATCAACTATGCACGCACATTCATCTGATGTTCAACCGTCTCGAATTGATCAGTGGTATCTATGAGTTTAGCTATGGTTGGCAATAACTCTGACAGCACTCATTCAATGACAGCATGGTAAGTAGTATCCAACAATATATGAAATAGTTGATTTAAAGGAGATTGTTTTTTTCAATTCGAAGTACCTGGTACAAAAATCCTTTCATGTTGACACATTGAGTTAAATCAATAATATTAATCAAAAATCGTTTCTCTATAATTGAAAGATGTATTAGTTTCATAACCAATTACTATAGTCTTTTTCACTCATCTATGAAATCAATCTTCAAAATCTATAAAACAATGAAATAATTTGAATTTATATAAAACAATCAATCGAATAAGTTTTATAGTGATAAGACACCTTCCCCATAAACATTTTTTTGTAGAAATTGAGAAAAGTAAATTGTTAAGTGTTTGAACCTGATACTTATAATGATAATAATAAGACTATTTCACTCTGAACCTGATAAATTTGACAAATGTATTGGTGACAAATGTGTTCTGAATATATCAGATAAACTTAGTGAAATGCAATAATTAGTCATCATTATACTTTTTTCAGTTTACCAGGGCAAGGTGAATAGTCCCTGAAAAATAAGACAGATGGCACCACAATCGGAAATCTCAAGTAACATTTGTGATATTTCTGAATTATTCAGAAGCAATGGAATCACAAAAATAATGAGGCTTCACAAAGGTCCATAATTTCAAACTCAATTTTAAAAATATGATAATAATTTTGATTTTCACCATCTACTCCTCACAATCTACTGATTGTATTGGAGCTGCGGCGAAAACTGCTACATTTTTCATCAAAAAGAAAGATGATAGTCTAGTTTGCTAGCATATCGTAACAAATGTCTTTAATTTGGGTATACTCCTGCTATTAATGAATGGCAAATTAAGATCACTCCTATAATAATTTGCGAAGTTATGGCAGAGGGATCGCTATATAATATTCCGTGATTGGCAGGTGTCCGGTTCTGGAGGAGTTGTGATTGCTGGTGGTGTGGTAAGATAGAAATTATATCATCATAAGTTTTATCGGTTTATTGGAACTGCCTAATCTTAACTTCTCCAATCATTAATTAGATTCTCAAATATTGCGTATGGTAACTCTATCTTGAACTACAGGTACTTTTCCTTCATTATCCTCATACATTGATCTTGATACGTTATTCCATAACATTCATTCATATCGATGTTGACATGGAAGATGTATCAACAATAAACTAACCTTGCTCACGGTGAATCATTAAACATGTGCTTAATTTTTCCATCCTTGCAAATGTCGACAGTTTTCTCAAGAGTTTCCAAGAAAGTGAAAGTTAAATTTTGGTAGCGAAGAAAAATCAAAAAATGGAAGCAATCGGGAGAGAAACTATAATTAGTGAAAATTGAGTATTGAAATGTTGTATTATATGTTCGAGAACCTTCTCAAATTAGAAAATACAATAACATAACTTGATGAGAAAGTAACATTTATGAAAAATAGAGTTGCTGTGACTGAAAATTAATTATGAAAAATGGGTTATATTTGACAGAATTACAAAATGAGCAGACTAACATATAAACTTTGATCAAGTAAGAAACGTTTCGAAAATAAGCTGACTGCTATTTTTGAGATCGTGTTTCCTGTAAACAAGGGAATGAAATTTACATCCAGTTATACAAGAGACAAAAGAATAGGTGAACTGATATATGAAGATCTATGAGGGGCCCTTCGAACAGCAATCATTGGGAGGTTCGAAGAATTTCTTGATGTTGAGAGATGATTGGTCAGGTTATAGATTTGTGTATTCCTCAAGAATGAGAACATTGAACAATGCATAAAACTGGTAGAAGCAAAAACGTGCAATAAGGCACAGACGTTAGGAATGAAAAATGATTTGCATACACGCCACAATAAAATGAGAGAACGGAGAGGAAAATGCTAGCTCTGGTGAAGGCAGCGATAACAATGTTGCATAGTGAACAAATGAACAAAAATCTTCTGGCAGAAGTCATAAATTGGGCTGCCTTCGAAATGTACGGAGTTGGATGTAATTCAACAAAAATAGTTATGGTATAACAGAGATTTTAATATGATAATATTCATGAAACTTGGTTCGACAGTTGCTGCAGGTATCCCCAATGAGAAGAGAAAGAAACGTCTTTCAGTAGAACTATGGAAGGGGTATAGAATTTACATACCAGATGAAAATGAAACCTAAATACACAGAGATGTTGTTAGTAGGTATTCCGCCACTTGGGCGAGACCCTGCTGAGGCTTAGCCTCCGACCACTTCCGGCGGCTACAGAGTATTCGCGCATGCGTGGTGGGTATCCCTGTTGGGTAGACGGTTAAGGTATCTTGGCCCCAGTGTGGTAGGGTGAGCGAGGGGTAATTAGTCTAAGAGGGTAGAGCATCTGTTAGACTAGTGGTATATAAACATACACGAGAACAAAGAGGTTTCACGAAATAATCCAACTTAGCGCTATTGCGGTTAAACGGATTACTGTTTGAAACACATCGCTAACAAGATTACATTGCCCTGACGCGCGCTAGAATATTTATATGATAATGTTAATATTGACCAGGCTCGGACCGGCCCCCAGACATCTGTTTCTCCACACTTCAAAAATTCCACGATTGTAGATATATGCTAGGCCGATAGAACAACATATTCATTCTATGCTTCCTCGAAAACCAGGCGAACGAAAGCACAAAGCAACCTATACACTCATGTGATCGAGGTTAGCGATCAGCAAGCGTGACGAAAACGACTCGAAAAACGATATGAAAAACGATTAAAACGACTCGAAAAACGATAAAACGACATGAAAAACGATAAAACGACATGAAAAACGATCAAAACGACATGAAAAGCGATAAAACGACATGAAAAACGATTAAAACGACATGAAAAACGGTAAAACGACATGAAAAACAATCAAAACGACATGAAAAAGCGATAAAACGACATGAAAAACGATTAAAACGACATGAAAGCGTGACCAAAACGACTCGAAAGCGTGTGGGTCGTACAAGGCGTGTGGCAGCCCAACGAGTTAGTGTTTGTAACATATAGCTCACATAATATTATATCATGGAGCCGAATAGACCACCTTATTGCAACTACCATGATCTACAAAATTTTAGACTTATACTTAAGCTAGATTATAAAATACATAGCTGCTGCTGAAGCTAACATTTAGTTATTGAAATAATAAGTATGATTTCACATTATTAGAATCTAATGAGGTAGTTTGAACATCCAACAGTTAGGAAATACACATATAAAATATACAATTTTCCTGTATACTCTCTCTCACAGAGGTGAGTTACTTGTTTGTGTGAATATAATCACTGGATGTAAGCAGCTTATATGGCTAGTGTTTCATTTTATGTAATATTATTGATATCTATTCACATGTAGCTATTATTATTGATATTTACATATAGTTACAATATACTCATTTCACATAATTAGAATCTAATATTATATCATAGGAAATAACCTAAATAGTCTGAACATAAGCATTTTTAACATTTAGTTGAATATTTGTGAACATTTATGAGATATATAGGTGACAAGAGATTATGGTTTGGGGTCCATCAGCTCGGTGGAAGAACTCTACTAAATAAGTAAACGATCGAGCCTTGTATATTTGTTAAATATATATTACACTGTAGAATTATTATTATCGTAAACGATGGTGTGTCTCATTTCATTTATGAAACATGCGATAATTATATTTAACCGATTATAAACTGTACCCGCGATAAAACGAATGGATAGATAAATTATATCAAACTCCGTTCATCAGCAAACCAGCGGTTTCCGCTCAAAACCGTGTGAACGGATTTACATAGTCGCGTGGGTCTTCATAAGTGGAAACTAAAAGGCTGAAGACTTCATTTCTCAAGATCCATCAGGGCCTTAAACATGTGTGTGTATGTGTTCGAAGGTAAGCACTCTTTTGATATTTTTATCCTATTGTTATAATGAATCTAAAAGAAGTTGGTCGATAGATAGTATGAAGGTAGAAATATTTTTGAATTCTCAGAATATGTTTTGACGGTAAAAAATATGAAAATTATTCAATGTCAAGATTTGTTCCAACCTTTTGAAATATGTACAGATAGGTGTGAGCCGAAAAACAGAGCATCCAACTCCATGAAAATATAACTACAGTTTAAAAAGGGGTCTGAATATTATTCTGAATTTTATTTGAACATGTTTAAAAAAAAAAAAGAACATCACCATATAATATTCTACTTACATGTAAAATCATTCTGAAAACATGACTTTGGCTCTAGTTAAAACAAATTTCCAGGGAGTTACAATTGTAAAATTACCGCCAGGATAAAAATTTTCTTGAAATTCTCATTATATGTTTTTGGTTTTAAAATGAATAGCTCTCCAACGAATTACTACAGTTATCATATAATTTTCCATTAGTAAAAACCCAATGTGAATACTTCAACTATTTTGCCATCCTAAGTATAAAAAGAGTTACAACAAGCTGATAAAAAATATTCGTAATCACCTATATATACTTTCAGAGATTAGTAGAGACTTGTTTTAAATTATTCAATTTAGAAATTATTCCATCTAGAGAGCCGGAATAAAATTGCAAACAATAAAAATATTTAGGTCAAAAATAGAGGTAAAAGAGCTTCACCATATGTTAGTGAGCGAATTTTCAACGAATTACAGCATATATACTCATACCTATATTGATAGGTAAATTATTCGAAATTCCCCATTTGAACACAGTTTCTTATTAAATTTGATCCTGAAATATATATATTACTTCAACTATTTTATCATTCACAGGGTAAATGGTAATTATTCACAATTTCCTATTTGAACACATTTTCTTATAATCATCATATATATTTCCCTCTATATGAACATATATATTTCCAGAGATTAGTAATGGTTTGTTTTAAATTATTCAATTTAGAAATTATCTAATTAATATTTCCTGAGATTAGTAGAGACTTGTTTTAAATTATTCAATTTATAAATTATTCCATCTAGAGAGCCGGAATAAAATTGCAAACAGTAGAAATATTTAGGTCAAAAATACAGAGGTTAAAGAGCTTCACCATATGTTAGTGAGCGAATTTTCAACGAATTACAGCATATATACTCATACCTATATTGATAGGTAAATTATTCGAAATTCCCCATTTGAACACAGTTTCTTATTAAATTTGATCCTGAAATATATATATTACTTCAGCTATTTTATCATTCACAGGGTAAATGGTAATTATTCACAATTTCCTATTTGAACACATTTTCTTATAATTATCATATATATTTCCCTCTATATGAACATATATACTTCCAGAGATTAGTATTGGTTTGTTTTAAATTATTCAATTTAGAAATTATTTAATTAATATTTCCTGAGATTAGTAGAGACTTGTTTTAAATTATTCAATTTAGAAATTATTCCATCTAGAGAGCCGGAATAAAATTGCAGACAGTAGAAATATTTAGGTCAAAAATACAGAGGTAAAAGAGCTTCACCATATGTTAGTGAGCGAATTTTCAACGAATTACAGCATATATACTCATACCTATATTGATAGGCAAATTATTCGAAATTCCCATTTGAACACAATTTCCTCACTATATATATGTATATATTGAACCCCTACATACGGAACCCTGTTTTTTTAAATTATTAAATTCGATCCTGAAATATATATATTACTTCAGGTTTATAAGTTGAAAATATATAATTTTAGAAATATATATATAACTTTAAGTTTATAAGTTAAAAATATATAATTTTTAGAAAATATTTACAAATTAGTCTATTCTTTTAGTGTGTGGTGTTTCATATATATTTTTCACAAAACCATAACAGGGCTACAGGGTAAATTGCTTTGAAGCCATGTTTGAGTATGGAGAGATGGAATAAATTATGCCTAGTAGGAATATTTAGAACAAAGGTGAAAAAATTATTCTAAAAGCTACACTATATGTGTTTTAATGAATTAGTAATATAAAAACGATTAAGACGCTCAAATTTCACGCTGAATAAAAATTAGTCATATAAGATCAAATGTGAATTTTTTAGTCTAAAAGTATTTTGTAATATGAGACCCCTAAATTTCATAAATGTGAAAACACCACACTCTCCACAGATGAATTAGTAATATAAAACAAATGTGAAGACTTCATCTACAGGTATTTTGATAGGAAGAAGTAAATTATCAAAAAAAAATTCCTGCTTGAGTACTAGTTCTTATATTTCACCCCCGTAATTATTCTGAAGCTGTTTCACCGAGTCCTGAGATTAGTAGTGTCTTGTTTTAAATTATTCAACCATTTTGAAGTTTAATTATTTATATCATGGCCGCTCCAGCAGCGATCCTGAGCCCTACACCAGAGGGACGCTCAACACCCAGGAGGGATAGTCAAGCACCCCAGGGTGAGTGCTTTTTTCTGAACAAATTAAAATATTCTGAAACGTAATTTATAGGATTATCATTTTATAATCAAAGTTTGATATATAGAAAAAACCTTCTTTTCCCCACCACCCAAGAGGTAAAAGGTTAAGGCGCGTTTTTTTTCAAGTGGTTTCGCCTTTAGCCCTAATCCACTATAGAAATGTTTGAATCATCCTTTTCTCACCCCTATTGGGTCTTTTTTTTTATTGCCTCTTTTGTAATTTTTGAATATTGGGTCTTTTTTATGTTTTGTTGCCTCTTTTATTTTAAACATTGGGTCTTTTTTTTTTATTGCCTCTTTTTATACTCATACACTAGGATGGCAAAACGATGATTCAAGACATACCTATCAGCTCAAAATAAATGAAAAAATGTATCAACGTGTGTGTAATATCCTTTCACTGCTAATGTATTTGAAACAATTCTATATATTTATTGTGAAAAAGACATTTCTATATATACAGAATCAAAAATATATTGAGTGTATCTACAGCTAAACCTTTATTCTTTTATATCCATATGGATAAGATGTATTTTCGTTAGGGAAGAAGCGCTTCAGAGATACAGGTTTGTACTCTTTCCTGACATCGACAGAGATAACTTCGTGTTCTTTCGTGCGCCGAATTTGACGGGAGGTTATATATACAGGCTCGGACTTATCCAGTATCATTTTGACTATCGAATCGAAATTCACAACCTTAGATGCTGCATAACTAAGGGATATACCCTTAACTTTACAAGTGTTTATATACTCTGCAGCTGCTGTGGACCAAACCTTGTAGGCGTAGTTTTTGGGGCCACCCGAGGCAAAAGCCTCAATATATGAGCCGGGCCCATAGGATTCTAACTCATCGGCCATTTCTCCTAGAAACGACCCTGTGGGTGGTTCCCACTCACCCTCTCTCGAAACGTAGATGATTGAATCTGTATCAAAATACAGGACTCTTTTCTCCAGTTTTTCCAAATAACTGTACAATTTCAGGCGAGCTTGGGCTGTTACGAAGGCCGCTATAACCACATTTACTGTGGAAAGTGGTGAAAAAACCTCCTCTCGCTCTTCGTAATTTACTATGAGGGTCTCCTCATTAACAGGTACCACTGTGTTAACCACAAATGAGGGCGAAGTGAGCAGGTTGAATAACTCTGCTGGCTGATTGATAATTTTGGTCTTAGGTTGGTTTTCTCTCTGACCAAACTTACCCCAAAACGAATTTAGCATCAACTTAGCTAAACAACGTAGCCCAGGGTTATTCACAATGTTGGGGAACTCTAGTATCACATCTTCACGTAGAAGGTACTCTTCGATGTAACGATCTTTTTCGGCTTGACTACAACAATTACCAGGCCAACCCGAGGACTCCTGTTTTATTTTGATGAATTTATTCATCATTCCGGTGAATAAGCCTGTTACGTTCTCGCCATACTGTGTGGTGTCATACACCCAGATTTCATGGATTTTCTGGATGACGTAACCCTTTTCTAGGGCCTTAATTACCTCATCCAACGTCCATGTCCCAGTAAGCGTTCTTTCCGCCTTATTATGAGCGCATGGCTCTTTATTCATTTTTTCTTCACACAGCCGGCAAAGAGCGAACATTAGCTTGTTGTTCATCTTCAGCGGTAAGACAGGTAGATAAAGGTCTCTCGGCGGCAAAATTGTACATTTTATTAGCCCCGATGTTTCATGTAAATTGAGGGTGCTACATTCCTCATCTACATACACCTTGGGGTGTCCTATAGGAAATTTCCCATATTTACACACCCAAGGATACAGCGAACAGACATCAAGATACTTGATTTTCTCTCCCTCACGGCATGTGTAATACTCAACAGTATTACCAGTCCTACCCCCAAAGAACGCATCTCTGGGGTTGAGGGATAGAACGGAAAGAAGGGGGTGATTTTCCGTATACTCTTTAATCTCTCCCGAGATTAAATTTTTGCGGAACTCACACTCCCACATCTGAATTATCTCATATCCAAATGAGCGAATTCTGTCCGTTTTAGCAAGTGTGGATTCATAGCGGGTGTTGAACGTTTCAGAGGGATTATCACTCAAAGGTTTATCGCGCTGTTCTTTGAAGCATCGGGAGCAGCCGTGGTAGTAACAGCCTTGGAATTCGAACACCTGATTGGTTTCCGGACACCACCCATCAACTTTCACACCTGCAACGACAGCCTCACGATGTTTTGCAGCATGCTGAATATCAATACCTCTCTGCTTTTCCTCCCACAACAGCCACTGTATTGCTATTTTGGATTGAATATCCTTAGCACGATACCCATTTTTGGTATGATGCCAATGGTGTTTGGTTTGAGGAAATTTCGACGGAATACTTTATTACACGCACTGGCTATAGTGCATGCTTCGGTGAATGGGCAAACGTTAGTCTCCGTCAACATCTGTTGACGAAATTTCAGACAGGACCGAGCCAAAATCTGCACATCTGATATGCAGTAGGCCACGATCTCCCGCTGAAAATTAAAAGTATAATTCTCATTCACCTGGGCAGTATGCCAGGCTATTAATTTTTCGAGATCTTCAGGTTTCATATTGTCCGGGTCGTAATATTCAACTGAAGGGATGGGACCTTCATAATTCTGATTTTCCATACGATTGAACAAATGCGGAAAGTACCCCTTTTTCAATTCAGTAAAGCCGAAAGCTTTAGGTAATTTTGATAAAGCCATGGGGAAATAATTCAAAGAATCTAAAAATTTTACGTTTCCCACCACCATAGAAATCAATTTGGTGCCACGCATAATCAGCTCGGGTTTTAAATTGGTTTTTGTCAAAATATAATTTAGAATGAACTGATGATCAAACCCGCCCCCATTATGAGCCATAACGATTACTTTTTTAAAAATTTTACGCTGATTCAATATATATTCCATCAGTCTCTCTATGGGATTCTTTTGGAGTACTTGCAGTCTTACACAGCATTTCGAACAAATACGAATGTCATCTGCCATATCGATACATACATCACAGCATTGTCTAAAGACACATAGATTCGGCTCGTGCAATAGAGAGCCATCAGGTAAAACTTTTTCCTGACGTGTCTCTAGATCGTAAAACAGGAATAGCAGATCGTCACACTTAGGCTTGCCGGTGTCAGGCTGAATGAAACATAAATGTTCAGAGGGCACATGTTTGTTACAGATTTTACAGAAAATCTCTCCACAGAAATGCTCACGATCAGCCCTGATTGTTTTCAGGCATAACGGGCACAGCCTGATGCTCTCGCAAACAGTGTCTTTACCTGCCGACCCCTGCTTTTTATGCTTTTCAAAACATGTGAGACCCTTGAAATTCCGTAAGCAATCCGTACATTTCTGCTTCTTTGCCTCAGGGCAGGATGGGGTCTGCTGGCACCCTGAGCATATGCCCCCACATCTGTGTTCACGCCTATGCTCATGGGGGGCGTGACACTCCTCGCAGAAATAATGGCAGCAAAAAGCAGCGGTGAGAGAGGTAATAACGTTGTAATGACCATCGTTGAAAAGTAAATTCAATGAGGGGCCACGGCCGTCGCCTTTGAAAATGACGTCACGGCCTTTTGTACCATACTGGTACACGATGATTTTATAGGCAGAGAGGTGGGCTTGGAACTGTTGCAACTCTGGTATCCCACAACCTTCCTCAGGTATAACCACACCTGCCTCCGAAATTAACTCGATGGCGTGTTGCCTCTGTAGCTTACCGGTGTCCTGACGCACCTTCTTTGACTCTGGATCTTTTTCAGCATAAGCAATAGCTACAGCTAGGGCTCGAGGCAGGCATAGATTGTCTTTTTTATTGTTTATGGTAATAATCCCCCGACGTTGAGCACATTCTTCGTCGAATGTATTGTAGTTGGCTCCTCGACCTTTGCCCACACCCATTCTTATCGTTGTTACGCCTAAACAAAAGGTCTCGGTATTAAGCCCGCAAGAATTAGACTGATAAATTGAAGAAATCCGAGCCCATATTTCGTCTACTGTAACTTCGCTAGCCGCCTTGAAATCAACCCAGCCCGGGCTACGAGCAAAGTCTTTCGAGCAGAATATGAAGCCCACCTGATCGGTAGGTCTCAAGCCCTCTGTTCCCCGCTGAATTATACCTGTCAGGGCATCTTTTATCCAGCTCACAGGTTCTCCAGACTGAGGTAACTCACGAATTTTGAATTCAAGAGTACGCCCCTGTAACCCGAAGCGCTTTATTTTCCTCACGCTATCTTTAATTATTAAAAACTTCTCCATTGAAAGTGTAAAACAACTGAAGCACTCGAATATATATATATGATAGTCGTGAAAACAACTGCAATCCAAAATGATAATTGAAGCACTCAAATATGATAGGAATGTCTAATTACTTAGCTGTAAAACCAACTGATAATAGAATCAAAAAATATACAGAGCAAGATAAGAGAGGATACTCACATACAAACACGTCAGCACAGTTGATGATAAAGAATGAGGATGCGACACGTGTCCCTATTTATAGGTGACAACGCCCGGAAAGGAGATGATCTGATTGGTTATTATTTCGCAACATACGATGATTTGATTGGTTACCCCAAGGTTAATAGTTTTCGTGTCGAGACATGAAATAGATAAGAGCGTTACTAACTGAATTAGATAAGAGTAATTTTCATTTCAGATCAGCATTAAGTTACCTCCAAGGTCAAAAGTTTTCATGTCGAAACATGAAATAGATAAGAGCGCTAACTGAATTAGAGTAATTTTCATTTCAAACCCGTATTCTAATAGCTTATATTTTATTTTCAGCCACCACACCCTAGGGCTGCTAAAATCAAGGTGACTTACATTTTATTATTTATGTATTAGGATTACGATCTGTGTTCATCGCCTGTGTAATATACATGTTTAGGTTTCTGATATTCGATCAAATGCACGAGTACCAGGGTCAAGTTCACCCTTTTGTTTAAGATATACAGCTTTTTGATGTAGATCTCTATGATATTCATAATCACAATACTGACACGGAATGAAGATTTTGCAAGCACAAGCCACTTTGAACGCGCAAAATCAGTTTTCAGTGCGAGCGCGCAGTGCTTCCTCACACTCCGGCAGCCGGAGGTAATTCGTGAAAAGATGTTACAAATTGATTTCCGTTATTTTTCTGAAATTAAAATTGAAAACATGTTCAAAATAGAGGAAATTAAAAAAATCTCTACGTTTCTTCAATAAAGTTATAGGATAACTCTTCATGAAGAAAATAAGCCCAAAATCGTTACTCAATGACCATTTGCTGAGAAGATCTAGCCAATTTATGAGAGCGTCTTTTTCGAAAAATCGATATATTTTGAAAAATATTTCAAATTAAGAAAAAAAAAAGTGCTATCTTAGCTTGCCATGTACAGGAAACAATACATATGGAAGCGTACCCCAATTTTCAACGGTTTTCAATATAACTCGAAAAGAAAGATATCGATAATTATTTATTTGGTACCTACAACTTTCTCCTTTAACTATTTCCGATCCGAGCTATAGTTTTTTTAAGAAAAACCGCTTTTTTCCAATTTTGTAGGTTATGTTCGACATCGAGTTGCATGAACCACCTTTGAATTTAATTTGCTATACGTCCATATTTTTTTCCAGTTATTAATTTATGCATGTATTGCTTGAACTATACAGATATTACATTTACGGAGAATTGCATAAAATGTGATCCGTAATGAAGTCAGAGAGATCTCTCTGAATGAAGTCCCCAACATACAATTGATATTTAGAAATTGTTGGTGATGACAGTCAATCAAAAATGTTTTGCCCTGTGAATGGAATTTTATGCTGAGCTACTATATCAAATTTTTGGCAGAGATTTGAAAACGGAAAGAGAGAAACTACAATGTTTCTTTGTTCACAAATATATATTTTCCGATATGTGGTATCAAAGAATCGGAATCAATATAATGAAGCAGATTACATTGGAATCGAAATAAGAATTACGCAATATACATGTAGTTGAAAAAAAAAAGTGAATATTCATAATCTTATGGATCATAGTGAATCACAATTGATATTCAGAAATTGTTGATGATGACAGTCAATCAAAATTATTTTGCCCTGTGTTAATCTCAAAGGACGACATCTATGAGACCCAATTCAAAATATTACTAATTCTATAGCTATATCACTATCTATTGAATGAAGTTATTACACCAGAAACCATATTGAGTATATGAGAACACGTGAAAGCAATCCATTTTGCATGCACCTGCGTCATCACATTCAGTTTATACGAGAATAATTGAATACAATGGATTCATTCATTAGGTAAACAAATAACAATGAGTGATATACAAGTCTAGTTCATTTTACATGCACCTGCGTCATCACATTCAGTTTATACTAGAACAATTGAATACAATGGACTCATTCATTAGGTAAACAAATAACAATAAGTGATATACAAGTCTAGACTTGTTAGTAAGCGAATTAGAACTGAGAGTTATGTTGACTACGAATTCAATTCTTGTTTCCTCAGTAATCTGTTACAGCTCAAACGAAACACATCGTTTTCGTGCTCTTTTGGCATGTGGTTACAACAACAAATTCATCAACATAGGATATAAACGATGGACGTGACATCGTACATGAACGGTGTACGTGACGGAAGTTCCTATAAAAGGAGGAACTAGACGTGTTTTGTTAGTGCTTAAACATATTCAAATTATTCAATAGCATGATTCGGAACAAGTAAGTCGTACTTTGGATCATTCCAACCTGTATTCTGTGTTTAGTGCGTTGAATATATTTTGTGGAAAACTTTCAATCAAGTGCCAGTGCTTTAGTGTAAGAATAATGTAAGTTAACATATTTTCTACCTCATTTTTTCTTTTGCTTCATCCTCCATCCTGAGGTCTAAAGGGTGGTCGACTTTTCCCAAATGGAAACACGCCAGGTATCTCCTTTTGGGGAGAGAGAGTATCAACTTCGGTATCTGTAATCCCCACTTACAAAATGGGTTGTTACCATCAGAGGTTAGGTATGAACAGTGTTTTCCATTTGCTTTAGCGGCATTAACGGGAACTGTTGCCTGACGGCTATGAAAGAACCGCCTTGTGACTTTGCATTCAAAAATGTAGCTTTACACATATATTAAATTGATCAATTTCGAAATATCATTATTCCTTACTTTTTTTTTGCTTCACCCTCCATCACGAGGTCTAAAGGGTGGTCGACTTTTCCCAAATGGAAACACGCCAGGTATCTCCTTTTGGGGAGAGAGAGTATCAACTTCGGTATCTGTAATCCCCGCTTACAAAATGGGTTGTTACCATCAGAGGTTAGGTATGATCAGTGTTTTTCATTTGCTTAAGCAGCATTAACGAGAACTGTTGCCTGACGGCTATGAAAGAACCGCCTTGTGACTTTGCATTCAAAAATGTAGCTTTACACATATATTAAATTGATTAATTTCAAAAAAATCAGACATTCATGTGCATCTAACGGAAGTAGATTATATAGTCGACACATTGTCACACCGAAAGTGAGACCGGAAGTGGTGATTTTACTGCATATTCAGAATGTATGTGATGTGCTGAATAAGAATATACTATTTATATGTCAATCCGTTTGGCCGATCTCTCGCGATAAGGATTTGAAATTTTTATTTTTCAAAGTGGGGCTTTATGGGTATCAAATGAAAGGTCACAACAAGTAGAGTATGAATTTTATGGTTTACATAGAGAAAAATCTAATATCGAGGGTATAAACAGGAAAAACTGTAAATTTTGTTGCAACCATAGCTTCATGGGTATTGAATGAAAGGCCTTGATGTGTAGAATATGAATTTCAACACAAAAAATCTATATGTAAAATTGGAGGGGAGCGCATAAATATGACATTATCAGAATCGGAAGATAATGGGATAGGGTGCAACTGTTTTATATCTGTAGATGTAGAATAAGTGACTACATAGTTTATATATGTAAAAACAATGCGTATGGGCTGATATAAACAAATTTTAAAAGAGTTCAATATTCGGTCGTTGATGAAGTAATATACTCATAATCTCAATAGCGCCCCCGCCTCAGAAGTAGGTAATTTAATATCCTTATAAACATTCCATTTTGAGAGGCTCATGGAGAAGATAACATTTTTATATGGAGAGAAAGCTATTAGAGAAATTCGAAAGTTTCATCTAGAAGAGGATATGATTACACGCATCATTATCGAGATGTGGTGTCAGGATCAGAGGGTGTCATGTTATGTATTATACATAGATGATAAACCAGCCTCTTTCGTGCTAATGTCAAGTATGGATTATGATCCTCTGGGTAAACATACCAATCCAAAGACGATGAATTTCATTTATACCCTGAAGGAGTACCGTAAAAAAGGATATGCAGCAAAATTGGTTATGCATACCAAGAAGATGAATCAATTTTCAGCATTCTGTTCAAATAGCGATTCGGAGAAATTGCTTACAAAATGTGGGTGTATCAATCATGAAGATAAACATGGTAGTGTAATGTTTAGATACCCTTAATATATCCTGAATTATGAATTATGAATTGTATATTACAAATAAAAAAAAGCTTACTAGAATCATTCTCTATTTCATAATCCGATGAATTGAATTAGCTAATTATGGAATAATGGAAAATAAGTAAAATAATGAGAATCAGTCGAATGCTTATAAATTCAAGTCAGAAATAGTGATTCAGAAAGATTGCTCATAAATTCAAGTCAGGAAGATATTACATACACTGAAACGTTTTTCATTCATTTTGATCTTGTTGTTTAGGTATGTCTTGAATCATCATTTTTGCCTGTGGTGTGGAAAACAATGTATATATGTCAAACATTGATTATAAAATGATAATCCTATAAAATTACGTTTTCGGAATAATTTAACAGGGGGAAAAAAAATACTGACCCGAGGTGTTTGACTATCCCTCTCGGGATGTTGTAGTCTTCAAAATTATATGCTTGAATAATTTAAAAACAGGCCACACTACAGGTATTAATCTCAGGAAATATTATGTTCAACGAAATAGATTCTGAATAATTACGGGTAAAATATAAGAAATTTCTGATAATTTACTTTTTATATTATCCAACACCTGTAAATGAAATCTTCACATTTGTTTTATATATTACTAATTCATCTACGGATGAAGTTTTCACATTTATGAAATCCGGCCTCTTTTATATTACAAAATACTTGTAGATGAAACCCTCAACTTATATCTCAGTATCAAAATTATGTAGTTGAACAAGGACCTATATACATTGTGTTCAGCGAATAACATATAGAACCAGAGTAATTTCAGGAAAAATTATAAGAAACGTTGTTCAAAAAGAAAATTTTGAATAACTCAATGTAGCCTCTTTTATATTGCCATTTTTCCTGTGAATGACAAAATACTAATACCTAGCTGATCTTTAATATTACTAATTCAACTGTGAATAGATGTGAGTAATTCGTTGGAAACTCGTTCATTTAAAACCAAAAACACACTGCAACCAAAACTCTTCCAGATAAATATAAAGACACTTTCAGTGAGGTTTCAGCCTGTATGTTTGTGAACATTATGAAAAATATTACGCTGCAGGAGTTGTTATCGAAAACGGTTGTACGAAACAAATAAATCATTGTACCTTATCTCATGGAAGCTTGCGATAATTATAAGAACAAATTGCGATAAAATGACTGTCTGATATACGAGTAGGCTCCGTTCAATCAACAAAACAATGGTTTTTACACAGCCGTGTGAGGAAACTGAAGATCTTCATTTCTCAGGATCCAGTCAACCATAAGTGTATGTGTGTGCTCGAAGGTAAGCATTCTTTTGATATTTTCAGCTTATTGATATAATAAATGTTTCTAAAAGAATCTGGTTCTATGGAGATAGAAATATTTTTGGATTCTCAGTACGGTGAAATATGAGTCAAGACTTGTTCCAACCTTTTTGACAGGTATGAGTATATATGCTGTAATTCGTTGAAAATTCGCTCACTAACATATGGTGAAGCTCTTTTACCTCTAGTTTTGACCTAAATATTTCTATTGTTTGCAATTTTATTCCGGCTCTCTAGATGGAATAATTTCTAAATTGAATAATTTAAAACAAGTCTCTACTAATCTCTGGAAGTATATATAGGTGATTACGAATATTTTTTATCAGCTTGTTGTAACTCTTTTTATACTTAGGATGGCAAAATAGTTGAAGTATTCACATTGGGTTTTTACTAATGGAAAATTATATGATAACTGTAGTAATTCGTTGGAGAGCTATTCATTTTAAAACCAAAAACACATAATGAGGATTTCAAGAAAATTTTTATCCTGGCGGTAATTTTACAATTGTAACTCCCTGGAAATTTGTTTTAACCAGAGCCAAAGTCATGTTTTCAGAATGATTTTACATATAAGTAGAATATTATATGGTGATGTTCTTTTTTTTTTTTAAACATGTTCAAATAGAAATTCAGAATAATATTCAGACCCCTTTTTAAACTGTAGTTATATTTTCATGGAGTTGGATGCTCTGTTTTTCGGCTCACACCTATCTGTACATATTTCAAAAGGTTGGAACAAATCTTGACATTGAATAATTTTCATATTTTTTACCGTCAAAACATATTCTGAGAATTCAAGAATATTTCTACCTTCATACTATCTATCGACCAACTTCTTTTAGATTCATTATAACAATAGGATAAAAATATCAAAAGAGTGCTTACCTTCGAACACATACACACACATGTTTAAGGCCCTGATGGATCTTGAGAAATGAAGTCTTCAGCCTTTTAGTTTCCACTTATGAAGACCCACGCGACTATGTAAATCCGTTCACACGGTTTTGAGCGGAAACCGCTGGTTTGCTGATGAACGGAGTTTGATATAATTTATCTATCCATTCGTTTTATCGCGGGTACAGTTTATAATCGGTTAAATATAATTATCGCATGTTTCATAAATGAAATAAGACACACCATCGTTTACGATAATAATAATTCTACAGTGTTATATATATTTAACAAATATACAAGGCTCGATCGTTTACTTATTGAGTAGAGTTCTTCCACCGAGCTGATGGACCCCAAACCATAATCTCTTGTCACCTATATATCTCATAAATGTTCACAAATATTCAACTAAATGTTAAAAATGCTTATGTTCAGACTATTCAGGTTATTTCCTATGATATAATATTAGATTCTAATTATGTGAAATGAGTATATTGTAACTATATGTAAATATCAATAATAATAGCTACATGTGAATAGATATCAATAATATTACATAAAATGAAACACTAGCCATATAAGCTGCTTACATCCAGTGATTATATTCACACAAACAAGTAACTCACCTCTGTGAGAGAGAGTATACAGGAAAATTGTATATTTTCTATGTGTATTTTCTAACTGTTGGATGTTCAAACTACCTCATTAGATTCTAATAATGTGAAATCATACTTATTATTTCAATAACTAAATGTTAGCTTCAGCAGCAGCTATGTATTTTATAATCTAGCTTAAGTATAAGTCTAAAATTTTGTAGATCATGGTAGTTGCAATAAGGTGGTCTATTCGGGTCCATGATATAATATTATGTGAGCTATATGTTACAAACACTAACTCGTTGGGCTGCCACACGCCTTGTACGACCCACACGCTTTCGAGTCGTTTTGGTCACGCTTTCATGTCGTTTTAATCGTTTTTCATGTCGTTTTATCGCTTTTTCATGTCGTTTTGATTGTTTTTCATGTCGTTTTGATCGTTTTTCATGTCGTTTTGATCGTTTTTCATGTCGTTTCATCGTTTTTCATGTCGTTTTGATCGTTTTTCATGTCGTTTTATCGTTTTTCATGTCGTTTTAATCTTTTTCATGTCGTTTTATCGCTTTTTCATGTCGTTTTGATCGTTTTTCATGTCGTTTTATCGTTTTTCATGTCGTTTTATCGTTTTTCATGTCGTTTTATCGTTTTTCATGTCGTCTTAATCGTTTTTCGAGTCGTTTTCGTCACGCTTGCTGATCGCTAACCTCGATCACATGAGTGTATAGGTTGCTTTGTGCTTTCGTTCGCCTGGTTTTCGAGGAAGCATAGAATGAACATGTTGTTCTATCGGCCTAGCATATATCTACAATCGTGGAATTTTTGAAGTGTGGAGAAACAGATGTCTGGGGGCCGGTCCGAGCCTGGTCAATATTAACATTATCATATAAATATTCTAGCGCGCGTCAGGGCAATGTAATCTTGTTAGCGATGTGTTTCAAACAGTAATCCGTTTAACCGCAATAGCGCTAAGTTGGATTATTTCGTGAAACCTCTTTGTTCTCGTGTATGTTTATATACCACTAGTCTAACAGATGCTCTACCCTCTTAGACTAATTACCCCTCGCTCACCCTACCACACTGGGGCCAAGATACCTTAACCGTCTACCCAACAGGGATACCCACCACGCATGCGCGAATACTCTGTAGCCGCCGGAAGTGGTCGGAGGCTAAGCCTCAGCAGGGTCTCGCCCAAGTGGCGGAATACCTACTGTTGTTCCCATATTGAATGATGAGGAAAATAACATGGAAGAACAAAATGATAATAAAAAGGAACAAGAAGAGATCGTAGGGCTCGATTTAGATACATAAACTCAAGAGGGAGAGATAACGGTACCTGACATATAAAACGGTACTGAGAGAAGAGAAGAAGCAGAAGACGTGCAAAGAGGAGATAAGTGAAAAAACAAATTTGGACACAAGACTATGACATGAGTTTTTGGACTGATAAATAAGAACATATAAATGAATCATGAAAAAGCAGTGGCAAGCAAAGAATCAAAGAAGTGGCAAGAAGTAATGGAGCAGGAAATCAAAGTGTTAAAAGAAAATCATACGTGCAGTGTAGTGCCATGGCGAGAGACGACCTATTCATTTTGTACTATGTTTTGAAGATTCAAATTCTGATCAAATTCTATGTGGTTCCGTTGATTATGATACAACAGATATAAAATACACCAAGGATCATAGTTTTTAATTGTTCAATTGCTCCATTTCTTCGGAAACTAAAAAACTACAAAGTTTGTCGTGATCCTCTACTCTGAAGATGTAGCTACCTATGTATCTACATATATGTTGCTAGTTTTGCCGTCCCAAAAACGTATTGGTTGTGAAAGTAACGAAGATAATGGGTCTGCTATTTATGTGGCAAATAATCCAGAAAATGACAAATGGCTAAAACATATGATAGAAAAGAATTAGTTATGATGCTTCTTGACCCAGGTATGAATTGTATGTAAATTCTCGGGGAATTACACATATACTAACTATATTTTCATCTTTACATACGTTTTGGTCTCACGACCATCATCAGAAGAAGACGTGGGATTCTTCAAACTATTCGCACCAAGCACTGAGCGTCTCTATCGCAATAATTCCAATTTAAATTGTCTACGTCGCAAAATACGGAACATGAAATATTTACATTGTAACTCATTGATGTGTGAAATTATTTGTGTTACAAAACTACTACAAAGTAATGTTTTAATAGTTGGAAGCGTCAGTATACTCGAGAAAGAAGCAAAGGCGGTCGACCCGCTTTGCGTCAAGTAGGGATGAAGTGTAACAGATGTGTTTGATATATTTATGACTACCAAGCAAAGGTTTCATTCGAAACAAAATTCGAAATTTATTTTATCAGTATGAAGTAGAAATTTGCAAGTATATAATTAATTAAATTTGTATAAATTTGACTCTATGACTGTACGTCGATTCTGTGATTAGCAGACTTAGAATTCCGTCTTATGTGAATCATCTCCAGGATGGATCTTTGGCTAAAATGTTAACATCAGAACAATATTTAGGTAGTGCAATGCCCTTTTCAAAGTTTTTGTATTTAGAACTATAATTGAGGCCATACATTCTTTTTTGTAAGTATTACTCAGAGATTCTATATCTATCATCAAAATCTGTACAATTCAATTCATATACTGTGAGGGTTTGTTTATATTTATCTTAAGCATTGATCTGATTATAACCATATAAAAATCTCAATATTTTAGCTAATAAAACCATGAAACCCTGGAGTTGATTCACATATAACTTGATTCTAAGTCTACTAATCACAGAACTGACGTACAGTCAAGTTAAATTTATCCAAATTCAATCAACCAAATACGTGCAAGTTTCTTCTTATTTCTTAATAATGTTAAAATGTAGCTTTCGTAATCGTAAATATATTAATCTGTTTCAGATGTCTTTTCGAGTAATGATGTCTTTTTCTAATACTGAAATTACATTGTAGTGGCTTTCTAATACACTTAATTCTACACATCATCATTGATAATTATAACTCATGTTACAATTTCAATTTTTCATGTTTTGTTCATTGTTATGACGTAGCCAATTTTATGTGAAATTAATGCGATATTGATGCTTAGTGCTTAGTGCAATTAGCTTGAGGAATCCCGTACTTTAGTTGATGTGAATTAGTGTTCAAACGTCTTGTGATGATGAGGAGGGTCGTGAGACCGAAACGTATGTAAAGACAAAAATATGGTGAACATATCTACTAATATGAGAATTTCCGAGGATTTACATATAATTAGAAGAATTAGATTCGCATGATATTTGATATAAATGTTGGAGTGTAATAGATGAAATGATTTTATTCAGGAGAGGTGGTGAAACTATTGATAAAGGAGTCAATAAAATTATTTTACATAAGAACTTGTGTTCAATAGCTGACATCTCAAGTGTGTACAAATATACTTCCTTGCCTGTCTACTAGGTTACTTGGAATTTAGAATGTTTCCTTTGTCACGTTTTATGTTATGTTAATGTTCATAATATTCAATTAATGTATAATGACAACCTCAATTCCTTTCATCACAGTAAAATTAAACTCAACTATGTTGATATCGCTTTGATTGTAACTTCTGTTTCTCGAGTTTCAGTGTTATCACGCCATCTTCAATAACAATTAAAATACATAACTTCAACTATGAATACATATCGGTAGCAAATGATTATTAAGAGATCAGACGTTCATGGATTATTTCTATAGAAATACATTGTTAGTTATTACATTCTAATAATGATAGTTTTCTTGATATTAGCAGAGTATACATTGTCCTAATCAGCTTTTATATTCTGCTATTACTGAGAAAATCATACATTGCCCTAATTAGCTTCTATACTCTGCCATTGCGTAGAAAATCATCATTATTAGAATGTACTCCTATATTAATAATCCTCTAAGTTCATGAATGACCGACCACAGCAAACTTCTGCTACCAATAATTGTTTATAGTTGCAATTGTGTATTTTAATTGTATTTGAATACCGTCTGAAATCGTAATAATGATGGAACTAGGATAATGGAAGTAAGGAATAAAAGTGATCAACACAGTAGCTTCATTTTATAATATGCTTAGTGTTGATTCCTGAAATACCTGAATCTTATGAACCACAAATTACAAATCAAAAGATAATATACTGGAAATTATATTTTAAAATATAATATATATATCAAAAAAATTTTGAATACAATAAAGACTGGGCTCAGCTAGCTTATAGAGTGGCGATCGAAGAATAATTCTGACCTAGAATCAAATACTATCTTTACGGCATCCTCTTCGGCATTGACATTCTTGTATGTTTGTTGGCACTGCAGAAAATATGAATTTGAATAGATAAGTTTATTTACATTTACTATTTCACCAACTTTTAGGGAATTAAGGAGGTTCGGCAGTGTTGGCGGGGGAAAATATAAGAAGAATTGCAACTGGAGGGCTAGAGTGTAAACATAATAATCGTACAGTTGTCTTTTTAAAAGTTAATTACAATTAATAATTGTCTACCTAAACCATATTTTCAGCTATTTTTTCATGGAAATAATCAGTAGGACTCGCTCAACCTTGCACAGAATATTATTGTTATAATGTCATTCCATTAAAGAAAAAAGCTTCCATGTTAAAATGTTGTTTTTCGACTCGATATATTCAAAACACGGTGTAGTGAAACCCTCCAAGAAATTGACGTAACCTCCTTAAGCTCAACTTTTCAATATCGTGCATAATTTAATCAGTTATATTCTAAGACAACATCGTCGTATTATAAACATTAATAGAATCATCATATATCTTTATAATGCTGACTAGCAATGTATACGTGAAGTTACACATACATAATCTGCTGTATACATATTAGTTCTGACATGATATTCTTATAATTAACATCTCAGTATATTGTACCATACTTTTCATTCAATAAAAATCAACTTTTGCCTAAGTCGAAATACGACTTATATAATTAACGCGTTACGAGGATTCTACTCGTAATAGTTACTCGCTAATGAAAACTGTTCTCTTGAAGAAGGCAACCTTTGGTCAACCTTTGGTTTGAAATATAAAGCATCATCCGCCACATTAGTTTTTCATGTGGTTGTTTAATTTGCGTTATTTTAACAGAATTTAATATATACTTACTTTGTTTGTATTCGTTATTTGAGATTGATAAAAATTCCCTTACCTGAATGATAAACCATTTTTTTAAATATTATATGGTACCTATGGCAAAGAAAAGTTTGTTTTAACCTTCCATGGAACTATAATTCAATTGCTGGATTCGTTATTCGCCATACTATCAGTAAGCGGTTTGCGATGAAGCCAACTACTACAGAAATCCGCTCCAGATTAACAGATCTATGGCTATTTCACGTAGCCCTTATTTATCTCTAATATTCACTGATAATAGTTCTCTTTTAAATGATATTGCTGAGTGGCCTCGAGTCCAACTTGGAGGCCAAGGCGATTTTAAAATGGATTGAGGTTAACTGGAAACATTTTTCCATGAGTAGAATAATATTATAATATATCAGTCATATCTCAGTCATCCGGGACCAAAGTTTCTCTTATTTGTAAATGTAAAATGAGACCTTCGGGAGGAGTAGGTCCCATATACCCGCCAAGAGCGGTCATGCGTTAAGATGATGTTGACGTGTGTCCTGACCAAGTTCATGCATATAATACAATTGCACGAGATTCAAGCATCTGTAATATGTAAACATTGAAGATGGAATAGATTATTTATGTATACCGACACATAACTTTAGTATCTGAGGTATCAAATACAATAATTGCCAAGTTGAATAATACGTCAAATGACTTATAATTAGTTTCAGAGTATATGTTCACGTATGAAAATAGAAACATCCAACAATTATCATCGATAATTCCATTCACAACAACAGAAAACTAGATAATCTTAATAATATTGAATATTTCTAGAAATTTTGGCTCAGGAAATTTGACTGAATACAAACCATGCATGAGCAAATTGATCCAAGTTGTGCTATAATGCTAACAATTATGTGATTGTTTATTGAATATTTTGAACAAAGAAGAATGTCTCCTTGATCACTGTATGCAATCATGTTAGTACTTAGCTGAGCTTCAATATTTGGATTTCATACTCTGGTGTATTCTCTGTATTCGAAATCGACATCCTATTATCTTTTCTCTTTCATATATCGTCGTCCTCAGGACGTAGGAGCTTAAGTGACAAAAAAGCGAAATTCAGGTGAATCATGTAAAGTGGATGTTTCATCATGCTTTCTGTTACCACGAAATGGCTTACCTGAATTTCTCAAGGTTAAGTTAATAATATCATATGCTACTTGGGTCTATCTTATATGAGTTAAAATGTTTACTTAACGTATATGGGCATTTTCGGCAGCCATAGAAAACATAACGCTAACAAATTACCGAGAACTACATGTTGTGTACATTGTGCAGGAACTGACATTGAGAAAGTATATTTTTTCATATACAGAAACTTTTAAAAGTAGTTAGTAGTACTTTTGTTTTCACAAGTTTAAGAAGGAGCAATGTAGTCTTCGCATGTCGATTTTGTAAGGACCTGATGAAATTACGACAAGTTCAAATGATCGATATCAAAAGCATATAAAAGGAAAAGGAAAGGTTAGAGACATAAAAAGTATTTGCCATCTTCTACAAAAGAAGGCTAGGGGTTTTTCACTTTAGAATTTACAATATCGGTCCTAAAAATTGTTTTTGTTTTACCTGGAGTGGTGAACGAGGTTCCTGTGAGATAGCAACAGCTTTGTTCACTTTTTCAGGTATCCATCAGATTCTTCGCCACTCACCATGGTAAAAACGAAGGAGACTAGGCCACAGCATAATTTCAAATGGTGAAAAATTAGCTGGTAATATCATGGTTTCCATGCAACTCATTCCAGTATTTCGTCTGGCGAGAACGAGGTGTTTTGAAAGGTTTTCACAATAAATTCAAATTCTCCATACCTACAGATGTGAGCAATTCTGACATAAAGACATAAAGTGCAACGACATACTTGAGTTTGCTGTAAAGAAAATTGAGCCGTTAAAGATTTATTACAAGAAAAGCCATATAGAAAATCAGTAAATGACAATCGGTTTAAAAAGGTAAACACCTTTTGTTTCGATTATGCACAATGACATACCCGAACCTTCCAAAGAACAACCACCTCTCATTTCAGAGGAAACACAGAAATATATTGGAGCTTTGCAGTTGTGCAGTACCAGTTGTGAAAGAAAGAGGACACTTAGACTTTTATCGCTCATTATCTCATTAGACACATTTTCGTTTTTCCGTAGAATTTAACTTCATAAGCAAAATTCTCACTCAGCATTGTATGTTTTTGTAAAAAAGTCGAATATAAAATCAAAGCAAAAGTAACACGAACTAAGCTAAACTCATGAGAAGCTTCTTTTCTCAATTATTTTAGGCATGTTTATTTGATCAGAAAAAAACATCCAAGCCATTAATTTGATTTTGCGTGGTGGTGGAACGTAAGAAGTTCTTAGTTAATTTCAATTAAGAGAAACTCTTTTCCCCACTTGCTTCAGTTATTGGTATTATAAGCAAAATTCTTAAGGCAACACTGAAGTTTGTGGCAAAATTTAATACTGCTAATAATTTCAGAACATTGCTTACGCTTTCTTTTTTGCTCAAAAGCGCAGAAGCCGCAGACATTTTCTCTGTTAATTCTACCTCATTTATGTCAACAGAATCGCCATCAGTTGAAATAATTTCCAAATACCTACAGTGTTTAAATAGCGTTATTCTACTATCGTATATATTATATAAGAATTGAAAATAGTTACTATGGTGACAAAATTGTTAAAATCTAGCATCGAGGCTGAAAAGGCTTGAACAATTGTACAATTAAAAAGATCTGTCTCATACTTCCCTTCCGGATTTTTGATCGGTTCATCTCGTGCTCCGTATGGGAAGTTTGTGTTCTTTCTCCTTACGCTGTGTTGTAGTATTTTCGATTCAAACTTAGGTCTCTTGCATCAACAATTGTTTCTTCCCGAAGTACTTATCCGATCGAAGATACCTAAAAATGTTTTTGCAATTTTCTAAAAGATCAAATGCAGATGCTAAATCAAAATCTTTGCTTCGCTGTATTGGATTAACACAATTAAATATTCCATAACAAATAACTATTGAACACAGAAACTTAGTAAACCAAGGTTTCGTCTCTCATCAAATTATCAATTTCTTGTTTTCCATAAATGCTTAGCAAAGCATTGCATACATCTCCCATATGAGATCGTCTAGGCCTCAAGGCCTACACTCCCATCCAGTGTCACTCAATGATATCAAAGTTAATCTTTGGACATGTTTTAAAAGTTTTGTCCATTGAAAACTAGATGTCGAAAGAAATAAATCTTTTTTTTGAACCATATTGAAGAAATTAGCGGCTTCCAAGATTGCTTTTGTCATATAATTAACCACTAGATTGAGGGACTGGCTACTATACGGAACGTAGAATGATTGCAAACTTAATTCTGTTATTTTTAATTGCACATTCCTGCCCACTAATATCTTCCAAATTTGAACTCAAAGCATCAAGTTCTCAAATTTTACACATTTTTCCCCTGTAGATCTTTCAACTGCAAGGAAGCCCAAAAAACATTCTTTCATTTTTATTTCAACCTGATTGGAATCAGACTTATTGATTGAAACATATCTGATTACGAGAGTCATTTGCTCCACCTTACTATCGTCAGGAGTGCCATTTAAAATTATGGTCTTATAATATGAGATTTGATGGAGCAGGTCTATTGTCTCGTTTTGTATATTTTTTCCGAGATAGTGATTTGTAATCTCCTCTTTTTCAGCATTCTTATCACGTGTTCTGCCATAATGAGATCAAATTCAGAAAGCAGTTACCGTTATTATGCTCAAACAGGTCATCGCTTGTACCTTGAGAGGCTAGACAACTTTTACAAATCATCTCAATGATTGCAGCGATTCTTGAAAGCACCTTGTACAATGGTTTGTTCCAGCATCAATAATCCTTTGTGTAGTCTTATCTATAGTTTTACAACACTTCAACCTTTGACTCAGTTCTAGACATGATTTTTGGACCTGGATATGATTTTTAGAAACTTCTTGTCCTTTTAAAGTTTCAACGAGGTGATCCCAAGTTTAGGAACCCTCTTTTGAAAGAGAAGTGATTAATCGGCTGAAAACCTTGCAGCAAAATCAGTATACGACTAGCCATTCTCTTGAAATTTGCTCTTCTCTGTTGCTTAAAATTCGTGTGTAATAATGAACGCTAAATTTTCGGCCAGTATCAACGGAGCCGAATTGGTAACTATACAAATGCTAAAGACCTTGCTTTACCAAAAAACTGTTTTCGGCATCTCCTAATACTCTTGGCTACAATGCTGGATCCAAGCTCAAAGTTTGTAGAAGGCTGTTCGTAGGTGACGATTTGGTGCTAATTCCTATAGTGCTTCCATTTGGCGGCGGAGTTGTGCCAATTCTAGATGATTTACAACTATCGTCTATTTTTTGATCACCAACACTTTCTGAGAATTCCGTGTTTCACTTTGTAAATGGCTTTGATGTTGAATTCTTTGCATTTTCTTCTGTTTTGGTGCTACCAAACCTACTCTAAATAATTATTTACAGCGCCGGTTTGTTTTTGACTTTAAGTCTCTTTTCCAGCCTTGGTGTTTTATACTGATAACCAGACATATTTCTTTTTCCGTCGCTGGACATTCTTAAACAGATATCTCAAATTGAACAACGTAAAATAAAAAATAATGATGATAATACAAATTAAGAATGAAGTTTTACCATCCCCAGAAAAACCAAAACCGTGAATATCGGAAATGTTTGATTTGATTACACAAAATGTTGGATAAAAAACTAACACTAGCTCACTAACATGATTTTTTTGAAACCTTCAACACTCAACAGTGCAAAAACTATTTCGATATCAATTATTAATAAATTATAAATGAAGGCCTTTGTGAGAAATATAACAATAGATAATACTTATTACTGATGTCATAAACTGAAAAAAAATCGCAATCCTGTGAAGTGTGAAGTGGAGGTGAAACTAAATCTTAAAATCTAGAAATTAATTAGAATCAGCTATTACCTGATAAAAATCCATTCTAAACTTGAATAAAATAACTGATAAAAGTTCGAAAGTCACTAGTATAATAATGTGACTATAGTTTGCTAACACAGTAGCTTCTGCTACAAATGAGCTGTCTAATATATAACTTTAATGATAGTCTTAGGTAGGATGGTTATTGAAATTAAAATGATGATCGAGACCTGAAACTTATGAGTGCACGTATTATTTTACCAAATATTTGTACTTGTACTTAAACCAGCAAAAAAGTACTTCCAAATATACAGGACTAGTTTTTGACAAAAATACAGTTTGAGTGCAAGTACAAAGTACATGGCAGATATAATGTACCTAAGTACAATTACAAGTACAAATTACAAATTTTGTACTTTGTATTTAAAGTACTTTTCTTCAAAACGTAACAAGCTCGTGGTACGTAATACCGGGATATCAAAAATTATCTTGGTCAAGGGTGGAGTCTAAAACGTGTGTCTTACTTTACGTTTGAAATAATTATGTCATAATTTATTTGAAGTTTTTAAAAGTGCGAAATTTCGCAATTTTATACGAATATTGTAACACTCAGAAGTCTTTAGCGCTTTGGATTCCGGGATTTTCACGTGGCCTATCGAAATTAGAAGGTGCGTAAGTTAGAGTTTATACATTTTACCTCGGTCTTGTTAAATTGGGGCCGTTTCTTGCCCCGTGCGACCGGCGTCAGTTGTAATGAAGAGTTTTTGGCTATGCGCCACTAGCTTTTACCCGCTTCGTGCATATTTTAGTCGCGAGAAAATTCACTTTGGTACGTCGCACGTTAGACGCGCGTAGCTGAGATCTGAGAATGGCTCAAACTGTTTTAATAAAATTTTCCTATTTAGTGGCATTTATCTAAAGAAGAAGGGCCGTCGGGCACGGTCCGATACTAAATCTAACTACATGGAGCGAAACCGGGACGCGAAAAGCCGTCGTAAAGCCGTATTAGGTACAACCAGTTTGCACTTTCCTAACTCGCGTGCTACGGACTTCTCGAGTGAACGTCATTCGATTTACGGAAAATAAACTATTTCAAAACAGTTTTTGATCCGGATTGTGGCTATCACGACCTCTGAAAAGGTTCAAAGTTCACATAATTATTTCATAATCTGTAGTTAATTATTGTTTTACAACTGAAATAAATAGGTATGAAATTTGTAGGTTATTGATAATGTCAGTGTGACAGTGACATAATTATTTCAAACGTAAAGTAAGACACACGTTTTAGATTCCACAACCACCCTTGACCAAGATAATTTTCAATATCCCGGTAAAAAAGAATTGTCCAAACTGGGATCAAACTGATCAGTGAACAGCTAGGAATATTAAGAATTGAAAGAAAACGAAAAATGGGTCTATCGATCTCAAAAAGTGGAAAAAAATTGATCCTCAATTGGATAACATTCTTCCACGAAACAATTGATGTAAACATTGTTTATGGGAACACAAGTCATCAATATTGTTGTGGTTTTGAATAGTTTTGTACTTTTGTTATTCACCTCAAGATACTGATGATGTAGGAATTGTAGACGTTGAAATCTTGCAAAAATTCAATAATACACTCATACCCGAAACACATAAGCCTGCGTGAGATATGTATTGATGAACTATAACCTATCGATACAAAACGACGTACCGACAACGATAAATCTCAATCTGTCAGTAACACCCTGAATCTGATTCAGGTTCAGATCATGAGTATTACATATGTTCTAAATTGTTCTAACAAGAGGAGGGGCTAATATCATTAACAAATCTCACGACTACATAGTGAACAGCACACTAAATAACTATAACTAAAATAGCTATAGTGTGATAAAAGGGATTGCAAACTCATCTGAAGTATTATGGGAATTGTACCTCAAAGCACAGTGTACGCATTTTTACAATGTGGTAAAAGTCTGAAGTACCTACCCCATATTTATGAGTATTTCCAAGATTCTACTAGTGTCTACTCTAATATTGACACATTTCCTTCATTTTTATAGTTTCATTATGTATTTAAAAAACAAAGTTGCCAATAGCCTCCCATCGTCTGAATACCTAAACTTCCAATATTATTATCTGAAATAAGTATTTAGATCTCAATATGCTAGTCCAATCCAAATAATTCAACGACTTTCTCTTAACAATTTAGCAACACCGCTAAGCTTCACCGGCCGTCCTAATTTCTATTTTATGCAGTCATGAAATTATAAAGAGTTGTAAATTTCGCCTACATTTTGTAACTTATCAATATTCTGTTACATCAACAGTTAAAGTGCCGCCCTTTGAATTTGCCGCCCCGGACAAATTTCCATGTTGTCCGATCCTTGGAGCGGGCTCTGACTGTATGTCATTGAAAGATTGAATTGACATCATACGTATTTTACAACTCTATTCTCATACTTATGTATTATTATATTTTTCTAATAGGTGGACTATCGAAACCATCGATGCAATCAACATTACTCTCATGGTACAGTACCATTGGTACTACAGTAATTCGCTCAATGTGCTATGTACTGTCAAACTTCGATAACGTAAGCTTGACGTCATTCAAATCTCAAAATAGGAATTCCGAACATTTTTGAATGTATTCGTATGATATATGTTCATAACAAGAAATATACTGTGTTTCTGTCCGTTTTGGCGACGTGTACATTTTAATTGAAATTGGTGCGATAAGGACGCTTTGTGTAATACAGTTAGTTTTAAGTAATCAAGTTTTAGACATAATAAGTCTTCTGATGATGGTCGTGAAATCGAAACGTACGTAAAGACAAGAAAATATAAAGCATGAGTGTTAATGTGACCTATTTCCCGAGAATTTATATATAATTCATACCCGGCTCAAGAATCTTTATTGAAAGACTTCATAGGGATAGCTGTACATGAAATCATCATATTAGGGATTGTGGGATCTGCTTTCCTGGAGAAGCATTCTATCATTACCTCCTGAGTATCAAGGCCTATGTGTTGCCGATGTGACGTCATTTTTATTAATCAAACGTTTGAATGAAGGCGGCAACGTGATATGAAGATGTATTACAACAATTTCTATAATAAAACCAATTTCGAGTAAATCAGTACCTGAAAATAATTGTACCTATGAGACAAAGTTAAGTTTATATAAGGTTTAGAATTAAACCAATTGTTTCTAATACGTTTTAACAAACGTACTGAATCGACTAAGAAAAACAGTGATCTATTGCTTGAAACAGGATGGGGTAAAGAATGCTCAGCAGATTTTTATAGCTAATTAGACAAACTACTTTGTAGCCTATATACTCCGAAATAATTTTTTTATTTCTTTTATAACTCATCAAGCATTCAATCGTCTATTTCAGAAATGGATGATTATATTTGAATTATTACTCCTTTAAAATTTGAGTAAATACTGGTAATCATAAATGCGTAAGCTGCAGTTTCTAACGATGTATTGTTACAAGACGTGTCAACAATATTATCAAGTTTGTAATATAAATATGGTTGAGTATGAATTTCGTCCATTAGTAGCATTATGTATTTATCATTTTCATTTGAAAGCTCCAATTAGTTACGAGCTTAACAAGAATAGTTAAGAATAAGTTACATACATATATATGGTTATTTTTGTTCCTCGAATGTCGCAAATATTTATATCCATAAATTGTGAAAATAATTGAAGCCAAAATCATCATATTTGTTGTATATCTTTCTTTTGAACAAGAATTTGGAGGATCATCTCACATTAAATTATCTGAAATATTGGACACATCCTGCAAAATATAGTTTTCCGTATTTTTATTAGAATCGCTATTCTTTAAATAAGCTGAATCTATCATTTCTGATGAATCGCTATTTTGGTCCAAACTAATTGATATTAAAAAGAGTTTTCAATTCAATTTATTGAAATATTCATCTCGGATCCATAAAAAAAGTCACTGATTTTAAACCCACATTAAATTTTAAAGCGCAACATATAACCGGCCCAGGAATAAATTCTATTATACATAATGTTACTTTTTCCTCATCATAAATGGCTGACCATCCTTGAGAAATTTGTGAAGATTCAAAAACATTGAGAAACTCGGTTTAGGTTTGTAATAAACGTTTTTTTTTATTTGCTAAATATTCCTGTTTGTTTCCATGGCTCAACTGAATTTGGATTCTTTAATTGATTGCAATATTTCATCCGTTGCAACTTAAAATACGTTTTATTAAATATTTGTGTTGTAGTACAGTCAAATGGGTATAATCTAAATTCTTGGGAAATGGATCCATTTTGATGGAACAAAGTGCATTCTCTTTAAAATTTTATCAGAAACAAAGTTAAACACAGATTTAGTTGCGCAAATTTTTTATACTGTTTATAAAGCATAAATTATCAACTTGATTAGATTTATGAGATTACATAAACATTTCTGAAAAATGCAAAATTTGACCGGTTTTGATCGGGTAAAGACTAGTTTTGGTCAGTGAACATATGGAAATAGTTAAGCAGTAGTAGTTGAATTAACTTCATTTGTTATAAACAATTTATTTATCAACAAATAGAAGAATCCGATCAAAACTCAGAGTTTGGGGTCGTTTTCGGCTAATTTTGGTCTTCTGAGTTCGATTTTATCGTCAATATCGGTGGCGAATGTATACCCAAAAATTCGTTCATTTGTTATGAGCAAATTATATTTACTAACAAATGTACGAATTTGACCAAAATTAGCTTATTTTTGCCTATTAATTACGATGTTATTGTTATTATGGTCGTAAAATGCATGAATAATTTTTTGAATTGTTATAAACAAATTATTCATTAATAAATACACGAATTGTGCCAAAATTCCAAGTGTACAGTCATTGCCTCGACCTCTCGATGAGTGTATGTGTACTTCCAAGTGCAAACCTGGATCGGTGTGTTGTCACTAAATCTAGCAGATTGGGGTTGAAAGAAGATTGACGGAGTTTTGCACCCAATTATTATGATCTTAAAAGCAGTTCCTGAATATATTTCGGATACGGTATCTTGATTCTATGAAATACAATAGCTTCATTTGAAAAATTGAAGATGGATATCGAAAGTAGCTCTTGCGAGTAGGCTACTGCACCTCGAAACAATACAATTCCTGTTTTCGCCACATTAATGTGATTCGAAAAATATCAAATCTTTACAACTGATAGGAATAGCGCAATTATTATCACTGTGCGCTGCGAACACACGCTCTTACGCACACAATCATTATCTTGAAACTAGTCTAGATGGATTCAGAAATGCTTAAAACATTTATATCCGCTAAAATCCGTAAATTGTATATGTATAGTGAAGGAAGTGGAAAGGTGATCGCTGATCAAGCTGAAAATTCATTGAGTCTATCAATAATAGAATCACAAGCGTTTAAATTATGTTCCTTCTGTTCTAGTCCCTTCCTCCTGTTCTAATTCCTTCCTCTTCTCCACTTAGAAGGTGTTTATAGCATCCCCTGTTTTTGAGGTAAAATCTACATTGGTGAAACAGGTCGTAAGTAGCTACTCGTGTGAAAGAACATGAGCGTTGTATAAGGCTCCGTGACATCATTAGATCTGCACTTGCGGAACACAAGTTTGACACTAATCATCAAATCCTTTTCGAAAATACTGAAACCCTAGCCCGAGCACCACACTTCTATCAGCGAAAAATCCTTGAAGCTATAGAAATCCTAAAACATCCAAATAATCTGCACCGTGACCTTCCCAACATTTGGGAACCCATCCTCGAAAATTCCACTTCGCACATGATCACACAACGGCAGGGTCAGGTGCCGGAACGGAGTTAATCTAAGGAAGTGAACTGTGTAGGGTGAAGGATTTTTCCTTCAATAAATCAGTTTCGGTTCGAACCTCGAGCCTGCACTGAAGACGCCACCTGTAATGGTTGGCGGTATCAAGTCGAGCTATTGTGACGCAGAATCCATTCGTAAGTCAAGATTTTCCAAGATTAGCTATCCGCGGAAGTCTACTATTCAAGATAATAGTTCAGTCACTCAGCAATTCTCACCCCTTTTTGGGTCAAACATAAATCAAAATCTTATAGCATATATTTATGTTTTCGGGTATGCTGAATACGAAGATATGGTGTCAGAGTTCACCTACGAGTGCCGCGCATGTAGTTATTGGCCAATTTCAGATGTTCAAAATCATACAAATTGTCGTTTTCACGAGATTTAAAGAGAAGAAAAAAATAATCTGTTTGGTTAATTGTAATCAAATCGACGAATCCACGTTCTATCAAGTTATTTTTCATATGAGTCGGTAGTATTTTTTATGCACTTTAATAAGAGTTTTTGATTGTTTTGATATTTACAAAGGGGGCGCTGCAATCGGCCATTATGTAAAAATAGTAGTTTCGCGATTGCGGGGCGAATAATGGATCTTTTAACTCAAACCAAAATGTGAACTAAAGTTCTTTATGTCTTCCATTCGAAGAAGAATTTTGGTAAACATGGGGTCAGTCAGGCCCCGAATAAAAAAAAAACGATCCCGAAAAAAATAGAAAATTTTGAGTTTCATTTCGTTGAGTTGAACATGAGAAAAATTATTCTGAACCTTTTGGGACCTACTTTTGAAAAAACTTCGGACCATTATATTCTCAATCCTCCGGCTATCCATGTTCTTTTATTTGACCTAAAAGATTGCAGGGTGACTAGACTATAACTTGTATTCAATTGAAGAACATAAATAGACGATATTGGTACCCTTAATTGACCGATTGAATTCTTGAAAGTATTTCAACTGGAAGAAATTGAACAATTAAATATCTTGTGAGTATTACATCCGACACGTATCTCTTTATGTTATGGTGATTGATATCAAAATTCATGAATAAAATTGAACCAGAGGGATTTCGGTTCTGTGAACGAAGGTTATTCCAAACAATTCTATTAATTCATTGGAAGGAACAGAAAGTGTACCATTCAACTGTAGGTATTATTTGCTGACCTAATATTTGGTATAAGCTGAAACTGGAACTTTTGCAGCAACATGTTTTATAATTATAACTTTTACGTGAACTCATCAACGAATTTTCAACTTCGGACTGAAACTGAATTGAATTCAAGATGGTTCATATTCATAAAATCTAAGATGAATAATTATATGACGTTTTAAAATATTTGATTACGGCCGAATCTACAAATCATACGCATTCGTTATGAATTTACTGAAAAATGAATCAACTTGAATGAAACATAATATGAATTCAAGTAGGTATCCCGCTGATTCAATTATTTTCAATACATTGCAAACATATGAAATTCATTCTGGGTAGATTGTTACCTTGATGTTAATCACTCTTGTATTACTTCAATCACATCACCTACCCTGCCAGTTACAATTGAATTGCTCCACTCATTTTGCATTTCCTTTGATTAGACATGCTTAAATATTATCAGCGGCTGTAAATTGTTCACATTATTAATTTACCAAACATCAAAATAGATTGTTTTTGAATTGATTTCATGAAAATTTTTGAGTAAGCTCAAGCAAATTTCTAGGTCAGTTCTATTGAAGAATCAGGATGCTATCATCAAGAGGAGGTATTCCGTCACTTGGCGCAACCCTTCACTCTACTATTAGGCTTCTTCCGCTTATGCCAGCCTAGCGCTCATTGGTTAATCCTAAACACGGAACTGTTGCCTCATTGGTTGCTTGTCACAACGTTGATATTACCCGCGAAATTCGAATACATTCGTGGATGAGAGGGTACTTGGTGTCAGAGTGGTACCTATATCGATCATTAGCTACTACAGGCAATCGTAGCGGAATCCAAATGATACCAAGTTTTGTGAAGGAAAAATGAATACCATCGATAAAAGCATTGTACCCGTGAGAATCCAAATATGTTCATGAAAATAACAGTCGAACTCTCAATGAACGATTGAATTACTATTACTTTGTGACACTACCTACCGTTCCCTATTTTAGTGATGGGTGATCAAAAATTGTTTTGTCAATTAGTGTTTCCATGTAATTTAAGGAAGAATAGATTATTTCGATAAATGAAATGCGTTTACAGCTGACTTGTGTTTTTACAATTCAATTAAAACTGCAGAAAACGTTGGATCGGTTGTGTGTGGAGGAGTAATGTATGATTAATTATCAATTTGAAATGGAGTGAAAATAGTTAAATAAATACATGAGACAATATTTTAACCTTATACAATTCTGAAAATCTATGATTAGTTTATGAATTAGCTATTCTATGATTCATATTTCATTTCTGTCACTAACAACTTATCAAGTTTGAGATAATCCTATGAAATCTAACTTCAAGACTTTCACTCATACATGTCAGATAATACATTATCTTTATTAGGTCGAAATAAATAGACAATAGGAAGTTGTACTTCAAAATAGCTCAATTTGGTTAATTCTGAATTGGATTATTATAGAGTCTTGAAAGACTGGAATCTATTTTGTCATGAACACAATTGTTTCTTTTAATTTATATACTTTCTAATATTGAACGTTTATCATTATTCTCTCCAATATTTGAAATTTTTGTATTGTTGTTGTCAGTGAATGGTTTGTGCGCTCATATTTCGGTAAAAAAACATTTTGGATTATAAAATGAAGTAAAGTCATGAAAATGAATTTCAGCAACTGTCAGAATTCAATTTTGAAAAAATTAGTAAACATGGAGTAATATCTACCAAAAGAAAGAGAAAATTGAGTGGAATAAATTGATTGAAATACATTTGAGAAATATATGAAAAATAGGGACAATAGGTTTGAAAGCATCAAATTTAGGAATACTTTAATTTCATTGGTAGTTGAAAAGCAACTGAATAATTGAGATGTAGGGTGAAAAGCTTCATAGGGGAGGTACGATAGTTACAAGGTGTTGAAGTTGCCATATGAAGAATTGATTCGAAGTGTAATAAATATAGATTGTAGCACCTGTGTTGCTATAAGTTAACACATTTTAAACAATGTCGACAATAGATATTTATATTATGTGGACATAAAGAAACTTTGAGTAATCTGTAGAATTTCAAATACTGAACAATTTTCGATTCGTTTGAGACATTAATAATAATAAGCATTGACAAATAATCAGGATTCCGCTAGCGATGATAGTGTTGATATATGAAGCGAAGACAGGTTCTTCTCCAGAATTGAAAACTCTTTTCGAACGCAGATGAAGGAAGTTAAGGACTTGAAATGTGAATCTACGAGATAATTAAAGAGCCACGATCACAGATTGAAAAATCTTGAACAACGAATACACAAGGTTGAATGATGTGCATTGCTGTTCGAGAGAAGGGCGAGGAAATATGACCCCTATGTTTTTGGGCTGGGCATTGAGAATGAAACAAAATTAGTATTCGACACAGTCCAGAAGCTCAATAATTTACTCGACTTGAACATCACGGTTGATGAGCTAAACAATATATATCTGATTGGTAGGCAGTTGCCAGGTAGACCTTGAGTTTCTTTCTTCTTTGTTTTGAGAGAATGTAAAAAGCTCAAGGGTATCAATCATGATTTTTGCACGGAAGATCGTAAAGAGAGAAAGATTCTCAATTACCACCTTAGACTTGCTCGCGCAAAGAATGCATCAGCTCATGTAAGAGAACATAATTTGATTATAAATAATGAAGTGAATTCGGCAGCCAGGTTAGAGATGAGCCAAGACCAGATTGGACAATTCGATGATGGGATTGGGACCGTGAGACATGCTAGTGCGCCAGCTACACCAACTGCTCAGTTTCGATAAAGGAACCAGAGAAACCTATTCGGGGACAAGATTTCTGTTCAAGCCGTTCTCAAAGGCAGGAAGGTGTGTCAGTGAGTAAGAACGAATTCTGCAACGAGCTCTGAGAGAAGCAATTTTGCACAAGTTCTGGCTTTTGGTCTCATTGACTGGGATGCTGTTCGCTACGTGGTGATAAGTGCCCTGACTGATTGTTCAGTGTAGTGCGGAATGAATCGGTTTTTCCGTGAATTTTAAAATGGAGTGTTCGAAACTCTTGAGTTGGATAACGGTTTGGTATATGGAGAACTAGAGTCAACAAAAAGCAAGAGTAAGTTGACAGTATTCCATATAAATGTGAGAAGCATCAGCGAAAATCTTGATGAGACCAATGTATTCTTGCAGACATTTTCACATGATTTCGATTTATTCATTTCAACAGAGACATTTAATATAGATTATTTGGACATATATGGCAGGCGGGGATATGACCTGTTGTATAGAGAACGTTCGTTCAATAAAAACGATGGTACTGTAGTCTATATAAAAACTCTATAAGGTAAAGTTATGCAATCATAAAATTAGATATTGTTATTGCAATAGAAGTTGGTCTATATTATGACAACTTGAGATTGAAAATAACTGCTGTATATCGACCAGATCCAACGAGTCCTCATATATTCATTGAGGAATTGCATAAGTACTTGACTGGTATGAGAGATATTCTCGATCATCATATTTTAGTTGATCATATCAATATGGACAACTTGGATAACGGTTTGATAACGCAGACTTACAAGAATGTACTTAGTGAGTTTAATTTCAGTTCCTATGTAAATGGATATACCCGAGTCGAACGCGGTGGTAGATCATGCTTGGACAATATCTTTATTATAAGGTCTGATGTCTCCTTTGTCCCTATCATCTTTAAATATGAAATTACAGATCACTACCCGGTAATTTTACACATTATCACACCTGATAAAGAAGGTGGTCAGAAATATGTGAAGAAGTATAAAACTTACGTGAGTTATCATAGCCTGATCGCAGATCTTCATAGTGAGCCTAGGCACGATGTTTATGGTGAGGGAGATGTCGGAGTGGCTACATGTAATTTTGTAAATGAAATGAATGCATATGTGAAGAGTAATTCAAAGACCAAAATTGTACGCTCCGGTATGGTGAAGAGAAATACTTGGATAACCACAGGACTCATGAAATCAGTTGTGAATAAACACCAATTATACAAAGCTGTCAAAGAACATCCGAATGATCTTTTATTGTTGGAAAAGTATGAGCTATATAGAAACACTTTGACAGCTTCAATCAAAAAGACAAAAATTGATTATTTAAAGTGTAGGATAGGTGAAAACACAAAGTCGACTAAACACTTGTACGATAGTATTTCTGAGTTTTGTGGTGCCCCGGGGAAGAATAAACTCAAATCTGAGATGAAATTGAACAAGCTGGCCATAGCTAGTCACTTCAATGAACACTATGCCAGGTTAGGAAAAGACTTGGCCAGTAACATGAAAAGGAATGTTACTAAACACAACTTCAGAGTTGAGAAAGTTCAACCTACCTACCATATTTTTGAAACCCATAACGGAAGAGGAAACAGGGTATATAATAAAGCAACAACGAAATAGTACAGCACCTGGTCATGATGGTCTCAGATCGAAACTAACCAGGAAAGTTAGTGGAATAATACTGACACCACTTACATATTTGTTTAACGAAATAATCAATACTGGTATTTATCCGGACATCCTGAAAGGAGGTGTCATAGTGCCCTTTTATAATGAAGGTGATCACTTAATATGTATTAATTACAGGCAGGCCCGTAGACAACCGTAGGGGCCGACAGGCCCGCCCCCCCCCCCCGAAATTCCGTGAACCCAAAAATTTTCCTGAAGATGTGAATCATGTTTTAAAAATAAGTCTATCGATAATAAGCCATATTTTTTATGACAACTTCACGCCTGTGAGACATATATAATATCTCTATTAGAACATTTGAACAGGAGATTACTTTTTGATCTGGAATTCTGGATCGATTGTCTCGAATCCGATCATCAAAAATTGCTTGTGAAACATAAAATACGCTTTTACTAGACAAGTGTTGGTTTTCACACAGTTTACTGGTAACAGACAATTCAGCTTCACGCTTCCTTTATCAGTTCAACTGCAAGAAAAGTCGCGTGATTTGGCATCAGCAGTAGAGCATGTTCACGAAATCGTGAATATGCTTCAAGAAGAACGAAAAACTGCAGAAGTATCGTTTAGCAAAATTTTTATAGCTGCTGAAAAGCTTGCAAACGATACATTCGATATGGAGCAGAAAGTTCCGAGACTCACGTCGAAGCAAACAACTCGTTCTAATTATCAAACAGACTCTGTTGAATCGTACTTTCGGTCTGCTATTTTTATTCCTTGCCTCGATACGCTGATTCAGAATTTGTCTGACAAATTTCTTAATGAGAACGCGGGAATCTTATCAAGCTTACAGATACTTCTCCCTGGATTTGCTGTAATTGAAAAAGTAGATGACTTGCATCATCTTTCGCCATACTTTGATGATCGGGTAAAAGCTGAGTATAAGTTGTGGTGTGAGAAATTATGGCAGCAAAGAAATCGCGAAAGTTAAAATTTTAAATTTTGTCTACTGAAATTGACGTTTCAGTTTGACAATTGATGTGTATGTGCTTGACTGACAATTAGAATACAGTGATGATATTAATAACAATAGAGCAGTTTTACACTAATGAGTCCAACTTTAATAACAAATATCCTTGCAAGACACCAATCAACCATTTCCGCCCCCCCTGCCCCCCAAAAAATTATTACTACGTTATGGGCACCCCCAAACCAAATTTCTGGCTACGGGCCTGATTACAGGCCTATAACTCTAACGCCTGATATCAGTAAGATTTTCGAAACCGCTTTGAACAACAGAATAGTGGTTTTTTGTTGATAGACATAGGGTAATACCGGAGAAACAATTCGGATTCAGGTGGGGTAAATCTACGCAGGACTCAGTTGCGATGTTGACGTCATTTGTATACGAGGCACTCGATAAAAACGAACCTTGATTGTGTGTTTTTGTTGATCTTGAAAAAACGTTCGATACAGTTAGTCACAGTAGGTTATCAGATGAGTTGTAGTACTGCGCTATTGGGGGAAGGGCACGGGATTTACTGGGGAGCTACTAATGGATAGACAGCAGTGTACGAAGATTGGTGAGGTCATAAGTGAACCAAGGGTCGTCGAGTTTGATATATCACAGCGTACATTTTTGGGCCCACTGCTGTTCACAATTTATATAAATGATCTTCTGTTCGAGGGCTTAGGCGGGACGGGATTATTATGAGTTTTGCTGACGGCACCGCTGTATTCTATAAGAGTAATATATGGGAGAATCTCAAAGAGGAATCAGAGGCTGATTCCGCTAAAATCAAACGGTGGTTTGATATAAATTTGTTGACGCTGAATAAACAGAATACAAAATTCCTTCCATTCACTTCGTATGTGAATAGATTACCTAGATACTCGATTTAAATAGTTCTGAATCAGTTGTTTATCTTGATATAACGATAGATAGACATTTTAGATGGGATTTACATATTGAAACGGTTGTCAAGAAAGTGAGATCACTTGAATTTAAGTTCAAGTATTTGAGACAATTCCTAGGTTTGGAGAACTTGAAAACACTTTATTTATCTCTTGTACAGAGTCAACTATCATATATTATTATTGGTTGGGATCGGTTAGAAATAACTACTTGAAAAGTCTGGAAATCACACAAGAGTGACTTCTTTAAGTTATTTAAAAAAAGAAAAAAAGAGAAGAACTCGTCCTACTGAACTTATTTGCAAGGAATCCGATCTGATGGACTTAAGACAGCTCAATGGTTATTTCACTTTGGTATGGCTCTTCTCAAATAGACATTGTATGGACTATCAGGCTCATGAATATCAGGTTAGAAACAAATTCGGTATGAAGGATAGAATTGAGAAATCAATTGGAAAGAAGTGTTTCACCTATATTGGCTCCAAACTGTTTGATCTCCTACCATCTGAAGTAAAAGGATTACAATATAGTCACTGATAGTTGACGGTGATATTTGTTAAGTGATGAATTATTTAATTATTTGTTGTTCTACAGTGACGATTTTGTTTATTTGTATAAAGTGTACGAGAATGGTTATGAGTTATGATTCATATAACTATGCGAATTGGCAGGTTTTTTGATTAGATTAATACTTTGAATGTCTGGTTGGAAGCATTTACCCGTACACCTTATCGTTTTTTTTTCACGGAATGGTGGTTTTACCACATGAAACATATACATTCAGAAATCTTTATTTCCATCTTCAGGGAAACCACAATAATTTCAGTTATAAAGGTAAAATTTTTATAAATTAACTTACTAATATGTCATATATTTTTGATGAGAATGTTTACAGAGATGTAAACATTATGAAAGGAAACGTTCACAACGATGAGGATGATGAGCAGTAATCTCTATTTGATTAAATTGGATTGAAGATCAACAAATTTTATAAAATTTTCAATTACGACAGATTTTATAAACGAGCACGCGGTGGTAGAAGTAATAACAGAATATTCAGACCAATCATAGAGATGATAAGTCACAATGAAGCAATGCGTCAAGAACAATGCAGATGACTAAGGGAGGATGTCCTCTGCTATGATTTGATTGGACATTCTATTATTCTCGTCTCCGTTATTATATGATAAATTTATGTCCAAGGTTAGTGATTATGAATGAATTTCACTCAAATGGTTGATGTCTGTTTTTTGTTGATGCAATTTTTCCCTTCGAAGATATGTGCCATTTCTAGAAAGGATCTTCTATTAGAGAAGGTGTCCTCTATTCAAATCCTTCACTGATTCAAAATTCATAAGATAGTCAAAATTATCCACATGTTCTGCCAAGGCACATCTTTCTGGATGTAATTTACAATCGCTTTCATGAGAAGTGATTCTGGAACCTCTTGAGCTTTAGGTTCGAGCCGAGTTGTTACAGGCTGGAATGACCTTCAAGTTCGAACCCAGCGGAGACCGAATTCCGCCCAAAACACCGATGATCAGAACGACTAATACGATCTTGTGGCCTGGGTATATCGTGTGGAGTTCGAGCAGGAGATCTTGATATTTTGTCCATTTTTCCTCCTCTTTCAAGACTATGTGCTCCTCTACCGGAGCAGATAATTCGATAACATTCATAGCCTTGCTTAGTTTATCGAGGAAGACAACGTCAGGCCTATTTGCTTGTATGGAACTGACGGTCGAAAACGGGTAATTCCAGTAATACTGGCATTTTTGTTTCCGACAACGGACTCAATATCTCCTGGCATGTGAGGCAGCATCAACATGGTCTATACATAGAGTAGACAACTAAGCCTTTCACGGGTAATTTGTCGGACATTCTGTCCTTCTCGCAAACATGTACTGCGCTCTCACTCGCACGATTTCTCCTTAATTCTCCTCAACTATGACGGTATGCGCGTTATATTATATTCCAAAGTTATGTTATATTCTTATACTCTTTGTGATACTAATAAAAATGGTTGGCAATTGCAAATATTGTAAAAAAAATAAAAACCCGCTAAGTCCATATAGGAGTTTTTTTAAATAAGTTTTTATAATAAAATACGTATAATATAATAGAATCTATACATAACCTACGTATTTGTTTATTATTTTTGGAAGATTTAAAAAAGAGTGGAGTGAATTTTTTGATTTGCAAGAAAGTCAAATATCGAAGTCTTCTACAGTTTGTAGTGATCATTTTGAAGATAAATATATAACCAATACTGGTAATAGATATGGATTACCGTCAGATGCTAAGCCAACTATTAATAAAGCTGTAAAGAGGTACTGATACATATATACACAATCAATTTGCAAGCAATGTTACTATTATTTATTATTATGTTTCTTGTTTAAGACTTGATTTTAATACAAATAGGACTTTGCCCGATACTTCAATTGATAATATGACTGATGTTGTTACGATGGATGGTGTTGAGTCTATTACGAGTAATGAAAGGTGATTTATGTAATCGAATCAATTTTGTAAGCTATGTTATTATAATTTATTATTATATATCTTCTTTTAGGCTTGATTTCAATACAAATGAGATTGTACCTGTTTCTCCGATTAGTGATATGGCTGATGTTACTCCGATTAATAATACTCAACTAAATGTAAGTGATGTTACTACATGGTATTCAACTTAATAAGAGAAGTTCACCCAAGACAGTTAGGTATACTTACAGTAGGCATGAGTTATGTAATGAGTCATCGTACAATGACTTCTTGCAATACCAAACTTATAAAGAGAAGCAATGTAATAACTATAAAGTGAAAGTAAACAAAACACAAAAAGTGATTGAGAAGCTGAGAGAAGATATCGAAAACTTGAAAAATTCTCAAGAATCTTCTTAGTTAGAGGTAAATAAAAATTAAATTACTCAAAAATTCCAATGTTTTCCCTTTCAATTTTCAGCAAATATTTGAGAGCCTGCCAGAAATAATGAAGGAGTTAATTTATCGTCATAATGACAACTTAAATTTGAAAAAAAATACAAGAACATATTCTCCTCTGCTATTAAATTTTGCTGCATCTGTCCATTTCCAGTCTCCAAAAACGTATGATTTGGTGAAAGAAGTATTCAAGGCTTTGCCTTGTCCAAAAACTTTTAATAGAAGTCCAAGTGGGTTTTGTGAGGCAGGTATCCAGGAGCTAGTTATCAGTCAAATAGCTGTACGTGCCAAAGAAGAAAAATTAGTTTTTACAGTTACATTTGATGGAATGTTTTTGAGAAAGCTCAATAAAAAAATTTGGTGTCCAATCAGTCAAAAATGGATTGGTGTTGTTGAAACCGGTGATAGTAACAGTGATGGACTTGAACTTGAAGTCGCAAAAAAAAACATTAGTGTTTATGCTAGTTAGTCTCAATTCGAATGTCAATCTACCAAACTTGTTAAAAAATGTTAAGTTTTATCAGTGCTATATAAGATCTTTGGAAATTTTTGTTGATACATCTGTATACGTAAAAGATTGTAAAAAAGTTGCCAAAGATGCAGAAGTTGAAATTATTATCGTTACAAAAGGTGATATGAAATTTAAAAAACATGGTGAAATCAAAATTTTTAAAGTCACAAGACATAAGTCCACAAAAACAGGTTTTCAAGGTCTAATTATTTGTCTAGAGAATATTTATAATTTGTCAAAAGATTTGTTAGAGAACAATTATTTAACCTACTTGCTGTCTTATGAAATTCCGCAAGATTTTGTTGAAGTTTTTTTTTCTCAAATTAGGCGTCATAATGGTAATGCCAATAATCCAACGCCTATTCAATTAAAGTCTGCAATGAGCAAATTGATGTTCAATAAATTAACTGTCAAGTACTCAAACATGCCAATTGTAAACAATAAGTCAAAGTAACTGTAACAAAAATAACAATACCAAAAATCAAACAAAATGTAAAGAAAATAAAAAAATATTCTGCAGAAAATTTGTTAACAGAGTCTGTTCCAATAAATATTGATCTGAACAATTGGAATATTAATGAATATAGTTCTTTAGTTATAAAATATATTGCAGGAATGGTTGTTTGTAAAATATGCAATCCAAAGAATAATAATAAAAAAAAACCAAAGTTTGCTTAGCTTGTAAGGATATGGTAAAAAGTACAAATTTATCAAATTTATCAATTTTATGTAAAAAAAGAAATTGGGGAGGCTTAAACCATCCCACTAATGATGTACTGTATATTTGTTACACAGCAGAAGAAACAATTGTTCAAAATCAAGAAAATTTATTTAAAGTTGATATATTTAATGATCTTATAACTCAAATATTGAAGAAATTACCAAATAATTTATTTGATCAACGAAAAGAACATGATATTAGTCATAAGTATAGTTTAATTGAAAAAATTGTAGAAATATATGTTAATGTTAGGCTCTGTCACGAGTTTAAAAAAATTAATGGTAATAATGTTAAAAAAAAACAAATACGACAATTATATACCCGTATGATAATGTTCGCGGGTCAATAAATAAAGATAAATTATATAAATTATTAATTATTTTTAGTAAAATATCAATTTGTTATATGTATATGTCCTGGCAATAATAATGCAAAAAATAAATTCTTAATCAATTTTTTTAATTTAATTCTCTAAAACTAAGGTAATTTATTTTGAATTGTATACTGATATAATATGTCAGGTCACCTCCCTTCCGGATTCCTAAGTAATATTGTGATAATGTATTAGATTGGTTCAAATCATATCTATCCGAACGTCAACAAAGAACAAAAATAATAAGGCATGGATAAACATACAAGTCTGATATAAGAATGAATAATATAGGTATTCCACAGGGACGAATAACTGGTCCTATTCTGTTCATAATCTTCTTGAGTGACATTCTGGAAATAACATAGCAGATATTTTTTGCATTCAAAAAAGAGTAATGAGACTTATTTTCAAACTTAAATATGGTCAATCATGTCGAGGTTTGTTCGAAGCGAAAGGCATCCTGACAATATATGCACTTTATATTTGTGAGTGTGTAGTCTACTTGTACAAGAATAGAAGCAAACTGTCAGTATCTGGTGGAGACCACTCATATCCGACTCGTAGCACTGACATAAGTTACCCCATACATAGATTGACACTAACTGAGAAACACCCTTCATATGCAGCTATAAGGTTTTTTAATAGATTTCCTGATTGTATCAAAACCTGTGAAAGTCTCAACAAATTTAAAAAACTTGTTAGGGGCTTTCTGATAAATCTAGAACCCTATTCGATTCATGAATATTTTAATGTGTAATATTTTAGTGTGTAATTTATTCTCTATGTACAAAATACGCTGACGTTGTTTCGTTTTATGTTTTCCTTTTGTCTATTTCTGTAAATGTAAAACATTCTTCGAAATATATTGTATTATTATTATTATTATTATTATTATTATTATTATTATTAATACCTAAGTATATTAGAATAAATCTAACTACTTGCCTGTATCACAAAACATTTGGTTAGTGAAATATTTATACCTTCTTTTTAATAGTATTCAAGTTTTAATAAATATAACAAATTAAAATATACTACATATGAATTGTGGCTATATAAAAATTATTAATTATTGTTTCGCACTCAGTATGTTCTCAAATGTACTTTTACTTTCAAGAATAAATTGTTTGGCCTTTACTGAAAATGATTTAAAATTCTTTATATTTCTTAATCCGACTGGTAGTAATTTGTAAATTTTAATAGCTGAACAATTTAAAAATCTTTGATGTAAGTTATTTTTGCCTTTAGGAACATTAATATGTTTATTGTAATTACTCCTAGTATTATAGTGATGTGATATATAATTCTGTGAGTATATAACGTATATTAAATACCTTACTGTTGTACAATAGTTGTGTGGGGTTGAGTTTTTTCTTTTATTCATTATTTCGTTAAAATGATAAACTATCACAAAGTAACGGCTTCCACAATTGAATTTTTAAAAGATATTTATTACTCAAAGAGTTTATGGAGTAAAATTTGTAAATTTATTGTACATTCCAGTACCTTGTAAGAATAATAAACAATAAATGAAACCTGTTTGATAATATTTTCCTGTGCAAATGAACTTAACCTGACAACTTCTTTTATTGTGTTACACACTTATACACATGTTCAATATATTTATTTAACATAATAAAATTATATTATGTTTTATAACTTAACATAATTATCACCCTTGGGGATTCAAGTACGTATTACTTTCTCGATTCCACCTGGCATTTTTATTAGAGGCATAAGTTTATATTTCATAAACTCTGAAACTTATTATACGATATTTCCTATGACTTTTCCAGAAATCAAAATTAAATCTACTCTCCTCACAGATCACCACTTAAATTAGAAACAAAATCAAAATATACGAGTTCCGCATTGCTTTATATGTACGTAAACAAATAATCTGACAACTCGTCCGCCATACTGGAATGGTAAAGCAGATACCTAATTATCATTTCGGATCCCTATATTACTTCTTCTGCTCCACAACTTTAAAAAGCGCGCCTATTTGATTTTAACAACTTCCTGAAAGTTAAAAATTCGGTGTAGAAGGGGAGACCGTGCGAGTGAGAGCGCACTACGAGCGTACTACATGTGCGAGAAGGACAGAATGTCCGACAGGTTACCAGCGGTTCCCTATGCTCAACACACTACTTGTCTACTCTATACTAGACCTCGTTGGGCAGCATCGGCTCTTGGTCTATTCCGTACGGGAACCTTAGATGATAATACAGCACCCGTAGGGCCGCATGATGGTGATGAGTGTATGCCGAGGCCACTTTCGCCGAACGTCCGACAGCAGGCGGAAAAGCGTCTCAGGCACCTTTCGACAAGCCCTGCAACTGACATCAGGGACCTGCACACCCATGACATTGCGATAGACCAAGGTGTTAATTACGCCATCTTGGCAAGCTGCGGTGAATCCCTTGGTCTCGGATGTAAGCACGGCTGACCTTAGGTAGCCAAAGGTCAGCCTAGAGGACAAGCCGAGCGTCTCGATGTTCTGATTGAAAACACAGTTTATCGGCTTATCAACATGCCGCCTGAGCATAAGATCTTGCTCCGCGGCATTTATCTGGGCTTCCAGGCGAGAAGCCTGGAACTTGAGGTTGCCCTCTAGCCGACCTTCTCAACTGATCTGAAATCTGAGACAAGTTCTTGCGCAGCTTTTTGTGCTGCCTTAACAATAAATGCCCTCACTCCGGCCAATTCGTGACTTTTAACTAGGCACAGGAACGGTTCCGAACTCCTAAGAACTTTACAAGCTATACTCAGAACCACACTTCGATGCAGACCCTTCATACTGAGGAGTCCTCTACCTCCCCGGTGACGTGGGAGATAAATGCGAGGAACGGATGACCTGGGATGCAAATTGTGATGAATATGCATCATTTCCCGGGTGTCTTTGTCGTATCTATGCAGCTCATCGACCGTTCATTCCACCAATCCCAAAAAGTGGTGCAGTACTGGAACGGCAAGCATATTTGTTGCAGACACCTTGTTCTTACTCGGATGTTCGAGAAATCAAATCTTCCGGACAAGGTTTCTGTACTTGCCGTGGAGAGCCACCTTTACCTGGGAAGTGTCAGGTATTGATAAATCTCTCCAGCATCAAGGTGTTTCAAGATGCTTCCGTCGGCAAGCTGCATATTCTCGTGCACTTCCGGAGATCGTCCTCTCCTCAAATGAAACACTGCGCATTTGTCCAATCCCGAATTCATGCCTACGGCTCGTGTATATTCCTGAACCACATTGAGAGCTTGATGGAGGTTTTTCTCCCCAGATGCATACGGTTTCAAATCATCCATGTAAAATAAATGGGTGATCTGATGCTTCCGGTCGTTCGGTGGTCCAGAGTAATATCCACTAGTTCATCTTAAGCAATGGAGAGCAGCAGCAATGAGATGCTAAACAAGAAGGGACTCAGTAGATACCTTGGTGGTTTTTGATTATATGAGGTTGGGATATCTGCGTGGACACCGCAGAATAAAAGATGACGTTGTGGTAAGGTGGTTTATTCACTGATACACAATAAGAAACATCACTAAGTCAATAGTACCCGTGACAGGATTGTACCATGTCGTTCTCGGTAGAATATCGAGACATCTATGTCTATCAATTTAAGTGTTACCTGGAAGGTAACGTTTGCCCCTCTTGTCACGGGTGACGTACTGCTCAGTGTATCAATAATAATTGTTCTAAATAATATATACATATTCAGCATGAATATAATAACTTAAATATTACGCTATATTTTCCCTACACCTTCCCTGCAGAGAAAAGAATTTATTTGCTATGACTAAAGTGAATAAATTCGTCAAAACAACAATAACACTCCTATCATAAATTTGGATTCTAAAATCTTTCTTTTCTCTCCAGCATCGGTGTTAATATGAGTAAGTGTAATACGATACATAATACAAATAAATATAATAATTTACAAATTCTTAGAATAAAATGAAATATTTGATGTCGATTGTTTTTTTTTTCAAGGTAAGCTCTAATATAGTAAACATAAAATAAGTGTCAAGTTCACAGCTACTTATAAAGACATCAATGCTCTACTAAAATTATGTAATTTAAGGTTGTTGCGATGCACTCTCGAACACATCCCGTTTTGTGCATAGTTCAGCATCTTTAAATTAAATCGTCGCGCACTCAAATCCGATAGGTCTTTGTTCTATTTTTGTGCACTTCAATAGTTTTTCCCCCTTTTAGAAACAGAACATTCGGTTCGCGTTCTGCGATCACAACATAAGGACCTTCGTACACTTCGGTAAGTTTATTTCCCGTTTCACTCTTAACTAATATCAAATCATCTTTGTTGTAAGACCTAGGATAACAACTCTTATCGTAGTGTGCCTTACGTTTTACCTTGCTCGACACCAAATTCTGATGAGCATCCAACCAAGCTCGTTGCAACCTATATTTCAATTCGCTTAGATAATTATCATGATTATAAATGGGATCAGTTTTTTCAATGTTTATCAAATTAGATGGCAATGTTGCCAGAAAACCAAAATCTAGCTCAAACGGGGTGTAACCAGTCTCAGTATGAACTGTAGTATTAAACACGAAACACCAATATCGAAGCCACGAGCTCCAATTTTCAGGTTGATTCCCCGTCATTATACGTAAGAAAGCTTTCAAATGTTTATGGGTGTTTTCCAGCGCCCCAATTGTTTCATGGTGATATGCTGTACTGTTTAATTTGTTGATATTCAGGAGACTCGCTGCATCACACATAACTGTTGACATGAACTCTGTCTCACGATCCGTACAAATTTCCGTAGGCGTCCCATATCTTAGGATGAAATCCTCCACAAATGTTTTAGCTACAACATTGGCTTCCTTTGATTTAAGTGGATAAACCTTTATGAATTTAGTCAAATCACACTGTAACGTCAGTATGTGTGTAAAATCATCATTGTCTTTGTCTAGTGGTCCAACAATGTCTAGAAATACTTTTCTAAATGCTCGATCCGCAGTTGTTGTGACTACTAGAGGTTGTCTTGTATGTCTATCGTGTTTATTCCGCTGACATTGGTCACACCTCGCTACATATTTGTAAATGTCGTTAGTCATACCTGGCCAAAAATAATATTTCTGTATTTTTTTTGTCATTCTCCTAATACCTGCATGTCCACTCGACGGCAATAGATGGAAATCATTTAGAATAACTGTACGCATTTCTTTATCCTCAATACATTTTCTTTTATTAACGATGCATATCCTAGGTATATCATAATTTGTATATTCAATTTTATTAAGTTCATTGGCCAACGATTTCAAAAATGCAATATTGCTATCTTCTTTCATTATTACTACCTCTTCTATGTCGATTTCATCACACAATGTTTCCAAATGTCCCAACAAACGGCGTAGCGGTTTTGCTGCCAGATCATCTGGATCGATAAAGATCGTTTTCATAGAGGGCATGTATATTAATTTTTCATCTTCAGTAGCTACTCTATCATCGTTTTTCATTAGTTTATTCTTCAATTTCTTATTCATTATTGTTAGTTGCGTACATTGTTTGGGTTTTTTAAGGAGCTCAACGATTTTCGGTTGCGCACCCGAATTTCGTTCGATAACCTGATTATTATTTCTCACTTTAGTTTCTATTTCCTCTTTCTCTTTAGTTATTGTTTGTGCCCTTGTGACAACTGCTATGCTGTGTTGATTTATGCTCTTAAGCTCTTCAATCGAAATTCTTGACAAGGCATCAGCTATTACGTTGTCAGAACCTTTAATGTATTCAATGTCGAAATCGTATTCCTCTAAGCATAACCTAAACTTTGTCAGACGGCTTGAGGGATTGTTGTGTGTGAAGAGAAAAATCAACGGCCTGTGATCTGTCATGATCTTGAATCGCTTACCAAATAAATACGGCCGAAAATGTCGTGTTGCCCATACTATCGCTAGTAACTCTTTTTCTATTGTGGCATAGTTACTTTCTGCCTTGTTAAGTGTTCTACTGGCGTAGGCAATCGGTTTTCCATTTCCATTAGATAGTACTGCACCAAAAGCTTTTCCTGACGCATCAGTGTATACTATGAACTGGTTCTCAGCAGAAAAATCTGGAAAATCTAGTACTGGTGGGGACATCAAAGCCTTTTTTATTGTTTCAAATGACATTTGGCAATCCTTCGTCCAAATAGATGCTGCGTTTTTTCGGGTCAGTTGCGTTAAACACCAAGTTCGCTTCGCGAAATTTGGGATAAATTTTCTATAATAGTTAGCGAACGCAACAAACCTCTTAACCTCATCCGCCGACTTTGGCTCCGGATAATTATGCAAGGCTGCTATTTTGCTCGAATCAGGTAGGATGCCCTCTGATGTTATAACATGCCCCAAATATAAGATATCCTCTTTTAAAAATTCGCACTCTGAAGGATTCAGTTTCAAGTTGACTTTCCTTAACCTCTCAAACACTTTGATCAGATTAGCATTGTGATCTCTCAGATTTCTTCCAAACACAATCAGATCGTCTAAATATACAAAACATCTTTCATAATTGAGACCTGCCATGGCTATTGTCATTATTCGAGAAAAACTTGGAAAGCTAATCTTTAGGCCCATTGGTAGCCTCTTCATTTGAAACATTCCGCGACCTGATGTAAAAGCGGTACACGGCCTACTTCCTGGTTCTAGTTCGACCTGATAGTACCCTTGAGCAAGGTCCAAATGTGTGAAATACATTGAGCCTGACACTGATTCTACAATTTCAGTTATATTTGGTAATGGGAATTTATCATCGACAATATTAAGGTTCAGGTGACGATAATCAATTACCACACGCCATCGTTTCTTTCCGTCTTGACCTATTTTCTTGGGAACAATCAACAACGGTGATAACCAAGCACTTTCGGCTTCCTCAATGATATCATTTTCCAGCATTTCTCCTATTTGTTTCTCTATCTCTGCCTTTTGAGCGTGCGGTATACGATATGGTTTTTTATAAACTGGCTTGGCTTCAGGTTTAATTTTAATCTCTTGTAGACCTAGATTTGTAGTTGTCAGCTTATCTCCTGGTATGGGAAAGATATCTGCGTATTTGGCGCAGATGTTCTCAATAGGGATCTTCTCTTCTAATGTCATATCCTTCCAATCAATTTCCGCAAACATTCTTTTCACTCGTTCTACATTTTTGTCCACTTTCTCAAATTCGAAACAATCATAGTCATTTGTACTGTGTATTTCTGGAATACAACTTCCTAAACTTACTGACTCATCTCTTGTATTTAAAATTCTCACTGGAATCATTCCGTTTTTTGGCTTCACAATCAATCCTGCCATAAAAACTCCCTCACATAACTCTCTCGCTATTATTACACAGTCATCCCTTAACTTTGTCTCTACATATTGAATTCTTTCACACCTAGGCGGAATAATCATCAACTGGCTGTTACCAGATGTATATAAACTTAATTTTGTTGATCCAACTTCATTTTTCAAACTGAGTGTACTAAGTTCAAAATTTATTAATCCACAATACTTAATTAAAAAATTCTGACCGATTATTCCGTCAGCATCGCATGCTAAATTTTTAAACACATAAAATTAAACATTTGTGCATTCGCTTCCAAATTTAAATCAACACATCCTTCTGCTACTAACATACCTCCTATTCCTTTAATTTTCAATTTATTCTCTGTCATACACACGTCTTTTGGTAATCTTTCATACTTTAAAGCACACAAGGATGCACCTGTATCCACTAAAAATGTTACATTCTTTCCATTTACATTGAAATACACTCGATTCATACCAATACATTCATATATACAATCACGCTCAGTTCTCTCGAAAAAACTGCTGCAGTGAACTTTCATCCTCAACATTCTTACTTTCATCTCCTTGCGCACAATACACATTGCCTTGATACCCTCTATTTTGCGTATTTCGATATTTCGAGCTAGATTCTTAAACTGTCCTCGACCGTGGTTATTGTAACCCCTATACTGTCCACGTTTATAATTACTACAGTTCTTACTCCCTTGGTTGTAATTATTAGCTTGTTTTGTATAATTATTCCCGTAGTTGTGGTTGTAGTTATTTCGGTAATTTTGATTTTGATATATTCCTCTGTTAGAACGGCCTCTATAATTATTTCTGAATTCTCTCCTATTCGAAATTTCGCCTCTATATTTATGATATCCTCCATCATTGTCGTTACGGCTTTTTCCCATGGCATTTATTTCAGGCGTTTTCGTTAGACTTTCATTATCTTGCGCTACTTTTATCGCTTCTTTTAGGGATGTTGGATTTCTTGCAGCTAGAATTATACTTAAGGACTGGTTATTCAAGCCCGAAGTAAATTTCCTTATTGCAGTTTTCTCATTGAGTGGCTGCAAGATCGCATATGCATTGTCGTCGTCATTGGCCTGGGAGATTGTCAAGTTGCGGAAGAGTTCCTGTACGTCTTTTCCAAATTCTTCAACTGTCCTGGATCCTTGTTTTGTTCTTGACAACTTCTCTTCCAAAGCCGCGTGTGATTTTTTAGGTATTAAATGCATACGCATATCATGCACCAAAACCGCCACAACATTATATTTTCTGTTAATCTGTGCCAACGCGCTGGTGGTCAATCTTGTTTTTAAGACAAAATCGATCAGCCGTTGTTTGTCCACAGCTTCAGTCAAATCTTGTTCGTAAAACTCAATTGCATTGATGAGTTGCTCTGTCGTCTCATCTTTACCATCAAATTTTGGTAATAACTCTACTGCTGTTCTATAATCGAACCGCGACATCTCAATTAAAAACTGATCTGTAATTTCGGTATCAGTTTCCACTTTCCCTTTCTTCGTTAAATTAACAATTTCCAAATACAATTTATCAATTGCCTCCAAAGACTCTTGGAAAATCGGAATATCTTCCTTTTTAACAATAATCTCACCTTTTCGTACCTTATCCTCAAATTCCTTTATATTTCGATAATATAATTTAGCTTCAACTGCCTTATTATGATTTACTCGCCTTTCTATGTTACATTTAACAATTACGGCTCTGATCTCGCCTAGTTGTACCCTTATTTGAGCAACTTCCGGCAATAGCGGCATTTACCTCAATTTGATAAACATATGTGAATAAATAAATCAAATACCAAACCCAACAAATTAATACATAAACTGATAGCTAATGAAATATAGGTCCCAATGAAATAAAATATTAGGTAATTACATGAATAATTTTTTCCTAGTGCCTATGAGTAAAGGGTAGATAATAAATATATGTAAATTATTATATGAAGTGACCTATTAAATACAACATTTTGTTAATTCATTGAACTTAAATTGTTTTGTATAGCAAAAATTTGCGAAACATTGCAACAATTACTATTCTAATTACGAATATCCCTGTCATCAAATTATGAAACAATTAAACATTATTCATTAAATGGTGAACATATCGGTTGATACTTTCTGTTGATTCGGGACTTTCGTGGCGTTGAACCATCGCGCTCAATCTTGGGTCGGGTCGGCGAACTGCTGACGCCCTAGACCTCGTCCGAGAATGCTCCTTTCGTTTTTCCCAATCTCAGCTGGACCGTCACTGATTCTTAAACACGTTCCGATGTGCCTGTTGCATCAAGAAGTGCCATACTTCTATGAATCTTTCTTGAGTGCTTAGCCTGAATCCTTTTCTTGCACCTTTCATATCCCAATATTGCAAGTATGAGAATTACTCCAACAAAGGCTATAATTCCGGGATAGTCCGCTGAATTGATAACAACTTCCGTCGTTTTGGATTGAGAACCACCCATCTTGTTAAGTATATTAGTGGATTTCCTTACTCGAAGATTCTCCTAGCTTCACAGAACTTGCCTCCAGTTTCCGGCCTAATTCCGCATCACGAAGCAGTTTGCAGCATCGCCATTTGGTGGTTTTTGATTATATAAGGTTGGGATATCTGCGTGGACACCGCAGAATAAAAGATGACGTTGTGGTAAGGTGGTTTATTCACTGATACACAATAAGGAACATCACTAAGTCAATAGTACCCGTGACAGGATTGTACCATGTCGTTCTCGGTAGAATATCGAGACATCTATGTCTATCAATTTAAGTGTTACCTGAAAGGTAACGTTAGCCCCTCTTGTCACAGGTGACGTACTGCTTAGTGTATCAATAATAATTGTTCTAAATAATGTATACATATTCAGCATGAATATAATAACTTAAATATTACGCTATATTTTCCCTACAATACAGTGAACTACCTTTGGACCAGGAAGTGTGACCCCACTTCCGGTCTGTGCTCCGATGTTTGTTATTATCAGGTCTCCACTTCCGGTCTGTGCTGGCGATGTGTGTAATTAGTGTTATCGGGTAGATAGCGTTATCGGGTAGATAGCGTTATCAGTGATTGTGAGTCACTCGGATGGGCATCCAGTGTGTGTAATTAGTGTTATCGGGTAAATAACGTTATCGGGTGGATAGCGTTATCAGTGATTGTGAGTCACCCGGTCTGGCGATCGGCATCCAGTGTGTGTAATCAGTGTTATCGGGTAGATAACGTTATTGGGTAGATAGCGTTATCAGTGATTGCGAGTTTGGTTGTTTGAATTTTATCTTCGTATAATTAGAAATGCTTAGTTTGAAATATTAATCTTATCAATGAGGTTTCCTGTCAACAACAAAATGAAAACGTAAACTGTTCCCTGTGCTGATATTGATAACTTAGCAAATTATCGTGGGAATGTGTCACGTAGGCAACTGAAGGAATCGCGCGCAGCGTTGATAACAAGGTGGAAATGGTATTGTCTCGAATATAATTTAATCATTTCACATTTGATTCTCTAACGAGCAACTCGTGTTTTTTGTGTGGTGTAATTTGAGGTAAGTTTATATTATTACTATTATTTGATTGAGAAAACTCTCATTTCAAGTTGATATATTTCAAATTAACTTCAAATGAATATGATTCGTATGATAATAAACTCGATTTAGGGAACTTTTATTTCGAATTGGTACATTTCAAATTAACTTCATGTCAACAAGCTAGCTCTTCACTCACATTCACACCGATTATTACATTTACTTACTATTGTACACGCAGATTCACACCGATTATTACCATTATTGTTTTCTCGATCGATGTTTTGGAAATATACCGAATTCTTTTGAGTAATATTTATCCTTGTTCAATTTGTGGTAAGTCCATATTATTATTATTATTATTTGATTGAGAAAACTCTCATTTCAATTTGATATATTTCAAATTACCTTCAAATGAATATGATTCGTATGATAATAAACTCGATTTAGGGAACTTTTATTTCGAATTGGTTCATTTCAAATTAACTTCATGTCAACAAGCTAGCTCTTCACTTAAATTCACACCGATTATTACATTTACTTACTATTGTACACTCAGATTCACACCGATTATTACATTTACTAACTATTGTTTTCTCGATCGATGTTTTGGAAATATACCGAATTCTTTTGAGTAATATTTATCCTTGTTATAGATATTCATATCATAATGAGCATGGAAGCATTAAACTCCTATTCTCTATTACAGAGATTACCTACGAAAAAAGTTAACCAGCTCGAAGAAGGTAAAGTTTATGAGATAACTAATGCAAAAATTATAAACACCCGGTTTGGAGAATCTGTGCTATCAGAGATTGACGATGTTGGTGTTTTTCTCCCAAAACGTTTAACACCACTACTCAAACCTCTGTTGGATCGCATCAATGAAAAACAATGTATAGGACTGATTTATAGAGAAGAGGAACGTTTTGGGAAATCGAATCCCGCAACAAAATCGAGTTCCGAGAGATTTAGGGAGCGTTCGCAGACTTTATAATATTCATAAAAAAAAACAAAGTGGTGGGTGTAAGGTAAGATTTTTGTTCTATCATTATCATGGACTCTATTTCAAAGATTAGCACCGAAATTGTTAGAATTATCGATCAGGCTCAAAAAGATTTGTATAAGTCAAAATTTCCCCCTCAGGAAACAACAAAATGGATAGATTTTTGTACGAAATATATCCGTATTTTCTCGAGACATTTGATGAAAGATGATTTGAATTTAGCTAATAAGAATCAACTTCAGAAAAATATCGGTCATATAAAGCGTTTCAAAATTTTATTACAAATTAGAGATAAACCATCTATATCAAATAAGAATCGCAGTGATAGATTCAGATGGGAGGATGGACAGTCTGCTTTTAAATGTAGAATAAGAACCGGATTGATTATCAATATTTCGCATTTAGACCCAATTAATTTTTTATATGATGCTTTTCATCTTTTCAATACTAGAATCTCCAAAATCCTTCATGAGTATAATTTTATTAAAGTTAATTCAACATTTTGTGGCGAGTACAATAAAGGGAACGTTAACGATGAACTTATTCAGACAGATTTCATATATTTTCATACACGATCAATAGGAATAGATAATACAACGAATTTATTAGAATGGTATAAAGATAATATTATTGAGAAACTTTCCACAAAATTAGAAGAATTCCAAACGAAAGATTCAAATTGGAGTCTCAGGAATATAGTAAGTCTGCAAATAAATATCAATAAGGTAATTAATTCGGGATCTTCCTATATAGTTCTTCCTGAAGAAATTGGGAATAAACATGCTGTTATCAATGTTAAAAATTATGATGAGTATTGTTTCGCTTAGGCAGTAACAGCTGGATTACACCCTGCTACTACACATTCAGATAGAATCACTTCATATCCTCATTTTAGTACTGTTTTAAATTTACAAAATTTAACTTTCCCGATGCCTATTTCACAAATCCATTTATTCGAGAAGCTGAATAATATAAGCATACACGTTTTTGTGTTAGAATTATGTGATAAAACAGATGGTGCTGCTGATAAGGAAAAATTGAAGGTTCTCCCCGCATATCTATCAAAAAATAAACTAGAAACGCACTTTAATTTGTTGTTGATTCAGGATTAATATTATCGCGATGTAGAATCTTCAGATACATCGAATTTTGTTAATCCAATAGTTAAATTCCATTATTGCTTGATTAAAAATTTAGCTAGACTTATTAATTCGCAAATTACTACTAAGATTAAAACTTATTTATGTGAACGTTATCTAAATAATTTTAAGAGCGACATAAAATACAAGACTCATATCGAAGATTGTGGAGAAATAAATACATGTAAAATAAAATTCCCTAAAGAAGATCATTTAGTTTTCAAGAATTATTCAAATGAAATTCCAATGCCATTCGTGATTTATTTCGATTTTGAGGCTCTATTGCTACCAATCCAAAACTGTTCTCCATCAAATTCAGCTTCATACACCAACCGAAAACAATTACATGAAGCTTACAGTGTAGGCTATTATCTGGAATGTTAGTTCGATGATTCAATTTCGAAATATGATAGTTATAGAGGTTCTGAACCAGCCAAATGGTTACCCGAACAATTATACAAAATTAGTATATTCATAGAGAAAAAATTGAAGTGTAACATACCTATGAGTTTGAGTGCGGTTGATTTATCATCCATAATGGGGGAAACTAAATGTCATATTTGTGAAAAATGTTTCACCGATGGGGATATACGTGTAAGAAACCACTGTCATTCCACTGGGGTTTTTCGCGGCTTAGCACGCCAACATTGTAATTTGCAATATAAACATAAATTTGTAGTGCCTGTTTTAGCTCGTAATCTATCTGGGTATGATATGTTCCTATTGATACGAGATTCAGCTGAAGCGAACAAACAGAACATTCAAGTACTACCAATCAATAAAGAAAACTATATAAGTTTTACTAGAGGTTCCTTCTTTTCCCCAGTTAAATTCCGTTTTATCGATTCATGTAGATTTTCAAATACATCACTAGATGAGTTGGTGTCCTTTTTGAATGTTGATCAATTGAAAATTTTGAAGCGTGAATATAATCATTTGACAAACGATCAGTTCAAATTATTAACCCGTAAGGGGGTTTTTCCATATGAATATTTAGTTAGTTGGAATAAATTGAGCGAACCAAATTTACCACCAATCGAAAATTTTTATAATAAATTGAAAGATGAATCAAAAAGTGAAGGAGACTATGAACATGCTCAAAACGTTTGGCAAACATTTAATTGTAGTAATTTAGGTGAGTATTCCGATTTATACTTGAAAACAGATGTTTTGCTGTTGGCAGATGTTTTTGAAAATTTCAGAGCCAAATGTTTAGCGATATATAAACTTGATCCTACGTATAATTTCACTTTACCTGGCTTCTCATGGGAGTGTATGTTGAAATATACAAATATTTCTCTTCAGTTTCTAAAAGATATAGATATGATTGTTTATAGAAAGGGGGATACGTGGAGGTGTTAGTCAATGTAGCAATAGATTCGCGTCTGCTAATAATAAGTATATGAAAGATTATAATTCACAAGAGGAAAGTAGCTATCTCATGTATTCTGATGTTTGTAATTTATATGGGTGGGCTATGGCGCAATATTTACCTTATGATAACTTTGTATGATATGATGATCTCAACATCGATGTAAGAGACATTTCGGATGAAAGTCCTGTTGGATATATTCTAGAAGTGGATCTAGAATACCCTCAGAAATTACATGACACCCACAAAGTCTTACTGCTATTTCCATTGCACTCTACACCTCCCAATGCTAAACAAGCACAATTATTATCGACGTTATACAATAAATCTAAATATATAATTCATTATAGGAATTTGAAATGATGTTTAGCGTTGGAAATGATGTTGAAGAAGGTACATAGAATCCTTAAGTTTAGCCAATCCAATTGGTTGAAAGCTTATATCGATTTAAATACACGATTACGTGCAGCTGCAAAGAATTAATTCGAAGAGGCTCTTTTCAAACTCATTATAAATGCAATATTTGGGAAATCGATGGAGAACGTACGTAAGCATCGGAGCGTTAAATTAGGTAATAAATGATATAAACCATTTGGAGCGCGATACTATATTTCTCAACCAAACTTCGATAGTAGTAAGATTTTTGATGAAAATTTGATGGCAATTGAGCAAAATAAACTTGAAATATCATTTAATAAACCAATTTATATAGGAATGGCTATTTTAGATATTTCAAAAACTTGTGTGTTTGATTTTCATTATAACTTTATGCTGAAAATATATAAAGATCCTGAAGCGATGAGGCTGTGTTATACAGATACTGACAGTTTGATCTATCATATAATAACAGACGATGATATTTATGAGACCATTATGAAGAAAAACGTTCAAAAATTTGATACTAGCGATTATGCATTAGATAATATTTTTGAAATTCCACCTATAAACAAGAAAGAGGTCGGATTAATGGAGGATGAGAGCAAAAGACATATAATGACGAAGTTCATCGGTTTACGCTGTAAAATGTACAGCTATAAGGTGGGAAGGAAAGAACCCGTTAAAAAAGCTGAAGGTATTAGGGATTAGGTTTTGAAATATTCTATAACTTTTGAGGATTATGTTAGATGTCTTGAAGAAGAAATCGAGATATATAGAGTCCAAAAATCTATCAGATCTTACAACTTTAACCTCTACACTATAGAACAAAATAAAATTGCCCTCAGCCCTTTTGACAACAAGAGGTTCCTGATAAAGAATAGAACAAACACCTTACCTTATGGACACTATTCACTATTATCTTAATATTTGTTTCGATATGTTAATTTTGATATTTGTATTGATATGTTTATTGTGACTGTATTTGTATTCATATGTTTTAATAAAAAATCTTTCTATGACGTATGTGTTAATTTTAATATTTGTATTGATATGCTAATTGTAATTGTATTCATGTTACATACTTGTTTTAATAAAAACTTTCTATGGTGTATGTATATATGTTCTTCAATAAAGAACAAAAACTGTTGATCATATTTTATTGTTCTTAATCATACAAAACCTTATTTTTATAGTGAAATAACATTTCTTCAAGTGTATTGGTCAATAAATATTTTGGCGATGAAATATCAATAAAACAATATAAGAGTTCTAATGCACTGGCATGATTCCTCATGCTTTTAATCACATCAATAACATTGTGATAGTATGAAGAAAAATTAAATTGTTCGAGAAAAGACACTCGATGTGATAACACTCCATAGTTGAAATTAATAATTTCTCGAACATCTTCCTCACACAGCCAAAAATGTATACCATGCTTCGTAACTTGAAGTACTTTTCCATTAATGTCCCACACAAGTTGAACTATTTGGCAATATTCATCGGATGCTATGGGGCAGGATCGAAATCTGTTTGTAAGCTTGAGAAGAAATCTCTGATTTTAGTTCGAAGAATTGTGATGAAGTCATACCATTCCAGCAGTCCAAAGGTGAGTTTAGAATTTTGCGAAGAATGAATAAGTGATATTGTTGGTGCGAAGATTCGCATAGGACTCAATCCACACCTAATTTCATAACCCCCCCTCCAATGGGTATGTTGTATTCAAAATAAATTTTTTTTATCCCGAATTAACATTTCAAACTCTTCAAACATTCGATCTAAGTCGGAACTATCTTCGGATGTACCACTATCTTGGTTTGACATTTTACTACAACTGAACTGATTGTTAGATTTTCTCTAACATTTACCCTGAAGATCACACACGCACGCGCAGATCATATAATATCACTTCTAGCAATTCAACTTTTCTCCTTTATTCCCAACCATTTGACGTACATTTTATTTATTTTTTCCCGAAGCACTTTCTCAATCAAAAAGACATCAGGTTGTTTGGTCTTCTGCAATTCTTTCTCGTAGAAGCAACCGCTGATTGGGGAGCTCCTCATATCCTCGAGTAGATACGTGACTGGGTTAGTGATTTTAACTTTTATAATTTTAAAGAGCTCCGCCGACCAATTAGGCCTATATGATTTTTCGAAAATATGTTCGGCTTTGCTTATACGTACCACATCGCCCACGTTGAATTTATGTGGTAAAGCCAATTTGAGGTGTGAGTAGGATCGCTTCAATATCACGCTCTCATTTTGTTTTGTCACCTTGAATGGAGCCATATTTATAGTTCTATGTTTACGTTTATTATATTTTTCCGTGATTTCTTTAAGTATATCAATCCATGTATATTTTCCTTTCAAACTAAATTGTTTGTAGAGCGCTTCTTTCAAGGTTCGAATAACACGTTCAGCAATGGCGGCTTTCTTCACACTATACGTATTATAATGGTTGATTTTGTGTTTTTTCATCAGCTCGTCAAAATGCTTATTAAAGAATTCTTTACCTTGGTCGCTTTGCAGATTCCTAGGTTCACGTCCTCCTCCTCCCTCAGTCAATATAGAATTAATTGCTTTCCGAACCTCTTCGGCTGATTTCGTTTTTAATGGACGAGTCCACACGAATTTCGAGAAGCAATCGATCATCACCAAAATATACTTGAATCCTCGATTTTCACGAGCATAATTACCCATTTCGGCTAGATTCATCTGCCACAAGTCATCCAGTCCCTTCAAAATTGTACGACGATGTTCGAAATTCTTTTGGGCTGGCTTATGAATCTCATCGACAACTTGTCGCATCGTTTTTCGATTATTGTCTAGTTAAAAATCAGTTTTATCCGTTTATTTTATAGGATTTAGAATTATATGTTTCGGGTTGGTTGATGGGGTGGTAGCATCATTTGGTCTTTTCTTCGAGGGTGTCGTCATACGTTGTTCCAACGCTAGCAGCCTACTCATAATATCCTCCTGATGTACATCCATTATGTTATAATCTATAGTGATCTTGTTCAATTTATCATTATGATCACGCAAAATAACGTGTTGACTCTTATGATATGTTTCGAAATCATCAGAGAATTTCTTGAAGATATCGAGTACATGAGCGGTATTCGCTCCAACGGTTTTGAGAACCTTATCATTTTTCTCCTTGTATTCATCCAATTCTTTATGTAAACTCGTAAAGCTAGCATCACTTTGATTTTTGAGCGATTGTATGTTGATGGAGAAACTACTCATCTCTCCAATTAATTTCTGAATCTTATGTGAAAAGTCATCGTTGAAGATGCGCTCCAAGTTCTCCCCAATCTTCGCACTCGCATCATCGACATAAATCATGCTTGCAACATCGTTCTTGAATGTGAGCGTTTCCACATTACAAATTTTCACGTTCTCGATATCTACATCACCATCTGGTGTACGAACTAGAACGTGTGAAAACATCGATTGTCGAAGAGCGTTGATGCTGGTTGAACCACCAATCACAGATCTTTGTCCAAACTTATCAAGACTCATCGTGTAAATGATATGAAACAGTAATGAACACACACTAATATATGATATCGGCTTCTCGTAGCTCATTTATTATAGCGACTATCTCATTGTTGTGCGATGTATTCCCAGCTTGTTGAGATGCCATCGAAAGACTCAATCGTTCCACAAGTTCGTTTGGATCGTCCCAGTACACGTACTCCACTGGTTCGTTGTTATATGTCAATCGCATACCGCTACCGAGAGCTTCCTCATGAATTAGAGGTCGAATTATTTTAATGTACTTGTATCTTCGAGTACCTTTCAAGTTTCCAGCACTATTTCTGTGGGGATTTGTCAAGTTCAGAATCATCCTGTAATTCATCTCATCTTCCTTGGTGAAATTTCTAGGTTTGTCATAGAATATAAGTTCACACAGACCGACGGTACTTTTGAATTTTCTCCCTTGTGTCACGATAGTATCTCTATTTTTGAAATCGATTAATTTACCTCCTAGTGACCATGACAACGAACTAGCATCGTAAACTGGGCCGGCCATAAACTCTATCAATTTTTCTACTCCCTGACCAATAATCACCGATATATTTTCGAAGTAAGTCTGGGTAAGATTCTAATACGTCATACTCATCATCGTTGTCAGACTCTTCAATAACAGTTCTCATACTTGCATCGCTTACATCCAATACCGTTCCTCTTTCATCTTCCTCCTCTCCCTCATCCTCCTCCTCCTCCTCTTCATCCGCATCATATTTTTCTTGCTTAATTTCACGTTTAATCAATGGTGTACTATTGGATTTGATTATTTCCCGAAGGGGTTCCGATACAGGTTTGAATATTTTATTGATCGACTCGTCCTCTTCCGTTTTACCCAGTTTCAATTTGAGATATTTCTTGCGTATATATCGTGCCAATTGAGCGATTTTTCGCTTACGTGCTAACCGTGCAGCGTCCATTGTGTATTTGCTATAGATTTCACGTTCACACTTTAATATAAACATCGAAACCTTTGCGGTATCTTCCATTGTTCAAATCGAAATCTTTAACAATTATTAATGTTCCAAATTTCTCCATCCAACACATAGAACACATCTTTTTGAATTGATCGAAAGTAACGTCTGGGGATACGTGCTCATCAAACACGTGTTTTAGATTTATTTCATCCTGTTTAAATAACACGATCAGGTTAGAATTATCGCGAATCAGTTGTTTCGGAATTTTAGAGTATGTCTGACATAGATATGATGCGTCAATGTTTCTATGTCTACACATCGAATAATATTCTCGAATTTTCTGTTGTGTCTCGCAGGATATGTCATCAAAAATGAAGATAGAATTTGGTTTTGCATCGTTCGGACTTATAATTTCTTCATTATCTTTATATAGGAAATAACCAACTCCTTTTACTCGTTCCAAAATCTCCTCCAACAGTATGTATTTATCTTGATATAATGACTTCGATTATACGCAAACGTTTTCAAACTTGACAACATTTGGATTGAATAACAACGATAACATAACGTTTGTATTTCCGCATCCGCTCGGACCACAAATTAAAGCACGAGAAGAGTTTGGTAACAGTTTTCCATGTTTACCAACGCTGTTAGTTCTAATTTTTAAATCTAAATTCTCGATTGGAAGTGTCTGTTCTTGTTGAACGGTCTTCATCGTGTAAAACATTTCTACTTAATGATAACGTATAAAAGGAAAAATCACCAGAGCGTATGCTCATTAACAATGTTGATTCATCAAGGTGAAGGTTTATTGAATACACTCATAAACAATCTCCCGTTTGAATAACACATTCCTTCATATCAATTCTGTGGTCCTGGAACTAAATTGGAAAAGCGTTCTGCACGCGGTGATAAAGGTATCAATCCTTTAGATTCCGCTTGTCACGAACACGATATAGCTTATTCACAGAACAAATCTCTGAAGGAACGTCATAAGGCCGATAAAATATTAGAGGACGCTGCTTGGAAACGAGTTAAATCGTGAGACGCTAGCGCAGGTGAAAGACTCTCTAGTTTATTGGTTACCGATGGGATGAAGGTTAAACGAAAACTAGGTATGGGTATCAAGAAACGGAGGCGACAACGAGGATGTTGTTGCCGGAAAGATATCGTTTGAAGCATCGCAAAGTCAATGGAGCCATCTTCTTCATTGAGAAAGTCCGCTATGAACGCGTTGAAAGCCGCACGGATCGCGATTAAACGAGCTGGAGGTAAAAAGCGTATCAGAGTACCAAGAGTAATACCACTACCAAAATCTGGAGGATTCCTCCCACTATTACTACCCATCTTAGGAGCTCTAGGAGCCTTAGGATCGGTTGCAGGAGGTGCAAGTGCTATCGCAAATACAGTGGTTAACGCTAAAAATGCCAAAAAGAAGTTTGAAGAAGATCAACGTCACAACAAAGCTATGGAATCGCTGGGAAAAGGTTTATACTTGAAACGCAACGCTAAATGAGGATATGGATTGTTTTTGAAGAAGCAATAAAAAAACTTCCAATAAAGCTAGAATTCTGAAAATCCCAAATTTTCGAGGTGTCTTTATGCGAGATACGCTACCGCACAAACCTAGACGTCGTGAACGTATCATTCTAAATTTGGACTTGACTAAAAACAATGGAACGCATTGGGTAGCGTTCAGAAAAATCGACAAACGATGTAGAATATTTTGATTCTTTTGGAAATTTGAAGCCATCAAAGGAACTCGTTCGATATTTGGGTGAGAACGTTAGGATTTTCTACAATAACGACACCTATCAGAAATATAATCAAGTGATATGTGGACAGCTGTGTTTGAAATTTCTGTCACACTCGATTATTCAAAGAGTAACAACAGCACACCACCATGGATTTCACTTCTGCAGTAATACAATACATATGTGAAAATGATAGTAGTAGTGGGAGTAGTTTGGGGAGAATCATCGATTTTATTTATGGAAATTTGATCGAGGCTATCAATAAACCTACGAGCGAACTTACACGTAAGAATTTAACGTGTCTACCAATGGAATACATCCTAAAACATTTGAATGTGGTGTTTCTCAATCAGAATGAGGTTCCAGAACATATGTTTGATCACCTTTACCGTCATATGCAGTGTAAGGAACATGTCGATGAAGATTGCGATGGTCTACAACCCCCACGCAAACTATGTTCTCAATGTTTATCTGAGCAGATTTCTCACATCATGGAGAACGAGGAAATAACTCATCACGAGAAGCAAGTGTTGATAGAAGAAGTTTGGAAAGACGACCCATACTTTATGAGATCATACTTATTCCATCTATTAATGTGAAAATATAAATAGAGATGTTTCAATAAATTTTTATTAGTATCATGTCTCAGTTGCTCACGTTAACAAGCACCAACCATATATTCTCGTTTACACCGCAGAATTCGATTGTGCTGAGGCCAGACAAAAGATATTATTTAGCATTGTTGGGATTCAATTCATACAATTCCATACCCAATGTAGAGAACGAGAAATTCTACTATTACGTAGAAGGAGATAAAACAAAAGTGAAGACTAAGACTCTTGAAGCGATAATAATTCCGGCTGGAAACTATGAGATAAGCGATATTGAAGAATTTATCAGGAAAAAATTGAAGGTTAAAGAAGATATATTCTCGCTGAAACCGAATAACAATACGTTGAAGTGTGAAATATTCCATAAAAATCACGATATTTCGTTTGAAAAAAACGATAGTCTTGCTAGAATATTAGGATTTTCGCGGTGGCTATTGAAGAAGGGTGTGGTGCACGTGTCTGATTTATCTTTCAACATAATAAGAAACACCAACATACGTTTGGAGTCGAATATTACAGTGGGAGCCTTCTATCGAAATATACCTGCGCATACGATCTACGATTTTCCTATCACCATCGACCCCGGCTATAGGATTGTGAAGCGTCCGAAGAATCCTCTCTATCTACCAGTATCCGATATCGGGGAGATTACCAACATAACCGTACTAGCTCTAGATCAGCATTTGAAACCAATAAACTTTCGTGGTGAAGAAAGTATTCTACATTTACATTAAAAGAAGTATAGAAAATATGGGGTTGTTTGTGGACAACAACAACAATAAAAACAGTTCCCCCACCACATCATCATCAGTCTTCAACAAAACACCTAAAGTGCGTGACCTACTCACCAGAGCCAACATCGTAATTTTGAAATCATTGGGGTTCCGTCTTAAACAAGAATATCAATATCCAAAATGAAGTATGCACGTAACAGTAGCGATGCCAGAGATGTTCATCATACAGCGATCATCTCATCTATTTTCCATATATACCAGGAACCGAAATTTGATGAATCGATTCGAAAAGCCGAGTACAGATCGATTACACCATTCGTCAAGGCGTTCAATAACAGTGATATCATAGAGTTTGTAATAAATGAAAGATACTCTGTTGGCGATCAAAGGGAAAATAAAAGTTAATGGAGTGGGGAATGTAATAATGGTACCTAATTATGGGCCTTTTCTTTTCGACTCGTGTTCCTACAGCGAGAACGGTAGAGACATCGAAACTGTACGTGACCCTGGAATAGTTAGCGCTGTGCGAGCATTCACATGTTATTCTCCCACAGATTCGACGCATATGTCTATAGCCAGCTGGACTTATCCGGAAGAAAGTGTTATATTGAACGCAACAAAGTCGTTCAGCTTACTCATTGTAACGAATAGGTTGCGTTACGGGATTATTATATAGAACTCTTTAAAGAACAGAGTAGAATTCTCTTCGGCGAGGAAACTTGTCATATGATATTTAAAGATATCTGCCGGTCAATGAAACATAGATTATTGATACTACCATTCCTGATATGAGATTTCACTATATATCGCGAAGTGGGAGGTAGTAGAACGGAAGTCGAAGAGAACTCATTGTGGTTTGTTCCTTTGTCTAGGTAAGTCGAGAATTCGTAATTCATTGTCATACAATACATTCTCTTGATTTTGCTTCCGAAATATCATCACATCAGGCTATTTAATTTGATTTAGAATTGTTATTTAACGTCTGGATGTGCAAAGCCTGATTGTGATAATATTTCGGTGGTTTTTTTTTATCTCGATTTGCCTAGGGGGGGCAAGCCCGATCATTTTGCGGATAGCATATTTCAAAGAATATCATTTCCATCACAGCATTGATTGTTGTAACTCTTGTAAGAGAATAATCTATCGGAACGTAGGCAGGTTCTCATGATAATATTTCTGTAGTCCTTGTAAGTTTAATTCCGCATTGGCACATGCTATTTTTTGTGATTCGCAAGAGTCGCCATTTTGTAATCTGATACGTAGTATTCAGAGCTGTCTTCGATTGCATCATGCTATAAATAGTATTTGGAATTAACACAAGGTATTATTCAATTATTGCTTATTGAATTTTTAATTATCAGGACTGTTGCGTTCACGTGATTTCAGAGAAGAGTAATACATCAATTTGATGCAAATCAATTCCAGTTTCTAGATTTGTGCTAACTAGCAAATTCAACGTTTTAGTTATTTCCTTTCAGTCACAATTTGATTATTTTCCTTCTATTTCATTTTTTGTATCGTTAATTCAGTCACATATTATTTATTGTTTAAATTTAAGTAATTCTTGTAATTATATAATTCTTGCAGATTAAATTATATTTTGTCTAAATTGATATCTCTTCAAGATATCAATTTTGTAATAGTGTTTTACATATTGGGGAAGATAACATTATCGGAGGTGGAATCATTTGGTTATTCCGGCCGACGGTGTTACTTGTCCTTTGATCTCAAGTCAGGTACTGTTCGTTCTTTGACATTACAGGGTTTGAACGTCTGAGGTTCCTCACCCCTTCACTCCAAGACGGTTTAGAGACTATCCTGACAGGACCAGCTTCCAGTTCCTACGAGTTCCAAGGAGGGTAACATTTTCTTGTTGAGTGACCACTATTTCATTTTCTGATTTTGTTGTTCACCAAAATTGTATTTCGCTAAATTTTTTTTAGAGCCATTCGTGGTCTCTTTATTATTTAACTATCCATTTTTTCAATTAAGGAATTGAGTTAATTTCATAACTATTTACTCAAAATTCTTTTTATACAAACTGATCAATTTTGTAATTGTTACTTCAAAATTCATTTTATTTAAAATTAATACATTATATAAACTGTAATTTATTTTTGTTAATTACAAAATTCCATCTGGAATAAATCAAATTGTTAAGTTGAACTTTTATTGTTTTTCTAATTTCCATCAACTAATAAACCATCTCGTGGTGCTTGTATTCTAGGCTGTGAATTCATTTATTTTTATAGTTGTTCAGTAAGCAATTGGCGCTCAAACAATTCACCAGTCTAGAATCAGAAGGCACGTTTCACTACGAGCCCTGAGATTAACTATTTCAAATTGAGCTAGTTGGGTCAATATATACCGACCTTAGCGGGTCCGTTTCACTGGCGCCCAGCATAGATGGGCTGCCGTTTCACATCCGTTTCACTGGCGCCCAGAATAGTGATGATATGAAACATAGATTATTGATACTACCATTCCTGATATGAGATGTCACTATATATCGCGAAGTGGGAGGTAGTAGAACGGAAGTCGAAGAGAACTCATTGTGGTTTGTTCCTTTGTCTAGGTAAGTCGAGAATTCGTAATTCATTGTCATACAATACATTCTCTTGATTTTGCTTCCGAAATATCATCACATCAGGCTATTTAATTTGATTTAGAATTGTTATTTAACCTCTGGATGTGCAAAGCCTGATTGTGATAATATTTCGGTGGTTTTTTTTTATCTCGATTTGCCTAGGGGGGGCAAGCCCGATCATTTTGCGGATAGCATATTTCGAAGAATATCATTTCCATCACAGCATTGATTGTTGTAACTCTTGTAAGAGAATAATCTATCGGAACGTAGGCAGGTTCTCATGATAATATTTCTGTAGTCCTTGTAAGTTTAATTCCGCATTGGCACATGCTATTTTTTGTGATTCGCAAGAGTCGCCATTTTGTAATCTGATACGTAGTATTCAGAGCTGTCTTCGATTGCATCATGCTATAAATAGTATTTGGAATTAACACAAGGTATTATTCAATTATTGCTTATTGAATTTTTAATTATCAGGACTGTTGCGTTCACGTGATTTCAGAGAAGAGTAATACATCAATTTGATGCAAATCAATTCCAGTTTCTAGATTTGTGCTAACTAGCAAATTCAACGTTTTAGTTATTTCCTTTCAGTCACAATTTGATTATTTTCCTTCTATTTCATTTTTTGTATCGTTAATTCAGTCACATATTTTTTATTGTTTAAATTTAAGTAATTCTTGTAATTATATAATTCTTGCAGATTAAATTATATTTTGTCTAAATTGATATCTCTTCAAGATATCAATTTTGTAATAGTGTTTTACATATTGGGGAAGATAACATTATCGGAGGTGGAATCATTTGGTTATTCCGGCCGACGGTGTTACTTGTCCTTTGATCTCAAGTCAGGTACTGTTCGTTCTTTGACATTACAGGGTTTGAACGTCTGAGGTTCCTCACCCCTTCACTCCAAGACGGTTTAGAGACTATCCTGACAGGACCAGCTTCCAGTTCCTACGAGTTCCAAGGAGGGTAACATTTTCTTGTTGAGTGACCACTATTTCATTTTATGATTTTGTTGTTCACCAAAATTGTATTTCGCAAAATTTTTTTTAGAGCCATTCGTGGTCTCTTTATTATTTAACTATCCATTTTTTCAATTAAGAAATTGAGTTAATTTCATAACTATTTACTCAGAATTCTTTTTATACAAATTGATTAATTTTGTAATTGTTACTTCAAAATTCATTTTATTTATAAATTAATACATTATATAAACTGTAATTTATTTTTGTTAATTACAAAATTCCATCTGGAATAAATCAAATTGTTAAGTTGAACTTTTATTGTTTTTCTAATTTCCATCAAATAATAAACCATCTCGTGGTGCTTGTATTCTAGGCTGTGAATTCATTTATTTTTATAGTTGTTCAGTAAGCAATTGGCGCTCAAACAATTCACCAGTCTAGAATCACAAGGCACGTTTCACTACGAGCCCTGAGATTAACTATTTCAAATTGAGCTAGTTGGGTCAATCTATACCGACCCTAGCTGGTCCGTTTCACTGGCGCCCAGCATAGATGAGCTGCCGTTTCACATCCGTCCACTCAAGCATATTTTCAACATTTTCAACGATTACACCCGAATCGCGTTCGGACGACAAACGATTTGATTGGTACGTGCTCGAAACGATAGCGATTGCGTTATAATTGAGAACACAGTCAAATTTCTGATTGATAGTATAGAATTGAAGGTGAAATATATCTATCCCAACGATCTAATCAGAGAGAAGCTATTGCGATCCATCAAGAGCGATTCTCCCGTTCTATTCGCTTTCCGGAAGTGGGAGCTACACGAGTTGCCTGCCATAACGGCCGATGCGAAGAGAGAAATATGGGCTGTGAAAACTAGCGCGTCCGTCGAAAAACCACGGTATGTTATCGTATTTTTCCAAACCGATAAACGTAACAATGTGAGAGCTAATCATACAATATTCGATCATGTGGATATATCAAGTATCCGCTTATCGCTGAACGGAGAGTATTGGTCTAACGAACGGATGAACTTCGACTTTGCCAAGGAAGATTTCGTTCTAGCTACACGAATTCCACAACAAAACATCCCATATTGGCTTACGATAAATTCATAAAACGCGCGCTTTACATCATCGATTGTTCTAGACAAGAAGAGGCGGTAAAATCATCAACAGTCGACATACGATTGGAGATTGAAGCGGATAAAGGATTTCCAGCCAATACCAAGGCATATTGCATCATCATTCACGATTGCTTGATGGAATACTACCCCCTCACCGAAATTGTCAAGAGTCTCAATTAAACATCAGTCAGTCTGAATCGAAACTTCAAGCGAATCGCATCATGAGAATCGCATTAGTTGACATTCAGGGGTTCTTCATTGACGATGCCTTCCATCTAAAAGAAATGTTTATACAAATTGGATTCAAACGTCATTATTCCTTATTCAAACCGCACACATCTTATTCATCGCTAAATGCAAAGGAGCGAAAATCCGTATGGTATTTACAAAAGTCTTATCATGGACTCGATTATGTATCTGGGAATGTGGATTATGAAGAAATAAATAATATTCTTAAATCGATTATCCTGTGTGCCTTCGACTATATTTATGTCCGAGGACAGCAAAAAGCCGAATTTTTGAGAAGGAAGTGTATAGAATTGGATATTTACCCACACATCGTAGATGTTCATAGTTTCGATGGTACTCAATGTGAAATGGGGAAATTCGAGCAAACGAACAATTTGACCTGTCTGAATCATCGTAATGACGGTGGGAAATACATGTGTGCTGTGGGTAAATTACAGCATGTGGGTAAATTACCATGTGGGTAAATTACAGCAGTGGATTCGGAATGTAATACTACCTAAATGATATGTATTTTATTCTGAAATAAATATTATCATCAATCTTTTGTTTGTTTTGATAAAACACCTCCTTTATATAATAATTATTATTTATTCAAATGGTAAATAGCTTTCTTCACATTTTTAAAAGACATTTTCAATAATAACACTGATAAAGAAGATAAAATAACATACAAAATTGCGAAAATTTTAGGGATTTCTTCTTCTATTGCAAATGATGTGAGTGTAGATGTCTTTTGTACGAGATGTGGTAAACATGATGATTGTCGGATCATTTGCCATTCAGCCATATCCCCCTCACTATGATCGAAGAATAAGAGTTTAAGTTTATAATGTATGATTGTACAATTGTCTTGTGGGATCTTAAATGTGAATACCTCCAATTGGTCATCGTTGATTTTTTGAAAATTCATCTCGAATCATTCGGTACGGTTACACTCCCCACCACCACCGCCGACATCCTTCAGACGAATATAGATGCGTTCAACGTGTTGGGGAACGTTCGCGTATAGAATACCATTCAGAATTGTGGTTAGAATCACAAAATTTGTTTTTAACACCCCCACTCTCATCATCCTCACTGTTTACACTTAATTTGTTCAGCAGTCTTATAACTTCAATTTTATCTGCGTAAAAATTCAAGTCTCTTCTTAGTTTATGAACTTTTTCCACGAATTCGCAAAGTCTGCGTGTGTATTCTTCAAAAGATATATGCATAATGATGTATTTGTAGACTTACTAGATATCTATATTATCATTTTAAGAGCCACAGAACATCTTCCTCCGTAAGAAATTCGAATATCTTCCAACTATTCGCACTAGAACACATAGGATTCACACTATTGGGGTGATATAGACAGATAAATTCACAATTTCCTCGCTCTAATTTTGGACATTTACCTTTCAAATTCACCACTTCTACTCGATCTAACCCCAATTTTTGGAACGTTTCCCGTGGAAACTTAGCTTTTATCTTCCCACATACATAAACAGTAGCATCCGGATCGATATTTTCCTTCAAAATTTCATATATATAATATATCACATAATTCATCATATTCCTGATAACCCGAGTTCCATTGAATCCCATGATATTTTTCACAATGAAATATCTTCTTCATTTGCCTCTCGGATAGTTGATCCATCGATTTTGGTGGTTTGAATAGAAAATATTTCTCCAACCTTTTCTCACAGTCCAACAAAGAGAGTTCCTTGATTTTATACACGTTTGCAGAAATCGGGAAACTTTGAATATCAACCACTATAGACGACATTCCAAACTAGAATGATAAACTATCCAAAATATCTAGTTGCACATGCGCAGATCTTTGACATATTTCTTTGATGTTATCGAAAGTACGTCAAAGCACAAAATTTGTAGTGATGCTGGACTTATTCTATAGTTGGCGTCATCGACCTCCCCTCCTATCTCAGAAAACATTTGAAATATCTTAAAGGTGTAAGAATTTGAAGTATCTCTTTGAATGCTGCGCATGTGTCAGAGAAAATTCACAAATGACAGTCCCTAGAAAACATCAGCAATATTGGTTTGTTAACGTATGTCCGGTGATGTTGATGATCATTTGATTGTGCCATACCTGCTGTCACATCGTTCAACATGATCTCCCTAGGGCTCTCTCTCTCACTTTTCACTGTTGAACCTGGCATTCATTATTTTGGGATTGTGTTGCTTTCCTACCCTGGATACCGGGACAGGACACCATTCAATGATAAGAGTCTCTTAGTTGAGTCTAGTAGTTGTAACAAACGGGTTGCGTTACGTGATTATATATAGAACTCTTTAAAGAACAGAGTAGAATTCTTTTCGCCGAGGACTTGTCATATGATATGTAAAGATATCTGCCGGTCAATAAAACATAGATTATTGATACTACCATTCCTGAAGTGAGATGTCACTATATATCGCGGAGTGGGAGGTAGTAGAACGAAAGTCGAAGAGAACTCATTGTGGTTTGTTCCTTTGTCTAGGTAAGTCGAGAATTCGTAATTCATTGTCATTAAATACATTCTCTTAATTTTGCTTCCAAAATATCATCACATCAGGCTATTTAATTTGATTTAGAATTGTTATTAAACGTCTGGATGTACAAAGCCTGATTGTGATAATATTTCGGCGGGTTTTTTTATCTCGATTTGCCTAGGGGGGCAAGCAAGATCATTTTGCGGATAGCATATTTCAAAGAATATCATTTCCATCACAGCATTGATTGTTGTAACTCTTGTGAGAGAATAATCTATCGGAACGTAGGCAGGTTCTCATGATAATATTTCTGTAGTCCTTGTTAGTGTAAGTCCGCATTGGCACATGCTATTTTTTTGTGATTCGTAAGAGTCGCCATTTTGTAATCTGATACGTAGTATTCAGAGCTGTCTTCGTCTGCATCGTGCTATAGATAGTATTGGGAATTCTCACAAGGTATTATTCAATTATTGCTTATTGAATTTTTAATTATCAGGACTGCTGCGTTCACGTGAATTCAGAGAAGAGTAATACCTCAATTTGATGCAATTCAATTCAAAGTTCTAGATTTGTGCTAACTAGCAAATTCAACGTTTCGGTTATTTCTTTTCAATCACAATTTGATTATTTTTCTTTCTATCTCATTTATTTGTATCGTTAATTCAGTCACGTATTATTATTGTTCAATTTTAAGTAATTCTTGTAATTATATAATTCTTGCAGATTAAATTATATTTTTGTCTAAATCTATATCTCTTCAAGATATCAATTTTGTTATAGTGTATTACATATTGGGGAAGATAACATTATCGGAGGTGGAATCATTTGGTTATTCCGGCCGACAGTGTTACTTGTCCTTTGATCTCAAGTCAGGTACTGTTCGTTCTTTGACATTACAGGGTTTGAACGTCTGAGGTTCCTCACCATTTCACTCCAAGACGGTTTAGTGACTTTCCTGACAGGACCAGCTTCCAGTTCCTACGAGTTCCAAGGAGGGTAACATTTTCTTGTAGAGTGACCACTATTTCATTTTCTGATTTTGTTCTTCACCAAAATTGTATCTTGCTAGATTTTTTTAGAGCCATTCGTGGTCTCTTTACTATTTAACTATCCATTCTTTCAATTAAGTAATTGAGTTAATTTCATAACTATTTACCCAAAATTCTTTATATACAAATTGATTTAATTTTGTAATTGTTACTTCAAAATTCCTTTTATTTATGAATTAATACATTATATAAACTGTAAATTAATTTTGTTAATCACCACATTCCATCTGGAATAAATCAAATTGTTAAGTTGAACTTGTACTGTTTTTCTAATTCCCATCAACTAATAAACCATCTCGTGGTGCTTGCATTCTAGGCTGTGAATTCACTTATATTTATAGTTTTCCAGTAAGCAATTGGCGCTCAAACAATTCACCAGTCTAGAATCACAAGGCACGTTTCACTACGAGCCCTGAGATAAACTAATTCAAATTGAGCTAGTTGGGTCAATATATACCGGCTCAAGCGGGTCCGTTTCACTGGCGCCCAGCATAGATGGGCTGCCGTTTCACATCCGTTTCACTGGCGCCCATTTCTTTAACGTGGTCTCGAACATAGTTGATGGTTATTGAAAGAAATACATATTAGAGGTCATTTTATTATTTTTTTAGTGTGACTTTGATATATTTACTTGAATTGGCATTTGAAATTTTCATATTTTTTATCTGTTAATAGGTGTATTAGTCACTTATTATTACTTTTTATCTAGTGATGTTGAGATTTTCTTGAATTATGCGATCAGCTGTTTCCAGCTGTTAGGTTTCAGCATTTAATCCTATGTTATAGGCATTGCTGTTTTATTTGTTTCTATAGTTCATTGTTTTGAACAATGTAGAGTCATGTTCTCATATGTGCTATTTTTTTTCACTATTGTGAATTGATTAATCAAATCATTTGGGTCTTTTTCAGTTTTTCAGTAAGGGATACTTCCCTTATTTCTATTTAAACAGTTCTGAAACTCAATTTTGATACATTCTTTTTCCTTTATAGTAAATAACGAAAATCAAAATTTGGAAATTATACCTTGAGATCTTTCTATTGGAAATGATGACTGTGCAAAGGGATGGCAGTTACAGGGAAGAGGAATAAGGTCCTAGCAGGTTGCTAATGTTGCGGTGGACATTGAGGTTGCATTTATGACTGTCAGTTTTGGGAGTCATGACCCTTAATTGCCACAGTAGATGAATACTGTTATGGAAGCTGCAAATTATTGGTGATCTGCGGAGGATCCTCTGTTGCTCTGATCTGCATAGGTCTCTCTTCTGTTCGGATGATGTTAAGTATCATTACATATATTTTTAAATTTACCTTTTGATTTTTAGTGCTATATTACTTTTGAATTTTCATCTTATAAGTATCAAATTTTTTTTTCCATTTCAGTTACTGTTATTTTAGATTCTTTATATTTCGTTTTTTTAGTAACACTCATTTTAGGGTTGATCACTCTCAAAATGTAGTTGAATTTGGAAGTTTGACGTGTTCACTCTTCAAAACCTTATAGTTTACCTTTAGTATAGTTAAAGCTATAGTTTTTGTTACCCATTTATAGATTTTGAATTTGGAAGTATTTACTTCTGATTTGGGTTTGAATTTTCAATAATTGCATAAGTTATGGGATCTGCTGGTCCAAGTTATGACAGGTTTGGAAATTGACCCTGGTATGCTATTTTTGGTAGGTCTATCCTCTTAGTGTTGCAACACTCAAGAGTAGACTGATTTATAGGGAGTTATTGTCTGGAAAACGTATATTTTCAGAAATAAGCTCCAATTTTTGAGTCAATCCTAGAGTAGGCAATTTTTAATTTGGGATCATAGGGTCCATTTGTTGCTGAAATTTGGAGGTGACTATGAGTTTTTTGTGAAAGTAGGGAATATAAATTGGATTTAAAGTCCCCTTCCCTAGAGTCTTCATGAATTAAACTCATTGTAATAACGAGTTGAATTTTTCCAATGTTACAACATTAATTTGGAGTCTACAGGCTCATGGGTTGTAAAAAGTGAAAAAACTCGGTTATTTTTTATAGGTTATAGGTAATAGCATATCTTGGGGGTACATCTACTATGGTTGATTCAATTTTTAGTTTTTCTTGATTATTATCTTACCTTTTTCATAGACCAAATGATTGTGATGATTCTTATTGATATATTTATATAGCTTAGCACATATGAGCATTTTTCTTTGTTATCTTTTGTGTCAGTTCCTACATTTGAAATGATAGGATTTGTAAGATTTCTGGTTAAACCAGTTTTCTTTGAATTTTTTTGCTCTTTTGAAAAATTATGAAGCTTCACTTCAAATTTTTAATTACCTCTTGTTTAGTGTTGTATGATTTACATTCACTATTGTGGTCCGGAGTGTAGGGGACTTTAAATTGGTCCTACTTTTATGCGTGGGATAATTTTGTGACAACATCTATTCGCTTTTGTGAACTAAGTTCACTTTCGTACCAGCTACCTTAATTTTTTTTTCTTTTTAGAATCTGTAGAAGGCTAATGTTTTTTGTATCCCGAATTTTGAGTTTGGATTAGATATTATAGCTTTGTAATTTCCGTGAAATTACAAATATTTCCATTAGTTACCTTCTTACTGAGATTTTTTGGGCTGGTACATTATAAATTATTTTTTTTGTCAATTTTTATTCCTTTGGATTACATCTTTATAGTATAACTAGAATTTGTTGATTAATCCATTTGGGATAGTTTGCAGTATATTTTCGTTAATTTTGTTTTCCTGCAGAGGATATCAAAAATCAGTTTAAGGGCTGTTAGCCATTGCATTACATTATATTTTTTTGTTGTTGGTTCCTTTTAGTATTTCTTTCAGAAATGTTCACTAATGAGTGTGAATAATTCATTTTTAAAATGTGTACAACATTTTAATTTTCATTTTAATTTTTTAAATTACCTTTTGAGTATCGTAATATTGGAACTGGTCGACCAATATTTATGTAAGGACCACAAAACTCCTTTTAAATATCGTGATTCTGGAATTGGTCAACCAGTCTCTACGTCAAGACCGAATTTTTGGTATTTTCTTAAAAATTTTTTGAAGCTTCACTTCAAAAATTTTTCTCGTGGGAGAGGGGGAATGTAACAAACGGGTTGCGTTACGTGATTATATATAGAACTCTTTGAAGAACAGAGTAGAATTCTTCTCGGCGAGGACTTGTCATATGATATTTAAAGATATCTGCCGGTCAATAAAACATAGATTATTGATACTACCATTCCTGAAGTGAGATGTCACTATATATCGCGAAGTGGGAGGTAGTAGAACGGAAGTCGAAGAGAACTCATTGTGGTTTGTTCCTTTGTCTAGGTAAGTCGAGAATTCGTAATTCATTGTCATTAAATACATTCTCTTAATATTGCTTCCGAAATATCATCACATCAGGCTATTTAATTTGATTTAGAATTGTTATTAAACGTCTGGATGTACAAAGCCTGATTGTGATAATATTTCGGCGGGTTTTTTTTATCTCGATTTGCCTAGGGGGGCAAGCCCGATCATTTTGCGGATAGTGTATTTCAAAGAATATCATTTCCATCACAGCATTGATTGTTGTAACTCTTGTAAGAGAATAATCTATCGGAACGTAGGCAGGTTCTCATGATAATATTTCTGTAGTCCTTGTAAGTTTAATTCCGCATTGGCACATGCTATTTTTTTGTGATTCGTAAGAGTCGCCATTTTGTAATCTGATACGTAGTATTCAGAGCTGTCTTCGTCTGCATCGTGCTATAAATAGTATTGGGAATTCTTACAAGGTATTATTCAATTATTGCTTATTGAATTTTTAATTATCAGGACTGCTGCGTTCACGTGAATTCAGAGAAGAGTAATACCACAATTTGATGCAATTCAATTCAAGTTTCTAGATTTGTGCTAACTAGCAAATTCAACGTTTTGGTTATTTCTTTTCAATCACAATTTGATTATTTTTCTTTCTATCTCATTTATTTGTATCGTTAATTCAGTCACGTATTATTATTGTTCAATTTTAAGTAATTCTTGTAATTATATAATTCTTGCAGATTAAATTATATTTTTGTCTAAATTTATATCTCTTCAAGATATCAATTTTGTTATAGTGTATTACATATTGGGGAAGATAACATTATCGGAGGTGGAATCATTTGGTTATTCCGGCCGACGGTGTTACTTGTCCTTTGATCTCAAGTCAGGTACTGTTCGTTCTTTGACATTACAGGGTTTGAACGTCTGAGGTTCCTCACCCCTTCACTCCAAGACGGTTTAGTGACTTTCCTGACAGGACCAGCTTCCAGTTCCTACGAGTTCCAAGGAGGGTAACATTTTCTTGTTGAGTGACCACTATTTCATTTTCTGATTTTGTTTTTCACCAAAATTGTATTTCGCTAGATTTTTTTAGAGCCAATCGTGGTCTCTTTACTATTTAACTATCCATTCTTTCAATTAAGTAATTGAGTTAATTTCATAACTATTTACCCAAAATTCTTTATATACAAATTGATTTAATTTTGTAATTGTTACTTCAAAATTCCTTTTATTTATAAATTAATACATTATATAAACTGTAAATTAATTTTGTTAATCACCAAACTCCATCTGGAATAAATCAAATTGTTAAGTTGAACTTGTATTGTTTTTCTAATTTCCATCAACTAATAAACCATCTCGTGGTGCTTGCATTCTAGGCTGTGAATTCATTTATATTTATAGTTTTTCAGTAATCAATTGGCGCTCAAACAATTCACCAGTCTGGAATCACAAGGCACGTTTCACTACGAGCCCTGAGATAAACTAATTCAAATTGAGCTAGTTGGGTCAATAAATACCGACCCAAGCGGGTCCGTTTCATAGTCTCGTCTTTTTGGATATAAACCAAGTGTTGTATTGTGTGGTGCAACGCATCAGGATGTCTTCGCAACTTGACAGACTCAATATCGCAGAGCTGACGTCACTCCTTGAGATCGAGCAGAGTTTACATGCATAAAATGCGCAGAAACACTCTTCGCAGCTACACACAAAACTCAGAACAACCATGGTCTAATATGCTAATTGTGAAGGAGAGCACACCGCAAATCACGGTCGCTGTAAAGCCAGGCAAGGGATTGAACCAGCAAAAGAGTTGGAAAAACCAAAACCTAGAACCCAACCGCACAGACCAGCGAATAATCCGTACAAACGGAATACTGCACAAACGTCAGAGCCCAGTAAGGAAATTGGAGGCAACTTCTAAGAAAATACAGGTCGAATCCTAAAAGATATAATAGGAGCCAAACCTGAAGAATCCGAACAAACTAAGACGGTGGAACAGAAAAATCCAAAACTAACAGCGAAGCCAACGCAACAAAAAAAATTAAACGTGTGACACTCGGGGACTGCCGCGGTAAAGCTATTGCATAGCACTACGCCACTGGAAAAAGTTGGGCAGAAAAACATCCACTACCCCTTCAGAATCTTCACGAATTATGAGTAATTATTTTTTGATCGCATAGAACATAGCTTGTTATGAGTAGAAAATGTTCGCAAAAGATGTTTTCTGTACGATAAACAGAGATATCCGCAAAAAACGAAATTTTTGTTTCAATTTCAACACCCTGTATCTCAAAAACTAAGCGTCTGCATATATGTTAATAGGAACTTTTTTCCTCAAAATCAAATTTTCTATCGACTGTTGAACATATAGTGTAGTACCAAAAGACGCCACGTAGGGGAAACATAAAAGGCGTCATGTAAGAGTATCATCTTGATCTCTATGAAGAGTATTCTGTGACAAGCATAGATAACTCTACTACCGGTAGTAGAGTTATCTATGGTGACAGTTACTTGCAAACACAATTTTATACGAAAGTTTTAACGTTCAGATCTCGATTACGCTTCCGGCTCCGGGATTTTCACGTGGCCTATCGAAATAAGAAGGTTCGAATTGTATAAAAACACAATTGCATGAACGCCAGACGTCTTATGTAATTAGCTACGAACGCAAACATTTTGACATATGCCTCCAGGAGCTTGCTACACGTAAGTTAGAGTTTATACATTTTACCTCTATTTTGTTAATTTGGGGCTGTTTCGAACCCCGTGCGGCCGGCGCCAGTTGTTATAAAGTATTTTGGGCTATGGGCCGCTAGCTTTTACCCGCTTTCGGTATATCTAAGTAGCTAGAAAATTCCCTTTCGTACGTGGCACGGCAGTTGCTAGTAGGTGACAGCTGAGAATACCTCAAACTGTTTGAATTAAATTTTCCCATTTAATCGACATTTTGGGGCCCGAGACTATGCTATTTAGTTGGCCCCGTTCATAAACTAACGACATGGAGCGGAAAGTCTTCGTTAAGACGTTCTATGTACCGTAAATTTGCACTTTTTCTAATTCGCGTGCTACGCGCTTCTCACGTGAACGTCATTCGATTTATCGAAAATTAACCAATTCAAAACAGTTTTCGACTCAGTTTGGGGCTATCACGACCTTTTAAAAGGTTCAAAGTTAACATTTCGAAACATTTCGACAATTTTAAGCTCGGCCGAGCTACATGGTAGGCGGAATGTTGGGTGTCAGGATATTTCGTTACAGTATTTGTTTTTTGTTTTTTTAGATTTCCGTTACGGAAATCTGAATCTTTTGTTTTTTTTTTCGATTTGGTCGCCGCGCTCTAAGCCCGCGATAAAAGCTATATGCAATAGCTTAAAAAGAGCAGAGACCTAAGCTGTTAACAAGCCTGATTCTCTCGTACTCGGGAAACGAGTCATTTTCCAAAAATACTTCACAGATAATCTCATTCAAGAATGAATATGCAACCTAAACACACATCACACGGAAGGAAGAATTACTACTAGAGCGACACCTGGAATGTGAAGACATAAACGTTGCACTAGTCAGCAAAATATTCCTGAAACCGTGACATAAGTTTTCGGTCCCTAATTAAACGGTTTACAGGAAGGATAGAACATTGACACAAGGAGGAAGAATAGCGATCCTAGTGAAAAAGAGCATATCACACAACGCACTCCCAATTCAATTAATACGGAATTGGGCCAGTTGGCAATCGACTCCGCAAACAGTTCTCTCAAAAAGAATCTAGATGAAACCGAATTAGACGACTTACTAGTGAGAAACGTACCCACAATAATAACGGGTGATCTGAACTGCAAAAATAACCCGAGTTCCATGGGATCCCGTAATATTTTTCACAATGAAATATTTTCTTCATTTGCCTCTCGGATAGTTGATCCATCGATTTTGGTGGTTTGGATAGAAAATATTTCTCCAACCTTTTCTCACAGTCCAACAAAGAGAGTTCCTTGATTTTATATACGTTTGCAGGAATCGGGAAACTTTGAATATCAACTACTATAGACAACATTTCAAACTATCCAAATATCTAGTTGCACATGCGCAGATCATTGACATATTTCTTTGATGTTATCGAAATTTCGAAAGAGTACGTCGAAGCACAAAATTTGTAGTGATGCTGGACTTATTCTATAGTTGGCGTCATCGACCTCCCCTCCTATCTCAGAAAACAATTGAAACATCTTAAAGGTGTAAGGATTCGAAGTATCTCTTCGAATGCTGCGCATGTCCATTATCTCACATCGGTATGGTAGTAGTGCGATTCGATAAAAATCGACACCCATATCATGTAGCACTCTAAAACAATCAAGTATATACGATCCGGGTTTCGGAACGATACCCGAAATTTGATGCAATATGATTTTTCTCATTCTTCTATGTTTATAGTTGAACTGACCTTCTATATTCATATCGATTATCTTCCAATCTTCTGGCGAGGGAGGATCAAAATCTCCTCCGAAATAGAAAATATCAGCATACGCCCAATCGGTCGAGGCCCCCACAAAGAAAGTTATGAATTCCCCAGCGATTATCCAATTTTTGGATGGTAATTGTAATTCTTCGAGGATTTCCATCAAATTCGGAGGACATACGCTTATTACGAATTTCTTCGCATCGTACACGGTGGTAAGCACACTATGAATAAAGCTGTTGTATAATCGAGGAGACAATATCACGAACTGAGTTCGATTTAGATGGAGCAGTCACACACTCCCTCATACTCTGCGCATGTCAAGCTATTGGCTTTTTCAACCTAAAATATACAATCAAAACTAAATGGTATTCTTGCGGGTGAGAGATAAGAGGTCGATCGAACTGGTAAGTATACATGTAAAATAATAAAATCATGAACATTTTCAGATAATAATGACGTGGGTTCGGATCCCTCTCAATCTTTCTCGCCAAAGAATACCATTTTTTTTTTATTTGATGTACACGTCGTAGACGTTATGATCGATTCACAACCGCCATGATACCTCGTGACAGACGCGATGACACCACGTTGAAGACCTATGTGAGAGACACCTCGTCAATGTAACACGTGACAGACGCCATGACACCTCGTTTAAGACCTGCGTGACAGACACCTCGTTGAAGGAGCAAGTGATAGCCACCTCGTCGATGTAACACACGTGACATACGCCATGGCACCTCGTTGACCGCCTCGTTCAAGGACCACGTGACAGACGCCATGACACCTCGTTGATCATTGAAGGATCACGTGATAGCTGCCATGACACCTCTTTCAAAACCACGTGTCTAGGACCTCTCTTACAAACAACCTGTATATACAACATAACACACTCTTTACAAACACCCTGTATATACCTTCAAACAATCAAACTCGCAATCACTGATATTGCTATCTACCCAATAACACTCATTCAAACACCGGATGCCAATCGCCAGCACAGTTTTTAGTAAAATTCTAGAAAAACTTATGTGCAATCAGATACTCAATTATTTTGAAACAAACAAATTATTCAGCGAGAATCAATTTGGATTTGGCAAAAAACGATCCACTATCGATGCTATCCGCAAATTTGTTGATTTTACCTTAAAGGTTTTTGAAAGTAGCGAGTTCAATATGTCTATTTTCATGGACTTGAGCAAGGCTTTCGATTGCCTCTCTATGGAAATCTTACTAGCAAAACTAGAAAGATACAAATTTTCACAAAACAGTATTCGTCTCATAAAGTCTTACTTAACTGACCGAAAAATAGTCGTAAATTTCCAGGGCGCTATGTCGGAAAGTGGAGATCTGACGATGGGAGTCCCTCAGGGCTCCATTGTGGGACCTTCACTGTTTTTGATCTACATAAATGATTTGCCCAATTTTTTATCGGATATTGAAAGCTTTTTATAGGCTGATGACTCCAACTTCTCTATAATAGGTAAAATTCAAGGGGAGATTTTGGAGGCCACAAAGCAGGCGCAGTCGAGAACCTTGGTTTGGTTCGCTGCAAATAGACTCAGTGTTAACATAGACAAGACGCAAACACTTTTATTAACACTCAGAAATCATGAAACAATTGAAGGCAATTGTACTAGTGTAAAATTTTTAGGAGTTCATATAGATAATACTCTTACATGGAATACTCATGTAGACGAACTAGCAAAAAAAATTGCAAAAAATATTTATGCCTTGCGCAGTCTCTCGGGCACTGTTTCAAATAATGTTTTGCTCACTGCCTACTACGGATTATGTGAATC